>CM030359.1:114282442-115487442 GCA_017893485.1 Hemerocallis citrina
CCTCTACTAAGTTAGCATCGGGATGTCTTCAAGTGGAGGGTCTTTTTCTTTGCTCCAAGATTCTAGATCGAATTGAAGCCTACAACTTGACAGATGGAGTCTCCTCCTTCCCTGTCTCGGTGCAATACCACGACTCAGAGGTTTCCAGTGGTGCGGCTCCGTTGCCCCCCACTGAAGCCTCGAAGAAGGCTTTTAAACCTGCTCCATCACCCTTCCCTTTTCACCCTGGTCCCTCATTTGATGCTAAACCAGTAGTGGCTCCTTTGAAAGGTGTGCAAAGGCTTGCCACCAAGAAAATATTTCCTCCTCTCAGCAAGAGCTATTCGTCCCCTCCTAGTATGAAGGTCTCTTACTCCAAAGCGCCGAATCTAGTTTGGATCAATCCAGATACCTCTCATCTCCTAGCTGCAAAAGTCTCCTCGACGCTTGCGTCGTTAGCGACCAACATTCTACAACTCCAACCCCACTCTGGCTCCTCTAAGCCCTCCGTAGAGGAAGGGCATCCCCATTTGCCTCATGCAGCCTCAACTCTCCCTTCGCCCTTACCGCAGTTTTCAACTTCTAGCTGGCCCTCTTGGGAGGTCAACCCCTACTTCGCCTCGGACTGGGATAAATTTCAAAAGGAGGCTCACTTCCCCAGCCTTCGGGAGTCGGCTCCGTCTCTTCCTGCTATCAAGGTCAAATCGTCTCTGTCTGATAAAGGGGACAGTTGGATCGAATAGGACAACCTTCTTGGTGAAGAGGAAGCGGAGCTTACCTTAACTCAATCGCACAAGCAGGTACTCCCGACTCATGCCTCCTTTAATTCCCTGCAATGTGATTTTCATGTTGCTGCTTGGCGGTTAGTGTTAACTTTTAATATTATTGAATTCCCTTTTCTATTGCTTCGGGCATCTCTAGCCCCCATTCTCTCCATTGCTAACCTCAATTGGCTTTCCCCCAGTTTGGTTCTTGACTGTGGAGCAGTTTTGGGTCCTCCGATACCCACCGATTGCTCCACGGACCCCAAGATTCCAGAGTCTTCCCCTCGTTTGATGCACCCGAGGTCTCCCAAGTCGATAGTCCCTGAGTACCACTCGATGGTCTCGGAGATCGACGGGGTTGACCTGTTTCATCAGTGCCCTTCTCTAACGAAGGTAGGATTTGCCCCTTTGCATCAACCATCTCCTGGTAAACCCCATAATCGCCTCTTAAGATCCAGTGCCCGCATTAAAGCCAAAAAATTAGCGCTCACGGGCTCGAGCCATAGTGGTTCTGTGCCAATGGCAAAGGAGCTCTTCGACTCCACCCTGTGTCATCCCTAATCCATTTCTAATCCTTCTTTGCTTGGTTCCTTATTCCAATTCCAATTCGACGCTTTGTCGGATAAGGAATTGGCCTTCGAAGCTCAAAACTTGGGCTTTCTGGTTTCCCCCGATAACTCCACGCAATTGCAAGCCATTAGGAAGCTAGAATGAGTTAGAGTTCATGAGCATAATCGTCTTAATGACTAGTATCTCTTGGAACATCCGAGGTCTCAATTGCCCCGTTAAACAAAGGGCGTTATTCTAGCTGATTAACTCGTCTCACTGTGATCTTATCTCTATTCAAGAATCGAAGATCGACTCTCCTTCCCCGTCCCTATTCCACGCGATAGGAGGATCCACGATCTCGAAATGGATCTCCTTAAACGCGATAGGATCGAGAGAAGGTATCCTTTGTGGCTTCAACGAGTCAGTTTTCTCCGTTATAGCGGTTCGACGATTTAATTTCTTCCTCATCGTCCAACTTCACTGGACAGTTCTTAATCGTTCTCTAACGGTTATATCGGTCTATGGCCCTTCCTCTTCTGATAGGCACAATTTATTTTGGGACAAATTCCTATCGCTGCATAACCTTACTAATGATCTCTGTTTTCTTTGTGGGGATTTTAATGTCACCAGGTTCTCTGCTGAAAGATCAACCCCGTCTTCCTCCTCCTACCACTCCAATAATTTCAATGACTGCATCCAAGCTCTGCAGTTGAACGATCTTCCGCTTAACAACAGATCATTCACATGGTCCAACCTCCGTGAATCGCCGACTATGGCCAAACTTGACCGTTTCCTTGTCTCTCATGTATGGATAAACCAGTTCCACAATTCCTTTGTCAAAGCCTTACCTAATCCCTCCTCAGATCACGTTCCCTTAGCCCTATACTCAAATTTCCCTTTCACCCACCAGCATAAATTCCGGTTTGAAAAATTTTGGTTACAGGACCAATTGTTCGTCAAGCTAGTGGAGGAATGCCTTTCTTCGGTTACCGGTTCCTCTGGACTGGGAAGAATCCTCCTCAAACTTCTCGCCGTCAAATTCGGCTGTAAGATCTAGCGCACCGAAAGACAAAACAACACCGCTTTCCTAAAAAACTTTCTCCTTGGTTCCATCGAATCTATCGATAAGATGGGGGAGGGGGGACCTCTTCCTGACTCTTATCGAGTGGAAAGGCTTTCCTGCAAGCGTGATTATGCCTATATCCTTCATCAAGATCACATCAAATGGGCTCAAAGAGCCAGATTCAGATGACTTAAGGAAGGTGATGGCAACACTGCTTTCTTTCATAATTTTGCTTCGCACAGGCAACGTTCCAATCGGATCTCTTCAATCACCGACAACGGTATAGACCTTTGCTCCAATCAAGAGATCCACGGTGCTTTCCTCTCTTTTTACAAAAATCTAATCGGATCGTATAAACAACGATCGATTAGCATAGACTGGGATCATCTTTATGGCCCAATCTCTCAGGACCTCTCCTCTCTTGAGGCTCCTTTCTCCTTAGAGGAAATTCAATCGGCCGTTTTCTCTTTAAAGAGCGACTCGGCTCCAGGACCGGACGGTTTCCCCACTTTCTTCTTCCAAAAATTCTGGCCCTGGCTCAAAGCCGACCTCCTCCGTTGTTTCGACGAACTTCATCAGGGTTCCTTCTCTTTTGATCGTATCAATTATGCTAACATTGTGCTTATTCCCAAAATGGTGGGCGCACATTCAGTGGCGTACTTCAGACCTATTAGCCTCATAAATACCACCTTCAAAATCTTTATGAAAGTGCTTTCTGTTAGACTTAGTACAGTGGTCCCCTCCCTTATTGATCCCGTTCAATCCGGTTTCATTAAAGACCATTTTTTCTTGATAGTGTAGCAGCTGCTCAAGAGATCATCTCTCATTGCCATAACTCTCCCACTGAAGCTATCCTTCTCAAACTCGACTTCCAAAAAGCTTACGACAATGTTAGTTGGGATTTCCTATTTGACATCCTCATTAATAGGGGTTTCGGCCCTAAGTGGATAGTTTGGGTCAAATCCAGCCTATACTCAGGCCCTTCTTCCATCGTTATTAATGGTTCGGAAGGCCACAAATTTAAAGTTAAATGTGGCCTCCGCAAAGGAGACCCTCTATCGTCCCTCCTTTTTTGCCTTGTGGCAGATGTTTTTAGTAAACTTCTTCGTAATGCTTGGGAGTCTCAAGTTATTGAAGGTCTGGGTGAATTGCAGCCGTTTAACGGTATCCTTAATCTGCACTACACCGATGATAAGATCATCTTTGCTAAGCTGAATCTATCTACTCTCCGTTACCTTAAACTTCTGATTTACTGTTTTGAATTAGCGTCGGGCCTTTCGATCAATTTTCAAAAATCCTTAGTTCTTTGGCTTGGAGGTTCCCCAAATCGCCAGCTTGAGATCTCAAACTTCTTTAACTGTCCTATCGCAGCCTTCCCCATCACGTACTTGGGGATCCCCCTTAAATAGGGTAAACTGCACAAAAATGATTGGACGCCCATGGTGGACAAGGTAGTATCCAGGCTTAACGTTTGGGCCAGAAAACTTCTGTCCCGCGGTGGTAAGCTGATCCTTCTTAACTCGGTTCTTTCTTCTATCTCGCTTTACATGATGTCGTTCTATTATGTTCCTTCACGGGTTATTAAGCGTATTGATCAAATTAGAAGTAACTTTCTCTGGTCGGGGTGCTCCACTACCAAGCCAGGGTCGCACCTTTGCAACTGGAAATTGGTCTGCTCTCCTAAAGAGGCTGGGGGTCTAGGGGTGTTAAACCTCAGACACCAGAATATTGCTTTGTTGGGTAAATGGCTCTAGAAATTCTTAAAATTTGATCACTTACCTTGGATTCAGAGTATCAAAGCTCGTTGTTATTCCTCTAGCAATTTCTGGGTATTCCCCTCCCAAGCTCATCGCAACGCTTCTCCTTTCTAGAAGGGGGTCTGGAAAGCAAGCAGCTTTCCATTGTGGCCTCTTCCACGTATGTTTAGACGGTTCTAGAACCAAGTTCAGGTCCGACCTTTGGATTAGGAACATCAAACTAACTTCCGCCTATCCAGCGCTTTACCGACTAGCCTTTAACCATTCTGCCTTTGTGGAAGAATCTTTCATCACTATTAACTCGCAAAGGCAATGGATTATCCCTTTCTCAGCCAACATTCTATCGCACCTTACCGCGTATCTCCACGAACTTCTCTCGTCTTTGGATCAGTTCTCTTGGGGCTCACAAGAGGATTATATTTGGCGTTGGAACTCTGGGGGGGGTTTCACAGTTAAATCCTTTTACAATTTTTTGAACTTCCATGGCATCCTCTCCCCTACTGCTGATTTCATTTGGCACTCCTGTGCCCCTCTGAAGGTTAAAATCAACTGTTGGCTAGCCTTCCACAACATATTGCTCACTGTCGAAATCCTCAATAAAAGGAATTTGGCGTGGGGTCAATTGTGCCCCCATTGTTCTAACAGCTCGGAGAATGTAGATCATCTATTTGTGGGTTGCGTTTTCGTCCGTCCTTTGTGGAAAATCTGCACCTTAGCATGGGAATTCCCGTCTATCCCTTCCAATTTAGCATCGTGTTGGTCCCTACACCCCGTGAATCAGCAGTACCGCAGATTTTGGAATCTGTTGGTCCAAATTATATGGATTACATGGCTGGAAAGAAATAAAAGATTATTCAAAAATAGCGCCTCTAATATCTCCTTTATTATTGATGATTTTATGTTTCTGTTCAATTTCTGGTCTTCGGCGTTAAAACCCGAAGCTAGAGAAGCCCTAAGCAGTCATAGACTGGTCGACTCTGTTCGGTGTCTCCAAAATCTTAACGCTATTTAATCGTCACTGCATTTATTTACTGCCTATTTCTTATTGCTGCAGGTTTAAGGAGTTTGGAGTTTAACTCTATCTTCTAGTGCTATCTCCCTCTCGGTGTCTCTCTTTTGACGCTGTTCCTTTTGGTGTATCTGGTTTACACATTGTCGCTCCTATCTACTGGGAGGAAAGTTTGTGGTTGAATTTGGTTATGTTTTCCCATCTCGCTGGTCCTCTTCCTGTTTTTGTTGCTGCTGTCCTCCCGTGTATTTATGCTGGTATGTTGCAGGTGTTATGGTGCTATTCTCTTTGGTGCATCTGGGTTATTTTGGTTGGGTGGATTTTCTCCCACCTTCTTGTCTTGTTTTGATTGTTGTCCATTCTAATGGATAACTTAGTTTTTGGCCCAGGTGTATTTCAGGACTGCTTTATTAATGATATATGTAGCTATTCTCTTTGTGGCCTTATTTGTGTTGCCATTTTGTTTGGCTGTCTCGACGGCCACAGTTTGGGTAGGTTGGCATTTTTGCTGACTGCCTGGTTACCTATTTATTTCGTTGTTGGTCATTCTGGCATGATGATTTATTGCTTTGTTATTAATTTGCGGTGTCCTGCTTGAGGGATGGGGGCCTCACTCTGATCCTTCCTTGCCGCATGGAGTACAGTTTGGCCTGAATGATGTTAACGGGTCGTTCTCCTGAGGCCGTTCTAGTTGTCTCCTGTCGCGCCTCCCCTTCGCTGTGTTTGACTCAAGTGGTTGTGTTTGGGAATGTATTTAGAAGGGAGCAGCCCTACCGTCCTACTATCGCCTGAAGTCCTGGCGCCATCCCCCAGTCTGTTGCTTTTTTGGATTATATTTGTCTTAGTATCGGTATTTTTGTATTGGCCTTCGGGCTTTTGTGCTTTCTCGTTAAGTGTCGGTAGTTCTGTGTTTTACGTCTCGTAAAGCCTCAGTTTGTACTGATTTTGATTATATTATTGATTGCTTGGCTGGAGTCGAAGACTCTATCCATTTCATCAAAAAAAAAACATTAATAGGGTTGGTATTACAATATAAAAATCGTTTGAAAATAACAATAAATACAATTAGTGAGCAGAAATGGATTTTAACAGGAGATACATAAATAAATTTGAAATATAATGAATTTAAGAAAACGAAAAAATTTCATAAAGAACTCAAACTCAGATAATACACAGAAAATACGGATTTGCGGGAACAGGGGTTACATATCTACATTAGAAGTAGAGAAATTGCCCACCTCTTTGAAGAACAATGAAAACTCCTAAAGAAAACTCCTTGAAAGCATGATTGCCTTCCCTTCTCCTTGATCCTAGCCTTCTCCTCCTAGCTTGTGCAACCGAGCTCCTCCTCCTTGAACAAACCCGGGGCTTCTCCTCTCTTGCTTGCCGGCCTCCAATGAACAAGAACACACACTCTCTTTCTTTCTCTCACACAGTTTCTTCACACTCAATCTTTTTCTCACAATGTCTTTTCTTTCTCTTTCTCTTTAAGAATTTCTAAGTGCAAATGATAAGAGTGACAGGGAGGGGGGGGGGGGGGGCGGTATTTATACACAACTCATGAACAAGTGAAGGGTTGAGATGTGTTTGGATGAAGGGCTAAGATGCACTTGGGTGTTAAAAAAACTACCCACTAGTGAGCAACCAACTCTCCACACCTCCAAGAATTGGCCGGCCTCCCTTGTTCCATTTGCACGTGCCTCCACATGCACACCTATACTTAAGTTTGTTCATTTATTTATTACACTAGTTTGTTACACTAGTTGGTTACAAGACATGTCTACCCTACAAGTTGTTTTAATTAATAAAAGAATTAACTAGTGGGCTAATTAGGTGGGCTAAAATCCATGAGCTCTTAATTAATTAATTTATTTTATTTTGGGTGGGTTAGGATTAAGTTATTAGGTCTAGGACTATAATAATTAATAAGAGGCTTTTAAAAGAGAAAAAAATACTTGTTCATGACATAAAAATAAATTTAAGGCCAAATCACACATTAATTTGCACGTCCGAAACACGTGAAATCAAATGAAAAATTTATATACAATTATATGAAAATTCAGGATGTTACATCCCTAACCCATCACCCTGTGCGCCTCATCACCCCCGTCCTCTCCTCTTGTGCTCCTCCCGCTTGCAGCCCCATCATCCTGGTGCTCCTCCGCCTCTCTTCTCCCTTCCCCCAAAGCCCTAGCAGCCAACGACGCAACACCAGATGCCCCCATCCTCCACTGTGTGCCCCCTCCTGTCGCGATGTCGTAGTGACAGCCAGGCCAGGCGCCCCTGCCTCCTCTCGACGACGCAGCCAGCAACAGCGAGTACTGTAATTCAATTAATGAAAATTATTTATTTTTGCACGTAGTGTGCACGTGCAATATTTTTGGTAAATATCTTCATCATGATGAGTATAGATATGTAAATATGTGCTTTTAATTATTTTCTTAATAAAGCCTTCTTTCAATTAGACATAAAGCCCTTTCTCTTAAAGCCCAAAATTTAATTCATTTATTTTATTTTAAAATTACTATTTTGGCCCATGAACTAAAGCCCATGAGTTAATTTATTTTTAATTACAACTTGTCATGTAGGATACAATTTAAAGTTTATTTTTATATAAAATATAATGTACAAATTTTTGGAGGCAAATGCTTGCACGTGCATTGCACGTACACGTGCAAAGTGCACCTTCCTATGCATGGCCGGTTGTAATCTTGGAGGGAAATGAAATTTTGAATGGGATCATGGTGGAGATGGTTACTCATCATGGGTAGTTAGTGTAACTCCTCCTTAAATCTAAGCCATTTGTTCCTAACTCCTACTTCAATCTTAGCCATCCATTTCCCTAGATTTTTAGTATAAATACCCCCTCCCATGGCTAGTTATTCTTGTGCAAATTATTTTCTCCAAGTCTATAGTCTAAAATACTATATCTAGTAGTTTATTTAGTGAGTTAAAAGATTGAGTTGTGTATGGGAGTTGTGCTTGCAACAAGAAGAGGAGGCCGGCATCAAGGAGGGAGTGCTCTCGGTTTGGCATTGGGTGTGCTCAGGTTGGCTTGTGCGCGCGTGTTCAAAGAGGAGGATCGTTCGTTTGCAAGAATATTCGTCTAGGAGGTTGCTAGTTGTATTTTCTCTCCATTTAAGGTGGGTAAATTTTCCCTATTTCTAAATAGGAATGCATGCTAGATTTAATTAGAAAAATGATGCATGAAAATGATTAACAAGAGTGCACATTTTAGTTGGAAAAATGAGCTATAATTGATTGAATTGTTGATGTGCAATTGTATGTAGTTCTACTATTAAAATTCAAGTTGGGTGCGATATGATTATGGCTATGGAATGTGTAAAGAAAACTTTGTTATTAGCATTAACAATTATATGCAAATTAATAGATTGACAATGTCGCCTTATGTGCTAAAATGGAAGTTTTGTTATGACGTTGTAACGAATGAATTAGGGAGCAATTGTTATGTTTGTGAAATGAATAAGAGCAGAAAATTGATGTAGAGCTTAGTGAAATTAAGATGTCGAAAAAGAATGCATTAGTAGAAGTATATCAAATTAACAAATTGTTTGGTAGAAATGTGTTAATTATTGGGGGAAAATATGTTTAATCATTAAGAAAAATTATTTTCTACATACTGGAACATGATTCAATCAATCTGGAATTTTACAGTAAAATTTTATAAAAACAAAGTGAAATGAGGACTAGTTGAACATCGAAATGTTTTGATAACAGAGAGTATTGATCTAAATGCATTTCGAGTTGTACCTTGACAACCTGAGCACGTAGCTCAAGTGGTCAGGACGGCTCTAATTGCTACAGTAGGCTCTCGGGTCTGAGGTTACTGGTTCGAATCCCCGGAATGCGATACTTTTATTTTTCGTTTCAAAAAATATGTAGAGCAGCGGCCGAGAGCACTTAATGCTCTCGCCCTCTCTTTTAAGCGCGAGTAGCACTCGACCTAGTGGCTTGTGCCTTCGGTTGGTTTCCCTGTGGTCGCTGGTTCGATCTGTGGCCTCGGCTGTTGTTTATATTGTGGGGAAAAACATTTTTTGGGGGTTTTTAATGATTAAAAAATTACAAAAAAAATATGATTATTATTTTTAAAATATGTGGAGTCTATGAAAAATAGTTTGAGAATTATTTGCATGAAGTGGTGTATGTTTAAAGAATAAAAGTATAATTTAGAACTATAAGTTCTACACTTGCATTTGTATAAAGTGGTATTTTTTTACAAAAGATTTAGAATGGAAATTTAGAAAAGAAATACGAATAAAAAGGAATTGTGTGAAGTGATGTGAATTATTCTCAATGGAGAATAGTTCAACAAATTATGAAGTGTAAATGTCCATCCTTGATTGAATAACTAGCGATGTGGTTTTTAATGTGAAAATAATATTTCATGAGTTACATGATGAATAGTTGAATTTAATGTATAATTATGGACTATTAAACAATTTAGAAATCATGATTGGAAAAGAGAAATACTTTTGAGTATGACAACTCAACATGTGAACTTATGAGTTGGAAACGCTCAACTTTAGAAATTGTGAATTGGAATTAAAACAAAAGAGTAGCTAAGTCTCCCCCGGCATTTGGAAAGAAATGAAATGAAATTTGAAATGAAAGACCAAGGTTGGTCATGTTTGAATAAATGAATAAGTCCGGTTTAGTGGAGAGGCTAACTCTAGAGCTTTGATTTTGTTCATGATTCTGATAAAAACTAAGGATTAGTACATAGTGGAGACGTGATGAAAGTAGGAGTAAAACATGAGTATGAGGGCCATTGGATTGGCAGCGTGAGAGTATTCACAGGCTATCTTCACGATGCATCGTGACATGACGTGGATACTGCTCCAGAGTACCGTCTCGGTGGTGACGCTTGTGGGATGTTTGGTGACTGCAAGAGGATCATGTGCCATGAAGGAGGCTGAATTGCCACAGGCTGTCTTCACGATGCGTCGTGACATGACGTGGGATTCCCCTCCTGGTTTTCTGTACACGTGCTTGTACTCATAGATCATCTAGGATATCTACCGTAATTACAGTAGTAGATTAAGTCATGGCGAGAGTTTGAACCCTACAAAATGAAGAACGATTAAGGGCTTGCCCTCGGACCTATGTAGTATGGGATGCATAGAATCCGAACAAGTGTGCATTAGTGTCATGTAACATAAATAACTGCATTAAGGACTAAGTGCACAATCACAACACGACATCAATAGGGTAGTCCCTTTAGTTTGATATGTGACAAGTTTGTGTTTGTTAAATATGGAAAATAAGTTATACTATTTCTGACATAGAGAGGATGGCCGTGTATAATGTTCGTCGGTTGAATAAACTGACGTACCCACAGTCTTATATACAGGTAAGTGACATGATAAATATTAAAGAGGAACTGATGCTTAAAGATTATTCAATGTTGTTGTACATTCATTTAAATGTTGTAATTTTACTTCCGCTGTGCAGTGTAAATTGTAATGAATTTATGTAAACTCTGATGTAAAGTGAAAAGTTCAAATTTCCTTGTAAAATTGTGCTAAATGAAGTGGAAAGATCCTGTAGAACTCTCGAATTCAGTTGTATTTGGGATACGGGGCGTTACAAGTACAGCAGCGACGCTTGCTGTTCGTCGTCTCCTTTTTCGTCTTCGTTCTCTCGATGCATGCACCCACTACCGTTGCTTGGCCTTTGTGAGCGTGTGTGATCTCGTGTTGTATTCGTCGTTCGTTCGTTGAGTTCGTGCCCGGGAATCCGTTCCCGTTATTCTCCTTCATTGCATCGTTTCCATCGTCGACTATAAGACAAGTAACTTGTATACTTTTCCGTTGCATATACGGGTACTAAATCCCACATGTAGTGTAGTTGTTTCAAGATCTATTTTTATGAAAACCCTGTTAGATCTTGTCCATATGTGTTGATTTGCCCGTAGTTGTCTTTGTAACCCCTGTTTTCGTAAATATGTATTTTCCGTATTTAAAATTTTTGTAAATTAGTTTTCTGCTTTCAAATTCTTTGTTAAAATGCATTGTTGGATCTTCTATTAAAATCTTGTAAGCCCTATTTTCAGTTTTATTGTATGTTGTACTCTTTTGATCATTGTATCTGAACTCATTTATTATGGTGCATTTTGTCTTTTCTTGGGTTTTTTTGTTCTCTTTGGATCAATCTGTGTTCTTTTGATTGGATTCTGTCTTTTGTGGATTTGGCTCTTTTCTATTTTGAATTCAATTTGTTCTCCTTTGTGTTTGTCTCATCTTATTGCTTTGATTTGTCTCTTTTTGGAGCCAAAACCGATACCCAGAACCCAATATATTGACCAAAACCCTAAACTTCCTGATCACTATAAATACCCCCATTAATTAACCCAAATTTATTTATCTCTCTCCTCACCGCCGCATTTTCTCTCTCCCCCTATCCCTCTCTCTCTTCTCTGTTTCTAAACACCCCAAACCCAACCCCTTCTCACCTCGACTCCCGTCCATCCTCCGACCTTCCTTCATCTCCGTCATCACCATCGTCACCGTCTCCGTCTCCTCTCCATCCCCATCTCCGTCGCTCGCCCCCATCCTCGCCATTACCCCTCGAACCCAACCGCCAAAGTTTTTCCCGTCGCCATAACTTCATCTCCATCGCCCTATTCCCTCTCCGTGCTCCACCATCGTCTTCGTCGCGCTTGTGCACCCCCTAGCGCCGTCGTCCAAGTCCCCGATCGTCGAGTGTCATCGTCCCCTATTTTCAACTGCGAAAACAGAGCCCTCGCCGGAGTTGTTATCACCGCCGTCGCTTCCCGACCGTGGTAACGATGCTGCTCCATTACCGCAGTCATCACCGTCGCAGTCGTCGTGCCTGCCAGTCCGCTGCTCTCTCTCTCTCCGTTCCGTTGTTGAGAGGTAGGAGACGCGACGCGAGTGGGCCGTTTCGCTATTCACTGTTCTGCCGCACTCGATCCTAAACCGCTATCTCCCTTTTCGGTTGGATCCGGTGTGTGGTCACGATCTGATTGGCTGGATTTTGCTGTTTCGTGTTCTGCCGCGCCAGATCCGATCTTTGCTGTCCACTATTTTGGGCCAGATCCGATGTGAGGCAGTGGTTTTGATTAGTTCGTTTGGTGTTCCGTGTTCTGTGTGCGCAAGATCTGAGTTTGGTGTTCTGTATTCTGTCCCGATCTGGTGTGTGGGAATTGCTCTAGGATCTTGCTGTTGCTGTTGATTCTTTGTGCATTTTTAGGAGATTTTCGCCCTGGATTCTGATCCCATTATTCTATTTTATTAATATCTGCAATAACAGGCAAGTCTCTTCTTGAATCCTTTTTGTTATTTGTGTTCAAGATTCCTTTGACCTCCTGCAAGTAGATCTTGTCCTTTTTACTATCAAAACTGCTTTTGACAAATCTGTTAAGATTATCGAGGGTTTACACGAGCTAACCCGACATATTCTTAACATCGTACTTCTCTTCGATCTAAACCTAGTGCCCAATATTTCATGCATTTGCACATTAAACAACTAGATCATGCATAGGACTGCTTGATAGATTCGACATTGAAATTGAACATGCTAGAATTGAATTTAATTGATGAATTGGCACCATGACCATGACAAATGTATCTTAAACCTTAGAAATTGGCATGTTGACACCTAGGATTGCTTTGATTACCAATTTGCAAGCTATATGTGATCATATGATCTATTTGTTATCTTTTCATGTTAAGTTGATTTCTGGATTGCTGTATGTTTCACTTTGAATCCGATTTTTAGCCATGCTAATTACATAATTTGAGAAAACTTAATGAGCATAAAATGTAGCCCTTGTTGTCTAGATAATTTTTTCATGGTCTAGATTTAAATTCCAATTTGCCATCTGTTAGATATCATCACTTCACTGCAACTATGTTAGTAATTTTCAGACCAATAATTTCATGCATATCCTGCTGTTATCTATTTTATTTGACCTTGTTATCAATAAGATAAAAATCTGAAATAAATCATGCTGAACCTAGACATGTATAGTTCCTTACCTGAATTTTTGTAGATTTTAATAATGAGTTTTCTGACCCGAATTAATTCATGGAACATAACCTACTGCATGCTGACTGAACATAAAACCTGATTTGATTAGAACTTTCACCCTAGTTCCTATGACTTTTATATACCTTAATTATACTTGCTGAAACCGTATGGAAGTCTATTTTCCAGATCGTCCGGCGGATTCAGTTTTGCTAGTGCAGTGACCGTAGTCTATAATTTAGTATAGCAAGGTCATGCTGTCCTGATTTTCTGAAATGTGTTTACATAATGTGTTTGCTTCATGCTTTGTCTGTAGCACTTAGAGTTAGTCACACATAGTAATATACAACATTGTGATGTGTCTAATTTATATATAAATATTTGTACTCATTTACCCATTAAAATAGCTTGTATTCGTCTATCTTGTCAATATTTTATCTTATTTCATAATATTTCAAGTAATTAATTATTTTTAAAGAAATAAGATTTTTGATGCAAAATGTGAATATTTTTGGTAAAAATCAATAAACGAAGCAAAAACTATTGATATAATAATTTTTATTGATTTGTTGAATTTTGATTTTTTCATTTTTGCGAAAAGAATGCACCGATTTTTATTAAATTGATAGTTTAAGATTAATACTAATCTTAAGATTCTAATTAACTATTTAAAAATAATTATTTATCCTAATTATCTAATCACGTAACCTAACCCTAATATGAATTTCCTACTTCCTATATAAGTGCAGGTAGTAGGTGGCTACAGAAGGGCGGCTTTTTGGGCAGGCGTGAAGAGAAAAAAAACAAAGGGGCGGTGTGGACACAAAAAGAAAAAAAAAAGAAAAGAAGCAGAAAGGAGAGAAGAGAGAGGCAGGACGGGACAGCGGCTCAGAAGAGCTGACGTGGCGACGCATTCCTGTGGCTCAGCGCACGATTCGAGAAGAGACGCCTGGCTTCGTTCTGTTGGTGCTGAGTTCGAGATAGAGAAGAGAGAGACAAAGATCAATTGTTTTACTGAATTCGGTTTGCAAATTATTTATTTACAAAACAGTACTTTTGTATCTTTTCTTCTCTTCTAAAATTTAAATATGCAATCTATGAACAAATTTGTTAATTACAATTTTATTATGAACTAAATTTATTTTTCTAGGGTTTCGATGTAGTCTAGTTTTGAGAACACAAATTTTAATTCCATATTTTTTCTATTTTTTTCATGGTTGTGTGTTTGATTTTTGTGCTTAATGCTTACAATTGTTTGGCCAATTTTTGTATGATTATTGGATCATGAAGAGACCGAGAGATAATTTGTGATTTAGAACAATAAAAATTAAACACCATTGATTGAGCGAAATTAGAGATGATTTACCGCGATTGGTGTGACCGTTAAGAAATCCACAGAACTTAATGAGTCTTCGATTAATTAAATTTGCATAGAGATGTGACAAACTGTTAGTTGGAGATATTTTTGGTGTTGTTCGAGAGAAAGCATTGAATAATTTGGGGATTTTGGTCTACAACTTGGAAAAATAATATTTTTATTCTTATGGAATTATAATTTATGTGGGATGAACTAGGTGAAGTCAAAAGCCCTAGAATTAATTTTGCCATTAACAAATTACAAAAATTTCACATCCTGCTCCCTCTTAATTAATTTAGTTAGTTTTCTTTAGAATAATTTAATTTAGTAGTTTTATCCTTTATTAATTTCGATCTTCCAAATAGTGATTCATCTAGTGATATCGGTACTCAATAAAATAATTAGTCCCTGTGGGTTCGACACTCTATTCACTTAACTATACTACTTGTTGCGATTTTGTACACTTGCAAATATTCACATCAAGTTTTTGGCTTCGTTGCCGGGGACTAGTTATTCTTTTATTGATATTGAAAATTGCTAGATTATTACTAGTTTGGATTTTTTGTCTTTATTTTTATTTTATTATTATTTTACCTCTTTATTTTCTTTTGACTTACTTTTATTTTCATTTATTTTTCTTATTTTATTTTATTTATTTTTTCTATTTTTATTTTTATACTTACATTTCTGGACATAAGAAAATTATCATGGCAAACAATGAAAACAGGCCTGTGAGAGACTATACTATGCCCTCGATTTATGAATCAAGCATAAACAAGCCGGTTATTGAAGCTACCGATTTTGAGATTGAACCGGAGATTATTCTATTGATTCATAAGACTGTTCAATTTTGGGGACTACCGCACAAGGATCCTTATGCTCACATTTCAAACTTTCTAGAAATTTGTGACACTTTCAAGTACAATGGAGTATCAGATGATGCAATCAGATTGAGACTCTTTCCTTTTTCACTATGAGATAAGGTGAAGGCTTGGCTACATTATCTACCACCCGGTAGTATTACTACTTGGGAGGGACTTACACAAAAATTTCTAGCCAAGCATTTTCCGCCGGCAAAGACAGCAAAACTAAGGAATGATATTGCCATATTTACTCATTTTGAGACTGAGTCTTTGTATGATGCATGGGAAAGGTACAAAGAGTTATTAAGAAAGTGTCCACATCATGAACTACCGAAATGGCTGCAATTCAAATATTGTATAATGGTTTGGGAGTTACACATCGATCTATGGTTGACGCAGCATCCGGAGGTGCAATAATGAGCAAAACTTACGATGCAGCCTATGAGCTTTTAGAGGAGATGACATTTAATCATTATCAGTGGTCTGCAGAAAGTACAATGCCAAGAAAAGTGGCGGGAGTTTTTGAACTTGACCCTATTTCTGCTTTAACTGCACAAATATCTACTTTATCAAAACAAATAGGTAACTTAAATGTTAATTCTATTCAATCTAATATCATTTGTGATCTTTGTGCAGGAAACCATTCTAGTGTAGATTGCCAAGTGGGGAATCATTTTGCTCCGTCAAATGCCGAAGAGGCAATTTTTGTGTCAAACTTTCAAATGCAAAACAATCATTATGCAAACACATACAATTCATGATGGAGAAACACCCCCAATTGTCCATGGAACAATAATCAAGGAGCAATTATACCACCTCAAAATTTTCCACAGCAAGAAAGAAGCTGACATTAGAAGAGATGTTCATGCAACACATGCGGAAGACAGACCAATTCATACAAAAGACAGATGAATACATACAAAAGGCAGATTTGGCAATTCAAAATGTTGCAAATTTAACTTCTGCTTTCATTCACAATCATGAGGTACAAATTAGTCAAATTTCAAATATTCTTAATGAAAAAACAGCAGGAACATTACCAAGCAACACAGTTGTCAACCCCACGGAAGATGTCAAAATAATAACACTAAGCAGCGGGAGGACAATTGAGCAACCACAAGAAGAAAATGACGAACAAAATGTGGTTGAAAAGGAAGAACAGTACGACCCACTGTGGAGGAACAAACGCAGCATGAGAAAGTAACTTTTGATGTTTTTAATTCCATAAAGTTTCCTCCTGAAGAACAATCATCTTTTCAAGTAAGTAAAATTGATTTAATTGTGGGCGAGAAACATAAGGCTGAAATTGAAGAGTCACCTATAGAAGTATGTCCAACAAATGCAGCAACTTTTGAAACTGAAAAAGAAAATATTTTTGAACATGTTATGTATTTGGATGCTGCACCCTCTATTTATTCATTTTTTCAGCAAAAGTTCAAAGATGTGGGAGAATCAAAGACATCATCATCAAGAAGGAAACGCCTCAAACTAGAGCTTGAACCTGATCCACACCTAAGGAGAAGAATTAGAAAGGATGTTTTAATGTTGTTGGATCTTGGCATTACATAACCATCTCACCACCATGTCTGGCTGAAGACTTAAAACTTAGCGCTTCTTGAGAGGCAACCCATGTTTTCTTTTATTGCATTTGGATTTGATTTATCTTTTATTTTATTTTATTTTAATTTTTGATTTTATCTTGTAGGATTGCATAAATTTTGAAGTCGTCGGGCAGAGCTATTTTGTACACCTTCATTGATGGCTGTTTTTGAGCAGCATGGAGTCAGAATCTGGAAAACTGATTCAAAGAGCGATTGTAGCCTATCGTCATAGCTTTCCAGCAAAAAGAAATCAGCCCATTTGGACATCTACAGCTCCAGATATCGCCAAAATACTGAAAGCCGTGCGTGCAGAAATTTAAGGACGAATCAGGGGAGAAATTCTGAACTTTTTCCATTCTTTTTGTTTTTTCTTTTTCCTTTCCCATTGAGGACAATGTGATATTCAAGTTTGAGGGGAAGGTTTAAAAATTTATTTTTTATTTTTGAAAAGAATAAAAAAACAAAACAAAAAGGGATTGCAATTGAAATCACCATTACACTTTTGAGTTCTTTATTATGATAAGCATTGAAATCACCATTACACTTTTGAGTTCTTTTTGGGAGTAAGCATACTTATTTACTTTAGGATTATTGACGTTTACAATTCCTTACAAAATTGTGTGAGTCATGCTATTATACATAAAAGACAAATGTGATGCTTTTTCTTGTGATTATCCCGTTTGATCTAGTCCTAAACAGAGTTTAAGTAAATAGAGTAATAATGAAAAAAAAAAAAGTTATATGAATAAAGTCAATCTACTCCAATGTTTTGAGTTGCTTAGTAACTAGGGGTATTCATCACCAATGTTTACTTTTACGTCAAACGGCAACTTAAAATATGAGTATGCAAAGCACTTTAGTAACTGGGTGAATTCATCACAAATGTTTGCATTCGTGTCACATTGAAACCCTCTTGCATGCTCATATAGGATGAAAATAAATTATTAACAAGCCGGGGTTATTATGGGTAGACTTGGTACTGAACAATCGGAAAATGTACTTGGTAAGGCCTCATCGTTATATTGTATTATCTTGGAAGGAGGTGTATTGATTGCAATAATTTATTGATGATTCTTGATTGTAAATTATTGTTATCAATGCCGAGTACACGAACCGTGAATTCACCATCGGTCTAAAATGATCACTGTGCTTGCATGGAATCTGTAGTATGGGATGCAGTAGTAGGTGCACTAGATAAGTTAATAAAATACTTAACAACCTGCATAAATGATCTTGTATTGACATTGACTTGAAGTCATGCATTTCATGTATGATTATTGTAACCTTTTGATATTTCCTACTCTTTGTTTTGTTCTTTGTCTTTGACCATGTTCATTTCCTTTGATATTCATGTCTTTCCTATTATCCTTTGTTTTCTCTACTTGCCGCCCACGACTTGCTCTAAGGGCACTCTTTTATTTCTTTTAGACCAGGAACTTACAGGTACTGAAGGATCTGTTCCCGAAGGAATTGGTGAGCAACGTTTCTAGTGATGGATCTAGTTTTCTGCTGCGTAGTTTATTAATTGTTGCTAGATTTATTTCTGAACATTGTTATCTCTTGTACTTTGTTTTGGGCTCTATGACCCGTAGTTTTGTTTTGAACTCGGATGTTGGATATTTATATTGTTGGTTTATTTTATTATTATTGCAACGTTATCATTGATTCATGTGGTTATGTTTCTTGCGTGATTGTATATTTGTTGATCTTATTGTTGAGTTAGTCTGGTACAGCTTATGGATAGTGTTTACATCATTCGCTGGGCCTACGTTACGTACTCGTGTTCCGCATCTTGGGAAGCGGGGCATGACAAATCTATTTTTGATCAACAATTTTATTTGATTTTTCTATTGTAATACAAATCTTATTATTGATATTATTATCTGTTGCCGCTAAATCTGGTGTCGGGGCAAACAGATAGTATTTGTGGATTTTTAGGAAACTTTGAATAGCAAACCTGTTACCTGTTCCGTCGGAGTTTGACGCTGACTCCCGCCGTGCACCTGCAAAAAGTGAGAGACACAGGGGTTGATCCCAGCGACGCACCCTCCGATGCTCTAGTCAGTAATCAGGGATGATTAAGAAAGAGCGTAAAACTGGCAAAAGAATGATTACCTCTTAATGGAGATGGATGAGGGGTATTTATAGGCACCGCTGGGATCAGATTAGGAATGTAATCCCCCTGTGGTTAGATAAGGAAAGTAATCCCTAATCCCCAGTGAAGGGATAGTTATGAATCAGGGCCGTTGATTAGGATTTAATCAGAAACCCTAATTCTATCCTTTCTGGACCGGGTTTGATGCGGGTTGAAACCCGCATCCAGTTGAGGTGGATCCATTCGCGGGTTAGTGGGTCTTCGAGGAGGAGATCCAGTACCCGCTTTAGACCCATTGGTAGTTGAAATTACCGTTTTACCCCCGGGCTTCAAGAGTCGTGCCCGATTTGGACGGTTCCAATTTATCCCCATTTTTAGCCATATCACGAGCCCCCCACTCCCGAAGACTGAGTTTAATCAGCCTTTGAGGAGTAGTTTTACTGTTTTAATGGCTAATGGAGTTGTATCAGAGTCCAAATGGAAGGTTTTGAATCTTTGAAGGAGGTAGTGCAGTGATTTTTCAAGTTGGTCGCACTTTGAGTTGCTCCTGAGTTCTTCGGATCACGCGGTGTTTTCGTTTACCTTTGCGAAGTATCAATTCGTTGTTCGGGGGTCTTAAAAGTTTGTTCTTCGCAATAGTTACTTGTTTGGGGATTAGGATATGTTTTCCCAACTTTATAATTATTTTCCAGGAGTTCTTCCTTAACTTCCCGAATTTTTAATTGTTTTTTCGCAATTTTTTGGCGAATGGCTCGGTCGTTTTCCTTCGATGTGTGGCCTACATGCTTGTATCACATCACCGACCCCTTCGAGCGCTCGCTACCAAGGAGGCCGAAGTCCGTAGGTGGTTCGGCACCTTCTTCCGAAGAACAGAGGCACCTCGGCTAGGTTGTGAGTGCTGAGCAAGGTAGCTTTTCCATGTAACATGGTCGGTGTCAAGAACGCTCGGCAGCTGGTGCCGAACCCCAACTTTTCCATGTAACATGTTCGGTGTCAAGAGCGCTCGGCAGTTGGTGCCGAACCCTAATTTTCCATGTAACATGGTCAGTGTCAAGAACGCTCGGCAGCCGGTGCCGAACCCCAATTTTTCATGTAACATGGTTGGTGTCAAGAGCGCTCGGCAGCTGGTGCTGAACCCCAATTTCCATGTCACATGGTCGGTGTCAAGAGCGCTCGGCAGCTGATGCCGAACCCCCATTTTCTATGTAACATGGTCGGTGTCAAGAGCGCTCGGCAGCTGGTGCCGAACCCCAATTTTCCATGTAACATGGTCGGTGTCAAGAGCGCTCGGCAGCTGGTGCCGAACTCCAATTTTTCATGTAACATGGTCGGTGTCAAGAGCGCTCGGCAGCTGTTGCCGAGGTCCAACTTTTCCATGTAACATGGTCGGTGTCAAGAATGCTCGGCAGCTGGTGCCGAGGTCCAACTTTCCATGTAACATGGTCGGTGTTAAGAACGCTCGACAGCTGGTGCCGAGGTCCAACTTTTCCATGTAACATGGTCGGTGTCAAGAACGCTCGGCGGCTGGTGCCGAGGTCCAACTTTTCCATGTAATCATGGTCGGTGTCAAGAACGCTCGGCAGCTGGTACCGAGGTCCAACTTTCCATGTAACATGGTCAGTGTCAAGAACGCTCGGCAGCTGGTGCCGAGGTCCAAGACTTGTCGTTTTTGGCGGAGCACGCCCTGCGGAGTTGGTGGCTCTTGTGCTCCTGGCAGACATGGCAGCCATTAAATGTGATGGCTTCTGAACTTCTGACAGCTCTGACGGATGAGACACTCATATAATGCAGTGACCTCTAAGCTTCTGTCAGATGGGACAGTAATTAATGCGATGTATGACTTGGGGTGGCAAACAAGGCGACGGTTTAGGTCGCTTTTGTCGTTTTGCGTGAATGGGCCGGCAGTATGGGCCCATTAACCTCGTTTTGCGCGCCTCGCTCTATAAAACCTCTCCCCCCTCTCTCATTTTTCACTTCTCCTCTCTTTTACTTAGAAGGTTATTTGTGCTAAGCGAGTGCTTTCGGTGATCGTCGTCTGTTTTCCGGTGAAGTCTCCGACAGCGCTTTTTTAAGGTAATATATACTTAGTCCCTTTCCAAGTATAAATATGTCCCTTCCCTCTGTCTCCGAGTCGTCTTCTTCTTGGTCCGAGCCCTCCCTTGAAGTTGTCGAAGCCCGCACTCCAGATAAAGGCAAGAAGGTGTTTGGCAAAGATTCGATCGTTGAAGAGCCGAAGCGTATCGGGGAGTTTGGAAGATTGCCGGGGCAACTGACTGGGCTCCATAGAGTTCGAGAACTTCCGGAGGAGCACGCCGAGCGTATTGTTCACAGGAGGGGGAGGACTTTTGAGGAGAACGTGGTGAGGGAGACGACCGAGGCGGATGAGACGGTGTCGATCATCCGCGAAGATGACCTGGCAGTGATCCGGGATTGTTTCCAAATCCCGGAGGAATACGAACTTATGCTGTCGGGTCCTGGGGTTAGGGCCAACTCGCCGCTGCCAGTGACTATGTGTTGCTGGCCGGTTGATGCCTTTATCGCCGGGGCTCGACTACCTCTCCATCCGTTCTCCATCCTCGTTCTGAGGTGGTTTGGGGTCAGCCCCATCCAACTTATGCCGAACGCATGGAGAGTCATAAACGGTTTCGTACTTCACTACCAAGCCGCTGGAATCGAGTCGGAGCTGAATGTACTTCAAACGATCTATCGGCTTCATCAAGGGAACCGGTCGGAGTTCCGGTACTATTTGGCTCCGAGGCATGGCGGTAGGCTCGTTATATGCCCCTGACTCCATCAAGCACTGGCGTGAAAAGTTCTTGATAGTGCGGAGTGCGGAGGCCTGGCCTATCCCTTCCAGTTGGGTGGAAGAGGTGCCGAAGAGGTTGAAGGCTCTGCCCAAGCTTCGCCCTGAAGAAGAAGAGGCAGTTCGGACACTTCTCGATCGGCCGAAGTATGATTGGAAGGAGCTGACCGAGGATGTCTTGTTCAGGGGAGGGCTCTACCGCATAGATCCCAGTACGCGGCTTCTCTTACGTTTCCGTGCTTTGTTTTTCATACTTCACTTTTTAGGGCTAGTATCGTGCTAAAAAACTTCGTTTTTAATGCAGAGGCGATGGACTACGAAGCAGTGTTGGCTTTGAGGGCTGGTCTTGCCAGCAAGGCACCGAAGAAGTGCAAGAGGGTGGCCACCAAGTTGCCGACCACTAAGGCTCCGAGGGTCACCGAGATGGTCGAGGAGGTGGAGACCCTTGGAAGCCTGGCCGCTGCCGATGGAGGTGTCTCGGCGTCAACCGCGGCCGGCGAGTTCCCCATCGCCGCAGCCCTCAGGATGGCGACCCCCCCGTTGACAGTGGTGGCCGAGGAGCTCCTGACTGAGGAGCACAAAAGGATTCATGTTCTGGACTGGCAGGTTCGGAAACATGATGGCTTCCTCGGCAATTCCTTGGCGAGCATAGCGGTCAAGCACCTAGCGACGCCAAAGGATCGGGCCGCCATAGAGGCCGGGCAAGAAGGGGACGACGTCATCGAGATTGCTCGTTCGGTGGTCTCGGTAAGTGCTGAATTTTTGCCGTCATTGGTTCCCTTTAGGTCCGATTTCTCTAACTCTTTTAATACCTTTTTCCTTCTTGCAGATCATCGTCCATTTTGGTCACCTCACGGAGAGGTTGACGGCTCTGGAGAAGGAGCTGAAGCAGGAGTCCGACCAAGCTCAGAAGGAGAAGGCCCGGATGGGGAACGAGCTCGACAAGCTGAGAGTCGAGTTCGAAGGGAGGACGACGAGGGTAGAGTACCTCGAGGGTCAGGTCGCGAAGCTGGAGGGCGACCTTCTTTGCCAAAAAGAGGAGGCAGCCAAGCAGTTGGCCGAAGCAGGTAGAGGCCAAGGCTGCCGCAGTGAAGGAGGCGGAGGACGCGACCATGGTGAAGGCGCAAGGTTTCCTCGCCCAGAACATGGCCAAAGCCTACGCCGAAGCCCTCACCCGGGTGACGAAGGCATACCCTGACGTGGACTGCTCGGGATGGAGGTTGTTCCCGGGCCACGCTGAAGGCTTCGACCCCGAGTCAGAGGGAGAAGAAGAAGGAGAGGGGGAGGATGAGGTCGAGCCTGAGATCAAGGTCGTTGCCGAGGTCCAGGGGTCTGTGGTGACCCCGCTGGCGGCGGTGACCCTTTCGGGGACGTCGACCCCTACCCACTCTCGCCGCCCCGGGAAAGAGGTCGCGCCCTGACCTTGCTTGTTTCTTCTTTTCTTTTTTTTGTCTTTAAGTGTAATGCCTAATCGCGGACTGGCCACCGCTGTTTCTTTTTGTAATGAATGAAAACATCTTTTTGGGCTCGACTTCGTGTCTCTCTATCTTTTCTAAAAAATTCTTGAAATTTGGCTAAGTGTAGAAGTTCGGCAATGTGTTTGAAAATTTGTTGTTTGCTTCGACTTCTTTTCAGCTTGTGGTGGTGACTCAAGCCGTCGAGCCTACTCGCTCGGGGGACAACGCTCGGACCGAGGTTGGCTTAGGGGCGACGAGGCTGTGCTTGGCGAGGTGCCGAGAGAGGCTCTATGAAGTCGAGCTGGGATTGCGCAGAGCCGAAAGTGAGCGGAACCACCTTCAACTCATCCTGGGTCGGCGAGACATCGAGATCCGGTGACTGGAGAGCAGGATCACCGAGATGGCCCCCTTAGGAGAGGTTGATGGTTCGTCGACCGTCTTTAGCTATGGCCTTCGGATCAAGTGCATCCGCCACACTTTATCAAAAATAACAGCGGAGTGGGACGATCTACTCTCTGAGATTCGTCACCTGCAAACGGTAGAGACGGAGCTTCGGACAGAGGGAGAGGGATTGACGGCCGAGGTGGCCAAACTAACGACCGAGCATGACGAACTGACGGTCGAGGTCGACGTAAAAGACGACTCTCTGAGGGAGCGGATCTCAGAGCTGGAGGCGGAGGTGGCTCGCCTCAAACCGCGTTCGGGGCCAATCAACGTTAGGAGCACTTCGTGTACTCGCGCGGAGAGCGAGTGTGGCATTTCGTTTTATGAGCTCGCAACCCGTTCACCCATCGGCCAACCTAGTCCTGGGGATGCACAAAGTGCTGTTTCCATTTAATCGAGCGGAGTGTCCGTCGGAGCGGCTGTTAGGAGCAGCGCCGAGGACACGTCTTAATTCGCTGGTTTGGGGTAGAGTTCCGGAGGTAAACGTCGCCGCCCTCGAGTGTCCCTGAAGCGGAACATCCCTGCGCCACGGAGGCATTGAAGATTTTTTTTTTTTTTGAAGTCTTTGTGTTTAGCATAAGTGTAACAAGTCGGCATTGTAACTTTTGCTTTTTAACGCCTTGTAATCTTGTTGTATGGAAGAGCCGCCTTGTACTGCGTCCCAACTCTTAATAATATTTCTTTCTTGACTTGAAAATTTTTCGTTGCTCTGTGTGGTTACTTTGTTTGTGACTGTGTCTACTGTGCCGAGGTCCCGGAGCGAGACTTCTGCTCGTTTGGGGGTCGGCACTACGAGCGTTCGGCCAGGGGCGCCGACCTCCAAACCATCGTTAGAGTTGTTCAACGGTTGTGGGAGCACTTCCGAATGGCGAACTACTTCTAGCTCGCTTAGGAGCGAACTTGCGAAGTAGAATCGAGCCAAGTGTTGGACTCCGAACCATCGTTAGAGTAAAGAGTAAAAGCAGAGAGATGTAAACTATAGCGAAATATGAAAAAGCTTTCTTTATTAATGACTAATAGTTGGCTGCTTCTAAAGTTGCGAGTCGTTATTACAAGAGAGAAAATAAAAGAAAAGCAAAACAAGTAATAGGAGAGGAACGGTTTGACATCGCAGAATACTTAGGGAGGCGTTGGTGCTCTCTCTTGGTATTTCAGGAGATGGTCGGCATTCCAGGTCCTGGGGATCTCCCTGCCTTCGAGGTCTTCTAGTTTGTACGTCCCGGGCCGAACTACCCTGGCGATCTTGTAAGGTCCCTTCCAATTTGGAGCCAGTTTACTCTTTTGACCAGGAAAGGAGATGGCTAACTTTCTGAGGACTAAATCCCCTTCTTTGAGGTTGGTAGGACGGACTCTCTTATTGTATGCCAACTCGATCCTTCTTCGGTAGCTTTGTTGATGAATGGTAGCTCTTTCTCGGATCTCGTCAATAAGGTTTAGATTTGCTCGGAGCACTCTGGCATTCTGTTTTTCTTCATAAGCCATTAGACGGGGAGAAGGTATTCCAACCTCTAGGGGGATCATAGCTTCGGACCCATAGGTGAGGTTGAATGGGGACTCGCCTGTGGGGGTCTGTTTTGTGGTGTGGTAGTTCCACAGCACGTTGGGGAGCTGATCGACCCACAAGCCTTTGGAACATTTATCCAACCTCTTCTTAATGCCGGAGAGGATCTGTCGGTTAGCATTCTCGACTTGGCCATTCGACTGGGGATGGGAAATGAAGGAGAATCGGTGTTGGATGGCGAGGTCTTCACATAGAGCTTGGAAGGCGGCCCCCATGAACTGGGTTCCGTTGTCTGTTATGAGGACCCGAGGGACCCCGAATCGGCAGATGACATTCTTCCAAAAGAACTGAACGACCTTGTTCTCAGTGATCGTGGCCAAGGGCTCGGCCTCTATCCATTTTGAGAAGTAGTCGATTGCCATGACTAAGAATTTGAACTGACCGGGAGCCGGTGGAAATGGCCCTAGTAAATCCATCCCCCACATTGCGAAAGGGATTGGACTTGATAGCTGAAGCGAGTGGAGCTTGTAGGAGGAGTCGGATGTCGGAGTACTTCTGACAAGAGCTGCATTGTCGAACGTGTCGTTCGGCATCTCGTAGGAGAGTGGGCCAGAAATATCCATAATTCAACACTTTGCGGGCTAGGGACCTGGACCCTGAATGTGCCCCACCGATGCCCTCGTGAAGTTCTTGCAGGGCGTATTCGGCTTGCTCTGGAGAAAGGCATCTCAAGTATGGCCTGCTGTCTTCCTGTGTGAAGGAGCGTTTATATAGGATATCTCCGATCAGTGTGTATCGCTCGGCTCGGGTTCTGACTCTCCGAACCTTCTTAGGATCTTCGGGGAGGAGCCCGTCCCTTAAGAATTCGATAATGGGTTTCATCCAGTTATCTTCAAGCAGGACTGGCAGCGACTCCATAGAGTCGGATGTTTCATCCTCTATACTTGGCTTCAGGAGGACCTCTATCAAGACGGTCTGCTCGAGACCTTGGAGGGAGGAAGAGGCTAGCTTGGAGACGGCATCGGCCTGGGCATTTTCTTCCCGGGGGATTCGTTGGATGAGGGCTTCTTCAAATAGTGCCATGAGGCTCTTGACATTGGCTAAGTACTTAACCATTCGGTCATCACGTGCTTCATACTCGCCGAGGACCTGATTTACGACCAGCTGAGAGTCGCTAAAGATCCGGAGGCATTACGCCCCTACATTGCGAGCCATTCCAAGGCCAGCTATGAGTGCCTCGTATTCTACCTCGTTGTTCGAGGCCTTGAAGTTGATACGGAGGGAGTATTTGAAGGATGAAGTCATCTGGGCCTGCCAGAATGACCCCGGCTCCGCTTCCCTCATTGCAGGAGGATCCATCCACATACACCGACCAGACAGGTGGTCCCTTCATTGCTTGGCTGAACTCGGGGATGGTACTTTCAACTATGAATTCTGCTAAGGCCTGAGCCTTGATCGCGGTCCGAGGCTGTTAGGTTATATCATGCTGGCTCAGCTCGATAGACCACTTCATAAGACGACCGGAGGTCTCCGACTTGTGGAGCACTTGCTTCAGCGGTTGGTTGGTAAGAACGACCACCGAATGGGACTGAAAATACGGGCGAAGATTTCTAGCGGCCATCACCAGGGCATAAGCTATTTTTTCTATCCTCGGGTAGCGGAGCTCGTCATCCCGAAGTACTTTGCTAACATAGTAGATGGGCTTTTGAGCCCGGTCTTCTTCCCTTACTAAAATGGCACTGAGGGTCTGCTCGGAGGCTGCCAGGTAGAGGTAGAGGGGTTTACCAGGAATGGGTTTGCTGAGGAGAGGAGGGTTGACGAGGTAAGCCTTGAGCTGGTCGAACGATTCCTGCTGTTGCTGACCCCATTCGAAACCTTTAGCCCCCCTGAGGGCCTTGAAGAAGGGGAGGCATTTATCCCCGGACTTCGAGAGAAAACGCCCTATGGCGGCTAGGCGGCCTGTTAGCCTCTGAACTTCCTTAACATTCTTGGGAGGGGCCATGTCTAATATGGCCTTGATTTTCTCGGGGTTAGCTTCAATCCCTCGTTGGCTGACCATGAAGCCGAGGAACTTTCCTGACGAGACACCGAACGCACACTTGTTCGGATTGAGTCTCATGTTGTGCTTTCTCAAAACATCAAACGCCTCCTGTAGGTCAGTCACATGATCGGCTCCTCGGATGCTTTTTACAAGCATGTCGTCAATATATACTTCCATATTCCGGCCGATTTGAGCTTGGAAAACCTTGTTAACGAGGCATTGATATGTTGTGTCTACATTCTTCAAACCGAAGGGCATAACCCTGTAGCAGTAGAGGCCCTGGTCGGTCACGAATGAGGTCTTCGGGATGTCCGGAAGGAACATCCGGATCTGGTTGTAGCCTGAGAAGGCATCCATGAAGCTGAGGAGTTCATGACCTGAGGTGGCGTCAATCAGAGTGTCAATACTCGGAAGAGGGAAGAGATCCTTGGGGCAAGCCTTGTTGAGATCGGTAAAATCGATACAAATCCTCCATGTCCCATTGGACTTCTTCACCATTACTACGTTCGACAACCAGTCGGGATAGTTCACCTCTTGTATGAACCGGGCGTTCAAGAGTTTGTCCACCTCATCTTTTATAGCTAGCTGGCGCTCGGGGGCGAACTTGCGCCTCTTCTGTTGGACCGGTTTGGACCCCAGAGCAACGCTGAGGTGGTGGACCAAAAGTTCTTCGGAGATCTCGGGCATGTCTGCGGCTGACCAAGCAAAGAGGTCCCGGTTCCTTCTAATGCACTGGACTATGTCAGACCATAGGGTGGACGGAAGGGTCTTGCTAACAAAGAACTTTCGGCTCGGGTCCTGCTCAGAGAAGAGCACTTCCTCCAACTCATCCACCGGCTCGGACGTCGGTCGTGCAGCATCTTGGGGAATTTCCAAAGTTTCTAGGGAGAGGATTGGACCGAGGGTAGAGGTCATGTAGCACTTGCGGGCCATTTCCTGATTGCCTTTTACCTCCCCTACTCCTGCCCGGGTGGGGAACTTCATCTTGAGGTGATAGGCAGAAGGGACGGCTTCGAGGGCAGCTAGGCCGGGCCGACCCAGAATGACATTGTAAGCTGCAGGAACATCTACGACCATGAAGTCCATCGCCTCCGTTCGGGTAGTAGGAGTTTTGCCAGCGGTTATATCGAGGGTGATTACCCCTTCAATAGTCACTGGCACTCCCGTGAACCCATGGAGCGTGTAGCCGGCGGGCTTGAGTCTGTCTCGGGAGAGTTTGAGGCTTTTAAAAGCGGCGAGGAAGAGGATGTTAACGGAGCTGCCATTGTCCACTAGGATCCTCTCCACTTTGAAGTTTGCCATGTGGAGGTTGATGACGAGTGCGTCACAATGGGGGGTGCGGACACCTTTAAGATCTTCGTCCGAGAATGTGACGGGCACTCCGAGCCCTTTAGGAGGAGGGGTAGCGCGGACCGAATTGACTTCCCTAATGAACGCCTTTCGAGAGGAGTTGGAGGAGCCCCCCATTGGTCCCCCGTGGATGAGGTGTAGGGCACGCTCCTCTTCGAAGTCGGGCGTTTCATCGCGCTCAGGACGCTTGTTAGCCCCCCGAGGCGGGGGAGGAAGGTCGGCTCGGTCCTTTCTCACGAACCTGGTCAGCTGCCCCCTCTGGATGAGGGCTTCTATCTCATTCTTCAAGGCCCGACAATCATTGGTGTCGTGCCCATGGTCCTGGTGATAACGACACCACTTCTCTTTATCCCTCTTCTTGGCAGTGGTGTTCATCCTCGGAGCAGGAGGTATGATCCCTTCCTTCTCAACTTCTATTAGAATGGTGGAGACATTGGTGGTGAGCGGAGTAAATTTCTCGAATCTGGGGGGAGGTCGACGCTGGCCGCCATTATCCTTGTGGAGCTTCTTTGCTCCTTCCTCTTCTGTTCCCTTTCTCTTAGACCCGGAGGAAGACCCTTCCAAGTTGGGGCGGTGCTCGGCTTCTTTGGCCTGAATATACTTTTTGCTACGGAGGAGGAGGTCTGAGAAGTTTTGTGGGGGTTTCTTGGCGAAGGAGGAGCGGAGGCTGGAGTTGAGGACATTGGACTGAAATGCTGCTGCAGCGACCGACTGGTCGAGGGATGCTATGGACCTGGCTTCAGCTGTGAACCTTTTCACATAATCTCTCAGCTTCTCACCCTTCTTCTGGTGGAGGTAGAGTAGCGAGATGCTAGTCTTCTCAAATCTGTGACTAATTACGAAGTGGGTGACGAAGAGGGTCTCGAATTGCTCGAAGGAGAATATTGAGGAAGGGGCAAGGCGAGAGTACCATTCTCGAGCTGGGCCCTTGAGAGTTGCGGGGAAGGTTTTGCAGAGCAGAGCATCGGAGGCTTGGTGGATGAGCATGAGGGTCTTGAAGCTTTCGATGTGATCAACGGGGTCGGTCTCCCCGGAATAGGTCTCAAATTGACGGGGCTTAAAGCCGATTGGTACAGGTGCATCCATTATGGTTCGGGAAAAGGGAGGTATTTTAGGACGAAGAGTCCTTCCTCTGAGCTCTTCTTCTCGGTCTAACTGACCCAAGTGCCTCTCCATCTCGTGGAGACGGCGGTAGACAGCATCATCCCTTTGATGGTAATCAGGCGAGCCTCTGGACTCGTCTTCGTACGAGGGAGAGCGGGGGCTACGACGTCGGTAGCTCCTGGAGCGACGAGGACTTGGCATATGCCGGGAGTTGCTAGGAGCGAGAGGAGGAGTTAGGGATCGTCGGCGAGGACTTCGGACCGGAGGAGGAGAGGGAATCTTTGGAGCATTGCTGTTAGAACGGAGATTGAGAGCTTGTAGGACGGTCGCTTGGAACTGCTGGAACTCGGCACGGGTGATGGGTGCCTCATCATTCCTAGGCTGTTGTCGACCTGCAGGGGAGTGTGGTCTTCTTCTGTGATGCTCGGGGGACTCTCTCCGCCCCCTTCGGGTAGGGGACCTTCTGTATTCTCGGCAGTGAGGAGATCGCTCATCCGGACGATGTTGGCGGGATGTTCCCTCTCGGGCCCGCTTTTCATCCAGACGGCGGCGAAGGTCCTCATCCTTCTGCCGATTGAGGACGGTGTTGCGAAGGTCGGAAACTCGGGGATGATGGGAGGCCATAGATTCCAAAGAGGCGTTGTGGATGGAGACGTGGTCCGGATGGAGAGGCTGCTTCTGCGGATTGGGTCCCTTAGGAGGTTGTTGGTTCTGAGGAGCAGGCAGGTCCTGTTGGAGTGGGTCCTCCGCTTGAGGAAGAAGTTGCCCCTGCCGTTGAGCGGGTTGAGGGGGAACTTCCTGTTGCTGATCGGGGTTGGGTCCTCGGTTGGACCCTCTGGATCTCGCTTTCCTAGGAGGCATGGCTGGAGAAGGTTTGACCAACGGGAAGAGGGAAGGCTGCTATTCGTTCGTTTCCCACAGACGATGCCAATCTGTTGCTGCTAAATCTGGTGTGGGGGCAAATAGATAGTATTTGTGGATTTTTAGGAAACTTTGAATAGCAAACCTGTTACCTGTTCTGCCGGAGTTTGACGCTGACTCCCGCCGTGCACCTGCAAAAAGTGCGAGACACCGGGGTTGATCCCGGTGATGCACCCTCCGACGCTCAAGTCAGTAATCAGGGATGATTAAGAAAGAGCGTAAAACTGGCAAAAGATTGATTACCTCTTAATGGAGATGGATGGGGGGTATTTATAGGCGCCACTGGGATCAGATTAGGAATGTAATCCCCCTGTGGTTAGATAAGGAAAGTAATCCCTAATCCCCAGTGAAGGGATAGTTATGAATTAGGGCCGTTGATTAGGATTTAATCAGAAACCCTAATTCTATCCTTTCTGGACCGGGTTTGATGCGGGTTGAAACCCGCACCCAGTTGAGGTGGATCCGTTCGCAGGTTAGTGGGTCTTCGAGGAGGAGATCCAGTACCCGCTTTAGACCCATTGGTAGGTGAAATTACCGTTTTACCCCCGGGCTTCAAGATTCGTGCCCGATTTGGACGGTTCCGATTTATCCCCATTTTTAGCCATATCATTATCTTTTATCATTTTTCTTATTATTATTATTGTTATCAGTATTATTATTATTACTGTTATTTATAATAATAATAATATTATTATTGTTATTGTTTGTGTTTTTATTATTATTGTTAATATTTCCATAAAATCCTAATTGTATATTTTTATTGGTTATTTTATTTTTCCAAAAACCCAAACCCATTTGATATTAAAACCCCCTATACCCGTTAACCCACACCTGTTTCAACTCCAAACCCTAATATTATCCCCCTTTATATACCACCATTCTGTTTAACCCTGCTCACCTAAACCCAGCAGCCGCTAAACCCTAACTATATATATATATATACACCCATATTACCCACCTATTCATCTAGCCCTGTCAACCCTAGAGGACTTAACCCATCCCCTTCATTGCTCCTTAGCCGCCTGTTCACCTCCCGACCTCTCAGACCCTCTCCCGCTCATCTCTCTCCCCCTGTGCTCTTGTCGCCAGTTCCTGTGCTCTTCTTCCCGTCTACCTCCCTGCGTCGTGCTGCCCTCAGCCAACCACTACGACACCCCCTTGGTGTCCCTCCTCCCTGTGCTTCACCCTGACCTCCCTATCTCCCTGCCTCCGAGCCACCAGTGCTCCCCCTCTGTCGCGCCGCTCCCCTACCCCCTGCCGACTTCAGCCCGAAGCCACATCGCGCTCCCCTGTGCTGCCTCCCCGTGTCGACAGCAGTGACAACAGAACCAGTCGACAACCGACAACCAGTTGCGCTGCCCTCCGTTGCCGTCCCGCCGCTCTGCCGACCACCCTCCCGTCGTTGCCGTCTGTCGTGTCCCCTGGCCGCCACCACAGTGTCCCTTGGCTGCCGTCGTCTCCTCCTCGCAGAGCCCCTGGCTATGTTGGTTTTCATCAAGTGTTTTGTGGACCATTGATCTCATCCTGATCATCATGATCATGTCCCCTTGATTGATTGATTCTGGCCATTCGATCTTGATCATCCGATCAGATCTGGCCGTCCGTTGATTAGATCTTGATCTCTTGATCTGGACTGTCTGATCTGATACTGATCATCATCGAATCTGATCCTGATCTCTTGGATCTAGCCGTTCTTCGTGTTCGTGGTTTATTTGCTTTTCGTGTTCATGCTCGGTCTGTTCGTTGGTTTTGTGTTCGTTCCCAGGATCCATTTCCATTATTCTTTTGTCGGATTTATCGTCGTCTCTCAGGCAAGTAACTTGTATTCTTTTCTTTGCGTAATACAAGTACTAAATACCGCCTGTAGTATAGTTGGGTTATAGAGAAAATTCTTGTGTGAATCCCCTGTTGTATATTTTCTCTATTGTGTTTACCCGTCCGTAGTTGCCTCATTACACACATGACATGAAATAACCTAGGGATGACCACTTCTTGTTGTATGCATGCATGTTGTTCGTATGATATCGTGTGCTTGGATGTGTTAGTTGTAGTATACTTGTTGTCGACTTGCTAAATACCCTATATCACGTTGCTTGGACATCTAGTATACCAAATTTCATGTTTGGTTATGTTTTGGATGAGTTTCATATGAACTAGTTGATTTTGTGCATGAAGGATACTTTCTGTTTTGTCGATTTCCCGTTTCATTCAGTATTTTAGACCCTATTAAGGTCAGTATATTAAAATTATTTGTGAACATGAACTGTATAGAATTCTGTCTATTTTCCAACCCTTCTGACAGATCTCAGTTTCGCTTTACGAGTTGTGAGTTATGTCTATTTTACTACAGAGGTGCAGAGAGATTTCCAGATTTGTTTTCTATGAATTCTGAAGAGTAATCTATTTTTATCATGATGTTAAAAGTATTATTTTGATCCAACATTTTGTACAATACAACTAGACTTGATTGGAATTAACCCTGAATTTTTGTGGATTTATTTGATGAGTTTTACCAACCGTTCTATGTTTCCAAACAATTACTATACATGCAGAATTTAAATACTGTTCAGTAAAGAACCTGATTTTCGACCTAATTCTACTTGCTGTTTGTAAAATATTTTTGAATATGAAAGTTAGCCTACTGTATCTATTTTATAAACCTTTTGACGCATTTGGATTTAGATTTATGGTTTGTGAGATATTGCTGATTTCGTACTGCAGTGTTTATAATTCAAGATTTACAAAACTACTGCATCTTGATGTTTTCTGATTTTTGTGGACTAAACTATTTATATTGAAAAATTATGAAACTTTATATTCTGATGCTGCACATATAGGGGAATACCCCAAGTTTTTCGTGGATTTAATTAATGAGTTTTCATGCTGTTTTTCTGACTTTGAATTCAATCTTCTGATTTCTGGTTGAACATACTTTCTGGATTCAAATCAGTTTTGAAACTTGTTTTTGTGAAATATCATATGACTTATATATATTTGTTGGATTTGGCAGGAAGTCTATTTTCTAGATTTTCTGATTGATCCAGATTTGCATATTTGTAGCAACAGGAATCCGGTTTAGTGCAGTCCTGTCTTGCTGTCCTGAACTAGAATTTTTGTTGCACTGTTATTTTATGAGTTGTCCATCATCTATTGTAGCACCCCGAATTCCAATATACTATCTTAGAATACGTGGCACAATTTCCAGCATCAACTTTAATTGCAATAGTAAATATAGACAAAGACACAGATAATTTTTATTTCAACTTTTATTACATCACTTGTTTACAAAATACAGCGGAATACAAAACACCTTGAATTACAATCTTTTTTTTACAACACATCTTTACAATTTTACATAAGCCACAACATCATTCTATCTCAAGTATCCAAATTCCAAGCTATAAGCAAAAACCTGTAAAACATGAGGCTAGAGATAACCCTAACCCCCAAAACTACAGGGGTCAGCCATAATGGTGTGAGTGACATCAAAAGAAATGCAACATAAATAAAAGATGAAGGATAAAGTCATAAACAACATATGTCAACCATAAAAATGAAAGGAATATGAAACAACAATAAATAATCATAAGGCATGGAATCATAAACAACATGTATTAAGAATAAAAGAAATAAGAATCAACAATAAATAAAACATGAAAACATCAAGTGAACCTAGACTAAGTGTCAAGTGTAGAAAACAGAAAACAATATGCATAAAACCAAGTCAAGAAAACATCAATGCTATATGCTGACTCTCTAATGCATACTTGTCGGATTCTATGCATCCCACAATACATAGGTCCGGTGCAAGCCCTTTAACGATCTCCACTTTATAGGGTTAAATCCCTCGTTATGCAACTAATCCTACTACGGTGATGGAAACAAGATCTAGAATACTCCGCGAATAGGCATCACAGCCTTCGACGCGCAAGCATCATGTAAGAATAGCTCTAAAACTGGAGAATCACCTCCCAACCATGTACCCCACGAATAGGCTTGCGAGGCTCTCGACATATAGATACACCAGGTACATCCCGTGAATAGGCCCGCCAACCTTCGACATGCGAATGCGCCCTGCATGCTCCGTGAATAGGCCTGCAGACCCTCGACACGCGAACATACAAATGTCTTCTCGAGACAGAACAACAAACAGTCATGAAATGCATCCATTGGTCTAACAGACTAAGAGCGTATACTTATGTTTCCCAAGTTCCTTCACATCTCCACTAGTACCTATCCTTAAGTTGGTTATTGTTAAAACACAAAAATCCTCATCTCTAGAGTTAGTGTATCCTGCCGGACTTAAATTCACAATAACAACCATAAGACCCAACTGGTCTAAATCAACAAAATCTCATCTGCTGGTTCACAGGACTCCCACTCAACTCCTAGATATTCTCAAAATGAATATCAACACCAAAACTTCCATTAAAATTCTCAAATCCACTAGTAAAACATTTATATCAGAAGTTCAATTTTTATTTATTATACTCGTAAAATTCCAGAATTTGAAATAGAATATTAAATTCATTAAATAACAGAAAACCATATTTTGAAGTCATAGAATATCATCAAAACATCAATTTGTTGAAAACACATATAACTTACTTAAATAAGATCATAAGAATACTTTTAAAACTCAATTACAAATAAAATACAATTCTCTGTAAGATACTGTAATTTGTAGTAAAAACATCATTTAAACAGTAGATTAATAATGTATAGTCGAAGAAATAATCATTTAAAGAAACATCAGAAAACTCATGAAATTCATCAGTTATAGCAGTAGCAGTCGACTTCATGATGTAGTCGGTCGACTGTCCCGCATAAAATCCAAAACTCAAGAAAAACATCAATCAGAGCAGTGACATTCGACTGCATAAGGTAGTCGGTCGACTGTCCCGCGTAAAATCCAAAACACAAGGAAAACATCAATCGGAGCAGTTACAGTCGACTGCATAAGATAGCCAGTCGACTGTCCCACAGAAAATCCGAAACTCAAGAAAAATGCTTCAGCCAGGGCATCGACAGTTGACTGTCAAACCTACAGACTGTTGTAGTTTAAGGTTTTATGCATGTTTAACTGATACATCGTTTTATTTCATAAAAACACAAACTTGTGAATACTAAATTCCTGAGATGTTTGAATATGTCTAGTATGACATGTAGGAGTCATCAAGATACTTCAAAACACACCAAGATCTCAAAACATAATTTTTTCACAAAAATCTCTCAAAACGGTCAATGCATATACATATATGTTCAAATAGAGTTTAAGCATCCAATTTAGCATCAGAAATTCACCAAATAAAAGTAATAGGTTGTTTAAACCATCTTAGGACAAAGGCAATTGAAAATCCAACAAAACTCCATCAAAATTCACAAAACTCTCAAAGTGGATTAAGAATGTAAAGGTGTGTGTATGTGTGTTTGTGTGATTGTGCATCAGTTTAAACTTCAAAACTCCATCAATAAAAGTAGTAAGATGTTTAGAATTATTTCAGTATTAAAATAACCAAGATTAAATCAAAACTCCACAAAACACAAGAAAACCCAATTTCTTCAAAACAATGAAATAGGATATAAATATAAGTATATGTGTGCATGTTTGTGCATTAAGAAAACATCAAAACCCATCAATTGGAAATAACAAATTGTCTAGATTTAATCTCAATACTAAAACCAATCATATCCTATTGAAAATTTCTCAAACTTCACAAAACAACACAAAATCAATTTCGGCTGTGTGCATCACAGACCCAAAAATCAACAACCCTTGTTCACTTCAAAACTCAATCTTTTTAATTCAATAACCCCTCTTATGATCCATTAGATCCATATACAATTACTCAAAATAGTTCTCTTGTGAATATAATCAATTATAGCATGCCAACAATCAAGTTTCATTCATCAAAATTCATCAACAGTGCATATATATATACCAATCAGCAAAAGGTCCTAACTTTGTTCAAATTGTACATTGTACAACATACCACTCATTATATCCAACCAAATCAATAGAAATCTAAAAGAAAGCAATCTACTCATGATTTATATTAGGTTCTTTAACAATCTCAATTCATCAATTAGGGTTTTAATTCATCAAAGGCACAATTTCAAGAAAAGATTCAATTTTGAACTCATCTACTCATCAAATCTATTATGTCTTCATACAAACTCCTAACATGCTTTCTAGTAGATAAATCATCACATACAACATACATGGAACAATACAAAACAAACATGTTTCTCACCTCTATGAAGAATCAACCGAAGAGAAATAAAGAATAAGAGAAATCCTCCTTCGCAAAAAAACCAAGAATCCTCGCTTGAAAACTCCAAGAAAATAGAAATAATAAAAATCCTTGTGTAGCACAACAAGAGACGGCTGCACCCCACTCTTTTATAGGCCAGAAATATAGGTCTACGGTTTTGTAAATAGATTTGCAAAATACATCTTTTAAATATATCTTTCCATATATAAATCTTTATACTTGGAAATCAAATAAAACCAACTTAATTGAAAAACCAAGAAAACGAAAACAAATAACCTAATAGTCAGCCGGCACTATTTGAAAAACCCAGAAAAACGAGTTTACACTTTTACCCCTCTAAATGCCAAATTTGCAAAAAGATCCTTTTTTTTATTATCAAAACATGTAAACTAAGTCAAATTTATTAACACAAAAGTAACCTCTTACCTCTGAGTTGACTAGGCATCATGTCAAGCCCAAAAATCTGAAAATCTGGAGTTTTCACTACAAGTGGTAATTTTGCACAAAACTCCCTTTTTTATAATATTTAAAAATAGGTCCAATAATTATCAGAAAAATCCAGATAATTCACAAATAATATATAATAATAAATAATGAGTTTTCCCAAAATAATTTTTGATTTTGCACTTCCCAAGAAAATATTTGCACGTGTAAAAAGATAAATCTTCAGAAAAATATTTATTAAATCTCCAAAAATCATTTTAATTCATTTATAAATCTTAAAACCATTATTTGAAAATCTGGGGTATTACATCTGTATATGCCTGCCTTTCACCCTGAACCTGTTATTGTTTATACCATGCTATTCTTACTCTGTTTTATACACATACATTCCTGTCTGATAATAATAATAAATGACCAAGCCAGGGTTTAAGGAAAAGATCTAGTAGTGGAAAATGTAGAAATATGTACTCGGAGGAGGACCTGTAGGTTCTTACTGTCTGATTACTGTTACTGATTACCTGACTGCTCACTTCTCTATAGGAAGGTGTACTCGGAGGAGGATCAGTAGGTTCTTACTGTATGATTACTGATACCTGAGTACACGGCCCTATATGATCCCCTACAGAATCTAAAACATAATTTGTTTGAATGTAGCAACTATGTGGTAAAAGAATGGACGCATGAAGTGCTACCTAGTTAGTAATAAACACAAGACTGTAAGAACTGACATCTGTTACATCATCTACCTGTTATCTGACACTATTTTCTATTACTGTCTGACTGTTACCTTACACTGCTATCTATATATCTGTTTGTATACTGTTTGACACTTGACACATGCTGTCTGTACCTGTTAGTATACTATGCTACCTGATTCTGTTTTTCTGATTATGTTCTACTCTGTTAACATGCCTATTCCATGCTATGTTTGTTCTACTGTTATTTTATATTTGTTTATCCATTCCTGTACTTGTTCCTGCACTACAAGCAGCTCATAACTTGCATTGACGGGAGTTTGTTTTCTTTTTCCTCTTCTTGTAATTTATTAAATTGCAGACTTTGGAGATCAGTGCCAGATGGTGTAGGTGATATGAGATTCTAATACTGGAGTTTTGCTATCATGATTTTCTGCTATTATTATTAGTTCCTGTTGCTATTTGAACAACTGTATTTGATATTTGGATTTATTTTGTATTTGGGCAATCTGACCCAGGATTATTGACTTGTTTAGATCTGATTTATTTGAGATTATTATTATATTTTGTTTCAAGTAAATTCTATTGGTATTGGTCCATATATGCATGCTTGGTTGACTTTCCAGAATTTCTGACAGAGCTTAATTTCGATTTATGAGCTGCAAGTTATTGCTGTTTTACTACAGATGTACAGAAAATTCCAGATTCTATTTTATATGAATTCTGGATGATTATTTATTTTTATACTGATGTTAAAGATAATATTTTGATCCAATATTTTGCTAAGTATAACTAGACTTGATTGGGATTAACTCCTAATTTTTGTGAATTTAATTAATGACTTTTACAAACTATTCTATCCTTGCAAACAACTACTATACTTGCAGAATTTTCATGCTATTCAGTAAAGAACCTTAATTTTGATTTGATTCTATTTGCTGTTTATAAAAATTTTGTGAATATGAAATGTAGTCTACTATATCTATTTTATCACTCTTTTGACGAATATGGATTTTCGATTTATACTTTGTAATCTATTGCTGTTTTAGTACTGCTGTGTTCATGATTTCATATTGACAAACTTACTGTATCTTGCTGTTTTCTGATTTTATTTGTCTATACTATCTATGTTGAAAAATTATGAAACTTTATTTTCTGATACTAGACATACTAGGGAATACCCCAGATTTTTCTTGGATTTAATCAGTTAGTTTTTATACCGTTTTCCTGTTTATGAATACGAACTTCTGATTTTTGGCTGAACATGTTTTCTAGATACAATTCTGTTTTGAATCCTGTTTTTGTGAAATACCATATGACTTATATATATTTTCTAGATTCGGCCGAAAGTATATTTTCCAGTTTTTCTGACGGATCCAGATTTGCAGGTTTGTGGCAACGGGAATCCAAGATTTGGTGCAGTACTGTCTTATTGTCTCGAACTAGAATTTTCGTTGTCCTACACTAGTATGAGTTGTTTGTCACCTGTGTATGTTTATCTTCCGACCTGAACCTGTTACTTGTTTATGTCATGTTATTCTTGTCCTGTTTTGTTACACGTATATGCCTATTTGATAATAATAACAAATAACCAAGCCAGGATTAAGGGAAAGATCTAGTAGTGAAAAATATGAAAATGTGTACTTGGAAGGGGGCCCGTGTTTCCCACTTGTTATCTGTTATTTGTTACATGTTCATAACTACATACACGATTCTATTTATCTGATTACCTGGCTGCACACTTCCCTATAGGAAGGTGTACTCAGAATAGGACTCGTAGTATCTATCTGTATCTGTATTTGTTTATCTATACCTGAGTACACGATCTTATACAGTCCACTACGAAATCTAAACGCAAACTTGTTTGAATGTAGAAACCATGTGGTAAATAGATGGGACGCATGATGTTCTACCTAGATAGAAATAAATACAAGACCTGGAATAACATGATCACCCGTATATTCCTGTTTATCTATTACCTGACACCTGTTATCTGTATATCTGTTTGCATACCATTTGAAACTTGACATGTGTTACCTGTACTCTATTACCTCATCATTACATTTGATTATATTTTCTGATTCATATTAAGACATTCTGTTTTGCTGTCATGTCTATTCCATGCTATGTTTGTTTCCGTTGTTACTCTATATTTGTTTATCTTTTCTATACTTGTGCCTGCACTATAAGCGGCCCGTAACTTGCATTGACGGACATGTTGTTTCTCTTTCCTCTTTCCTGCGATTTGTTAAATTGTAGATAATGGTGATCAGCTGCGCGATGGAGTAGGTGATCTGAGATTCTAGTTGCTGGAGTTCTTGCTATTATTAATTTCTGTCACTTATTTTGAATAAATGTATTGCTACTTGGATTATTTTGTATTGGGCAGTCTGACCCAGGATTTATGACTTGTTCCAGATCTTATTTATTTGAGATTATTAAATTTTGTTTCAAGTAAATTCTGTTGGTATATTGATTCATTTATACATGCATGGTTAATTTCTCCTTGTTTATTCTCTGTTTATACCTCTGAAATGTTGAAAAGATCCTGATAGCTTATGAATGGTGAAAGCCATTCACTGGACTTAGTCACGTATCCGTATTCTGTATTTATTTCTGGGAAGTGGGTCATGACAGTGATGTAACGACCCATAATTTTTAAATATAATATTTTGAATTAATAAATAAATTTTAATGAAGAAAAAGAAATGATTCGGAATAGAAAGAACCAAATTATGGAAATGGAAATGAAAGATTTATTTAATTATTTTGAATTACTGTGAAATGGTCGGTTGCATGTGCAAAACATGTGGCAATATTTTTGAAATGTAAATTTTAAATTTTGAGTTGCTAAATAAATCATCTTATTTATAATTGGATATATTTCAATGTCACGCCCTGCTTCCCAAATTACAAGAATACGAGCACGTAACGTAGGCCCAGAGAGTGATTATGCATCATCCATAAGCTGTACCAGTCTAACTCAACAATATGCAAGAGAAACAGCTACGCAGGCAAAGAATATAATCACATTAACAATGAAGAAACTCAAAGATAATCATGAAATAAACTCACCAAATAATAATCTAACATCTAGGATAAAAACAAACTTCGGGTCATAAAGCCCAAGAATACAAAATATGATAAAAATAAATACAATAAGCTAATAACAAAAGATAGCTATGTAGTCTAAAGTCCAGCTCCAATCTTCAGAGAGTTTGCTCACCAATTTCTTCTGGGATTGCTCCTTTGGTACTTGTTAATACTTGATTTAAAAGAAAGAAAAGAGTGCCCTTAGAGCAAGTCGTGGGCAGCAAGTAGAGAAAACAGAGGATAAAGGAAAGCATGAATATCAAAGAAAAGGGACATGGTCAAAGTCAAAGAGCAAAGCAAAGATAGGTAGTAATATCAAAGGGTTACAATAATCACACATGTAATGCGTGATGTCAAGTCAAGTTCAATACAGGATCAAGTATGCAGGTTATTAGTCATTTTATTAGCCTATTTAGTGCACGTACTACTGCGTCCCATTCCACAGGTTCGACGTAAACACACAGTGAACGTTTTAGACTGATGGTGAATTCACTGATCGTGTACTCGGCGTCGATGACGATAGTTTTACAATCAATAATTAACACTCAATACTTTATAATCAATACTTCTTCGAATCAATATTCTCCTCCTTCCAATACAATATAACGATAAGGCCTTGCCGATTACATTTTCCGATCGTTCACTACCAAGTCCCACCCATAATATCCCGGCTTGTTATTAGGTTATTTTCATCCTATGTGAGCATGCAAGAGGGTGTCAATATTGTATAATACTAAGTGTGTCTAAATCTATGCGTTACAGACAAATCATGGGGCAAACACATCAAATAAGCACAATTCACATAATCAGGACACCATGATCTTGCTGTACTAAAATACAGGTTACAGCCACTACAAAATAGCAAATCTGAATTCGCCGGAAGTTCTAAAAAGTAGACTTCCACATGGTTTCGGTGAATATAATTAAGTCATATAAATGATACAGGAACTAGGGTGAAAACTTTATTCTATTCAGGTTTTATGTTCAGGTAGCATGCAGTAGGTTGTGTTCAACTAATTATTTTAGGTCAGAGAACTCATTAATAAAATCTATACAAATTCAGGGAAGTACCTATACATTTCTAGGTCTAACCTAATTTATTTCAGATTTTTCTTTTACAGTTAACAGGGTCAAATAAAATATAGAACAGAAGGATACAGATGCAATTATGAATCTGGAATTTCAAACATGGCTGTACTAAAATGTTGATATCTAGCAAATTACACATTGGAACTTAGATCCGTCAAAAGGATGTTAAACTAGACATCAGAGACTAAAAATTCATGCTTGTAAAGGAAATTCAAATTATGACATTATCAAGGGTGAAAACTTGATTCGAAGTAAACAACTAACATTTTAGAAAATTGTCTTAACATGAATAGGCAATAATTAAATCATACATCATATATTTCATGCAAATTGGCAATCAAAGTGATCATAGGTGTTAACATGCAAATTTCTAAGGTTTAAAATATAATTATCACAGGCATGGTATCAATTCATCGATCAACTTCAATCTGGTATATACAATTTAACATGTCCAATTTATCAAGTAGTCCTATGCATGAATCTAGTTATTTAATTGTGCATATGCATGATACAATGGGGACTAGGTTTTGGATCAAAGAGATAGCACGATGTTAAGAGTATGTCGGGTTAGCTCGTGTAAACCCCAATAAACTTAACGGAATTGTCAAAGCAGTATGATAACGAAATGGATGGGATCTACTTGCAGGAGATCAAATAAACTTGAACAGAATAAAATGCTAGTTCAAGAAGAGACTTGCCTGTTAAATTGCAGATTCGAACAATAAGAATAACGGGATCAGAATCCGAGGCGACGATCCACACACGTGCGAAATACGTGCGAAGAAACCAAACATCAAAGCAAACAACAGTCACAACTTCACCACAACGGATCCCAAGCACACATACAGAACACCAATACACCAGATCCGCTACACCAAAACAACAACCAGCGAAGGTGACCAATCACCTAACGTCTCCTACCTTCGACAGAGAGAGAGAAGGCAAGAGCGGGAAAGACTCGGCGACGGTGCGGCACTGCGGCGGGGTGTTCAGCAGCGGCGAGCATGGCGGGGCGATGGCGGGGGATGTTGCTGCCATCGGGAAGCGACGCAATGACGGTTGACGGCAACTCTGTTTTCGGTTGGAAACAGTGAGACGACGACCGGAGTGCTCTCGGGGCTTGAACGGCGGCGCTAGGGGATCTTCGGAGGGTGTAGGGGTGCATAGAGGGCGACGAAAGCACTGGGGGCATGGAGACGGAGGAACGGTGGTAGCGAAGCGACATGTAATGGGTTCGGTGGAAGCGGCAATGGCGATGGGTTAATGGCGAAGCGGTAATGACGAAGGGACAGGGGATGACGACGGGGCTAGGGTGAAGAGGGTGAGGTGGTGATGATGATGGAGGGCGATCGGAGGGGCGACGAGCGATAGGTTGCAGCAGTGGGGGAGTTGGGTTGAAGCGGAAACAGGGAGAGGGAGATGGGAGATCGGGGAGGGGGTTGAACAGTAGCGGGGCTTCACAGGAACTAAGGGTTAGGGTTAGGTGGCTGAGGTTAGGAAATAGGATTAGGGTTAAGGGATTAATGAGAAGATTAGTATATACAGGGAAAAAAAGAGATATTGGGTATTGGGTATTTGGGTATAGATCCAATAAAATAAAATACATTGTATATAATACAATTGATCAACGTAAATCCAAATACAAAAGAGTAAGCTATCTGATAAAATATGATTCATAACAAAAATACAATTTGTATCACGTAATTTATTCGAAACAATTATAAACACAATTATTAAATAAGAATCGATTTGTTTTAATAATCAATAATAACAATAAATAATCATAGTAACAATAAGAATCGAAATAACCACGTAAGTAAAAATAATAATACTTATAATAACAATTAGTAATAATAATGACGATATAAATAAAAGTAGTAACAATAGTAACAACAATCGTTAGAATAATATCCGTATATAAAAATAGTAATTTGTTGAAATAGCCCAAACAGTAATAACAATATTTATTTTATTTGAGTTTAAAATGAAAATAGTTGATCAAGTAGAAATAGAGACAAGGTTTATTCAAAATAATTATAACTATTGTTTACAAAATTCTTTAACATTAAATTCAAAACAGATTCTAAAAATAACGAATTTATAAATATCAAAATACGGAAAAATACCCAGGAAATAGTATTTATGGAAATAGGGGTTACATTCAATTTTGGGGATTATTCTAAATAAGAGAAATTGCTTTTTTAAATATTTTGAAAGAAGGGGATTTTTGTCTAAAAAGTCGTTTGGAGGCAAAATTTGAATTCAAAAATTTGTTGGGATGCATTTGGGGGCCGGTTTTCAGAGGAGCAATTTAGGGGATGATATTGTATCTTTTTAATTTGATTTTTATTTGATTTGATTGGATAAATAATAAATTTTGCGAATTGGGACTTCTAGAGGGTTTTATTTGTAAAATAACCCCCAATAAACCCTAAAATCATCCCGGCCTATTTAGTGAGAAAAAACTATTGGCCTCCCTTTTCCTTGAAAATTTTGGTGATTTTCTTGAGTCATTGAGGAGTGGATCTATTGCTTGGAGGAGAGGGCTACTCTTTTGTATCAATTTTCTTCTTGAGGTCGGTAACTGTAACCTCTGTTTTCGTTTATACATATTTTCTATGTATTTTTGTATTTCAATTCCTTATAAATTCTTTTCCGGTCTCAAATTCGTTTTTTTAATTCATCTTGGACTTTCCGTTAAAGTCAATTCTAAACATCAATTGTATTTGTAGTTATTTTCAAACGATAATATACTTGAATTGTAGAAATTTTATTCTTTTCTTATTTTAATTATTTATAACCCAGACCAGGTCTGTTGTTATTATTTGATTATTTTAATTAATTTGAAACTTTTCTATAAAATATTATTTGATTTATTAATTTTGAACTTAAGCCCAATCCTGATCCATTCTATTGTTCGTCTAAATTATTTATTTGGCAAACCATATTTAATCCCTAGTTCATATTATTTTATTAACTTATTATTGATTGAATCCCAATCTTTTATTCCTTCTATAATTATTTATTTTATTTTGTGAAGACCAAACCTAAAGCCAAAGTCTATTCAGCCAAGCCCACACTTTTTAACCCTAAATAAATCTTATTGGATCCTAACCCAATCCCACATTTTAAAACCCACTACCCAAACCCAACTAGATACACTTCATCTTCATATCTGGTCCCCAATATCTCATTATTCCCCCATGATTTGATCTCGTAACCACACACCCCCACTATCTCAACTAAACCTCTAATTAATTACCATATTACTAATTACATATTATTATAAACCTCTCCCCCATCTCTCTCTCTCTCCCCGACTCTCTCTCTCTCTCTCTTCTCCATCTTTTTCCTCTGTTCCAAACAGAGCCTATAACAACCCAAAAAATAAAATAAATTTTTATATTTTTGCATGTACATTGCACGTAAAATTTTGTATGCATAGTTGTTTCTAAAATTTTCTAAGAAGTAATACACATTTTTCTTCTCACTTTATTTATTACATTTGGAATTATTTATTTTTATAAAAAACCCATGGGCCTAAAATGTCTTTCAAAGCCCACAAGAAAATTAATTAAGTAAAAGCCCATATTACTTGTCATGTGTGATACCCACACACATTTTAATTCAATAAAAATAAAGATAATTAAATATGTGAGTGTACACAAAGCACGTGCACGTGCACACTCCAAAAGGAAATGGCTGGTTGTTGATTAGAGGAGTGGAGAAAGTTGTGGAGGAGTGAATTTATTAACGGGTAATCAGTTAATATAACCACCCCTAATTAACCCTATAATTACCCTACACCTAGGCCATTTCTAAACACATAAAAATTAATCCAAAACCAAAGATTCGGCTGAGCAGTTCGGGTATTGGCTTGTTGTTGCTGCACTGTAGATATCGGGGGATTTTTGCTTGGCTTTTTGTGGGATTTTGGAGTGCTTTTGAAGGGGCTTGGAACTATTTCTTTTGGAGAAACATTGACTACCGATCGATACTATGCAGGTTGTTACCTCGAGATTGAAGGAACAATCTTTGGGATCGATCTCATCGAGTTGGCAGTCTTGGGAGTCGATGTGATCATTGGCATAGACTGGATGTCAATCTACAATGCCAGTATCGAATTTAAGAACAAGGAGGTTGTGGTAAAGGCACCAGGAGGACCAGCAGTTACATTCCAGGGAAAAAGAAAGCGTAAGCAGTTGATGACAGCTATGACTAAGAAGAAGATTCCTGAGGAAGTTATGCAGATTCCCATAGTATGGAACTTTCCGATAGTGTTCTTGGAAGATCTACCCGAGCTACCACCTTATCGAGATGTGGAATTCAGCATTTCCATTCAGCCAAGAAGTGCACCAATTTCCAAGGTACCGTACAGAATGGCACCAATGGAACAGGATGAGGTGAAGAAGCAGATAGAAAAGTTGATGAGCAAGGGTTTTATTAGACCGAGTGCATTGCCTTGGGGAGGGCCAGTTCTGTTGGTGAAGAAAAAGGATAGATCGATGAGGATGTGCATCGATTATAGGGTGTTGAATAAGGTGACCGTCCAGAATAAGTATCCGATTCTGCAAATCGATGGTCTGTTTGACCGACTACAAGGAGTAGCATTTTTCTCCAAGATAGATCTTCGGTCGGGTTATCGCCATGTTCGTGTGAAGGAAGAGGATGTGCACAAGACTGCATTCCGAACTCGACATGGGCACTACAGGTTCTTGGTTATGCCATTTGGAGTAACAAATGCACCAGCTATATTCATGGACATGATGAACTAGGTCATGCGACCATTCATTGATTCCTTCGTCGTGGTGTTTATCGACAATATTTTGGTCTACTCCAAGTCGGAGGAAGAGCATGCTAGTCATTTAGCAGAGGTCTTAAAGAAGTTGCAGGAACCGAAAGCTATATGCCAAACTATCTAAGTGTGACTTCTGGAAGTCCGAAGTCGCATACCTGGGTCATATCCTTTCTAAGGAGGGAGTGACCACTGATCCGCAAAAGATTGAGGCAGTGAAGGATTGGCCAAGACCAAGTACAATGAAAGAGATCAGAAGCTTTTTGAGTTTGACTGGATACTACTGGAGGTTTATTCAGGGATATGCTCAGATAGTTGTGCCACTCACAAGACTTACAAGGAAGAATGTGAGTTTTAAGTGGATGGAGCAATGCGAGGCAAGCTTTCAGGAGTTAAAGGAGAGGTTGACTATTGCTCTAATACTAGCCTTGCCGAGAGCAAGGATCAGGTATGATGTCTACAGTGATGCTTCACATTGCGGACTGGGCTGTTTGTTGATGCAAGAGGGGAAGGTAATAGCTTATGGGTCTAGGCAATTGAGACCTCATGAGAAAAATTACCCAACTCATGATCTGGAGTTGGCAGCGGTTATCGATGCTTTGAAGCAGTGGATGAACTATGTGTACGGTGAGAAGGTCAATATGTACATGGATCACAAGAGCCTAAAGTATATTTATTAGCAGAGGATCTAAACCTGAGGTAGAGAAGGTGGTTAGAAGTGCTAGAGGATATCCGTCCTGAGATAAAGTATCATCCGAGATAAGCAAATGTGGTAGCAGATGCGCTCAGTAGGAAGAGCAGCATGTCTTGTTTGATCACGACTCAGGAGAAACTGGCAGAGGAGTTCGATCGAGCTGGTATTGAAGTCTTAGTGCAAGGACTGGGAGCATCTTTAGCACAGATGAAACTTCACCCAACACTGAGGGAGAAGATTGTCAACAATAAGAAATCTGATCCAGAGATCAAGAAGATGAAAGAACAGGTCGACACAGGCAAATTGACATAATTCGAAGTGAAAGATGAAGTACTGTGGCTTGGATAGCGGTTATGTGTACATGATCAAACAGAACTGAGGGAGAGTATTCTACAGTAGGCACACACCACTCTTTTATCAGTGCATCCAGGGAGTACCCAGATGTATAAGGATATCAAGCAGCATTTCTGGTGGTCAGGGATGAAGCGAGATGTAGTAGAGTTTGTAGCAAGGTGTGCTACTTATCAACAAATCAAAGCAGAGAATCAGAGACCCGGAGGATTGTTGCAGCCGTTACCTATTCCGGAGTGGAAATGAGATTACATTAGCATGGACTTCATCACAGGATTACCCAGGAGTTCCATTGTATCACAGATATTGGTTATTGTAATTCTTGTTTATGTGATTATTATTGTGTTGTTGAGCTTACTAGAATTGTACAACTTATGAATGTTATGAGTTGGCATACTTATAGCATTCCATGGGCCTCAGTTACGTGCCGGTGCTTTTCGTATAATGGGAAGTAGGGCGTGACAGTAACACTATCTCTTGTTATGTTTTTATCTCATGGATGTGTAGTATCATGTTAGGGATGAAAATTTTGTGATCCATGCTTGTATGCTAGCTTGATTGTGGTATTGTTATGAGATGCTTGTAGAGATTTATGTTTGATATGAGATTTGTTGATTATATGACATAAAAATTAATTCTTGATTGTATGTTGATCTAAATAAGTTATGCTTGAAGTAATGAAGTATCTTTGCATTAAAGATCAAGTTTTTATTTATAAAAAGTGATTTAATGAACACATTAATTGTTGTAGATGATTAGCACTTGTCATATGTTCTTAGAATTCATGTTGATCATTTAAAAATGAGATTTTTAGGGTTTTTTACTATTTTAAACTAAATAATTTTTATATGATGAATTTTTATTGTTTGAACATGATAAGATGTGTAGATTGCAAGAGAATCGAAGTAGAAACCTTAGGGTTAGGGTTAGGGTTGAACAGTAGATTCAGGTTTGAACCTATTCATGTTGATTCTTTGAATCTAGATGAAGACAGGGTTGTGGTTTGGACTTCTTGGCTAGCGAGTGGTTGTTGGTGCTGGGTCTGTTGTGGTTTGCGGGTTCGAAACTCGAGGCCTGGTTTTTTTTGTTTTTGTTTTGGATGAATAATTAATTACATATCCATTATGTTTATATATATGGAAGATGAGTATATGTATGTATTTGAATTTGGTATTTGCATGAAGTTTAACTGATTCTTTGATCAAGTTTAAAATGTGTAAATTTCAAGTTTTGTGGGAATCTAGCTTCATATTTAATGTGATCAAATAATAATTTTGAGGGTGCAAATTTATATTTTTTTTATATTGACAAAATTCTCAGTTTTGTGGGAATATATGTTCCAGTAATTAAAGATGGAAATTTGGGATTTAAAGAGGGTTTATTTTCAATTTCTAAAGAGGTGATATTTCAGATTTTTAGAACTAAAGAATTACAGAATTTAGGGATGAGATCCCAGAAAATACAGAGACTTGTTTCAGTTTATGTTGATTGGATTAACGAGAAATTTATTGAGTATTATGTATTTATGGAAAATGAGATTTAAAAGTGGAATTTGAAGGATTCTACGGATTGTATTTTGTTTCCATATAAGAAAATGTCTTTTATGGTAGTAACAGTTTATTAAAAGGAAATGTGAATAATGAAGAGATTTGTGGATGTATAAATGCTTATTTTGGAATAAAGTATTTCATGTTTGAGATTTTTATTCACAGCCGTGGTGTTGTGAGAAAAATGCTGTTTTTCAGAAAAGAGAATATAAAGAATATTTTGAATGATCAAACCAAGTGGGGTTTTGTGATTGTGATTAGGGTTATTGTGAGAACCCTGGATGGATGCTTGAGGCATTGAGTTAGGAGCACTAGATACTGAGCGAAGCCAAGAGTACCGGCAGTGGATATTTTGATTGTAGGAATTTAGCCTGTGGGGCTAGTGTTCCTAGTTTGGCATGTGAAGTCTGGTAGGGTAGAGCTGGTTCTAGGTTGCTCAGGTTATTATTATTACAAATTTAAGGACATGCAGTAAGTTGGGAGTTGTGACGGAACTTGGGCAACGTAAGTATGGGCTATATTTTCAGTCTGGCGGATGTATCCGGGACTGTGTATTTATTGTGTCTCTCTAATATGTTTGCACGTCGAGAGTAGGCAGGCCTATTCGCGGAATGTCTAGAAGTAAGACGGATTTGGTATGTTCACGCATCGAGGGTCGGCTGGCCTATTTGCGGAACATACGGTATATTCGCGCGTCGAGGGTCGGTAGGCCTATTTGCCGATTGTCTGGTGTATCTGCGCATTGAGGGTTGGCAGGCCTATTCGTGGGGTATACGACAATGAGGTGATTCTCCAGAGTTAGAGCGATGCTTACGGGATGCTTGCGTGTTTACACTTGTAGAGCTTGGCGGGTTGCGTACCGGGGCTGGGATCTATTCACGGAGTGTCTATTCTTGTCTCTGCCACTGATGTAGTTTTTATGGCGAGGGATTGAACCCTAAAATGTGGTGAACACAAAGGGCTTGCCCTCGGACCTATGTAGTATGGGATGCATAGAATCCGAACAAGTATGCATTAGTGTGCATCGTGTGCATTGTGTTTTCTTGAACATTATTTTATGCATTTTCCTTTGTTTTTCACGACACACACTTATTCATTTAGTCTAATTTCACTTGTTGATTTTATGAGACCTTTATCATTGTTTTATTTTATGTTGTGTGACAAGTTTGTGATTGTGAGACTTTGGTGGGTTACTATTATTATAGTACTGCGTCAGTTGTATTCAACTGACATGCCCACTTTTTGGGTCAGTTTTGCAGGATTTGCGAGTAAGTGGCTTGAGCAAGGTTAAAGCTTGGATTTCGTGATGACTGAAGTTAAATATTGAGATGTATTGTAATAAATGTATTTAATTTTTCTCTATACTTTGTAATAAAGAACTGTTGTAAAGAAAAGTTGTAATTTTTCCTTTGGATTACCTTGAAGTAAAGATTCTAGAGTTGTCTCTTATTTCTATTATTGAAATTCGGGGCGCTACACTTACTCTCTTGATTGACAACAATAGACTGTCCTGACCAAAACCTGAATTGATAACATTGCATGTTTGGGTATCAAAACCCATATTAAGATTCTAAATTATATAAGTCAGTTTGGGGCAATAAGGAAATGTTTGGGCTTTCTAGAGTTATGAAAAAATTAGATTGCTTGGGGATTTCTAGAATTTTATTGAGAGAGCTATTGTAAACAATAAATCCACTTTGTGACCTTGTGGAAAGAGAGATCAACGAGTTTTGGGTTAAGGGAATGGTCATACTACATAGTTTAAGGGAATGATTGACTCCATCTAGTACTATTCTACATGGTAATTGATTTTCTCTAGTTGTCTTCCCAAATAACTTGTGTTAGATCTATTAATATTGTTGACTCTTATCTTTATTCATTTCTCCGGAATCACAATTGTCACTATATTGTCTTCACTTGTTCCGGTGCGCACCAAAGGGGAAGTCTTTGGCTTTATTTCCCATCAAACTGTATAAGAGCTACTGTTAGGGTTTATTCTCTTTGTCAGATCCTTAGGATGCCATGAAATAGTTCCATGGTAACGTTTCAGGTGGAAATCCTCTGAGGAGGGATCAACTTCAGTTTATGGCAAGTCAACATGAAAGATATATTTGTACAACAAGCTCTGCAAAAGATATTGCTAGGGAAATGTTGAAAATCAACATCTATATCGGATGAGGCCTGGATAGATTTTGATATGATGCCATGAGTTTGATTCGTCTTTGTTTAGATGACAAGGTGAAGTATAATATTCTTGAGGAGAAGATTGCAAAAAAGATTTAGCAAACTATAGAAAGCCTATGTACAATGACATCTCCAACGAATTGATTGTATTTGAAGTGACAACTCTATAAGCTTTCGTGAAAGATGGTACCTCTATTTATGATCACTTGAACCAATCTCACAAAATTATTTCTTAGTTGATGGCAATGGAAATTGTGATCAATGAAGAAGATATAGTCGTGATTCTACGATCATCTCTGCATTCATCATATGAGCACTTGGCTACTACTGTGCTTTTTGGGAAAGAATCTATTTATTTATAGGAGGTGACGAATATGCTAGCGAACGTTGAGCTTTGTAAGAAATTAGTTAAAACTAATTTGGTTGATGAGATGAGTTTATTTGTTGAAGAGAGAAATTGGAAGTAGGGTAGGTTAAATAATAGTAGTAAGGTTCAATGCCACTATTTTGTGAAGAAGGGACATCTAAAAATAATTGTTCAGAAATGTGGAAGAAGGAATCATATTGATGTTTGAAATATCATGTCAGTTTAGATATTTCAAAAGATGTGTACCAATACGATATACTTATTTCAGAGAGTACTAAGTAATATCATGCTAAGATGCGTTGGATCTTGGATTCGAGGAGTTCCTATTATGTTTTTCTCAATAGAGACTCGTTTATACCTACATTGCTAAAAATGCGGCTAAACATCCAGCTTCGTCATTTAGAATATTTGTTCACCCAGTCTTTCAGTCAGTTCATCTTTTATACCTGAAATCTCAACATCTAGAGTTTGGGGGAAAAAATGTCCGTTAGAGCAAGCTACGAACAGCAAGAAGCAACATGCAATCAAACAATAAAATATGATACAACAATAAACGATGAACTGAAACAATATCAATGGTAAAAAATGATAGTCGATAACAAATTGAGAGTCAATGATTGATGGTGCAATGGTCGATAACAATGGTCAATAATCAATGATTCAATAAACAATGGTCGATAAACGATAATCAATTATCAATAATGCATGTGTCGATGCTCAGTGTTAATCTTATATCTATCGATCTTTTATTATCCTATCTAATGCACGAAATCCTGCGTCTCATACCACAGGTTTGGGTGCGTACAATCATGTGAACGTTTAGACTCTAGTAGTGAATTCTACAGGTTCATGTACTCGGGCCTTGTTATAATATTGACCAATGACCAATGACCGATGACCGATGACCGATGAATAATACACGATACAATCGGGATACTATAGTCAGTAATTCGCAATCAATCAATGACCAATAAATAATAACATGACCAATAACAATGACTAATACAGGAAACACGGGCCCCCTTCTGAGTACACTCTCATATATTGTCCACTACTAGGTCTTTCCCTTATTACCCCGGCTTGTTATTCTTTTTACAACACCCATACAAGAAATGCAGTCGATGAAATGGGTGTCAGGACAGGATCAAGAAGATATCAATGCAAGATATATAATTCAATTTATTAATGCGAGAAATAAATACATTTATATTTATATACATGAAGATACAAATTCTGGACAACAATACGTTGCTGTACAAAAACCGACTCTCCCACTGCTACGGGAGAGTGAATCAGGTTCCGTCAGGAGTTCCAAAAACTGGACTCCCTGTCAGTTCCAATGCATATCTAAACGATATATTATAATCACAGAAGCTATGCGTATAATTTCATTCTTTACTGGTTTCATGTTCAGGCAGCATGTTAGGATAAAATTCTTATAAATAAAAATTGATTGTAAATTCATTTAAAAATCTTATACAAACTATAATTTAGTTCTTAACAGTGTTCAACAACACCACCATTAATTTTGGGTCTAAATTATTAATTTAATCTATTGTTTTAATTAGTTAAACATGGTAATGTATTTTCAGACTGTATTCTGGAATTCAGATGCTACACCACGAAAATCCGAATATCTTGCAATCTGTATGTCAGATTACAAAATAGTTAGAGAGTATGGATTCCAGACACATAGGGATACAACTCTCATTTATTGAGTTCTAAATAATATTATCTACAGCTAGGTCAAAAGTCTGGTTCTTTACTGGACTAGTGTTCTGATAACATAGAGTCAAGTTTTGTATAAATAACGAGGCTAGAAATTCATTGATTAATCTTTCAAAATTATAAAAATGATTCCTAAGCATGTCTGGAACATCCTGGCTAATTATCAAGTTTTTATTCTGCTATTAACCTTTTATTCTACATAGTAAATCATGTCGGTGTGCCTCTAGCCAGCAATCTGGAATTAAGAACCTAGCAGTACTAAAAATGTGATAACTTGTAGTCTACAACTCGGAATTTAGATCTGTAAGTAGTTTTAGAAAATAGATTCAGAGGGCTACAAATGTCGTTGGCAACGTTCTACTTAATAATAACAGAAACTGGGTCAAAAACTTAATACAACATGGAATAAATAGCAGGCCAGCAGGTTGATCATTATTAATTAGCAACAAACGAGATGCACAAGCATATAAATTCATGGCAAATAATTAGTAGGAAATTGTACTCAACAATAGGGGGGAATTATACTATTAACAAGACAAACCATTATTTCCCTAACATTAAATTCCCGAATCAAGTTATAACATCATATCCAATCGAAAAACATTCATATCATCATTATTTTATATAACATTTTTCTAGTCTATGTATTCATGTAGTGTATGCATATGATGATTTATAACAAGGCTTGGATTTGATTCAAGTGAATGACACGAAAAGAAAACTACTACATGATTTTGCCGATGAACCCGTAATAGTTTCTTTAAGAGATATCAAGTAAATAAAATACGATAATCGAAATGGGAACTACTTGTGGAGATCAAAAGAAATTCTTGAACTAGAACAACAAGTTGGTTCAAGAGAAATTTGCCTTCAACGATGATTACGACGTGTGATGGTACACATGCAGCGAACATAGCAACTATGACCACCACAGCAACTAGCACGGCAAGAGGCAGCAGCAACGGTGAACAAGAGTTACAACAAGCAAGAGCAATGGCAGCATGAGCGTCGGAGTCAAGGGAAACAACTCGGTGAGTTTAATGGGAATGGAGTTGCTGCTCGTTAATGGGATGAAGTGCATCAAGAGCAACAAAGGGGCAGCGGTGGTGCTCCGGTTGTGGCAACATGAAGGTAGGTTCTCGAGTGCAGCGGGGGGAAGGGCAATCGGGTGGTGGTGGTAGTGTTACTAGAGGGGTTCGACGGGAGATGATGGCGAGGCAGCGACAAGGTGGTCGAAGCGCTCGGGACATCGAGGTGCAGTTGGTGATGGTGCTGCGGTGGTGGTGTCATGCCCCGCTTCCCAAAATACGGGAATACGAGTTCGTGACGAAGGCCAGCGAATGATGTTAACATCACCCATGAGTTGTACCAGTCTTAACTTAACAATATGAAAAATGAATAATCACAACCACGCAGATACATATAATCACATAAACAACAACTAAAATTAAGTATTCAATAGTCCAACATAATAACGATTAATTGAGAAAACAAATAGCGGTTACGGGTCAAAAAGCCTGGAATACAAAGTTTAATCAAATGGATAACAATGCGATAAAGAAAAAAAATAGAAGGAGATTGTTTATTGTGAAGCAAACTCCTGTTCCAAACTTAGAAGAACTGTTCACCAATGCCTCCTGGCAGGTCTCCTTGTTCACCTGTAGCTGGATCAACTAGGGTGAAAAAGAAAATGTCCTTAGAGCAAGTATGGACGACAAGTAGTGAAAAGCAAAGTGTAAGGGAACATGATACATCAAAGAGTATGAAGCAAGATCAAAGTCCAAAAGCAATAACGATATCAATAAACAATGGTCAAGTGTGTGTCAACTTAGGTTTATTAGTATTTGTTTTTTCTATCTAGTGCACGTACAACTGCGTCCCATACCACAGGTTCGGTGCACGCAAAACAGTGTACGTTTTAGGTATAGTGGTGGATCTACAGAGCGTGTACTTGGTGTAACAAGATAACAAGATAACAAGTTCACAAGTTCACAAGTAATTCTCCACCTTCCATGTCAATATTCCATGTAAACAAGAAGGGCCCTACCGAGTACACTTTCTAAGATTATCCACTACTAAGTCAACCCTTATTAACCACGGCTTGTTTAAAATTATATTATTTCATTCATGATAATGCAATTGTATATATTTAAGAGTGTCAAGCGATGATAGAGGTGCAACAAAATGATACAATGCATGATGCACTATAAATAATATAAATCTGAAGACAACAGACACAACAGCACTAACACAGCAGTAACTCACAAACTACAACTCAGAATGCGATTCCGCAAAAAGGGAAAGTGAACTAGACATCCGGGGCTACAATTTATGTTCAGCAAGTTTTTATTAATTTTGACTGTAGGTAGTTCAAACATCCTAATCTTTACAGGTAAGCTGTTCTGGCAGCAACTTAATGTCAAAATTTTATGGGTGAAAACTAGACATAAAATTAGTATAAAAATCTACAAAAATTAGGAATGAATCCTAAACATGTCTACTAAGTTTCTAGAGAGTTTCAAGGCATTATAATACTTTTATCATGGTGTTTCAACTGAAAGTTATGTCGGTGTTACATTAAATTGTGATCTGAAAAGTAGAGACCAGCAGGGACTAAAACTGCAAAATCTCACAGCTCATAGATCGGAATCAAGATCCATCAATTGGTCTAAAAACTAAATTCATTAGGCTACAATTCTCTTTTATATTGTTTTAACTGATTCCTATTGTAACTGGGTCGAAACCTCAGTACAAAACAGAAAAGGCAGCAAGCCATAACAAGAATCATCGCATAAATTCATTAAATTAACAAATCAACATGTTCTAGTTATCATGCAATGCATTATCATTAATGTACGACAAGTTGAGGTGACATTCTACTGTATAAAAAGCAAGATTTTAATGTCACGATGCAATTCTTGAGATCTCAGTAAATCAACATTTGTTCATATCTCAATCAATCAACATGTGTTCATATCATGGTGTATTTCTCATATGCAAATTCTTGTTAATTCATTCATGGCGTGTGTGCATGTATGTTTGGATTTAAGTCAATGGATATTGCCACGAGTCAAGGATACTTCGAGTTGGCTCGTGTAAACCCTAGATGTCCCCAACGGAAAAGTATACTAGGCAAAGTTAAGATAATCGATGTGGAACTACTTGCGTAAGAGGTCAAAAATCTTGAACTAGAAAACAAACCAAGTTCAAGTGGACTTGCCTTTTGTCGACGATTCCAACATGCAAAAAGGAATAATGGGGTCAGAATCCCAGGAAGTGCTCCAAGAGTACGTGCAAGACGCGTACAAAACATCAAACCGCAACCACAAGACCAACCAGCATACAAACTCACCACAGCAGTACACCGGATCTCCAAGCACACACACAGAGAACACCAACACCGGATCGGGGGCAAAAAGCACACACCAATCCAGGTCCCGTGTGCCCGAAACACCAAAGACCAAAATGGCTAATTGGATCTCGTCTTTAACCTTTGACAGAGAGAGAGAAAGAGAGAGAGAGAGCGGAACTCCGGCGATGACGAGGCTCTACGACAGGGCAATGGTGACGACGTTGCTGCGGTCGGGAATCGACGGTAATGGCGAGAGCGACGGCGAGAGCACGCCTCTGTTTTCGCTCAAAAATAGAGGAGACAAGACATGGGTATTCAGGCTGTCAAAGGCTGAAGGTGGAGCTTCGCCAGTCGCTGGGTTCTCGACTGTGGAGGAGGCAATGGCGATGCCTCGATGGGGGGGCTGATGACTGCGGCGGAGCCGTGAGGTTGGGGATGAAGGCGAGCAGCAATGAGTGCCAGCGACGTTGACTTTGGGTGGTTGCACTCGAAGAAGAAGGAGGAAGAAGATGGGGAAGTGCAGCAATGGCATCGAGGGGTGCTCGATGGGGAAGAGGTAGGAGGTTCGAGGAGGTCGGAGCTCGATGGATGGGTTCTTCGACAATGGCGGGGGCGCTCGGGTTTAAGGAGGAGCAGGCGGAGGCGAGGCGATGGTTTAGCGGTGCACAGAGCGAGCTCGGGGGTTGGTAGCAATAGGTTTCGGTTTGGGGAGAAGGAGGAAGAAGAAGTCGAAGGGGGTAACGGGTGTTCTGTGTTTGTTAGGGAAAAGAGGAGAAAGAGATGGGGAGAGAAAGAGATAAACAGGGTGAGAGAGAGTGGGGGCTGGTTTGTTATAAAAATAATAATAATATATTAATAGTGGGTAGTTGGAGATAGTGGGAGATGTAATTACAGGAACATGGGAAAAGCGGGGAAACGAGGAGAAATTGTATACGAGTAAGCATATAGGATTGATCTGTACAAATATAGATGGGTACTGGGTTTGGTTTGGATCCAACAATATGCCGGTTTGGTTTTAGGGTTAGAGTCCAATAGAAGATGGGCTTGGACAGATAATAGTATGGGCTTACAAATGGAATCGGCTAACAAAAGATAACAATAATAATACTCGAATAATAAATTACAATAGAAGGCCCACAATAAGTTCAAGACCCAAAATACATTATAATAGAAAAGAGAACACCACAAAATATAAGAAAATCCATACAACCGGAAACAGGGGTTACAAATCCTACCCACCTTACAAGAAGATTTTCGTCCTCGAAATTCATTCTGGCAGGCAGCAGGACAAAATAGAAGCAAATTTAAGAAATAACAAAGCAGGAAAATTAGAAAAAGGAAAACTCAAGTGATGGAAGCACCAAAATAGGAAACTGACATAGATAAGAGCAATGTCGGATAATGAATCGACAAAAGATGACGAGTGAAAAAGACAAACAAGATCTGAATGATGCAAAGAAGAAGGAACAATAAGAGAATCCTGGGACTTGTGGGTTATGGGTCCACCACGCTTCCGCTGCGCTACTCCGATAGTGATGTCCCAAGCAACATACATGTCGCTGTAGGCCACATGACACCAATCGACGAACCGAGCAGGAAGACAAGAATGAGACACCAGGATCAAAGAGAGTATAGGCTCAAAATAGATATAAGCAAATAATGCAAAATGAATATAAAGTTTGGGCTTCAATTTAAATAATTAAAAGATATGCTATAAATCAAAACTAATGAACTTTAACAAAAATAATAATAACAACTAATATTAATAATAAAAATAATAATATCAATAATAATAAGAATAATAGTAACAATAATATTAAAAATAATAATAGCAATAATAATAACAGTAATAAAAATCATCATAATCATACTGGTAATAATAATAATAATAATAAATTAAAAAATATTAATAATACTGATAATAATGATAATACATACATGACATAATAGGATTCAATACATTCAAGAAAATAATGCAATAGCAATAATAATAACAATAATAATAATAATAATAACAATAATAATAATAATAACAATAATAAAATATATTAACAATACTCGTAAGAATAATAATGCAAGACAGAATATAATTTGGGTTCAACATTTTTTTTTGTATGAAGGTAATTCGATATTAACAATAATAATAAAATAATGAAAACAACAATAATAATAGCGGTGGTAATATCAATAATAATAATGACACCAATAATAATAAAGTTAACCATAGCAATAATAATAACTTTATAAAACAAAATAAGAATTTGACTTATCAACTCTATAAATAAATCAACAGGAATATATATAGTTGATCAATTATAAATGGTAAGTGAAGTCAAAATACACCATTAATCCCCAATCGTAAGAAAATTGGAAGACTATTCACATAGAATAAGAAGTCAAAAGTGAAGAGATAAAATCCAACTATAAAAAGGTTGATAACCATACAAACAACAAAGGAACACAAACTTTAAAGGTGATATAAAAAAAAAGTTTTAGGAAAATAACCAGTCAAGATACATAGAAATAGGAACAAATTTAGCTAAGTAAGAAAAATATTAATAACAATGAATGTAAAAGACATATAATAATTAGTGAATGTTGACATTATAATCAATACTCGAAAAACACATTAAAGGGTAACGAGCAAAATAGACCACATAAATATGCAGGAAAACTTAAAAGGAGTTCATTAAATATTACAAACGTAAGCGTCAAATCATTAATTAGGACGTGGAAACAAAAGTAAGTGAGAAATCTAAAATATTAAAGAATTGGAAAACGGTGGCAATAAATAGTAATTCACAAAAGAACGAAAACTTAGACCATAGTTGATGTACTCAATCTTAACATAAATGTAAAAAAAATTGTAAACACAAAATAGAGTAAAATCAACTATACTAGTTCAAATTGTATGGAAACATAAAGTCTAATAGTATAAAATGTCATAAAGAAAATATTTCTTTACCATTAGTTAAATTATATAAGTAAAGAGTCTTGAAATATCAATTAGCAAATAGGTAGAAAATCTTGCCTCCTTAACATCAAGTTGCATGTTTGCCTTCACGACATCAGGTTGCAGGTTGCCGTCTGGATATTCGGTTGCACATTTTGCCTCCCCGACATCGTGTTGTAATTTGCCTCCATTGACATCGAGTTGCATATTTGCTATCTCGACATTAGGTTGCACCGAAATGGTGAAATAGAAGATGTAACCTTCCATATGCACAGATTATGGGACATTTAATTTAAGTGTGATGTTATGTTTTGAAATTCGTGATATAAAAATAGTAGAAAAGTAAGAAATGGAGTTGAAAGTCACACAATGGAATATCAAAATAAATGTATAGATTATAAATATCAAACATAATGGTACAAAATAGTAGTAGTGAAAATGATTTATAAAAGTAGGGATAAAAACGGAATGAAATACATGCATAAGCACAATACAAATGTGAATGAGAAAATGAACATGCAATGTAGCAAATTACACAATAAATATATCATAAAAATATACAGTAATGTAGGAATTAAACAAGCCTCTAACATGTCGTAGAAGATCCACTGATGCCGATCGACGAACCAGAAAATAATGGACAACTCCAAAATCAAAGGAATATGGGCACAAAAGAATAAAGTTATACCCAGTAAGGAATCAATGAATGTGAATGAATAGAAGGGACGAAACAACTAAGAAATGAAGGAACTGAATGTGAAGGGATCAAAAGAGGAATCAAATGAGAGGGGTATCCAGATTGTATGTTGGATATTACATGTTGATGTAATTAACGTGGTGCGCATATTAATGAGTTAGACTGGTGTTACCGCTGAATCTGGTGTGGAGGCAAAAATATAGTATTTGTGGATTCTTGGGGAAACTGAATGGTCAAACCTTAACTTCTTCCGCCGGAGTTGGACCGCTGACTCCCGCCGTTCACCTGCAAAAAGTGCGAAACACCTGGATTGATCCCGGTGACGCACCCTCCGACGCTCAAGTCAGTAATCAGGAGAGATTATGAGAGAGCGTAAATTGGCAAAAGATTGATTACCTCTTAATGGTGGTGGACGGGGGGTATTTATAACCGCCGTTGGGATCAGATTAGGAATGTAATCCCTAATTTCCAGTGAAAGGATAGATATGAATCAAGGCCATTTATTTGGATTAATCAGAGACCCTAATTCTATCCTGCTGGACCGGGTTTGCTGTGGGTTGAAACAAGCACCCAGTTGGGATGGACCCGTTTGTGGGTTATTGGGCTTTCGGTAAGAAGACCCAATATCTATTTTAGACCCGTTTGTAAGTGAAATTACCATGTTACCCCCCAGCTTTAAGATTCGCACCTGATTTGGACGGTTCTGATTTAACCCTATTTTTAGCCATATCAACTGGCTAGAGCCAAACTTGACTAACGTATGAGCCAAACATGACTAACACATTAGCCAAACCGGCTAAAGTCCAACATAGTTAGAGCCTAACCTAGCTAAACTCTAACATAATTAGAGTTTAACCTGGCTCTGATACCACTAAAAACCTGTCATGACCTGCTTCCCAAAATACAGGAATACGAGTCCATGACGAAAGCCTAGCGAATGATGTTAACATCACCCATGAGCTGTACCAGTCTTAACTCAACAATAAGAAAAATGAATGATCACAACCACGCAGATACATATAATCACATGAACAACTGAAATTAAGTATTCAATAGTCTAACATAATAACCAATAATTGAGAAAACAAACAGCGGTTACGGGTCAAAAAGCTTGGAACACAAGGTTTAATCAAATGGATAACAATGCGATAAAGAAAAATATAGAAGGAGATAGTTTATTGTGAAGCAAGCTCCCGTTCCAAACCTAGAAGAACTGCTCACCAATGTCTCCTGGCAGGTCTCCTTATTCACCTGTAGCTGGATCAACTAGAGTGGAAAAGAAAATGTCCTTAGATCAAGTATGGACAGCAAGTAGTGAAAAACAAAGAGTAAGGAAACATGGTACATCAAACAGTATGAAGCAAGACCAAAGTCCAAAAGCAATAACGATATCAATAAACAATGGTCAAGTGTACAAGTGTCAACTTAGGTTTATTAGTATTTGTTTTTCCTATCTAGTGCACGTACTACTGCGTCCCATACCATAGGTTCGATGCATGCAAAACAGTGTACGTTTTAGACATAGTGGTGAGATATACAGAGCGTGTACTCGGTGTAACAAGATAACAAGATAACAGGTTCACAAGTTCACAAGTAATTCTCCACCTTCCATGTCAATATTCCATGTAAACAAGAAGGGCCCTATTGAGTACATTTTCTGAGATTATCCACTACTAAGTCAACCCTTATTAACCCTGGCTTGTTTAACATTATATTATTTCATTCATGATAATTCAATTGTATATATATAAGAGTGTAAAGCGATGATAGAGGTGCAACAAAATGATACAATGCATGATGCACTACAAATAATGTAAATATGAAGAGAACAGACATAGAAGCATTAACACAGCAGTAACTCATAAACTACAACTCAGAATGCGATTCCGCAAAAAAGGAAAAGTGAACTAGACATCCGGGGCTACAATTTATGTTCAGCAAGTTTTTATTAATTCTGACTGTAGCTAGGTCAAATGTCCTAATCTTTACAGGTTAGCTGTTCTGGCAGCAACTTAATGTCAAAATTTAATGGGTGAAAACTAGGCATAATATCAGTATAATAATCTACAAAAATTAGGAATGGATCTTAAACATATCTACTAAGTTTCTGAAGAGTTTAATGGCATTATAATATTGTTATCATGGTGTTTCAACTGAAAGTTTTGTCAGTGTTACGTTAAATTGCGATCTGAAAAGTACAGACCAGCAGGGACTAAAACTACGATATCTCACAGCTCACAGATCGGAATCAAGATCCGTCAATTGGTCTGAAAACTAGATTCATTAGGCTACAATTCTCTTTTATATTGTTTTAACTGATTCCTATTGTAACTGGATCAAAACATCAGTACAAAACAGAAAAGACAGCAAGCCATAACAAGAATCATCGCATAAATTCATTAAAGTAACTAATCAACATGTTCTAGTTATCATGCAATGCATTAACATTAATGTACGACAAGTTGAGGTAACATTCTACTGTATAAAAAGCAAGATTATAATGTCACGATGCAATTCTTGAGATCTCAATCAATCAACATTTGTTCATATCTCAATCAATCAACATGTGTTCATATCATGGTATATTTCTCATATGCAAATTCTAGTTAATTCGTTCATGTCGTGTGTGCATGTATGCTTGGGTTTAAGTCAATAAAAATTGGCACGAGTCAAGGATACTTCGGGTTAGCTCGTGTAAACCCTAGATATCCCCAACGGAAAGTATACAAGGCAAAGTTAAGATAATCGAAGTGGAACTACTTGCGTAAGAGGTCAAAAATCTTGAACTAGAAAATAAACCAAGTTCAAGTGGACTTGACTTTTGTAGCCGATTCGAATATGCAAAAAGGAATAACGGGATCAGAATTCCAGGCGGTGCTGCAAAAGTACGTGCGAGACGCGTACAAAACATCAAACAGCAACCACAAGACCAAACAGCAAACAAACTCACCACAATAGCTCACCGGATCTCCAAGTACACACACACAGAAAACCAACACCGGATCGGGGGCAAACCGCACACACCAATCCAGATCCCGTTGCCCAAAACACCAAACATCAAAATGGCCAATCGGATATCGTCTTCAACCTTTGACAGAGAGAGAGAGAGAGAGCACGGAACTCCAGCGATGCTGGCAGCTGGCGACGGCGAGGGTTTACGGGGGTGCAACGGCAACGACATCGCTGCGGTCGGGAATCGACAGCAACGACGGGAGCGACGGCAAGAGAGCGCCTCTATTTTCGCTCGAAAACGTGGGAGACGAGAAATGGGTATTCGGGCTGTCAAAGGTTGAAGGTGGAGCTTTGGCAGTCAATGGGTTCTCGACTGTGGAGGAGGCAATGGCGACTCCTCGATGGGGGGGTGACGACTGTGGTGGAGCCACGAGGTTGGGGATGAAGGCGATCAGCATGGGTGCTAGCGACGTCAACTTCGGGTGGTTGCACTCGAAGAAAAAGGATGAAGGAAATGGGGAGGTACGGCAATGGCATCGAGGGGAGCTCGACGGGGAAGAGGCAGGAGGTTCGAGGAGGTCCGAGCTCGATGGATGGATTCTTCGACAATGGCGGGGGCGCTCGGGGTTAAGGAGGAGCAGGTGGAGGCGAGGTGATGGTGTAGCGGTGCACAGGGCGAGCTCGGGGGTTGATAGCAATGGGTTTTGGTTTGGGGAGAAGGAGGAAGAAGAAGTCGAAGGGGGGTAGGGGGTGTTCTGTGTTTGTTGGGGAATAGAGAAGAAAGAGACAGGGAGAGAGAGATAAATGGGGTGAGAGAGAGTGGGGGCTGGTTTGTTATAAAAATAATAATAATATATTAATAGTGGGTAGTTGGAGATAGTGAGGAATGTAGTTACGGGAACAAGGGAAGAGTGGGGAAACGTGGAGAAATTGTATACAGGTAAGCATATAGGATTGATCTGTACAAATATAGATGGGTACTGGGATTGGATCCAACAATATGCGGTTTGGGTTTAGGGTTAGAGTCCAATAGGAGATGGGCTTGGGCAGATAATAGTATGGGCTTACAAATGGATTGGGCTAACAAAAGATAACAATAATAATACTAGAATAATAAATTGCAATAGAAGGCCCACAATAAGTTCAAGACCCAAAATACATTAAAATAGAAAAGAGAACAGCACCAAATACAAGAAAATCAGTACAATCGGAAACAGGGGGTTACAGGTGGAGAAGGAGGATGGCAGAGCTTCGGGTTGGTGGAGTGGTGGAGGTCGGGGGTGAACAGGTGCGAAGCTGCGGTGATGAGGGTGAGCGGATGGCTGTAAGTTCGACAATGGTGGTATCTCGGAGTGGAGACAATGGGAGGGATCAGAGTTGTGCTCCGGTGCTGGTTTCGAGGTGGTGCAGTGAAGATGATGGCGATGCATTAGAGTGGAGGGGAGGTCGGTGGCTTCGGGGTGGGTTCGGGAAGAAGGAGAGGAAGAAGAAGGATTAGGTGGCTAATGGGGAGCGATTAGTTAGATGATTAGGGTTTAATCAAAGCGGGTTATATAAGGTTAAGAAGGGGGCTTGGATGATAAGTTTGGTTTTGGGTGTAAGGCTCATACAAATAAATAAATAATAAAGTAGTAAAAATATAGAGTGGGCTATTGTCACGCCCTGCTTCCCAATAAGGAATACAGAATACGGTTACGTAACAAAAGCCCAGCGAATGATTTTCATCATCCTTAAGCTGTTTCAGAATCTTTACAACACATCACATAATTAATCAGAGTCAGAAGCAAAAGGCACAACCAACATGCAATATTGAAACAGATTTACCAACAGAAATTTACTTGAAACCAAATACAATATCCTCAAATAAATCAGTGTCTGGAGAAAACAAATATCCTGGGTCACATCGTCCAAATACAAATAATATCCAATAAACCAAATACACTTATTCAATGTTCAAGCAACAATAAAAATAATAATAATAAAGCAGAAATCTCTAGCACTAAAACATCATCTCGCCAATACCTTCTGGCAGTCGTCCATCCTGATCTGCAATTAATAAATTTGCAGGATAAGGAGAAAAGAAGAAAATAAGTACCTGTCAACTGCAAGTCGCTGGTCACAAATTATGTCGGATTCAAGCACATGGGGAAACTAACTAATAACATGGCAGTCAACTAGCATGGTATCCTAACAGTACAGTTGTTTATGTCAAATGTAGTGTCATATGGCAACTAACAATCTCTAGTGATAGTAAGCTCAGTATATCAGTGAATCAGGATAACAGTATAACAGTCAGACCAACAGTCACAGTCTAACAGTATTAGTCTAACAGTTTCAGTCTAACAGTATCAGTTTATGTTCTTACAGTCTTGTGTGTATTACTAACTAGGTAGCACTTCATGAAGCCCACCTACATGATTGCTGCAATAAACAGTTTTCGCTTTTAGATTTTATAGTGGACCATGATGGTGCAGTGTACTCAGCTATCCGTAACAGTAGCAGTAACAGTAACAATGAGAACCTATTGGTTCTTTTCTACTCTACACCTTCTCACATAAGAAGTAATGTAGACAGGATCAGAAAATAGTAACGGTAACAGTAACAGTAACAGTAACAGTAACAGTAACAGTAACAGTAATAGTAACAGTATGGAGCGCTAGTTCCCTTCCAAGTACACGTTTCCATATTTTTCACTACTAGATCTTCCCTTAAGAAACCCCGGCTTGGTTACTTTTATTATGGTTATCAAACATGCATGATGCATACGAATTAGTGTCAGACTAACATGCTATAATCAGTATTAGGTTTAGGGAAACAAATAATTAGTCATAGATGATATACAGTCACATAACGAGCAAAACAGTGTATATTCATAATCAGGACAGCATGACAGTGTTGTACTAAAACAGTGATTCCCTTCACTAAAGAAATGTAAGTCTGGATCCGTCGAAGGATCTAGAAACTAGACATCCACATGAATCCAACGAGTATAATTAAGTCATATAGTAATTCACAACATCTTAACTCAAAACAGGATTGAAGACAGAAAACATGTTCAGTCAGAAATCAGGAAAACGAATTCTCAGTCAGAAAAACAACATCAAAACCTCTCAAATAATTCCAGGAAAAATCTGGAGTATTCCCCTATATGTCTAGAATCAAAATATACAGTTTCATAATTTTTCAGGAAAAATAGATAAGTCATCAAAAACTAAGAAATCATCACGAACACGTAGTTTAGCTAATCTGGAATTCCCAACACTGCTATACGAAAACTAAGATATCTCGCAACCAGTGTAACGAAATCCAATTCCGCCAAAGGGATATGAAAATAGATAGAATTTACTAACTTTCACATTTCACAAACAATTTTCATACAGTATGAGGAATCATAGTGAAAATAGGATTCTTTACTGAACAGTAAGCAAAATACAGTACAAGTAGATTTTAGAAACGAGCATGAAACATCACATAAAACTTGTCTTTAAAATTCATCAAAAATCTGGGTAGTCCCTAACTTGACATAGAACTACTGACCAAGATATTAGATCAAGATAATATGTATAAAATAGTTCTTGAAAATAGTTTGTTAATAAAATTAACCAAAAACAGAATCTGAAATAGATCGACACCTCTGTACGAAAACAGCCATAACTCTGTCTTACGAAATCCAAATCAAGCAAAACCAGTTCTCGAAAAAACACTATCTTGTCGTTTTGTGGAGGTGGCACGATCTGAGCAGTCTAATCGAGATCTTGCACAAATTTTGAGGAGAAAGTCGTTTTTCTCCAATTCGCAGCTCGGATTGGCAGTTGCTCGGTTTCCAAGCCTCTTCTATGTGTGATCAGCTCGGATTGCTTATCGCTCGGGCTTCGGTTCCGAGGGACGTGGAGCGATCTGGGACGTTGGATCATGGTGCAGGATCTCGAGGTAGGCTCAGTTCTCGAGAAAATACTATCTTGTCGTTTTGTGGAGGTGACACAATATGAGCCTTTTGATCGAGATCTTGCACAAATTTTGGGGAGAAAGTCGTTTTTCTCCAATTTGCAGCTCGGATTGGCAGTTGCTCGGTTTCCGAGCCTCTTCTATATGTGATCTGCTCGGATCGCTTGTCGCTCGGGCTTCGGTTCCGAGGGACGTGGAGCGATCTGGGCCATTGGATCATGGTGACGGATCTCGAGATAGGCTCAGTTCTCGAGAAAACACTATCTTGTCGTTTTGTAGAGGTGACACGATCTGAGCCATCTGATCGAGATCTTGCACGAATTTTAGGGAGAAAGTCCTTTTCTCCAATTCGCAGCTCGGATTGGCAGTTGCTCAGTTTCGAGCCTCTTCTATGTGTGATCTGCTCGGATCGCTTGTCAATCGGGCTTCGGTTTCGAGGGACGTGGAGCGATCTGGGCCATTGGATCATGGTGCGGATCTCGAGGTAGGCTTAGTTCTCAAGAAAACACTATCTTTTCGTTTTGTGAAGGTGGCACGATCTGAGCCGTCTGATCGAGATCTTGCACGAATTTTGGGAAAAAAGTCATTATACTCCAATTCGCAGCTCAGATTGGCAGTTGCTCGGTTTCCGAGGAATTGTGGTCCGATCTGAGTGCTTTTTGGTTGCTAAGTAGGGTGCATCGGCGACTTATGGCTTGAGGTGCAGCCGAGCAGAGCGGCTCATGCCAAACCGTCGTTACTTCTCGTGAACGGTCGCCGCTCTTCGCTACTTAGTCGTTTGGGCTTTCATAACGCCTTGGGGGGATGCCCAAAAGTTGCGCCCTTACGTTACAAAGCCCAAGAGCCGTTTCTTTTACTATAAGTCTTCACCCCCCTCACACCTTTCCTCATTCTTCACTTTTCATTTCTTACTTTCACTTTTACTTTCTACTAGCGTAGTTTTCGCTCTCGGCTGGCGCTACTAGCTGTCGCGGCAAGGCGCTTTCCGATTTCAGGCGATCTTTTTCCGGCAATTCACATCACTTCAAGGTTAGTGTCTCGCCTTATCCTTAGAAAATGGTTAAGTTTTCTTCTGAGGATGAGACCCCCACCTCGGACCAAGACATCAGCCGAGCGGTGATGGTTAGGTCGGACAAGGGGAAGGAGATCGCCGAGCCAATCGAGGTGACAACGGTGAGGGCGAGCAAGGGGAAGGAGGTTGCCGAGCCGATCAGAGTGAAGACGATAGTCGAACATCCGAAGACGGCAGGTGAATTGGGTCGGCACCCGTCTGTCTTATCTAGCATTGGGGGTGTGCGGAGTTACCCTGAAGACTTGTTGGAGAAGGTGACGCAGGGCACGGCTCCGTCATATGAGGAGAATAATCCGAGGGACCCTTCCGAGGTGGATCAGATCTCCTCAATCTTGACCGAGTCGGACCTGCATCGGATCAGGAGTGGGTTCCGGATCCCCAAAGAATACGCTCTTCTACTCCCCGACCTCGGTGTCCGGACATGCACACCTTCTTCGGCTGATACTTGCGTCTTTCAGTATGACGCACTAAATGCTAGACTTCAGCTGCCACTGCACCCTTTCGTAAATGAGGTGCTGCGGTGGTACGGCCTGAGTCTCACTCAGTTTATGTCGAACATGTGGCAACACGTGATCGCCTTTGTCCTTCAGTGCCAAGAGATTGGCATACAGCCTGGAGATGGTCATACTTCGGTGCCTCTACCGCATCTGCCAGATGAGCAAGATGAAGGAGAGGTACTATCTGTCGCCGAGGAAGGGCGTGAAACTGATCGAGAACCCGGATTCGATCAAGCACTGGAAGGAGAAGTACCTCCTAATTCGTGCTCCCGAGCCGTGGGTCTTTCCGATGCAGTGGAAGATCGGAGTTCCGAAGTGGGTGAAGAAGGAGCCCTGTGCTCACTAAAGAGGAGGAAGAGGTGGTGGAGAAGCTCCTCGACCTTCTGACTCTTAGTTGGAAGGACATCACCGAGGAGGTCTTGTTTCGTGGGGGTCTCAGTCTGATCGACCCTAGTACGCTTTTCTCTTCTTTTCTTGCTTCAACTTTATCTTTTGGTTAAAATTTTCAAACTCTTTTCGCTCAGTTTTTTCAGAGATCACCGGCATGGATTACAAAGGACTGATGGCCAAGGCTCGTGCGGCGAAGGAGCAGGAGTCGAGAAAGAGGAAGAGGACTGTGGCCGGGCTTCAGGGTGGCCGAGCTGCGAAGGTCCCCTCGGCCTCACCGACCGTTGTGCAGCCGGTGGTTGAGGCACCTTCGGATGCATCCGCACAAGGCACTTTGGAGTCGTCCGCCCCAGCTCCTTCGGAGGTACAGGCTAATGTTGCTCAGGTTGAGGCGCCCGGGTCGTCGAGCGGGGCATTCAACATGGGTGCGGCCTTAGCTCTTGAGGTCCCCCCTCTCACCGCCGAGGCCAAGAAGATCCTTATCGAGGAGCACAAGCACCTCTTCATCCCCGACTGGCGAGTGATGAAGGTGGACAGGTTCCTCGGAGACGGGGGTATCTGCATGCAGGCGGTGAAGCACCTGCCGACCCCAAAGACCGAGCTGCACTGAAGGCGGGTACCCTTGGTGACGACGCTATGCAGATCGCTCGGAACACCATGTCGGTGAGTATCAAAAACTTCTATAAAACTTTTCCAAGTTTTTTGTTCAGGCCTAACAGTTTCTTGTGTCGCCTGCAGACCCTGTGCCATTTCAACCACTTGCTCGAAGAGTTTGCGAGCAAGGAAAAGGAAATGACTGTGCTGAACGATCGGGAGCGGTTAGAGCGTGCCGAGGCAGTCAAACTGCTCGAGGCCGAGCAGTTTCTTTTCGCTTCGCGCACAGCCGAGGTGGCCGGTCTTGAGGCGAAGCTCGCCGAGGCACTGAAGCACTCGACCGCCGAGGCTGCCAAGGTCGAAGCTTTAGAAAAGGAGACGGCTCGTCTTGAGGAGGAGTTGTCCAAGGCACTGAGGGAGTCGGAGGAGGCTGTGAGCAGCCACGCGTCGAAGGTTGTGAGCAGGCGGTTCGGGACGATGCCGAGGCTCACATGTTGACAAACATGGAGGAGGTGTACGCCCAAGCACTGAAGCATGTGGCCGCTCGCATCCCCGGGTTCGACTGCTCCTCCTACTACTTCTACGACCCCGTATAGGGGGAGGAAGAACTGCCTCTGGCCGAGCTTGCCCCCGGGCAGGAGGGCAAAGATGCCGAGGAGGAGGTGGATGCCTGAGGGCGCGATAGTCACCGTGCCGAGTGATGACGCTTCAGAACGACATCATGAGGTCGACCCCTGACTTAGTCGCCTCTTCTCAATTTATTTATTTATTTTTATTTTTATTTTTATTTTTTTTATTTTTTTTGGTAACGCCTAACTGCGGACTGGCCACCGCTTTTGTGTAAATTTTGGATTTTCAATGAAATGACTTCCCTTTTGAAATCTTTGGCCGAAAGTTTCGAGATTTTGCAAAGTGTTCAATGCTTTTTGCTCGTGTTGTGACCTCAAGTGTTGATGACTTCTTTTGATATTCCTTCACTTTTTAGGTCGAGTCGAGTTCGGCGGCTGAGTTTTCTCACCTACGTACTGAATTGAATGCAGCGAAGCGGGCTCTCTCTCGCAGCTGAGAGTACCTCTTCAAAATCATGTTAGATCTATCGGAGGTCAAGGCAATGGCGAGAGGCTATTTTTTCGAGCTAAAACAACTACGGAAGCGATCTCGCGAGGTTCGTCTTGAAGGCGAGGTGGAGTTGCTCCGAAAGACGCTGTTCGACGTTACTTGAGCGGAAGGTGCTCTTGTGGCAGAAGTTCGAGATTTGAAGATAGCTGAGGAAGAACTTTTGGCAGAGGAAGACGAGTTAACTTCGGTTGTGGGTAAATTGATGGTTGAGTGCGACGAGTTGACAGCGAAGGTCGACGAGTTGAGGAGGGTTACGGTCGACAGAAGCATCGAAGTGACCCACCTTCGTCGAATCATAGCCGATAGCTCTGGCGCTGAAGGTTCTGCTCGGCTTCCTTGCTTTAAGATTTCTGTGAAGGACGACTCCTTGAAGGATCAGATTGTCGAGCTCGAGGAGGAAGTCGCTCGACTGAAGCCTCAGCCGGCAAGAATCAACGTTCGGAGCACGTCGTGTACGCGCGAAGAGAGCGAGAGGGGAATCTCTTTTTACGAGCTCGTGACTCATCAGCCTGTTGTTAGGCGGAGCCCGTCCGATGCTCAAAGCGGGGTGGCTACCTCGTCTAGTGGTGCTTCGGTGGGGGCCATGGTTAGAGACGACGTCGAAGAGGCGTCTCGGTCCATTGGCCTACAGACGAGCTCCGAAGTTAGGAGGCGCCGTCCTCGGGTGTCTCTGAATCGAAACATCCCCATTCTAAAGAAGCGTTGAATAAGCTGTAATTATGTTTCTGAGTTTTTGTAGTGCCCCATAATAGTAACTTGGTCTTGTAATTTGGGTTCCTTTGCCGAACTTTTTAATGAAATAAAAGCTCGTTTTCTTTCCGATGCTTGTATGTGGGATGTGCATGGTTGTTCGATTCGAAACGAGTTATGAGAACCAAACGAGTCATACGAACCACTTCTAGCTTGCTTAGGAGCGAGATTACGAAGCGGAGTCGAGCCAAGTGTTGGACTCCGAACTCGTCATTTGAGTATGTTTCAACGGTTGTGGGAGCAATTCCGAATGGCGAACCAGTTCTAGCTCGCCTAAGAGCGAGCATGCGAAGCGGAGTCGAGCCAAATTTTGGACTCCGAACTCGTCGTTTGAGTATGTTTCAACAGGTTGTGAGAGCAATTCCTAATGGCGAACCACTTCTAGCTCGCTTAAGAGAGAGCTTGCGAAGCGGAGTCGAGCCAAGTTTTGGACTCCGAACTCGTCGTTTGAGTATGTCTCAACGGTTGTGGGAGCAATTCCGAATGGGGAACCACTTCTAGCTCACTTAAGAGCGAGCTTGCAAAGCGGAGTCGAGCTAAGTTTTGGACTCCGAACTCGTCGTTTGAGTATGTTTCAACGGTTGTGGGAGCAATTCCAAATGGCAAACCACTTCTAGCTCGCTTAAGAGCGAGCTTGCAAAGCAGAGTCGAGCCAAGTTTTGGACTCCGAACTCGTCGTTTGAGTATGTTTCAACAGTTGTGGGAGCAATTCCGAATGGCGAACCACTTCTAGCTCGCTTAAGAGTGAGCTTGCGAAGCAGAGTCGAGCCAAGTTTTGGACTCCGAACTCATCGTTTGGGTATGTTTCAACGGTTGTGGGAGCAATTCCGAATGGCGAACTACTTCTAGCTCACTTAAGAGCGAGCTTGCGAAGTGGAGTCAAGCCAAGTTTTGGACTCCGAACTCGTCGTTTGAGTATGAAGGTAAAAACAGAGAGATACAAGCAATTCATAAGTAAAATAGAAAGCAAGATATTCTTTATTGAAAACTAATAGTCGACTGCTTCTAAGTTGCGAGCCGTTATTACATTGGGGAAATAAAGAAGTAAAAGTACAAGTGAAGGAAAAGGAATGGTTCGACGTCAGAAGGTACTCAGAGAGGCGTTCATGCGCTCTCTTGGTACTTCAAGAGATGGTCGGCATTCCATGTCCTGGGAATCTCTCTTCCTTCAAGGTCTTCTAGACGGTAAGTCCCCGACCGAACCACTTTGGTGATCTTGTAGGGTCCTTCCCAATTTGGAGCCAGCTTGTTCCTCTGACTGGGGAATGATATAGCAAACTTTCTGAGGACCAAGTCCCCTTCTTTGAGGTTGGTGGGACGGACCCTCTTGTTGTAGGCCAGCTCGATCCTCCTCCAGTAGCTTTGTTGGCGAATCGAGGCTCTTTTTCGGAGGTCATCAATCAGATCCAGATTCGCCCGAAGTTCCCTGGCATTCTGCTCTTCTTCATAGGCAATGAGGCGAGGAGAGGGTAGACCGACTTCTATGGGGATCACAACTTCCGACCCATAGGTGAGATTAAATGGTGACTCTCCTGTAGGGATCCATTTGGTAGTGCGGTAATTCCACAGTACGTTTGGGAGCTGATCGACCCACAAGCCTTTAGCGGACTTATCCAGCCTCTTCTTAATACCAGAGAGGATTTATCGGTTGGCATTTTCTACTTGATCGTTTGACTGTGGGTGGGAGACGGGGGAGAAGCGTTGTTGGATGGCGATGTCTTCACATAGAGCTCGGAATGCGGCCCCTGTAATTTGTGTTCCATTGTCGGTTATGAGGACCCGAGGGACACCGAACCTACAGATGACGCTCTTCCAGAAGAACTGAAGGACTTTGTTCTCAGTGATTGTAGCTAAGGGCTCGGCCTCTATCCACTTTGAAAAATAGTCGATGGCCACGACTAAGAATTTGAGCTGGCTAGGAGCTGGGGGAAACAGCCCTAGTAAATCCATTCCCCACATTGCAAAGGGGATCGAACTTGATAAGGAGATGAGCTGAGCTTGAGGCAGGCGACGAATGTTGGAATGCTTTTGACAAGTGCTGCATTGCCGAACGTGTCGTTCGGCATCTTGGAGGAGGGTAGGCCAGAAGTATCCATAATTCAACACCTTTGGGGCAAGTGATCTGGAACCTGAATGTGCTCCGCCTATGCCTTTGTGAAGTTCTTGCAAGGCGTATGTAGCTTGTTCGGGGGAGAGGCACCTCAGATAAGGTTTGCCGTCAACTTGCGTGAGGGAGCGTTTGTACAAGACCCCGTCAACATGGCTGTACCGCTCCGCTCTGGTTCTGACTCGGCGAGCTTCCTTAGGGTCTTCGGGGAGGAGCCCATCCCTTAGGAATTCTACCAGGGGTTTCATCCAATTATCTTGAAGTTGAACATGTAGTGACTCCATGGAGTTAGGAGTTTCTTCTTATATGCTCGGCTTCAGGAGCACTTCAATCAAGATGGTCTGCTCGAGACCTTGGATGGAGGAAGAGGCTAACTTGGAGAGAGCATCTGCTTGGGCATTTTCCTCCCAGGGGATTCGCCGAATAAGTGCTTCTTCGAAGAGAGCCATGAGATTTCGGACCTTGGCTAGATACTTAGCCATTCGGTCATCTCGCGCTTCATACTCGCCCAAGACTTGATTCACGACCAGCTGAGAGTCACTAAATATGCGGAGGCATTGTGCCCCGGCCTTGCGAGCCATTCCGAGACCGGCTATAAGGGCTTCATATTCTGCTTCATTGTTGGAGGCCTTGAAGTTGATGCGGAGGGAGTATTGGAGGACGAAGTCATCGGGGCCTGCCAGAATGACCCCAGCTCCGCTCCCTTCGGTGCAAGAGGATCCATCAACATATACCGTCCAAATAAGAGGTCCGTTTGCTGCTTGACTGACATCGGGAATGGTGTTTTCAACTATGAATTTAGCTAAGGCCTGAGCCTTGATCGCGGTCCGAGGTTGGTAGGATATATCATGCTGGCTCAGCTTGATCGACCACTTCATGAGGCGGCCAGAGGTCTCCGGCTTGTGCAGAACTTGCTTCAGCGGTTCGTCGGTAAGAACGACCACTGAGTGAGATTGGAAATACGGGCAAAGCTTCCTAGCTGCCATAACCAAGGCGTATGCCATCTTCTCTAGCCTTGGATAACGAAGCTCGGCATCCCAAAGTACCTTGCGTACGTAATAGATGGGCTTCTGAGCCTTGTCTTCTTCCCTCACCAAGACAGCACTGAGGGTTTGCTCGGAGGCAGCTAAGTAGAGGTAGAGTGTTTCCCCGGGGATAGGCTTGCTGAGGAGAGGGGGGTTGACTAGGTAGGCTTTAAGTTGATCGAACGACTCCTACTGTTGCTGACCCCATTCGAAGCCCTCAGCTCCCCTGAGAGCCTTGAAGAAGGGAAGACACTTCTCCCCTGACTTGGAAAGGAAACGCACTATAGCTGCGAGGCGCCCGGTTAGTTTCTGAACTTCTTTTATACTTTTGGGAGGAGCCATATCCAGTATGGCTTTAATCTTCTTGGGGTTGGCTTCGATCCCTCTTTGGCTAACCATGAAGCCTAGGAATTTTCCCGACCCGACTCCGAACGCACACTTGTTCGGATTGAGCCTCATATCATGTTTTCTTAACACATCGAACGCCTCCTGCAGGTCGGTGACATGGTCGGCCCCACAAATTGTCTTCACAAGCATATCATCAACATACACCTCCATGTTATGGCCGATCTGATTTTGGAAGACTTTGTTAACGAGGCATTGATAGGTGGCACCTGCATTCTTCAATCCGAAAGGCATCACCCTGTAGCAGTAGAGGCCCTGATCGGTAATAAAAGAGGTCTTCGGGATGTCCGGGGGGAACATGCGGATTTGATTGTATCCGGAAAAAGCATCCATGAAGCTGAGAAGCTCATGGCCCGAAGTGGCGTCAATCAGGGTGTCGATGCTTGGAAGGGGGAATGGATCTTTGGGGCATGCTTTGTTCAGGTCGGTAAAGTCGATGCAAATTCTCCAGGTCCCGTTGGCCTTCTTTACCATCACAACATTCGAGATCCATTCGGGGTAATTGACCTCTTGTATGAACCGAGCCTTTAGGAGCTTGTCCACTTCCTCTTTTATAGCTTGCTGGCGCTCGGGAGCAAACTTGCGCCTCTTCTGTTGGACCGGTTTGGACCCCAGAGCAATGCTGAGGTGGTGGACTTGGAGCTCTTCGGAAATTCCAGGCATGTCGGCGGCCGACCAGGCAAAGAGATCGTGGTTCTTTATAATGCACCGGACTATGTCGGAGCATAGGGCAGATGGGAGGGTTTTACTGATAAAGAACTTGCGGCTCGGATCTTGCTCAGAGAAGGGCACTTCCTCCAATTCATCCACCGGCTCGGACGTTTGTCGGGCACTTTCTTGGGGGATTTCAAGTGTTTCGAGGGAGAGGACTGGACCTCCAGTAGAGGTCATGTGTCATTTGTGGGCCATCTCCTGACTGCCTCTTACTTCCCCTACTCCTGCCCGGGTGAGAAACTTCATCTTGAGGTGATAAGCGGAAGGGACGGCTTCGAGAGCAGCTAGACCGGGTCGGCCTAGGATCACATTATAAGCGGCGGGGACATCAACGACCATGAAGTCCATCGGCTCCGTTCGGGTAGTAGGAGTTTTGCCAGCGGTTACGTCGAGGGTGACCACCCCTTCAATAGTCACTGGCACTCCCGTGAACCCATGGAGCGTGTAGCCGGCGGGTTTAAGCCTATCCCGGGGTAACTTGAGTCCTTTGAAAGTATCGAGGAAGAGGATGTTAACGGAGCTGTCATTGTCCACTAGGATCCTCTCCACTTTAAAATTCGCCATATGGAGGTTAATGACTAGTGTGTCACAATGGGGGATTCGAATGCCTACCAGGTCTTCATCTGAGAATGTGATGGGTACTCCGAGTCCTTTAGGGGGAGGCATGCCATGTACTGAATTGACTTCCCTTATGAAAGCCTTTTGAGAGGAGTTAGAGGAGCCCCCCATTGGGCCCCCATGAATGAGGTGTAGGACACGCTCCTCTTCGAATTCGTGTGTCTCACCGTGTCGTTCCGGACGCTTGTTAGCCCCCCGAGGAGGAGGAAGGTCGGTTTGGTCTTTTCTCAAGAATTTGGCCAGCTGCCCCCTCTGGATGAGGGCCTCAATCTCGTTCTTCAGGGCCCGACAGTCATTGGTGTCGTGGCCATGGTCCCGGTGATAGCGGCACCATTTCTCTTCGTCCCTCTTCTTGCCAGGGGTGTTCATCTTCGGAGCAGGAGGTATCACCCCTTCCTTCTCTACCTCCATGAGAATAGTGGAAATGTTGGTGTTAAGAGGAGTGAATTTCTCGAATATGGGGGGAGGGCGGTGCTGACCGCCATTATCCTTTTGGAGCTTCTTGCCTCCTTGTTCTGTTCCCTTTCTCTTGGACCCGGACGAAGGCCCCTCAAAGTTGGGGCGGTGCTCAGCTTCCTCGGCCCGAATATACTTCTCGCTTCGGAGAAGGAGATCGGAGAAGTTCTGCGGGGGCTTCTTGGCAAGGGAGGAGCGGAGGCTGGAATTAAGGACGTTTGATTGGAATGCCACTGCAATAACCGACTGGTCGAGGGAAGCGATAGACCTAGCTTCCGCGGTGAACCTTTTCATGTAATCTCTCAGCTTCTCACCCTTCTTCTGGTTGAGGTAGAGTAGCGAAATACTGGTCTTCTCAGTTTGGCAGCTACTCACGAAGTGGGTGGCGAAGAGGGTCTCGAATTGCTCGAAGGAGAATATCGAAGATGGAGCGAGGCGAGAGTACCATTCCCGGGCCGGACCCTTGAGAGTAGCGGGGAAGGTCTTACACAGCAGAGCATCAGAAGCTTGGTGAATAAGTATGAGGGTCTTGAAGCTTTCGATGTGGTCAACGGGGTCGGACTCCCTGGAATAAGTCTCGAATTGGGGAGGCTTAAAGCCTATTGGAACGGGTGCCTCCATGATGGTTCGAGAGAAAGGAGGTCGACTTGGACGGAGGGTCCTTCCTTTAAGCTCTTCTTCTCTGTCCAGCTGACCCAAGTGCCTCTCCATTTTGTGGAGACGACGGTAGACAGGGTCATCCCTTCGACGGTAATCAAACGAGCCTCTGGACTCGTCTTCGTACGAGGAAGAGCAGGGGCTACGACGACGGTAGCTCCTGGAGTGGCGAAAGGAATGTGCTGGGGGTTGCTAGGAGCTAGGGGAGGAGTTAGGGACCGTTGGCGATGACTTCGGACCAGAGGAGTGGGGACCCTCTGAGCATTGTTGTTGTTGGGTCGGAGATTGAGGGCTTGTAAGATGGTTGCTTGGAATTGCTGGAACTCGGCACGAGTGATGGGTACGTCATCGTTCCAGGGTGGTCGCCGATCATCAGAAGAGTGAGGTCTTCTCCTATGGTGGCCGGGGGACTCTCTTTGCCCTCTACGAGGAGGGGACCTTCTGTATTCTCAGCGATGAGGAGATCGCTCATTTGGACGGTGTTGGCGGGAGGCTCCCTCTCGGGCCCGCCTTTCATTCAAACGATGGCGAAGATCCTCTTCTTTGCGCCGATTGTCGAGCGTGTTGCGGAGGTCATCTGATGCTCAGGGATTGTGAGATGCCATGGAATCAGTAGAGGGGTTGTGCACGGAGATGTGATCATGTTGAAGTTGTTTCTGAGGATTGGGACGGGAGCCCTGTAATACCCCAGATTAGCCGACTGGTACTGCCAGCAGTCGACTGATAGAGGACAGTCGACTGGTACTGCCAGCAGTCGACTGACTATTGAGATTTGTGAGAGATCTTGAGAAATATAGTCCCATATCGGGAATTTGCGAAGATAAATTGAGTATAAATACTATTGCCGAGGATCAAGAGTCACCAATTCGGTTAACCACCTTTTGAGAGGCAGCCTGTGGTGGACAGTGGAACTACATAGTATTTCTAATTTGTCGGAGCATTGGGGCGGGGCGTTACAAATGGTATCAGAGCCGACTTTCGAGACACCGGGTGGGGGTGTATCTGCACGTCGAGGGTGCCTCCGAGGGAGGGGGGCCTATTCATGGGGTACATATGTTTGCGTGTCGAGGGTCTGCGGGCTTATTCACGGAGCATGCCGGGGTGCTAGAAAGGGCGGTCCTACACTAGATGTGTGCCCTGTGCTCAGCGAGGACACTGATTCCTAAGGGGGGTGTATGTAATACCCTAGATCAGCCGACTGGTACTGCCAGCAGTCGACTGATAGAGGACAGTCGACTGGTACTGCCAGCAGTCGACTGACTATTGAGATTTGTGAGAGATCTTGAGAAATATAGTCCCATATCGGGAATTTGCGAAGATAAATTGAGTATAAATACTATTGCCGAGGATCAAGAGTCACCAATTCGGTTAACCACCTTTTGAGAGGCAGCCTGTGGTGGGCAGTGGAACTACATATTATTTCTAATTTGTCGGAGCATTGGGGCGGGGCGTTACAAATGGATTTAATTAATATTCGGGGCGCTGCAGTCGACTGCTATTGAGATTTGTCAGAGATCTTGAGAAATATAGTCCCATATCGGGAATTTGCAAAGATAAATTGAGTACAAATACTATTGCCGAGGATCAAGAGTCACCAATTCAGTTAACCACCTTTTGAGAGGCAGCCTGTGGTGGACAGTGGAACTACATAGTATTTATGATTTGTCGGAGCATTGGGGCGGGGCGTTACAAGCCCCCCGCACCGGCATTCTGGGGCCCGGTCTGACCCCGAGGGGGTTGAAGATTCTGAGGAGGAGGTTGGTCCTGCTGCAGGGGCCTGATCAGGTTGAGGGGGAAGTCCCGCCGACTGGACAGTTTAGAGAGGGATCTCCTGTTGTGGTTGAGGAGGAGTGGGTCCACGGTTGGATCCTCTAGATCTTAGTTTCCTTGGAGGCATGGCTGGATGAGATCTGACCAACGGGAAGAGGAAGGATCGCTATTCGTGGGTTCCCACAACAGGCGCCAATCTGTTACCGCTGAATCTGGTGTGGGGGCAAACAGATAGTATTTGTGGATTCTTAGGAAAACTGAATGGTCAAACCTTAACTTCTTCCACCGGAGTTGGACCGCTGACTCCCACCGTTCACCTGCAAAAAGTGCGAAACACCGGGGTTGATCCCGGCGACGCACCCTCCGATGCTCAAGTCAGTAATCAGGAGAGATTATGAGAGAGCGTAAATTGGCAAAAGATTGATTACCTCTTAATGGTGGTGGATGGGGGGTATTTACAGCCGCCATTGGGATCAGATTAGGAATGTAATCCCTAATTCCCAGTGAAAGGATATATATGAATCAAGGCCGTTGATTTGGATTAATCAGAGACCCTAATTCTATCCTGCTGCACCGGGTTTGCTATGGGTTGAAACCCGCACCTAGTTGGGATGGACCCGTTTGTGGGTTACTGGGCTTTCGGTAAGAAGACCCAATATCCACTTTAGACCCGTTTGTAAGTGAAATTACCATGTTACCCCCCGGCTTTAAGATTCGCGCCTGATTTGGACGGTTCTGATTTAACCCTATTTTAGCCATATCAACTGGCTAGAGCCAAACTTGACTAACGTATGAGCCAAACATGACTAACACATTAGCCAAACCGGCTAAACTCCAACATAGTTAGAGCCTAACCTAGCTAAACTCTAACATAATTAGATTTTAACCTGGCTCTGATACCACTAAAAACCTATCATGCCCCGCTTCCCAAAATACAGGAATACGAGCCCGTGACGAAAGCCTAGCGAATGATGTTAACCCTTATTAACCCTTATTAACCCCAGCTTGTTTAACATTATATTATTTCATTCATGATAATGCAATTGTATATATATAAGAGTGTCAAGCGATGATAGAGGTGCAACAAAATGATACAATGCATGATGCACTACAAATAATGTAAATATGAAGAGAACAGACCTAGAAGCACTAACCCAGCAATAACTCATAAACTACAACTCAGAATGCGATTCCGCAAAAAAGAAAATGAACTAGACATCCGGGGCTACAATTTATGTTCAGCAAGTTTTTATTAATTCTGACTGTAGCTAGGTCAAACGTCATAATCTTTACAGGTTAGCTGTTCTGGCAGCAACTTAATGTCAAAATTTAATGGGTGAAAACTAGGCATAATATAAGTATAATAATCTACAAAAATTAGGAATGGATCTTAAACATGTCTACTAAGTTTCTGGAGAGTTTAATGGCATTATAATACTGTTATCATGGTATTTCAACTGAAAGTTGTGTCAGTGTTACATTAAATTGCGATCTGAAAAGTACAGACCAGCAGGGACTAAAACTACGATATCTCACAGCTCACAGATCGGAATCAAGATCCGTCAATTGGTCTGGAAACTAGATTCATTAGGCTACAATTATCTTTTATATTGTTTTAACTGATTCCTATTGTAACTGGGTCGTAACATCAGTATAAAACAGAAAAGACAGCAAGCCATAACAAGAATCATCGCATAAATTCATTAAAGTAACTAATCAACATGTTCTAGTTATCATGCAATGCATTATCATTAATGTACGGCAAGTTGAGGTGACATTCTACTATATAAAAAGCAAGATTATAATGTCACGATGCAATTCTTGAGATCTCAATCAATCAACATTTGTTCATATCTCAATCAATCAACATGTGTTCATATCATGGTATATTTCTCATATGCAAATTCTAGTTAATTCGTTCATGTCGTGTGTGCATGTATGCTTGGGTTTAAGTCAATGAAAATTGGCACGAGTCAAGGATACTTCGAGTTAGCTCGTGTAAACCCTAGATATCCCCAACAGAAAGTATACAAGGCAAAGTTAAGATAATCGAAGTGGAACTACTTGCGTAAGAGGTCAAAAATCTTGAACTAGAAAATAAACTAAGTTCAAGTGGACTTGCCTTTTGTAGACGATTCGAATATGCAAAAAGAAATAACGGGATCAGAATTCCGGGCGGCGCTCCAAAAGTACGTGCGAGATGCGTACAAAACATCAAACGGCATCCACAAGACCAAACAACAAACAAACTCACCACAGCAGCACACCGGATCTCCAAGTACACACACACAGAAAACCAATACCGGATCGGGGGCAAACAGCACACACCAATCCAGATCCCGTGTGCCCAAAACACCAAACACCAAAATGGCCAATCGGATCTCATCTTCAACCTTTGACAGAGAGAGAGAGAGAGAGAGAGAGAGAGAGAGCGCGGAACTCCGGTGATGCTGGTAGCTGGCGACGGCAAGGCTCTACGGCGGGGCAACGGCAATGACATCGCTGCAGTCGGGAAGCAACGGCAACGACGAGAGCGACGACAAGAGCGTGCCTCTGTTTTTGCTCGGAAACAGGGGAGACGAGAAATGGGTATTCGGGCTGTCAAAGGTTAAAGGTGGAGCTTCGGCAGTCAATGGGTTCTCGACTGTGGAGGAGGCAATGGCGACACCTTGATGGGGGGGGGGGACGACTGCGGCGAAGCCGCGAGGTTGGGGATGAAGGCGATCAGCAATGGGTGCCAGCGGCGTCGAATTCGGGTGGTTGCACTCGACGAAAAAAGAGGAAGAAAATGGGGAGGTGCGGCAATGGCGTCGAGGGGAGCTCGACGGGGAAGAGGCAGGAGGTTCGAGGAGGTCGGAGCTCGATGGATGTGCAACCCCTGTTTTCCCAAAAATGTATTTTGTGTATTTTCTGTATTTTAAAAATTTTTGCGAATTATTTTTTCCGGTTTTCAAATTCTATTGTCAAAATGTATTATTGGATTTTCCATTTAAAATCTATTTTGTTCCATAATTTTAGCTGAACTAATTTTCTATGATTTTTGTATTTAATATAGTTCTTATTATTTTTATTATTACCTTCATTATTTTTATCTTTTCAGGATTATCAATATTGTTACTATCCGTATTATTTTGCTAGTGTGGTTATTTACATTATTATTTTATTTTATTTTTATTGTTAAAATTATATTATTTTGTAAATTATATTTATTAGTTATTGTATTAATTTTCTTATTGGATTATTTTCATTTTATACTATTTTTCTTGCATTTTTGACATCCTTGCGTTGATTGTGCGCCGGTTGTCCTTTTTTCGCCATTTTGAGATCTTTTTCTCATTTTCTTGGCCCTGTTCGCATTTAATAATTATTTTCGGGTTATGATAAATTTTTAGAAGTGTTTTGACCAATTTGAGATTTTTGGCCCTTAAGGAGATTTTTAGGAGCCATATGATTCATTGCATTTTGTATCTCCATTTGAAATCTACCCAATATCCATTACCCAATTGTATACCTATTTATTTCTATTGATATCCACTACTGTAACCCCTATTTTTTTCAAAAATGTATTTTGTATATTTTCCGTATTTTAAAATTTTTCTCAAATTATTTTTTCGGTTTTCAAAATTCTTTTGTCAAAATGTATTATTGGATTTTCCATTAAAATCTATTTTCGATCAATAATTTTATTGTAACTATTCTCTATGAATTTTTACATTTTTAATAAAAATCTTATTTTATTAATAATACTCTGATTTCTGTATTAGTAGTATTATCATTACTTTATCAATTTCTATTATTATTGTTATTAGTATTATTGATATTATTTTTGTTTTTGGCTAGTTATTAAAAATTCATTTTTTATAGACTAATTGTATAAATTATATTTTGTAATGCAAATTGCATTTTATCAGAGACAATATTTTTATTCTTTATTTTATTTATTTATTTATTTTATTTATTTATTTATTTTATTTATTTACTTATTTATTCATTTACTTATTTATTTACTTCCTAATACCCATTTATTAAATTCCTAATACTTTCCATATTTAAATCCTACTAATCCTAACTACCCAGCTTTAAACCCAAACTAAAACTACCCACTAACCTGTTTGTATTACTCATTAACTGAACCACCAAACCACTTACATCCAAAACCCATTTCTCAACAGCCCAAAACCATTTGTTATTTTTCCCAAACCTGCACCCAACTTAAGCCCACACCCGAATCGTCCCCTACCCTATTAACCGACCTCCTAACCTACCTATAAAACCCATGCAACCAGTTTCTTCGTCTTCCCCTTCATCCACCCGCCGCCTCTTCGTCAAACCATTGCGTCCCCAGCCCGCATCGTCCCTTGCTCCTCGCCCTACTCCGCAACAACTCCCGCACCTCCCCCTCACACAGCACCTCAGCACCCTGAGCGCGTGCCGCGCTGCACTGCAACAGCCCCGACTGCACATCGTGCGCACCCCGACCACCTCCCTCAGTCGTTCTTCGCGACCCCACTGTAGCGCGCGACAGCCCCGTCCACCTCTCATCGCAGCAGCCAGCATCCCTGCGGCAGCCCCCCCTCTCCGACCTTCCGACGCCGGCAGCGACAGCACGCAAACCCCCGCGACTGCCTCCAGCATCGTCCTCCTGTGCGCAGCCGCCCGTGTTCCGTCTGACTTCCACACAGTGCAGCCTTGGCCATGGAGTTGTGGCCTATATGGGTTCTTGATCTTGAAGTTGGATGGATTAGATTGGAGCCGTTGATCGCATCATGATCATCATCATCATGGAGTTGTTAGTTTTGATGTGAGCCATCCGTTGGATTTCTTGATCGTGTGAGTTTTGATGGTTGAATATTGGTCGTCCGTTCTCGATCTCTTATTTTGGACCGTTGGACCTTGATTATCCCCTTGGATTATGGACCGTTGGATCTTATCTCATCATCTTGGAGTTTAGATCATCTTTGATTGGTGGCCGTCCGATCCTCGATCTAGTCCGATCATCATCTTCATCATCAAGATACTGATCACATCTCGATCTTGATCTTGATCTTCGAACAGAGTCGTCCGATCTGATCCGATCGCCTTGATATCGTGATCCCTTGAATCTCAGCCATCCGCTCATGTCCGTGATCGATTGCTCTTTGGATTCGTGATCTTGTTCGTGGTTCGTTGCTGTTGAGTTCGTGCCCAGGAATTCGTTCCCGTTATTCTCTTCTTTTGGTTGGATTCGTCGTCTTCATCCAGGCAAGTAACTCGTACATAATTTCATTAGGTTGATACAAGTCGAAAGTTCACACATAGGGTAGTTTGAGACTAGAGACGGCCAAAGATTGTATTTTTATTTGTGGGTTTCGTCTCTATTGTTCAAAACAGGCCATAGATGACTTAGAACATGAGTTTTGATAAGGTTATGCCGTAGGTTTCATCCAAAGCGCGATTTTGATCGCATAGGTCAAATAGCGCATGAACCATGTTTGATGGATTGCCCATATGAAAATATTAGGTTTTGACATGTTAGAAACCCTTAGACATGATATTTAGATGTGGGTATGTAGAGTTTCGAATCTGGATGAGTTTGGATCATTTTTGTAGAAGTTATGACATTTTGAAGTTTAGTTGTGAAATCTAGAAATTTGGGTTGTACTTAATAGATTGCTATTTTTGCCTGGGTTAGAATCCGAATCTCAACATGGCTATTTCTGAGTAATTTGTAGAGGACTGAATCTATTTTCTAACCCGACTGGTTTCACCCTGTTTGGAGTTCGTATGAATTAGTTATGATTATTTTAGTGACTGTATATTGGTAGTTTCCAGATTCAGTTCGGGGTAGATTTTATCACCAATTTATTTTCAAGATCCAAGTTATATATGATATCATGCCACAATATTTGGTCCAGTGTTTCACCATGATGTTAGGTAGTTCCCAGATTTATGTGGTATTTTAAAGACGAGTTTTGAGCGATGTCTTATATTCTTTTCTAGAGATCACTTTTGCTGTAAACTGCGTGTGGTTGTATGTTGAATGCCGTGTTCACCTTATTTCTATTTACTGTATGGAAATATTATGTGAGATAAGAAAGTTGGGTAAATTTTTCTACTTTCACCCCGTTTTGGCAGAAGTGGATTTCGATGTGGTGTCTGCAAGATGTGTTCAATTTTGTACAGCAGTGCTGAGGAATTCCAGATCCATTAAAACCGTGTTTTGTGTTACTTTTCATTTTTGACAACATAACTATACTTTCTGGAAAAATTATAAAAATTATTATTTTGAGTCTACATACATAGGGGATTATCCCAGAATTTTCATGGATTTATTTGATTACTGTGCATGCTGTTCTTATGTGTTGGAAGTCATTCCCCTGTTTTCTGGCTGTACTTGAAAACTGTGTTGAAATGTGGTTTAAGCCGAGATGTTGTGAACTTATATAGGTCTTTATTATACTCGTTAGAAGCGTGTGGATGTCTAGTTTCCAGATCCTTCGACGGATCATGATTTACATGCCTGTAGATCTTTGGATAACTATTTTTGTACAAACTGGTCTTGCTGTCCTGATTATAAACATACGCTAAGTTGCTCGTATTTGTGAATGTTTGGTACCTATACTTGCTGATCTAATTCCCTGAACCTAAACCTGATTATAACCTGTTAGTTTGACATTATTTAGTACACTCTCATGCCTGTTGATGATCTTAATAATAAAAGAAACAAGCCGGGGTTTAAGGGAATGATCTAGCAGTGAATAATTCAGAAATGTGTACTCGGAAGGGGGCCCGTGTTTCCCATATTTGGAATTTGGTATATGATTTGGATTATTTGGAATTTGGTATATGATTTGGATTACCTGTTTCCTGTACCTGAGTATACTGCCCTGCTATGGTCCACTACGAAATCTAAAGCGAAACTGCATTGACTGTAACAACCATGTGATAAAAGGATGGCACATGAAGTGTTACCTAGATAGTAATAATACAAGATATTAATACATGATTACCTGTTACCTATATACCTGTTACCTGATTATCCTGATATTCCTGTTACCTGATTTCCTGATACTTGATACATATTTACCTGACTACCTGATTACCTAATAATTATACATGCTACCTGTTTACCTGTTGACTTTACATTTGACATATGTTACCCTTACCTATTAGTATATCCTGTGGTTAGTTAGTTTTCATGTGCTTGTATCCTACTTTATTTTGTGACCCGGACTTGTCATTGACGGGTACTGTGTTTTCTCTTTTTCTTTTTCCTGCATTCTATGAATTGCAGATTTTGGAGGACAGGTTCCTAAAGGCATTGGCAAGATGATGGGCTAGAGGCTGAAATTTTGCTATTACTATTCTTGTTGCTTATTTTGGACAATATTGTATTTTGAGACTTGTATTATTTCCTGTATTTGGGCGATGTGACCCAGGATTATTTGTGTTATTTCAGATCAAGACTATTTGAGATTAATATATTTTAATTCAAGTATTCTTGTTGGTATTTGGTTCATATGTGCATGTGGTTGACTTTTCTGGCTTCCGACTCTGATTTTACTGTGACATTTTGTAAAGATTTCTTGAAACAGCTTAAGGATGATAATCATCATTCGCTGGGCTTTTGTAACGTGCTCGTATTCCGTATTTTTGGGAAGCGGGGCGTGACAACTACCCATTAGCCCACATTTAATCACCTATATATACCCCTAATATCTAATTAATCACAAACCCTAATTTCTTTCTCTCTCCCTCTCCTATTCCTATCCCTCAACCTTCTCCCTCCCGGCCTGCACCCTCCTACGCAGGCCGACACCCCCTCTAGCTCTCCCTTGCCTTGGCTGACCACAAACATCACCCCCTTCCTCCATTATACGACTCCTACAACTCGAAACCTTGTCTCTCTTCCCTTCCTTGTGGCCGAACCCCACCAAAACAGCCCCCCCCCCCTCTCTTCAAAACAGCCCCCCTACATCCCTTTGCTAATTTGGAGTTGTGGGTATCGCCCGTTTGAGTTCGTGCTTCAAGGAGACGATCGTAAGCAAGTTTCGGTTCGTGGGTTCGCTTGAAATCGCGCGTGAAAGGACTTTTTCTCGTGGGTTTCCATTGCTAGGCTTCGTAGCGTTGCGTTCATCGTCAAAGAGGCAAGTAACTTGTACATCATGTCATTAGTTTGATGCAAGTAGAAAGTTCACCTAATATGGTAGTTGAGACTAGAGACGGCCAAAGATTAGATTTTTATTTATGGGTTTCGTCTCTATTGTTCAAAATAGGACATAGATGACTTAGAACATGAGTTTTGATAAGGTTATGCCGTAGGTTTCACCCAAAGCGCGATTTTGATCGCATAGGTCAAATAGCGCATGAAACATGTTTGACGGTTTGCTCATATGAAAATATTAGGTTTTGACATTTTAGAAACCCTTAGACATGATATTTAGACAATGGGTAGGCTGCGTTTCGAATTTGGATGAGTTTCGTTCATTTTTGTAGAAGTTATGACGTTTTGAAGTTTAGTTGTGAAATCTGGAAATTCGGGCTGTACTGAATTGATTGCTATTTTTTCCTTGGTTAGAGTCCGAATCTCAACATGGAAATCTGAGTAATTTGTAGAGGACTGAATCTATTTTCTAACTCCACTGGTTTCACCCCGTTTCGAGTTCGTATGAATTAGTTATGATTATTTTAGTGAATGTATATCGGTAGTTTCCAGATTCAGTTCGGGGTAGATTTTATCATCTATTTATTTTCAAGATCCAAGTTATACATGATATCATGCCACAATATTTTGTCCAGTGTTTCACCATGATGTTAGGTAGTTCCCATATTTATGTGGTATTTTAAAGATAGGTTTTGAGCGATGTCTTATACCCTTTTCTATAATGCACTTTTGCTGTAAACTGCGTGTTGATCTATGTTGAATGCCGTGTTCACCCTATTTTTATTTACTGTCTGGAAATATTATGTGAGATATGAAATTTGGAGAATTTTATTTACTTTCACCCCGTTTTGGCGGAAGTGGATTTCGATGCGCTGTTTGCAAGATATGTTCGATTTTGTACAGAAGTGTTGAGAAATTCCAGATCCATCAAAACCATGTTTTGTGTTACTTTTCATTTTTGATAACATATCTATACTTTCTGAAAAATTATAAAAATTATTATTTTGAGTCTACATATATAGTAGATTGCCCCAGAATTTTCGTGGATTTATTTGATGACTCTGTATGCTGTTTGTATGTATTGGAAGTCATTCCCCTGTTTTCTGGCTGTACAGGAAATCTGTGTTGAAATGACTTTTAAGCTGAGATGTTGTGAACTAGCATAGGAATTTATTATACTCGTTAGAAGCGTGTGGATGTCTAGTTTCCAGATCCTTCAACGGATCGTAATTTTCTTGCCCGTAGCTCTCTGAATCACTGATTTAGTGCTGACTAGTCTTGCTGTCCTGTTTATGAATCTTGTATATTTTTCTCGTATATGTGGATCTATATTACCCGTGCATGCTAATTTGATATCCTGAACCTATACCTGATCCCACCATTCTTATTTGACACTATTTTACACGTATACATGCATGTTGGACATTAATAACTAAAAATAATCAAGCCGGGGTATATGGGACAGACCTAGTAGTGGATAGTGCAGAAATGTGTACTCGGAAGAACCTGGTTTGGTTTGGAGCTTGTTTACATGATATTTGGTGTGTTTGGGGTTGGAGCTTGTTTACATGATATTTGGTGTGTTTGGGGTTGAAGCTTGTTTACATGATACTGAGAGCTTGTACCTGAGTATACTGTCCTGCATGGTCCCCTATGAAATCTAAAATGAAACTGTTATGTTGTAACAACCATGTAGAATGGGATGCATGTCATGCTACCTAGATAGTAATCACACAAGACTTGAACTTAATACATGAACATGATACCTGACATGATACATGCGTGCTTGACTACTTGATACCTGAGACATGATATATGAGACTTGAATTACATGAAACACGAAACGTGATACACGATTGCATGACACTTGACACTTGATACATGTTTATAGGATACTTGTTTACATGACCCTTGACACTATTACCATGATAGTTTGACTAGGTTGACTTTATACCTATACCACATGCTAGTTAGTTATCCCATTCCATGTGCTTGTATCCTACTCTATTTTGTGACTCGGACTTGCCAATGACGGGTACTTGTATTTTCTCTTTCCCTTTTCCTGCATTCTATGAATTGCAGATTATGGCGAACAGGTTCAAGGTGATGCTGGAGAGTTGCAGTATTAGTTGCTCTTGGATTATTATTATTATTTCTGTTTCATGCTAGAACATTATATTGTATTTGTGAGACTTGTAGTATTCTTGAGTTTTGAGACTTGTATTATTTCTTGTATTTGGGCGATGTGACCCAAGATTATTTGTATATTTCAGATCATGACTATTTGAGATTAATGCATTTTATTTCAAGTATTCTTGTTGGTAATTGGTTCATATGTGCATATGGTTGATTTTTCTGGCTTCCGACTCTGATTTTATTGTGACATGTTGTAAAGATTTCTTGAAACAGCTTAAGGATGATAATAATCATTCGCTGGGCTTTTATTATGTACCCGTATTCCGTATTTTTGGGAAGCGGAGCATGACAGGATGGGTTCTTCGACAATGGCGGGGGCGCTCGGGGTTAAGGAGGAGCAGGCGGAGGCGAGGCGATGGTGTAGCGGTGCACAGGGCGAGCTCGGGGGTTGACAGCAATGGGTTTCGGTTTGGGGAGAAGGAGGAAGAAGAAGTCGAAGGTGGTAGGGGGTGTTTTGTGTTTGTTCGGGAACAGAGAAGAAAGAGACAGGGAGAGAGATAAATGGGGTGAGAGAGAGTAGGGGCTGGTTTGTTATAAAAGTAATAATAATATATTAATAGTGGGTTGTTAGAGATAGTGGGGGATGTAGTTACGGGAACATGGGAAGAGTGGGAAAACGTGGAGAAATTGTATACGGGTAAGCATATAGGATTGATCTGTACAAATATAGATGGGTATTGGGTTTGGATCCAACAATATGTGGTTTGGATTTAGGGTTAGAGTCCAATAGGAGATGGGCTTGGGCAGATAATAGTATGGGCTTACAAATGGATTGGGCTAACAAAAGATAACAATAATAATACTAGAATAATAAATTGCAATAGAAGGCCCACAATAAGTTCAAGACCCAAAATAAATTAAAATGGAAAAGAGAACAACACCAAATACAAGAAAATCAGTACAACCAGAAACAGGGGTTACAGGTGGAGAAGGAGGATGGCAGAGCTTCGGGTTGGTGGAGTGGTGGAGGTCGGGGGTGAACATGTGCGAAGCTGCGGTGATGAAGGTGAGCGGATGGCTGTGAGTTCGGCAATGGTGGTATCTCGGAGTGGAGACAATGGGAGGGATCAGAGTTATGCTCCGGTGCTGGCTTCGAGGTGGTGCAGTGAAGATGATGGCGATGCAGTAGGGTGGAGAGGAGGCCGGTGGCTTCGGGGTGGGTTCGGGAAGAAGGAGAGGAAGAAGAAGGATTAGGTGGCTAATGGGGAGCGATTAGTTAGATGATTAGGGTTTAATCAAAGCGGGTTATATAAGGTTAAGAAGGGGGCTTGGATGATAAGTATGGTTTTGGGTGTAAGGCTCATACAAATAAATAAATAATAAGTAGTAAAAATATAGAGTGGGCTATTTTCATGCCCCGCTTTCCAATAAGGAATACGGAATACGGTTACGTAATAAAAGCCCAGCGAATGATTTTCATCATCCTTAAGCTGTTTCAGAATCTTTACAACACATCACAGAATTAATCAGAGTCGGAAGCAAAAGGCACAACCAACATGCAATATTGAAATAGATTTAGCAACAGAAATTTACTTGAAACCAAATACAATATCCTCAAATAAATCAGAGTCTGGAGAAAACAAATATCCTGGGTCACATCGTCCAAATACAAATAATATCCAATAAACCAAATACACTTATTCAATGTTCAAGCAACAATAAAAAAAATAATAATAAAGCAGAAATCTCTAGCACTAAAACATCATCTCGCCAATACCTTCTGGCAGTCGTCCATCCTGATCTGCAATTAGTAAATTTGCAGGATAAGGAGAAAAGAAGAAAATAAGTACCTGTCAACTGCAAGTCGCGGGTCACAAATAATGTCGGATACAAGCACATGGGAAAACTAACTAATAACATGGCAGTCAACTAGCATGGTATCCTAACAGTACAGTTGTTTATGTCAAATGTAGTGTCATATGGCAACTAACAGTCTCTAGTGACAGTAAGCTCATGTTACCGCTGATTCTGGTGTGGGGGTAAACAGATAGAATTTGTGGGTTCGTGGAAAAACCTGAATAGCGAGTCCAAGCCTGTTCGTCGGAGTTAGGATGCCGACTCCCGCCGTTCACCTGCAAGGAAGTGCAATACACCGGGGTTGATCCCGGCGATGCACCCTCTGACGCTCTTGTCAGTAACCAGTGATGATTAAGAAAGAGCTTAAGTTGGCAAAAGAGTGATTACCTTGTAACAGTGGTAGGTCGGAGGTATTTATTGTCGCCATGGGAATTTGATTAGGAATTTGATTTCCTGTGATACCGTTAGGAGTAAAATCCTCATAATTAGTTTAGGAAACTGATCCCTGATTCCCGGTGAGAGGATAACCGTGAATCAAGCCCGTTGATTTAGTCAAATCAGAGACCCTGATTTCCTCTTGCTGGTCTGGGTTCGTCTTGGGTCGGGACCCATACCCAGCTGGAGTGGATCCGTTCGCGGGTTATTGGATCTGTGAAGGGGAGATCCAGTGCCCGCTTCGGGCCCATTGATATGCGAAATTACCGTTTTACCCCTGAACTTCAAGATTCGTGCCCAATCTGGACGGTTCCGATTTGACCCCATTTTTAGCCATATCACGAGCCCCCCACTCCTAAAGACTGAGTGTGATCAGCCTTTGAGGAGTAGTTTAACTGTTTCAGTGGCTAGTGGAGTTGTATCGGAGTCCGAATGGAGGGTTTTGAATCTCGAAGGGGGTAGTGAGGTGATTTTTGAAGCTGTAAGCTGTTCTTAAGGCTTGTTGAATATCCGACGGTTTTTATCTATTTTTTCGGATTATTTATTTAATTTTGCGATGTGTTAACCAGTCATTCGGGGGCCTTAACAATACGTTCTAGGCAATAATTGTTCGTTCAGGGGCTCAAAAATATTCTCCCAAATTTATAATTATTTTCTAGAATTTTTAGTTAATTTTCCCGAATTTTTAGTAATTTTTTCGCAAGTTTTAAATAAATAAAATGATTAAAATAAATAAAAACTGATTTTTATTACCTATTTATGGCGTGGCTTGATCTGGACCGTTCATCACCAGAAGCGCGAATTTCTGGAAGATCCAACGGTTGTGGTCGTTCGGTAGTCATTTTCTCGCTTTTGGAGCTCAGATGGGCACTTGCTCGGTTAGCCGACCGAGGGTATAAGGGTTCGGCTATCCGAGCGACGTGGCACGATCTGAGTCGTTGGATGGTGGCGCGAATCTCGAGATGGGCTCAGTTCCCAAGAAAACGCTATCTTGTCGTTTAGCGCACGTGGCACGATCTGGGCCGTCATCACCAGAAGCGCGAATTTCTGGAAGATCCAACGGTCGTGGTCGCTCGGCGCCTTTTTTCTCTGTTTTGGAGCTCGGATGGGCGCTTGCTCGGTTAGCCGACCGGAGGTCTAAGGGTTCGGCAGTCCGAGCGTGGTGGCGCGATCTGAGCCGTTGGATGGTGGCACGAATCTTGAGATGGACCCAGTTCCCAAAAAAACGCTATCTTGTCGTCTAGCGACGCTGGCAAGATCTGGGCCGTTCGATCGAGATCTTACACGAATGTTGAGGAAAAAGTGACTTTTCTCTGTTTTGGGGCTCGGATGGGCACTTGCTCGGTTAGCCGACCGGAGGTCTAAGGGTTCGGCAGTCCGAGCGTGGTGGCGCGATCTGAGCCGTTGGATGGTGGCACGAATCTCGAGACGAGCCCAGTTTCCAAGAAAATGCTATCTTGTCGTCTAGCGACGCTGGCAAGATCTGGGCCGTTCGATCGAGATCTTACACGAATGTTGAGGAAAAAGTGACTTTTCTCCGTTTTGGGGCTCGGATGGGCACTTGCTCGGTTAGCCGACCGGAGGTCTAAGGGTTCGGCAGTCTGAGCGTGGTGGCGCGATCTGAGCCGTTGGATGGTGGCACGAATCTCGAGACAGGCTCAGTTCCCAAGAAAATGCTATCCTGTCGTTTAGCGATGCTGGCAAGATCTGGGTCGTTCGATCGAGATCTTACACGAATGTTGAGGAAAAATTGACTTTTTCTGTTTTGGGGCTCGGATGGGCACTTGCTCGGTTAGCCAACCGGAGGTCTAAGGGTTCGACAATCTGAGCGTGGTGGCGCGATCTGAGCCGTTGGATGGTGGCACGAATCTCGAGACAGGCTCAGTTCCCAAGAAAATGCTATCTTGTCGTTTAGCGACGCTGGCAAGATCTGGGCCGTTGGATGCTGGCACGAATCTCGAGACAGGCTCAGTTCCCAAGAAAACGCTATCTTGTCGTCTAGCGACGCTGGCAAGATCTGGGCCGTCTGATCGAGATCTTACACGAATGTTGAGGAGAAAGTGAATTTTCTCCATTTTGGGGCTCGGATGAGCACTTGCTCGGTCAGCCGACCAGGAGTCTGAGGGTTTATGGGTTCGCAATGGCGATGGCGAGCCGTTGGGCCTTCGTGAGAAGGCCGAGCTGAGCTACTGGCTGCCCTCAGTGAGCATTAATGGCGCCCAAGGATTTGTGCGGCGTTCCAACTTCCCGGGGTCATTAAAATGGCGTCCTCTAATTAATGCATGGCGCTTCAGCTCCCTAGGCGTGACTGCTGGGCTTCCGTCGCTTGGCCTCCCGAGGGCCATAATGGCTGGTCCTTGGGGGGAGGTTATAAATACCCCGCTCCCCCTGTAGATTCGATCACAGCAATGGTGGTTCATCGACCATCGGAGGTGTCTGCCTTGGGTGGATGCCTGTTTTTTGAAAAATTCTAACCCTGAGAGCGTCGGATGGATGGTCACTCTTCCGCCGTGATCTTCTCCTGACTCTGACGGCCTCGATGCGGATGTCAGGGCCAGGGGAGATCAGGGCAGAAGGGATGACGACCGGAGTCCGGACCCGGGGGACAAGGTGCCTCGGACGGATGGGTCTTCTCCGATCTCTGTCTTCCTTCCGGGCTGACGGCTTTTGATGGTTGTCAGCCCGAAGGAGCTAGAGATGGGAGGTGGGCCGATCTGCCTTCTGACTGGGCCTCACGCGATGGTGGTTTTTCTCCCACCCTTGAACGATTCGTGGTTTCGGCTTCTGAGGCCGTAAGCCTCGAGTTGCTCACGGGTGAGAGGGGAACCGACCGAGTCCTGGGGCCCGGGGCGCTCGCCGAGGGCAGGTGCCTTAAAAATTTTAGTCCAAATTTTCTCTTGCTTCCTGGGACAGATGCGGGGTGTCCGGGTCCGAAGTGCTTCATCCGGGCGATGTGGCGCGATCTGAGCCGGTGGTTGGTGGCGCGAATCTCGAGACAGGCTCTTGTTCGGTAGCCGACCGGGCTCTTTGATGTTGGGGTCGGATTTTGATCCCGTGTGTGCCGAGATATTTGACTTGTATCGAAACGTTTTGCATTTTTGCCAACCGCTGCTGCTCGGTTACAAAGTCGTTTGGGCTTTCGTAACGCTTCAAGAGCCGCTCAAGAGTCGCGCCCTTACGTTGCGAAGTCCATGAGACTCTTTCTTTTACTATAAATCTTCACTCCCCCACCCCAAATATCATTATTCACTTTTACTTTCTTACTCAAGTTTTTACTCCTCACCATCGAAGTTTTTAGCTCCCGGGTGGCGCTGCTAGCTATCGCGGCAAGGCGTTTCTTTGCTCCGGCAAACTTTTCCGACCGTAACAGTCACTTCAAGGTCAGTCTCTATCCTCTCTCTTTAGAAAAATGGTTAAGATTACTTCTTCGGATGAGACCCCCACCTCGGACCGAGTCTTCAGCCGAGTGGGTAAAGAGAAGGAGGTGGTAGAGCCGACCGAGCTGACCGTGGTCCGGCCGACCAAGAGTGGGGAGGTCGCCGAGCTACCCCAGGATGTTGCAGCGAGCTCCCGGAAGGGTAAGGGAGTTGTGACGGTCATAGAGCAGCCGAGGACGGCAGGGGAGTTCGGTCGGCAGCCGATCGTTCTGTCGAGCGTGGGTGGAGTTCGGAGCTACTCCGAAGAGATGCTGGAGAAGGTGACCCAGGGCACCGCCAAGTCGGTAGAGGAGAATGAGCCGAGAGAGTTGTCCGAGGTGGACCAGATCACTTCGGTTCTTATGGAGGCTGATCTGCATCGGATCCGGACCGGATTCCAGATCCCTACCGAGTACGGGCTACTTCTCCCCGGACCAGGTTTCCGAGCCTGCACGTCGTCTTCGGCCGACACGTGCGTTTTTCCACTCGACTCCTTGGCCGCCGGGCTTCGTTTGCCGCTGCATCCGTTCATTGTCGAGGTCCTCAATTGGTACGGCTTGTGCCCTGCCCAACTGATGCCGAACACTTGGAGGCACGTCTTGGCGTTTGTTCTTCAGTGTCAAGAGATCGGTGCCGAGCCAAGTCTGTTTCTCCTTCGGAGCCTCTACCGTCCTTGCCAGCCGAACAGGAACGAGCAGAGGTTCTACCTTTCGCCGCGGACAGGCGTGAAGTTGATCGAGAACCCGGACTTGATCAAGCATTGGAAGGAGAAGTACTTCATTGTCCGAGCTCCCGAACCCTGGGCAATTCCGATAGCTTGGTCGAGGGAGGGCCTGCCCAAGTGAGCGAAGAAGGAGCCAGTGCTTGGTGATGAGGAGACGGAAGTCCTCAAGAAACTCCTCGGCCTGCCGACGCTTAGTTGGAAGGACATTACCGAGGAGGCTCTGTTCCGAGGGGGTCTCAGTCCGATCGACCCCAGTACGCCTCTGGTATTTTTACTTTTTGCTTGAAGTTCTTGAAAATTTTTCTAAGTTTTTTCACTCGGTTTGCGCAGAGTCTTCCAAGATGGACTATAGGGCGTTGATGGCGAAGGCCAAGGCGGCTAGGGAGCAGGAGACGAGAAAGAAGAAGAGACCCTCGACAGGACCTCAGGGCGGCCGAGCGCCGAAGATACCTTCGGTCCCAAAGACTGCCGACCTGCAGGTGGTCATGCTCCTGGATGCCAATCCCGAGCAAGACCAGGTCGCGGCCTCCGATCTTCCTATCTCGGATGCGCCGACTCCACCGGCAAAGACGGATGCTCCCGGCTCGTCGAGCGGCGCGTTCAACGTGAGCGCGGCATTATCCCTTCAAGTTCCGCCTCTCACCGCCGAAGCGGAGAAGATTCTGACCGAGGAGCATAAGCGGATCTTCGTCCCGGACTGGCAAGTAATGAAGGTCGACGGCTTCTTGGGGGACGGCAACATTTGTATGCAGGCGGTGAAGCACCTGCCGACCCTGAAAGACCGAGCGGCGCTTAAGTCCAGAGAGGTCGGGGACGCTATAATGCAGATTGCTCGGAACACGATGTCGGTAAGTAGACCGAACACTTTCTTCTTGAAGCATTTCTTTCGAATTTTTCTAAGTTTTTAGGTTTTTAGAACAGGAGTTGTCGGCGCTGTGCGACCGGGAGAGGTCGGAGCGCGTGAAAGCTGTGAAGCTGTTCGAAGCCGAGCAAATCCTCTCGACAAAGCGCGGTGCCGAAGTGGCGGGGTTGGAGGCGAAGCTGGCCGAAGCTATGCAGCGGTCGGCGGACGAGGCAGCCAAGCTCGAGGCCTCGGAGAAGGAGAATGCCTCGCTTAAGGAGGAGCTGGCCGAAGCACGGTCGGAGGCGGAGAAAGCTCGGAAGGAGACCGAGAGGATCAGGGCCAAGCACCAATCGAAGGTGGCGAAGGCGAAGAGGGCTGTCCAGTAAGAGGGCGAGCAGCACATGTTTAAGAACATGAAGGACGCGTACGGCCGAGCCCTGCTTCATATCGCCGCTCGGAACCCGGGGTTCGACACATCCTCCTACCACTTTTACGACCCCGTGGAGGGGGAGGAGGAGCTTCCCTCGGCAATGCTCAGCCCCGAGGGACAGGCCGACGATGTCGAAGGCACGGGCGAGACAGAGGCCGAGGGTGAGGAGGAGGACGACTCCGAGGATGAGGACGTGGAGGAGGACATGGGAATCGTCGGGGGGTTGGAAGACCCGAGCGATAAAAAGGTCGACCCCTGACTTGGTTGCGTCTTTAGTCTTCTTTTTTTTTTTTTTTTTTTACATGTAAGCCTGACTACGGACTGGCCACCGCTCCTATAATGCGTTTTGAGTTTTGAATGAAAACACTTTTTGTTTGGCCAAAAATTCTCCAAGTGTTGGACCTCGGATTTTATGTTTGACTAGTTGCAAAATTTCTCCAAGTGTTGGGCATCAGATTTATCTTGGCTTTTCAGGTGAAGTTCGGCCCGATCATGGAGGTTTCGTACCTCCGTAAGGAGCTGAAAGAAACGAAGCGTGCGCTTTCCCAAAGCCGAGAGAGGCGATTCTATATGCTCTTGAAGTTGGAGGAGATAAAAGCAGCTGCGAGGGGGTATTGTCGTGAGTTGAAGCAACTACAGAAACAACCCCAAGCTTCTCGTCTCGAAGGTGAGACAGAGCTGCTTCGTAGGGAGCTGCTCGTTGTCAAGCAAAAGAATAGCGAGCTCTTGGCTGAGATCCGTCACTTGGAGGTATCGGAGAAAGAACATTTGGCGGAAGAAGAGAAGTTAGCTTCTGAGTTGGAGAAGTTGTCATCCGAGTGCCAAGAGTTGTTGGCCAAGATCGACAAGCTTAGGAGGATTACGATAAACAGGGGATCGAGGTCACCCATTATCGACGTCTTGCGACCGATAGTGCCAATGTTGCGGGCTCGTCAAGACCTCCTTGTTTGAAGATGTCGGCAAAAGATGATGTTCTGAGGGATAGGATTGTCGAGCTGGAGGAAGAGATCGCATCGCTCAAGCCTCTGCCTGAGAGGGCCAATGTTCGTAGTACGTCGTGTACTCGCGAAGAGAGCGAGAGAGGGATCACTTTTTACGAGCTTGCGACTCGTCGGCCTGCGGTGAGGCGGAGTCCAGCTGACGCCCAGAGTGGCGTAGCTGTCTCGTCTAGCGGCGCCTCAGTTGGTGCCACAGCAAAGGGGGATCTCGCTTCGCTGGTTTGGAATCGAGCTCGGAGGTTAGGCGTCGCCGACCCCGTGTTTCCTTGAACCGGAGCGTTCCCCTTCCGAAGAGGCACTGAAGATGTTGTATTACGTTCCTTTAAGTTGTTGTAAAACTCTGCTGTATTATCGGTCTAGTCGTATGTAGAGCTACTTTATTTGAATAAAAACCTTCGCTTTGCTTCATGTGTAACTCCCAATCTTTGACATCTTACTCATAATCTGAAAGTTCGTTTGAAAATTCTTGAAGTGTTGGGCTTCTGCAATGTTTGAAATTTTGTTGTCTGACTCTTCTTCTTTTCAGCTCATGGTGGTGGCTCAAGACGTCGAGCTCACTCGCTCGAATGACAACGCTCGAGCCGAGGCTGTCTCAGGGGTGACGAGGCCGCGCTTGGGGAGGTTCCGAGAGCGGCTCTATGAAGTCGAGCTGGGATTGCGCTGAGCCGAGAGCGAGCGGAACCATCTCCAGCTCGTCCTAGGTCGGCGAGACATCGAGATCCGGCGTCTAGAAAACAGGATTGCCGAGATGACCCCCACAGGAGGGGATGAAGGTTCGGCGACCGCCTTTAGCAACACTCTTCGGATCCAGTGCGTTCGGCACAATTTGTCAAAAATAACAGCGGAGAGGGATGATCTGCTTTCCGAGATCCGTCACTTGGAGACTGTAGAGGCGGAGCTTCGGACGGAGGGAGAGGGACTGGCGGCCGAGGTGGCCAAACTGACGATCGAGCGGGACGAGCTGACGGCCGAGGTCGACGCACCGAAGTGTAGTGGGTCGGCATTGTAATTTTTGTACTTTAAGGCCTTGTGACCTTGTTGTACGGAAGAGTCGCTTTGTACTGTATATCAATTATTAATAACATTTCTTTCTCGAACTTGCATGTCCTTTGTAGCTTTGGGTAGTCGTTTTGTCTGTGACTGTGTTCATCGCGCCGAGGTCCCTGTGCCGACCTCTTGCTCGCTCGGCCAGTGGTGCCGAGCAGCGCTTCGGTCTCCTAATCTTGCGAACTTGCGAGATGGGCCGGGCCTTACCTAATAGTGGGCTCGCTGGCCATCGTAAGAGTAGTTCGACGGCTGTGGGAGCAATTCCGAATGGTGACCCACTCCTAGCACGCTTAGAAGCGAGCTTGCGGAGTAGAATCGAGCCAAGTGTTGGACTCCGGAACCATCGTTAGAGTCAATGGTCGTGGGAGCAATTCCGAATGGCGACCCACTCCTAGCCCGCTTAGAAGCGAGCTTGCGGAGTAGAATCGAGCCAAGTGTTGGACTCCGGAACCATCGTTAGAGTCAACGGTCGTGGGAGCAATTTCGAATGGCGACCCACTCCTAGCCCGCTTAGAAGCGAGCTTGCGGAGTAGAATCGAGCCAAGTGTTGGACTCCGGAACCATCGTCAGAGTCAACGGTCGTGGGAGCAATTCCGAATGGCGACCCACTCCTAACCCGCTTAGGAGCGAGCTTGCGGAGTAGAATCGAGCCAAGTGTTGGACTCCGAAACCATCGTTAGAGCGAAGAGTAAAGGCAGAGAGTTGCAAACAGTTTTATCAGTAAAATATGAGAAAGCTTTCTTTATTGATTAATGGTCGGCCGGTTCTAAAGTTGCGAGCCGATATTACATATGAGAGACAATATTAGAGAAAATACAGGGGTAGAAGAGGAACGGTTCGACATCCTGAAATACTTAGAGGGGTGTCGGGGCACCTTCTTGGTACTTCAAAAGATGGTCGGCATTCCAGGTCCTAGGGATTTCTCTGCCTTCGTGGTCTTCGAGACGGTAGGCTCCTGGCAGGACTACTTTCGTGATCCTGTAGGGCCCCTCCCAATTTGGGGCCAGCTTGCTCTTCTGATTAGGGAAGGAGATAGCTAGCTTTCTGAGGACTAGGTCCCCCTCTTTGAGATTGGTAGGTCGGACCTTTTTGTTATACGCCAACTCGATCCTCCTTCGATAGCTCTGTTGGCGAATTGATGCTCTTTCCCTCAGCTCGTCTATCAGGTCTAGGTTTGCCCGAAGGTCCCTGGCATTCTGTTCTTCATTGTAGGCCACAAGGCGCGGAGAAGGTATTCCGACCTCCAGTGGGATAACAGCCTCAGACCTATAGGTAAGGTTGAACGGGGACTCTCCCGTGGGGGTCCGTTTAGTTGTGCGGTAGTTCCACAGCACGTTAGGGAGCTGATCCACCCATAAACCTCTGGAACACTTGTCCAACCTCTTCTTAATGCCGGCGAGGATCTGCCGGTTAGCATTTTCGACTTGACCATTTGACTGCGGATGGGAGACGGAGGAGAAACGTTGCTGGATGGCGAGGTCTTCACACAGAGCTCGAAACGCGGCCCCCGTGAATTGAGTTCTGTTGTCAGTTATAAGGACTCGGGGAACACCGAATCGGCAGATGACGTTCTTCCAGAAGAACTGAAGCACTTTGTTCTCCGTGATGGTGGCCAGAGGCTCGACTTCTATCCACTTCGAAAAATAGTCGATCGCTATGACAAGGAACTTAAACTGGCCGGAAATGGCCCTAGTAAATCCATTCCCCACATGGCGAAGGGGATAGGACTTGATAGGGAGGCGAGCTGAGCTTGTGGGAGGCGACGGACGTTCGAATGCTTTTGACAACACTCGCATTTCCGAACGTGTTGCTCGGCGTCTTGGAGGATGGTAGGCCAGAAGTAGTCGTAATTCAACACATTTTGGGATAGTGATCTGGATCTTGAATGCGCCCCGCCAATGCCTTCGTGGAGCTCCTGCAAGGCGTAATTGGCTTGCTCGGGAGAGAGGCATCTCAAGTATGGCCTGCCGTCCACTTGCGAGAAGGAGCGCTTGTACAAGATATCATCGACTAGGGTGTACCATTCCGCTCTGGTCCTTACTTGACGAGCCTCCTTAAGGTCTTCCGGGAGGAGCCCATCTCTTAGAAATTCCACCAACGGTTTCATCCAATTGTCTTGCAGTAGGACCGGCAGTGACCACTGAGTCGAGGGTCTCGTCTTCTATACTTGGTTCCAAGAGGACCTCGATCAAGACGGTCTGCTCGAGACCTTGGAGGGAGGATGAGGCCAACTTGGAGAGGGTGTCGGCCTGTGAATTCTCTTCTCGAGGAATTCGCTGGATGAGCGCTTCTCCGAACCGGGCCATGAGGGTTCGGACTTTAGCGAGGTACTTCGCCATCCGTTCGTCTCGTGCCTCGTAATCGCCCAAGACTTGATTCACAACAAGCTGAGAGTCACTATAGATTCGGAGGCGCTGCGCCCCGGCACTTCGGGCAAGTCCGAGGCCGGCGATTAGTGCCTCATACTCTGCTTCGTTGTTTGAGGCCTTGAAGTTCATGCGGAGGGCATACTGGAGGACGAAGTCGTCTGGACCTGTCAGGATAATACCGGCGCCGCTTCCCTCATTGCACGAAGAACCATCTACAAAAACCGTCCAGATGGGTGGTCCGTTCTCTGCTTGGCTGACCTCGGTGATGGTGCTCTCGACGATGAATTCCGCTAAGGCCTGAGCCTTTATCGCTGTTCGAGGCTAGTAGGAGATGTCGTGTTGGCTCAGCTCGATGGACCATTTCATAAGCCGGCCTGAGGTTTCCAGCTTGTGGAGGACTTGCTTCAGTGGTTGGTTGGTGAGGACCACAACCGAGTGGGACTGAAAGTATGGGCGGAGCTTCCTTGCAGCCATAATTAGGGCGTAGGCCATCTTTTCTATCTTCGGGTAGCGGAGCTCGGCATCTCGAAGTACCTTGCTCACATAGTAGATGGGCCTCTGAACCCGGTCTTCTTCCCTCACCAAAACAGCACTTAGGGTCTGCTCGGAAGCAGCTAAGTAGATGAAGAGGGTTTCCCCTGGAACGGGCTTGCTGAGCAGGGGAGGGTTGACCAAGTAGGCCTTCAGTTGGTTGAACGACTCCTGTTGCAGTTCGCCCCATTCGAAACCCTTGGCCCCCCTGAGAGCCTTGAAGAAGGGGAGGCACTTTTCCCCAGACATCGAAAGGAATCGCCCAATAGCGGCAAGGCGACCCGTAAGCCTCTGCACTTCCTTGATGTTTCGGGGTGGGGCCATGTCCAGTATGGCCTTAATTTTTTCAGGATTTGCTTCGATCCCTCGCTGGCTGACCATGAAGCCGAGGAACTTTCCTGACGAGATCTCGAACGCACACTTGTTCGGATTAAGCCTCATGTTTTGCCTTCTCAGTACGCCGAATGCCTCCTGTAGGTCAGCCACGTGGTCGGTTCCTCGGATGCTCTTCACGAGCATGTCGTCGACGTATACTTCCATGTTGCGGCATATCTGGCTTTGGAAGACTTTATTGACGAGGCGCTGGTAGGTGGCTCCAGCGTTCTTTAATCCGAACGGCATAACTCTGTAACAGTAGAGGCCCTGGTCGGTAATAAAGGAAGTCTTCGGGATGTCTGGGGGGAACATTCGTATCTGGTTGTAGCCGGAGAAGGCATCCACGAAGCTGAGGAGCTCATGGCCCGAGGTGGCATCGATGAGGGTGTCGATATTCGGGAGAGGGAACGGATCCTTCGGACATGCCTTATTCAAGTCTGTGAAGTCGATGCATATCCTCCAGGAACCATAGGACTTCTTAACCATGACGACATTGGAGAGCCACTCGGGGTAGTTCACCTCCTGTATGAACCGAGATTTTAGGAGCTTGTCCACCTCCTCCTTGATGGCTTGTTGTCGCTCGGGAGCGAATTTACGCCTCTTCTGCTGAACCGGTCTGCACCCCGGTTCGATGCTGAGGCGGTGCACTAGAAGCTCCTCGGAAATCCCGGGCATATCCGCGGCGGACCAGGCAAACAGGTCACGGTTCTTCCGGATGCACTGCACCAAGTCGGAACATAGGGCAGTCGGTAGGGACTTGCTGATGAGGAACTTTCGGCTCGGGTCCTCGTCCGAGAAGAGCACTTCTTCCAATTCGTCCGCCGGCTCGGACGTTGGTCGGACGTTCGGCTCGGGGATCTCTAAAGTCTCGAGGGAGAGCACCGGACCCCCAGTGGAAGTCATGTAGCATTTCCGAGCCGTCTCTTGGCTGCCCCTGACTTCTCCCACTCCCGCCCGGGTGGGGAACTTCATCTTGAGGTGGTACGCCGAAGGAACGGCTTCCAGGGCAGCTAGTCCAGGTCGGCCCAAGATGCCATTGTATGCAGCCGGGACATCGACGACCATAAAGTCCATCGGCTCTGTCCGGGTGGTAGGGGTCTTCCCAGCAGTTACGTCTAGGGTGATAACCCCTTCGACAGTTACTGGGACCCCCGTGAACCCGTGGAGCGTGTAGCCGGCCAGTTTGAGGCGATCCCGGGATAGTTGCAGCCCTCGGAAGGCCGAGAGGAAGAGGATGTTCACGGAGCTCCCGTTGTCTACCAGGATCCTCTACACTTTGAAGTTCGCCATGCGGAGGTCGATAACAAGTGCGTCGCAGTGGGGAGTTTGGACCCCCTCGAGGTCTTCATCAGAGAAAGTTACTGGGACGCCGAGGCCTTTGGGGGGAGGGGCACCGTGAACTGAATTGACCTCTCGGACGAAGGCCTTCTGAGAGGAGTTGGAAGAGCCCCCCATGGGACCTCCGTGGATAAGGTGCAGAACACGCTCCTCCTCGAACTCGGGGGTTTCATCGCGTTGCTCGGAGCGCTTGTTAGCCCCCTGAGGCGGAGGAGTGGTGCGATCTCCCCGATCATTTGTTCTCACAAACTTAGCCAACTGCCCCCTCTGGATGAGGGCCTCTATCTCGTTCTTCAGCGCCCGGCAGTCATTGGTGTCGTGGCCATGATCCCGGTGGTAACGGCACCACTTCTCCTTGTTCCTCTTCTTGGCTGGGGTATTCATCCTCGGAGCGGGAGGTATAACTCCCTCCTTCTCGACTTCCATCAGGATGGTGGAGATGCTGGTGGTGAGAGGAGTAAATTTTTCAAACCTGGGAGGAGGACGGCGCTGACCGCTATTATCCTTCTGTAGCTTCTTGGCCCCTTCCTCTTCCGTTGTCTTTCTCTTCGACCTGGGAGCGGGTCCTCCGAAACCCGAGAAGCACTCGGCTTCCTCCGCCCGAATATATTTCTCGCATCTAAGGAGAAGGTCGGCGAAGTTATGCGGGGGCTTTTTGGCGAGGGACGACCGAAGGTTAGAGTTGAGGACGTTGGATTGGAATGCGACGGTCGCCACTGATTGGTCGAGGGAGGAGATGGACCTGACCTCTGCAGTAAACCTCCTTACATAGTCCCTCAACTTTTTCCCCCTCTCCTGTCGGAGGTGGAGTAGAGAGAGGCTGGTCTTCTCCATTCGTCTACTGCTCACAAAGTGGGTTATGAAGAGCATTTCAAACTGCTCAAAAGAGAAGATGGATGAGGGAGCGAGCCGGGAGTACCATTCCCGAGCCGAACCCTTGAGAGTGGCGGGGAAGGTTTTGCAAAGCATGGCGTCGGAAGCTTGGTGGATTAGCATCAAGGTCTTGAAGCTTTCGACATGGTCAACGGGATCTGACTCTCCCGAGTAAGTTTCAAACTGTGGAGGCTTGAAGCCCCTCGAGATAGGAGCCTCCATTATGGTCCGGGAGAAGGGGGGTCTGCTGGGGCGGACGGTCCTTCCACTCGACTCCTCCTCCTTGTCCATTCGACCGAGGCACCTCTCCATCTCGTGGATACGGTGGTAGAGGGCATCGTCCCTCCGGTGGTAGTCAAACGATCCCCTGGACTCGTCTTCATAGGAAGGGGAGTGGGGACTACGGCGACGATAGTCCTGGGATTGGCGAGGACAATGATTGTGCTGCTGGTGACTAGGAGCCGGGGGAAGAGTAATGGACCGGTGGCGAGGACTTGGGACCCGTGGGGGTGTTGGAACCCTTTGGGCATTACTGTTGTTGGGGCGGGCGAAGGTTGAGGGCCTCAACACCGTTGCCTGGAATTGTTGGAACTCGGCATGAGTGATGGGTGCCTCATCATTCCTCGGATGATGTCGACCAGCAGGGAAATGTGGCCTCCTCCTACGACGCTCGGGGGATTCCCTCCGTCCTCTTCGGTTCGGAGACCTCCTGCTATCTCGGCGATGAGGAGATCGCTCACCTTGATGTTGGCGGGAGACTCCCTCTTGGGCCCGCTTCTCATCTAGGCGGCGGCGAAGGTCCTCATCCTTCTGCCGATTTAGGACGGTGTTGCGGAGGTCGGAAGCTCGAGGATTGTGGGAGGCCATAGAATCTGAGGAGGCATTGTGGATGGAGACATGGTCAGGATGGAAAGCTTGTTTCTGCAGGTCGGGGTGAGAGACCCCCGCCCCGGTGGGACCATTGGGATGTTGCTGATTTGGAGGGGTACTTCCTGTTGATGAGCGGCCTGCAGCGGAAGTTGCCCCTGTTGATGAGCGGGTTGGAGGGGTACTTCCTGTTGCTGATCGGGATTGGGTCCACGATTGGACCCCCGGGACCTAACCTCTCTAGGCGGCATGGCTGGAGAAGATCTTTCCGACGGGAAGAGGAGGAGCTGCTATTCGTCTGATTTTCCCACAGACGGCGCCAATCTGTTACCGCTGATTCTGGTGTGGGGGTAAACAGATAGAATTTGTGGGTTCGTGGAAAAACCTGAATAGCAAGTCCAAGCCTGTTCGTCGGAGTTGGGATGCCGACTCCCGCCGTTCACCTGCAAGGAAGTGTGATACACCGGGGTTGATCCCGGCGACGCACCCTCCGATGCTCTTGTCAGTAACCAGTGATGATTAAGAAAGAGCTTAAGTTGGTAAAAGAGTGATTACCTTGTAACAGTGGTAGGTCGGAGGTATTTATAGTCGCCATGGGAATTTGATTAGGAATCTGATTTCCTGTGATACCGTTAGGAGTAAAATCCTCATAATTAGTTTAGGAAACTGATCCCTGATTCCCGGTGAGAGGATAACCGTGAATCAGGCCCGTTGATTTAGTCAAATCAGAGACCCTGATTTCCTCTTGCTGGTCTGGGTTTGTCTTGGGTCGGGACCCGTACCCAGCTGGAGTGGATCCGTTCGCGGGTTATTGGATCTGTGAAGGGGAGATCCAGTGCCCGCTTCGGGCCCAACTATATGCGAAATTACCATTTTACCCCTGAGCTTCAAGATTCGTGCCCAATCTGGACGGTTCCGATTTAACCCCATTTTTAGCCATATCAGCTCAGTATATCAGTGAATCAGGATAACAGTATAACAGTATCAGTCCAACAGTCTCAGTCTAATAGTATCAGTCTAACAGTCTCAGTCTAACAGTATCAGTTTATGTTCTTACAGTCTTGTGTGTATTACTAACTAGGTAGCACTTCATGCATCCCACCTACATGGTTGCTGCAACAAACAGTTTCGCATTTAGATTTCATAGTGGACCATGATGGTGCAGTGTACTCACGTATCAGTAACAGTAGCAGTAACTGTAACCGTCAGAACCTAGTGGTTCTCTTCTACTCTACACCTTCTTACATAAGAAGTAATGTAGACAGGATCAGAAAATAGTAACAGTAACAGTAACAGTAACAGTATGGAGCACTAGTTTCCTTCCAAGTACACGTTTCCATATTTTTCACTACTAGATCTTCCCTTACGAAACCCCGGCTTGGTTACTTTTATTATGGTTATCAAACATGCATGATGCATACGAAATAGTGTCAAACTAACATGCTATAATCAGTATTTGGTTCAGGGAAACAAATAATTAGTCATAGATGATATACAGTCACATAAACGAGGAAAACAGTGTATGTTCATAATCAGGACAGCATGACAGTGTTGTACTAAAACAGTAATTCCCGTCACTAAAGAAATGTAAATCTGGATCTGTCGAAGGATCTAGAAACTAGACATCCACACGAATCCAACGAGTTTAATTAAGTCATACAGTAATTCACAACATCTTAACTCAAAACAGGATTGAAGACAGAAAATATGTTCAGTCAGAAATCAGGAAAACGAATTCTCAGTCAGAAAAACAACATCAAAACCTCTCAAATAATTCCAGGAAAAATCTGGGGTATTCCCCTATATGTCTAGAATCAAAATATAGAGTTTCATAATTTTCCAGAAAAAATAGATAAGTCATCAAAAATAAGAAATCATCACGAAAACATAGTTTAGCGAATCTGGAAATCCCAACACTGCTGTACGAAAACTAAGATATCTCGCAACCAGTGTAACGAAATCCAATTCCGCCAAAGGGATATAAAAATAGATAGAATTTAATAACTTTCAATCACAAACAATTTTCATACAGTATGAGGAATCATAGTGAAAATAGGATTCTTTACTGAACAATAAGCAAAATACAGCACAAGTAGATTTTAGAAACGAGCATGAAACATCACTTAAAACTTGTCTTTAAAATTCATCAAAAATCTGGGTAGTCCCTAACTTCACATAGAACTACTGACCAAGATATTAGATCAAGATAATATGTATAAAATAGTTCTTGAAAATAGTTTGTTAATAAAATTAACCCAAAACAGAATCTGAAATAGATCGACACCTCTGTACGAAAACAGCCATAACTCTGTCATACGAAATCCAAATCAAGCAAAACCAGTGGGGTTTGAAAATAGACAAAATTATCTAAAATTCATATTTTATTTTGGAATCAAGATTCTGACTGTAGTATAGACGAAAACAGCAAACAACACAGAATCCAGACAATACAGATTTCCCACTTCTAATCAAGAACAACATAACTTCAAGAATACTGATCCAAACACATCCAAACTTGAAATACAACCTACCAAGCATCTAAACATCATGATTTAGGATAATTAACATGTACACACCTATTATTTTACATGGGTTTTAATCCAAACACAATTTCACACAAATATCTACACATACGATTCAAAATCAAAATTTGGGCAAATCCTAGGTTATCATATATCAAGATTTGTGTCATGAGTCATCTATGGCCAAATTATCACAATAGAGACAAAACCCATCAAGAAAAACACAATCTTTGGTCGTCTCTAGACCCAACTACACTATATGTAAACTTTTTGACTTGTATCAAACTAATGAATTGTAGTACAAGTTACTTGCCTTAATTAGGGGATGAAGAACGATGCGAAAACGAAGAGAAGCGAAACCCACGAACGAAATCCGCTACAAGCAACGAATCCAAGCCGAACGAAAACTACCCACGAACGATCTCCTTGAAGCAACAACGATCAAAGTGGCAAACACCCACTTTCAGAACACCACAAGAAAGGATGATGCAAGAGTTGATGTTGATGGTGGTGATGGTGGTTGCCAGCAAAAAGCAAGGGAAGATGGAGTGCTCGGTTGTAGGAGGTGTAGTATGGCCAGAGGGTTATTGTGGTGCTCGGGTTTGGGGGTTGATGCAGGCCGGGAGCACACAAAGGAAGGGGATGTCGGGATTAGGAGAGGGAGAGAGAGATTTAGGGTTAGGGTTTAGGGTTTTAGGATTAGGGGTTTATATATAGGAGTTTAAAGTGGGTTAATGGGTTATGGGTATTAGTATCTAGTAATAGGTATACAATTGGGTAATGGATATTGGGTCAAATAACAATAGGAATACAATTAGGATTGATATTATTGGCTTTGGAAATCTTATTTGGGGATAAAATAATGGAAAAAGGAAAATACAACCAAAATACCACCATAACACCAAGGGGAAAATAAAATAAAGGGAACAGGACCAAAAATGAGGAAAAGATCAAAATAATGAAAAACGAGATAAAAGAGACAATCAATCAAACACAAGGAGCTCAAAATGAAATAAAAATGAATATATACTGAAAACAATCCAATATACGGTTCAGAAAAATACAAGAGATATAAAATACACCAAAAATGAAAAATACACTCCAAAATACATAAAATGAAAAACAGGGGTTACAGCTATGCTTGGGTTTGGGCTTAAGCATTTAATAATAATATTAATAATATTGGACTGGGTGTTGGCTTTACATTAATTAAAATATCAAAAAAATAATAAGTTTATTGTATGGATTAGAAATTACATATGGCTTACAAAATAGATAATTAAACACATTATAGGGTAGACTAGGATTGTGCTTTACCTACTAATAATAATAATATATATAGAAGCGAATATGATTGGGCTTCACACAAATAATTAAATTAATCAAATGATCATAGACTTGGTTTGGGCTAAAATAAAAATAGTTAATCAAATAAGAATAGAAAATAAAACATATAGAATGGAATTAAATTTGTGTTAAAGTATTTTATGATTTAAAAATTGTTACGAATACAGTTGATGATTAGAAATGTCTTTAATAAGAGATCAAAAAATAAGTTTAAAGAAAAAATGAATTTAAAACAAAATGGGCTTAAGAGAATGGAAAATAATTTGTAAAGAATCGAAATACAGAAAATACACAGAAAACATGTATAGGCGGGAATGGGGGTTACAATCCTACCTGCCTTACAAAAAGAATTTCGTTCTCGAAATTCATTCAGGTGAAACGTAGGACAACGCCATAGCAGAACTATAAGGTAATGAAGTAAGAAAGCTGATAGCACTGGATTCGAAAAGACATGATAGGAAGAAATAAACTAGAATGCTACACCATAATGAATCGGTGAATGAATGGTGAATGTAGAGAGAGGAAATAAATAAACAATGCAAGAAAAGAATGTACAAAGCAAAGTGGAATGCAAATCTATTAAGGAATACCTATAGCCATGCCTCCGGTGGTCATGTTGTAAGCCTGACCACGTCCTCCAGTCTGTCCTCCATTGGGAGCTGATCCTCTTGCTGGCGCATTGCACCTATTCTTTGGGCAGTCTCGAACCATGTGATCACTTCCTCCACACAAAAGGCATTGGTCGTTGGCTGCTCTGTAGTCCCTGTGTAATACCCCGATTTTTCTAATATATATAAAGATTATTTAATTCTACATATGGTATGCATGTGTAATATTTTTCCTTAAAGCCTAAAAGTTTTTCTACAAAATAATTAGTTTGGCCCAATTAATTTTAGCCCATGGATTTAAAACCCCTTCTATTGTATTTTTATAACCAGTATGTGTGACATCTTTTCTTTTCTTGACCGGGTATTTGATGTACTAATTTGGAGGGTGTAGTTGGTGTATGCACGTGCATTCGCATACACGTGCTTTGAGCACTTCTCTTGGCCGGATTGTGGGAGTGATGGGCTAGATCATGGGTAGTTACCTTTGAGTTGTGGGTAGTTTTCTCAACTCCCGATTTGATCTCAGCCTTTGATTCTACAACTCCCCAATAAATCTCAGCCCTCCATTTCACCTATATTCTAGTATAAATACCCCTCCTATTCCCTTATCTCTTTTACCCTAAAATTTTCTAAGATCATAGGGAGTATCTGTGAGTTGTGTGGGAGCTTTTCTGTGGAGACAAGCAACATTGCTGAGGAGCCCGGTGTGGAACAAAGGAGCAAGGAGTGCAGTACGGTGTTGAAGGACTTTGCGGGATTTCGATTATTTCTTCATATAAGGTGGGTGTTTCTCAGGACTTCTAATGTAGGAATGATATTGCAATTGTTATGATTGATACCATGTTATAAAAAGTGAATTGAATGCGGTAGAAATTGCTTGAATATGCTATTAATGTTGATAACAAGACTGTCGGTACAGTCGACTGCCATGTGAGCCAGCCGACTGGTACGAGACATTTCTTTTCATAAATGTGCTGATAAGTGGGTGCAAATAGCTATGATGGTGTGATTATTAAATGTATATTTTCCCTATGACACATATGATGGAGGGAAGGTAAATAAATGAAAAGAACTAATAGTGATAAATATCTGAAGTGTCGGCGCAGTCGACTGACTTGGTGTTAAGTCGACCGGTGCTTCATTCTGATTATGACTGTTTGAAAGTCCCCTGAATAAAGATATTCTATTTACGTAGACCCATTATGATGACTTGAGATTTGTACCTTCATTATTGTAAGAAAGTATGAGCAATGCGAATGCATGTTTAGAGTAGTTTTCTCTAAAGGAGCATGTTAATAACTGGGAAAATTATACTGTGAATGCTACTGAGCAAGATGAAACTCTGTTTATGAAACATGAATTGATGTATACTGTTAATTGATATCATGATGCAAGTACACGTAAGAACTGTAAATAAATTCCCTAATTAAAATGGATCTGTCCAGTCGACCGAATGCGTGTAGCAAGTCGACTGATCTGGACTTGGAAATTATGCTGTTTGAGATCTCCAGGACAGACGACTGATTAATAAACAGTCGACTGTCATGTGGATAATATTGTGAATATGGAAGGTTGCGGGACAGGCGACTGGTTGAGTGCAACAGTCGACTATCCCGAGCAATTATGATGATACTGTGTGTGACTGTATGAGTCGACTGGTGTTCTTCCAAGTCGACTGTACAGAGTGGACTTGATATATTTGATTCATGTTAGTTACTGTGGGTAATGATGAACTTTATGCTTTTAAATCGATGGATTCTGTTTATGGCTGTATGAATTATGTGAAAGGAATCATAGATGAGAATTGAGAATTAAATGAATAATTATGAAAGGCTAAATCATGATGAAAAAGTCTGTGAGACTCTAAAATGAATTATGAGCTGATGGCGCTCAATTGGATATTGTGAATTTGAAATTGAACAAAAGAGTAGCTAAGTCTCCCCGGCAGTGAAATGAAATGATATTGAGAAATAGACCAGGTTGGTCGAGTGAAATGAAATGATAAGTCCGGTTGATGGAGAGGCTAACTCTAGAGCTTGATTTTTATTCATGATTCTAATGTAACTTTAATACATAGTGCGGAGGTGATGAAGGTGAGAGAAAAACATGAGTATGAGAGCTAGGGTACGGTGCGGGTGTGTGAGCCGCAGAATGCATGCTTGATGAGTCAAGACATGGCGCGGGCACAACTCAGTAATGATCGGACTCTAGTCACGCTTGTGGGATGTTTTGGTGACTGCAAGAGGAGTGTAGCGCCCCGATTTCCAATACTGGAAAACCGTGACACGAGCCAAGACCTTTCCTTCAATTAGTCACAATACACAGAAAACAGGAAAATTTAAAACTTTTTATTAACTCAATATTACAGGCCATATGTTCCCATTTATACAATAAGTTACATCAGAGTATACATGAAATAGCTATTACAGCGGAAATTAAAACATGTCATTAACTCCTCACTTTCCTTGCCTTGAGTCCTCCTGAATCTCGCACCTGTACTTGCGATCCAGTACCTATGGAAGTAGGGACGTCAGTATTCACTGACGCTTAAAGGCTAATCATATAGCAGCGGATCTCCAATACAACATATACAAACAGGTAAAGTATGTCGGTGTAGTTTAAGTGTTCATGAGTGCAGTGATTAGAATCTAATAAGTGTCACTCAAACTGGAATATCAATGCACTGTCAACTAAGCTAGAATACTAATGCACTGTCAACTAAACTAGAATACTAATGCGCTGTCAACTAGGCTAGGATGCTCATATTCTAATGTCAGCAAGTCTCTGAAAGCAACATGCATCCCATACTACATGCGCCCCATCTCAAGCCGTTTTCTCCATATATAGGGATTTAAACCCGCGTTATGAATTCTAATTGTACACGACCTGTTCTTGACAGATACAACGTGACTGACGAGGTTGCAGACGTGGTCAAGTCCCACTAATGCAGTTCGCCAGTGGTGTCTATGTTGCCACTGCTATCCGGCTACCGGACCTCACTCAAAAGCCTGACGAACCGTCGGGGATACTGCTAACAGGGGAGCCCCCTGTCGCCCCCTGGTCGGACCGTAGTCCAAGGCCTGTTCGTCCTCTTGGCATAGGACCTGACGGAGTTCCGGGGGTCCATCCCCCCTAGCTCCGCCCGCCTTGTCATGGCACTTCAGGAATTAACAATTAGGATACACAACCCATGTCCCCACCTAGTGAGAAGGCATCGTGCGTATCCCTTTTGACAGGACGGTACAACCCAATAACACCACCTATGATCGGCCCTAAGGGGCAAGTAGGTCGTGAGGCGTCCCCTACAACCAACTCCTCTCCTTTCTAGCAAAAGGTTAAGTAATGATTTTATAAGTCACTATCCTAATGAGGTTATCATTCCTATGCAATCTTGCATAGTTTCCAATCATGGTCCAACTCGTGGTCCCTCGATCCAAGACTCTGGTAATAATATTTCTCTCACTCATTCCCACCCCTAACTTGGATTCTACCAACACTCTCTGCTCACGGTCAACCTACATTGGTTAAGATCCGTCGACGCCCGAGGTGAGATCTATCCATTTTACTCTAAGGGGGTAGGATGTGGTCTTGATGGTCGATGACCCTTAGGGTACTTGAAGACCCTAAACTAGCTTTTTCTCAAGCTACAACTACTAGCACTTCTCAACCCTTATTGCTATGAATGAAGGGTGCTCATATGCTATGCTTCCATACTAACACTAACTACAACAAGGTAGTTATTCCTACAATTTCCACATGGCTCTTTCTTATTGCTTATCCTATGGCAATTCGATCATGGTATGCAATTGCAAGCATCAACCTACCACTACTAAAACATGGTATATATGACATAACCATCAACTTATAACACTCTTGATTGTGGATGTGTTTTAGCGTGCATTTGTAGCGATCCCAAGCATGGATACATATATAACTAGTATGAACACATAGCATTCTCAAGCATGTATACACATCACTAGTATGAACATACAACATTCTCAAGCATATGTATATACTTCTACATCATCCCTAAAATATGGTAAGTAATTTTACATCAATCCAACAATCATTCTAAGCATATATATCATTCCTAATATGATAGATATTTTTAGGATAAATCCTACAATATGTAAAGCATGAATATGGCTTCTAATTTTTTTAGAAGTGATCCTACAACAATTGAAGCATAAACATAGCTTCTAAATATTTTTAGGAATAATCCTACAACATGTAGAACATAAACATGGCTTCTAATTATTTTTAGAAGTAATCCTACAACAATTGAAGCATAAACATAGCTTCTAAATATTTTTAGGAAGAATCCTACAACATGTAGAACATAAACATGGCTTCTAATTATTTTTAGAAGTAATCCTACAACAATTGAAGCATAAACATAGCTTCTAAATATTTTTAGGAATAATCCTACAACATGTAGAACATAAACATGGCTTCTAATTATTTTTTGAAGTAATCCTACAACAATTGAAGCATAAACATAGCTTCTAAATATTTTTAGGAAGAATCCTACAATATGTAGAACATAAACATGGCTTCTAATTATTTTTAGAAGTAATCCTACAACAATTGAAGCATAAACATAGCTTCTAAATATTTTTAGGAAGAATCCTACAACATGTAGAACATAAACATGGCTTCTAATTATTTTTAGAAGTAATCCTACAACAATTGAAGCATAAACATAGCTTCTAAATATTTTTAGGAATAATCCTACAACATGTAGAACATAAACATGGCTTCTAATTATTTTTTGAAGTAATCCTACAACAATTGAAGCATAAACATAGCTTCTAAATATTTTTAGGAAGAATCCTACAACATGTAGAACATAAACATGGCTTTTAATTATTTTTAGAAGTAATCCTACAACAATTGAAGCATAAACATAGCTTCTAAATATTTTTAGGAATAATCCTACAACATGTAGAACATAAACATGGCTTCTAATTATTTTTAAAAGTAATCCTACAACAATTGAAGCATAAACATAGCTTCTAAATATTTTTAGGAATAATCCTACAACATGTAAAGCATAACCATGGCTTCTAATTATTTTTAGGAATAGTCCTACAACATGTGTAGCATGAAAATAGCTTCTAAATAATTTTAGGAATAATCCTACAACATGTATAGCATGAATATAGCTTCTAACATGATGTAATAAATTCCACATCTACTATTACTACTTTTAATCGAAACATACATCTACTATTGCTACTTAGTAGAAGCATACATGTCTACTATTACTACAACTTTATTAGAACATATATATCTACTATTACTACTATAAGTATCAACTAAAATTTAGCATAAACATCTACAATTAAGTTACTACAAAAGAGATCTTTATTAACTAGTGGGCATAAAACTAACTAGTGATTAAATAAAAAGAGAAGATCTTTTTATTAGCTACAAAAAGAGAAGGTCTTTTTATTAGCTACAACTAGTGATAAATAAAGAGAAGGTCTTTTTATTAGCTACAACTAGTGATAACATAAAAAGAGAAGATCTTTTTATTACTTTATTTTACCACTAGTGATTAAGCTAGTTTCTTTTTCTTTTCATGCTTTAAGTTTAAGACTAAATAATAGTACAACAACTAGAACACTTTATTTTTAGGTTTAATCAACATATGTTCTCAAGGTTCAATCATAGGTCCTACAACCTTACATGGTTGTAAACAATATTCATATGCCTTATGTATGGTTTCACATTCAAGTCCTACAACCTTACATGGTTGTATGCAAAGAGTTTATGTGCATGTGTTCCTTTAGTCCAAGTAGTTTACTTTTTATCATACAACAACAACCAAAAGAACTATTTTTAGGTGATTCCTACTACCACATACCACATAATAACCATACCAAAAGAAAGGGTAAACAAGAGGGTAAGAAGAAGAAGAACATCAAAAACCATCATTCAATAAACAAACAAACAACAAACAAACATACAAACCATATGAGAACCCCCCACCTTGTTTCTTTCTTGATGGAAGACTAGATTACTTTCCTTCTTTCTCCTAGGACTTCTAGCAACCTACAATTAAAAACTCTCTCATTCTTTTCCTTTCTCTTTTTTTTTTTGATGTTTCTAAAGTAAGATTATGGAGAAGGAAGGGGGTATTTATAGGAGGAGAGAAGGGTGGAGGTTTAAATTGTGCACCTATACAATTGTGCAAAAGCCCTCCCACATATTGTGGGCCGGCCATGCTAGGAGGAGGGGAGAAGTGGGGGAGGTGTTATGTGGGGGGGAGGTTGATGTGGGGGAAGAAATTTTCTAGAAGAAATCCTAATCTCTCATGTCTTGTAACCCTAGGTTTAACTAACAATTAATTCCTAATTAAAAGATAACTCAATTGTGAAAGGAAAAATATAAAAATAAACAAGTAGTCGGATGTTAATAAGATAATATTATTAATAGTCGATCGGGATATTACAATACTCCCTCCTTAGAATAGTTCTGTCCTTAGAACTGCACTAAGTGGGGTGAGGAGAAACAACGATACTCAAAACAACTCGGGAAAAGAGAGCTTCATCTGGCTTTCTGTCTCCCAAGTGGCTTCTTCCACGAGTTGGTTCCTCCAGAGAACCTTGACCATTGGAATAGTTTTGTTTCTTAATACTTTATCCCGACGATCGATGATTTCCACCGGCCGCTCCTTATATGTAAGGTCCACTTGTAGGTCTTCAGGGACATCTGGCAGCTGGGGACTTGGATCTGGTACATATTTCTTCAGCATTGAAACGTGGAATACATCATGTACCTGGGACAATTCGGCTGGTAGCTCTAGTTTGTATGCCGTCTTCCCGATCCTCTTCAAAATTTGGTAGGGTCCAATATATCTTGGTGCTAGCTTGCCGCCTCTTCCGAATCTGACCACTCCTCTTGTAGGTGAGACCTTCAGGAATACTGAATCACCTTCCTCGAATTCTAGGTCTCGCCGGCGGTTGTCAGCATAGCTCTTCTGTCTTGTTTGTGCTGCTCGCATCCTTTCCCTGATTAGCTCGATCTTTTCGGACGTTTGTTGTACTATTTCAGGTCCGAACATTTGTCTTTCACCTACTTCAAACTAGCACACAGGGGTCCTGCACCTCCTTCCATACAATGCTTCGTATGGAGCCATCCCAATACTTGCTTGATAGCTGTTGTTATATGCAAACTCTACCAATGCTAAATATTGTTCCCAGCTCCCTCCGAAGTCCATTATGCACGCCCTCAGCATGTCCTCGAGGATTCTGTTAACTCTTTCTGTCTGCCCATCCGTTTGCGGGTGGAAAGCCGTGCTAAAATCTGGTCTTGTTCCCAAGGCCTCTTGCAGACTCTGCCAAAATCGGGACGTAAACCTGGCATTCCGGTCGGAAACGATTGACACTGGCACCCCATGTAGCTTTACAATGCCTTCTATGTAGACCTCTGCTAGCTTTTCTACCGACCAAGTTGTCTTTACTGGGAGAAAATGTGCGGATTTTGTCAAGCGGTCCACTATTACCCAGATCGAGTCGTTCCCTTTTGAACTTCTGGGCAGTCCTGTGATGAAATCCATGCTAATGTTCTCCCATTTCCACTCCGGAATGGGTAGTGGCTGTAGTAGACCTCCTGGTCTTTGGTTCTCCGCTTTGACTTTCTGACATGTAAGGCATTTGGCCACAAACTTTGCCACATCTCGCTTCATTCCAGCCCACCAAAAGTGTTGTTTTATATCCTTATACATCTTTGTGCTTCCTGGGTGGACTGTGAGTAAGGTGGAGTGTGCTTCCTTCATGATTTCTTCTTGCAACTCGTCGATTTTTGGCACACACAACCTGCTCCCAAGCCAAAGCGTCCCTTCCTTTATACTGAACTCTGGGGTTTTTCCTTCGTTGACTAGTATTTTTTGTGCTTCAATCTCTGCATCACCCCATTGAGCCTTCTTGACTTGGTCGTTCAGGCTCGGATGTAGCTCTAGGTTGGCCAAAATGGCGCTTAAATCTTCAACCACTAGTTCAATGCCGGCTTGTCTGATCTCATCTTGTAGCTCTCGTCTCATTACAGTGAGCATGGCTACAATTCGTTTTCTGCTGAGCGCATCGGCTACGACATTGGCCTTTCCTGGGTGATATAGAATTTCTGGTCTTATGTCTTCCAGAACCTCCAACCATCGCCTTTGCCTGAGATTCAAGTCTTTTTGTTGGTAGATATACTTCAGGCTTTTATGGTCGGTAAACATTTCCACCTTCGATCCATAGACATAGTGCCGCCACAATTTCAGAGCAAAGATTATTGCAGCCAATTCCAAGTCATGTGTCGGGTAATTTTTCTCGTGCGGTCGAAGTTGCCTTGATCCGTATGCTATGACTCTTCCCTCTTGCATCAGAACACAGCCGAACCCCAAAAGCGAAGCATCACTGAAGATTACGTATCCCTTGTAGCATGAATTTGCAGGGAGAGTTGCACCGGATGGGGTACTTACCAACAAAACTGATTCCAGAGTTGCCTCCTGGGTGCATTTTAGCTTCTTAGAGAATGCTCCAGACACAAAAGAATGCGATGACCCACTATCAAACAAAACAGTTGCCGGGATTTCATTTATATTAATCCGACCTGTTTACAAAAGTGGTTACATCAATACTATCTTATGCCAAAATATTCAAAATACTACAAAAGCTTAGCCATACTCCTTCACCTACCGGTGATAACTCCCTCGTCTTCATTGGCGTCTTCCTCTGTGAGTGCAAATACTTTCCCCTGGCGGTTCATCCCCTTTCGGTTTGCCTTGGAAGCCGGCCCACCGTTGCCCCTCTGAAGTTGGGGGCAGTCTGGCCGAAGATGGCCAACCTTTCCACAATTGTGACAGGCGCGAGTATCAAATTGAGGGTTCCTATTCTTGGGGCATTGGTTCTTGAAATGCCCTGGCTCGCCACATGTGAAACAGTTCCCTGTCTTGATGTTGCTGGGGTTAATAACCTTCTTCTGGAATTTTTGGTTCCCACCCTGGCTTCTGAATCCCGACGCTGGTGCATGCCTCTTTCCCTTGTTCCACCCTCCAGTGTTTCCTTGCGGTTCTGGCCCTTTATTCATGTCTAACTCCGTCGTAGCTGCTCGACGGACTAGCTTCTCGAACCTCCGAATGCAAAATGGTATCATCTTGGTTCTAAGTGCGGGCCTGAGTCCCTGCTCAAACCTCTTGGTCTTTTTGACTTCATCTTGTACCATTTCTGGGGCATAGCGGGAAAGCTGGGTGAACTTGGTCTCGTATTCTCGAACCGTCATGTTCCCCTGCTTTAGGTTGTGGAACTCCATGGCTTTCTCCTCTTGCACGTCTAGCAGAAAATAGTGTTGCCTGAATTCTGCTAGGAAATCCTCCCAGGTATTGGGCCCTTCGCCCATGCCTCTCTTTACTGATTGCCACCAGACTCCGGCATCTTTTTCTAGCAGAATACTGGCCAACCTGACTTTGCTGTCCCCTGGCGTCAACATCACCTCAAACACTGTCTCGACTTGACGAATCCAGTCGTCGGCCGCTGTTGGGTCTGCCTTGCCTTCAAAAACAGGTGGCCTCATCCTTCGGAACGATTCGACCATTTTAACAGGGTCGGTAGCTACTGCTCCCCGATTACCTACGGGTGCTCCTGGTTGCTGCACGTGGTTTCGGCTTGCTTCTGCGAGGTCACCCAAGGCCTGGTACATACGAGCAAATTCCGTCTCCAAATCAAGGCCCGTGCCATTGCCTCCACTGCCCTCGTCTTCCAGATTGTCGGTCCTACCACTCCTGGTCCTGCGTGACATCTGGCAGAAGAGAGTAACGGAATACACAGGGCATCATACTTGTTATAAAAATAACATTCATTCAATTTATCATGCACATAAGATTTGTAGAAAAGATAAAGCTAACTTCATTATATCATAACCCCAGGTCTTACATAGTCATTACCTTCCTTACATTTATATCTCACAGTAGGAAGCAAAATATCCAAAATAACAAAATAGCCTAGGGTGCCTAGCTACCTAGTCAGTGCTACTAGAGGTCCCGTCCCCTTCACCAGGTGGTGCCAACAGTGCAAGTAGCTGCGAAACCTGTGCCTGCAGCTCCGCGCATTTGCGCTCCAGGCGCGCAAATTGCACACGGTGGGTGTGCTTCAGGATTACTATCTTGCGGTCTGCCCTTGCCCTTGCCCTCCTTAACTCCGCTATTTCTTTCTCATTGTTGAGGACTGCGAACTCACATGAGTCCATTCTGTTTTCCAGGCAGACATGGCACCATCCCCATGTTTCCAGATCCTGAAAGACCTGGTCGAAAGCTTGCTGTATTGGGTTAGGTGGAGGAGGTGGTGGTGGTGGTGCTGGGTTCTGGCCATTGGCAGGGGCACCCCCTGCTGCGGCAGCTGCGGTGCCTCCAGTGGCCAATCCTACTCCAACCGGTGACTCGTCCCCATCTGTGAGGGGTTCCAAGTCCGAGCCCACCTCAATTGCAACTCCGTGTGTCACTCCATTCCCTGGGGGAACTGCTCCGTTCGACATCCTGTATGGAGTGGATACGGAAATTAGCATAGATATAGAACATCATAATACATAAGTTGAAGGAACAACAATATGAATTATAATTGTCCACAACTAGCTAAAAGGAAGCCTAACCCCTACAAGGTACCTAAGTGTATTTTCCTTCTATGTTTGGACTATAAATTGAAGTCGGCTCTGATACCACTCTGTAGCGCCCCGATTTCCAATACTGGAAAACCGTGACACGAGCCAAGACATTTCCTTCAATTAGTCACAATACACAGAAAACAGGAAAATTTAAAACTTTTTATTAACTCAATATTACAGGCCATATGTTCCCATTTATACAATAAGTTACATCAGAGTATACATGAAATAGCTATTACAGCGAAAATTAAAACATGTCATTAACTCCTCACTTTCCTTGCCTTGAGTCCTCCTGAATCTCGCACCTGTACTTGCGATCCAGTACCTATGGAAGTAGGGACGTCAGTATTCACTGACGCTTAAAGGCTAATCATATAGCAGCGGATCTCCAATACAACATATACAAACAGGTAAAGTATGTCGGTGTAGTTTAAGTGTTCATGAGTGCAGTGATTAGAATCTAATAAGTGTCACTCAAACTGGAATATCAATGCACTGTCAACTAAGCTAGAATACTAATGCACTGTCAACTAAACTAGAATACTAATGCGCTGTCAACTAGGCTAGGATGCTCATATTCTAATGTCAGCAAGTCTCTGAAAGCAACATGCATCCCATACTACATGCGCCCCATCTCAAGCCGTTTTCTCCATATATAGGGATTTAAACCCGCGTTATGAATTCTAATTGTACACGACCTGTTCTTGACAGATACAACGTGACTGACGAGGTTGCAGACGTGGTCAAGTCCCACTAATGCAGTTCGCCAGTGGTGTCTATGTTGCCACTGCTATCCGGCTACCGGACCTCACTCAAAAGCCTGACGAACCGTCGGGGATACTGCTAACAGGGGAGCCCCCTGCCGCCCCCTGGTCGGACCGTAGTCCAAGGCCTGTTCGTCCTCTTGGCATAGGACCTGACGGAGTTCCGGGGGTCCATCCCCCCTAGCTCTGCCCGCCTTGTCATGGCACTTCAGGAATTAACAATTAGGATACACAACCCATGTCCCCACCTAGTGAGAAGGCATCGTGCGTATCCCTTTTGACAGGACGGTACAACCCAATAACACCACCTATGATCGGCCCTAAGGGGCAAGTAGGTCGTGAGGCGTCCCCTACAACCAAGTCCTCTCCTTTCTGGCAAAAGGTTAAGTAATGATTTTATAAGTCACTATCCTAATGAGGTTATCATTCCTATGCAATCTTGCATAGTTTCCAATCATGGTCCAACTCGTGGTCCCTCGATCCAAGACTCTGGTAATAATATTTCTCTCACTCATTCCCACCCCTAACTTGGATTCTACCAACACTCTCTGCTCACGGTCAACCTACATTGGTTAAGATCCGTCGACGCCCGAGGTGAGATCTATCCATTTTACTCTAAGGGGGTAGGATGTGGTCTTGATGGTCGATGACCCTTAGGGTACTTGAAGACCCTAAACTAGCTTTTTCTCAAGCTACAACTACTAGCACTTCTCAACCCTTATTGCTATGAATGAAGGGTGCTCATATGCTATGCTTCCATACTAACACTAACTACAACAAGGTAGTTATTCCTACAATTTCCACATGGCTCTTTCTTATTGCTTATCCTATGGCAATTCGATCATGGTATGCAATTGCAAGCATCAACCTACCACTACTAAAACATGGTATATATGACATAACCATCAACTTATAACACTCTTGATTGTGGATGTGTTTTAGCGTGCATTTGTAGCGATCCCAAGCATGGATACATATATAACTAGTATGAACACATAGCATTCTCAAGCATGTATACACATCACTAGTATGAACATACAACATTCTCAAGCATATGTATATACTTCTACATCATCCCTAAAATATGGTAAGTAATTTTACATCAATCCAACAATCATTCTAAGCATATATATCATTCCTAATATGATAGATATTTTTAGGATAAATCCTACAATATGTAAAGCATGAATATGGCTTCTAATTTTTTTAGAAGTGATCCTACAACAATTGAAGCATAAACATAGCTTCTAAATATTTTTAGGAATAATCCTACAACATGTAGAACATAAACATGGCTTCTAATTATTTTTAGAAGTAATCCTACAACAATTGAAGCATAAACATAGCTTCTAAATATTTTTAGGAAGAATCCTACAACATGTAGAACATAAACATGGCTTCTAATTATTTTTAGAAGTAATCCTACAACAATTGAAGCATAAACATAGCTTCTAAATATTTTTAGGAATAATCCTACAACATGTAGAACATAAACATGGCTTCTAATTATTTTTTGAAGTAATCCTACAACAATTGAAGCATAAACATAGCTTCTAAATATTTTTAGGAAGAATCCTACAATATGTAGAACATAAACATGGCTTCTAATTATTTTTAGAAGTAATCCTACAACAATTGAAGCATAAACATAGCTTCTAAATATTTTTAGGAAGAATCCTACAACATGTAGAACATAAACATGGCTTCTAATTATTTTTAGAAGTAATCCTACAACAATTGAAGCATAAACATAGCTTCTAAATATTTTTAGGAATAATCCTACAACATGTAGAACATAAACATGGCTTCTAATTATTTTTTGAAGTAATCCTACAACAATTGAAGCATAAACATAGCTTCTAAATATTTTTAGGAAGAATCCTACAACATGTAGAACATAAACATGGCTTTTAATTATTTTTAGAAGTAATCCTACAACAATTGAAGCATAAACATAGCTTCTAAATATTTTTAGGAATAATCCTACAACATGTAGAACATAAACATGGCTTCTAATTATTTTTAAAAGTAATCCTACAACAATTGAAGCATAAACATAGCTTCTAAATATTTTTAGGAATAATCCTACAACATGTAAAGCATAACCATGGCTTCTAATTATTTTTAGGAATAGTCCTACAACATGTGTAGCATGAAAATAGCTTCTAAATAATTTTAGGAATAATCCTACAACATGTATAGCATGAATATAGCTTCTAACATGATGTAATAAATTCCACATCTACTATTACTACTTTTAATCGAATCATACATCTACTATTGCTACTTAGTAGAAGCATACATGTCTACTATTACTACAACTTTATTAGAACATATATATCTACTATTACTACTATAAGTATCAACTAAAATTTAGCATAAACATCTACAATTAAGTTACTACAAAAGAGATCTTTATTAACTAGTGGGCATAAAACTAACTAGTGATTAAATAAAAAGAGAAGATCTTTTTATTAGTTACAACTAGTGATAAATAAAAAGAGAAGGTCTTTTTATTAGCTACAACTAGTGATAAATAAAGAGAAGGTCTTTTTATTAGCTACAACTAGTGATAAATAAAGAGAAGGTCTTTTTATTAGCTACAACTAGTGATAACATAAAAAGAGAAGATCTTTTTATTACTTTATTTTACCACTAGTGATTAAGCTAGTTTCTTTTTCTTTTCATGCTTTAAGTTTAAGACTAAATAATAGTACAACAACTAGAACACTTTATTTTTAGGTTTAATCAACATATGTTCTCAAGGTTCAATCATAGGTCCTACAACCTTACATGGTTGTAAACAATATTCATATGCCTTATGTATGGTTTCACATTCAAGTCCTACAACCTTACATGGTTGTATGAAAAGAGTTTATGTGCATGTGTTCCTTTAGTCCAAGTAGTTTACTTTTTATCATACAACAACAACCAAAAGAACTATTTTTAGGTGATTCCTACTACCACATACCACATAATAACCATACCAAAAGAAAGGGTAAACAAGAGGGTAAGAAGAAGAAGAACATCAAAAACCATCATTCAATAAACAAACAAACAACAAACAAACATACAAACCATATGAGAACCCCCCACCTTGTTTCTTTCTTGATGGAAGACTAGATTACTTTCCTTCTTTCTCCTAGGACTTCTAGCAACCTACAATTAAAAACTCTCAAGTTAGAACCCTCATTCTTTTCCTTTCTCTTTTTTTTTTTTGATGTTTCTAAAGTAAGATTATGGAGAAGGAAGGGGGTATTTATAGGAGGAGAGAAGGGTGGAGGTTTAAATTGTGCACCTACACAATTGTGCAAAAGCCCTCCCACATATTGTGGGCCGGCCATGCTAGGAGGAGGGGAGAAGTGGGGGAGGTGTTATGTGGGGGGGAGGTTGATGTGGGGGAAGAAATTTTCTAGAAGAAATCCTAATCTCTCATGTCTTGTAACCCTAGGTTTAACTAACAATTAATTCCTAATTAAAAGATAACTCAATTGTGAAAGGAAAAATATAAAAATAAACAAGTAGTCGGATGTTAATAAGATAATATTATTAATAGTCGATCGGGATATTACAAGGAGTGTGTTCAGGGAGGAGGCTGAATTGTCGTAGAATGCATGCTTGACGAGTCAAGACATGGCGCGAAATTCTACTCCAGGGGCCAGGATACATGCTTGTACTCATAGAATCATCTAGGATACTCACTGGAATTACAGAAGTAGAGTAAGTCATGGCGGGGGATCGAACCCTACAAAAATGAAGAACGATTAAGAGGCTTGCCCTCGAACCTATGTAGTATGGGATGCATAGAATTCGAACAAGTGTGCATTAGTGTCATGTGAAAATTAAATAAATTGCATTAAGGATTAAGTGCACAATCACGACACGACATCTCTAAAAGTTCCCTTTTGATTTTTACATGCTTATTATGAACAAGATTATTGATTTGTTAAGAAATGAGATTCATTATACTGTTTCTGGCATAGAGAGGATGGCCATGCATAATTATCGTCGGTTGAATAAACTGACGTACCCACAGTTTTGTATGCAGGATAAATTACATATAAAGAGGAATGGATGCATAAAGATCTCATTATGTTGTTGTTCATTTATGTAAATGTTGTATATTTTGCTTCCGCTGTGTAAATTTAAATGTAAGATGTTGTAACTCTGATGTAAAAAGAAAAGTTTGAATTTCCTTGTAAAATTGTACTCGAGAAAAGCGAAAAGATCCTGAAGAACATCTCGAATTCAATAACTTGGGATTCGGGGCGTTACAGAGTGGTATCAGAGCCACGCTTTCCTACGCTTTCACACTTGTACAAATTTATAAGGAACAACACCCTAGATGTGGACATTAGAGTGTGTGTTTGAGTCTAGAGATTTAAATGTAAGTGACTTACATTTGTGTTGCTCTATGATTTATGCTTCTTCCTCTCTATTCTAAGATGGCTGATCACTTCGACCCTGCTGGAGGCGACGACTGGCATATTATTGAGGAAGAGTACCATCCTGGACAGGCTGATTCTGAGGACGAGTATCACCCTGGGCAAGCAGATTCTGATGATGAGGAGTACCCTGAGTCTCGAGAGATCACCCCACCACCAAATTCGCCCGATGATTCTTCATCCGATGAAGAAAAGGGACCAGCTCTGGGTGGCACTGTGGCTTCTCTACAGAGGCAAGTGGATACCCTGAAGTATGGAGTTGGAGTTTTGGAGGCTCAGCTGGAAAAGCGGAATACCGACTATTCTGTTCTTAGCCATCGGATTTGGGAACTTGAAAAGAAAAAGAACCTAACTGATGTGCTGAAAGATGAGGTGGATGAACTGCGGGATAAACTTCGAGCAGCGAAGAGGACCCGTAGAGATTAGATTGTCCTAGTTCCTATTTTTCTTCTATTCTGATGTTAAGAAATGTTTTAATTCGAATGTATAAACTTTGAAATTCAATGAAATGAAAGTTGGTTTAATTTCTTGTCTTATACTTCGAATTTAATGGATCTTTTGCATCAGAATATGGCGAGAAGGGGAGCCAGGAATGGTGAAGGTTTGGACCTGGAGGCCGAGTTTGCAAGGGTTTACCAGACGCTGAATGTAGTGGCTGCAAACCAAGGAAGGGGGCCGGTGAATCCAGTACTCGAGGCAATTAAGCTAGTGGAATCGTTCAAGAGAATGAAACCACCAGTGTTCGAGGGAAAGTCCGACCCGGATGCGGCCGATAACTGGATCCGTCAAGTGGAGACAATCTTCGAGGTGTTGGAGACACCGGAGGACAGCAAGGTCAAGTTGGCAACCTTGCAATTCGAGAAGGATGCGGCTGTCTGGTGGCAGTCGGTGAAGAGGACCATGGGCGGCTTGTTGCTTGGCTGGGAGGAATTTCTGGAGGAATTCCGCAGCCATTATTTCCCCTCCGACGTCCAGGAGAAGAAGGCCATGGAGTTTCTGTCACTTCAGCAAGGCAGCATGTTAGTAAGGGAGTATGAGACTAAGTTTACTCAGCTCTCCAGATACGCTCCAGAACTGGTGATGGATGAGGCGAAGAAGGCTCGCAAGTTCGAGCATGGTCTGAGGCCGAGCTTGAGGTCTCGTATGATACCTCTTGGTATCAGGAGATTCGATAAGCTGGTGAAGAGGGCGGCAGCAACGGAGGCGGATATGGAGCAGTTCCATGTTGCTCAGCACCAGAAGAGCAACTGGCAGTCCGGGAAGAGGCCTGCGCCATCGGGGAGTTTCAAGGGGCAACCATCTGCACAGAAGTTCAAACCGACAGGGGCGAACGCTGTCAGTGTAGCTGGAAGACCTGGAAACGATGTAGGGAGACCTTCTGCAGTCACCTGTTATAACTGTGGGGAAGTGGGACACTACCAATCTCAATGTCTCAAACCACGGGCTGGCAATCACAATGTGCCAATACAACAGACTGGGAAGAGGCCGTACCAGTCAGGGCGAGTATTTGCTTTGACAGAAGCTGATGCTGAGGAGGCAGATCAGGTCATCTCTGGTACGGGAGCTGATGTTTAGTGTGGTTTTTGTCATTTCTTCTTCCCGTTCATAGTGTGAAACTGTTATGTAATGGTGTATGTTATGTAACAGGAGAACTCTATATTAATGGAAAGGAAGCTGTGGTGTTGTTTGATACTGGATCCTCTCATACTTTTGTGTCTCCAAGGTTTGCTAAAGTGTTGGGAGTTGAACCGAAGATTTTTCCAAGCAAGATCTTAGCAGTAGCTACTCCATCAGGGGAAACTTTAACCACTGATCGGTATTACGCTGATTGCGAGATAGTGATTGGGGATCGAATCTTTGGCATTGATCTGATTGAGCTGACTATCTTGGGAGTCGATGTTATCATTGGCATCGATTGGATGTCGGTGTACAGTGCAAGCATCGAGTGTAAGACCAAGACCGTAACAGTGAAGGCTCCAGGAGGACCTGAAGTCACTTTCTAGGGGAAGCTGAAGTGTTCTAAGTTGGTGGCAACAATCCGCAAGGAAGAGACTCCTGTGGAATTGCAAGGGATTCCTGTGGTTCGGGACTATCCGACAGTGTTCTTGGAAGATTTTCCTGGGTTACCTCCGCACCGTGATGTAGAGTTCAGCATCACTGTTCAACCGGGAAGTGCACCAATCTCTAAGGCACCTTATAGGATGGCTCCAGTGGAACAGGATGAAGTGAAACGGCAGATTGAAGAACTGTTGGGAAAAGGCTTTATTCAACCTAGTGCGTCACCTTGGGGAGCACCAGTGCTTTTGGTAAAGAAGAAGGATGGATCGATGAGGATGTGTATCGATTACCGGGAGCTGAATAAGGTCACTGTTCAGAATAAGTATCCGATTCCTCGAATTGATGACTTGTTCGATCGTCTACAAGGAGCAGCTGTATTCTCCAAAATAGATCTTCGATCAGGATATCACCAAGTGCGAGTGAAAGCTGAAGATGTGCACAAAACTGCGTTTAGAACTCGGCATGGGCATTACGAATTCTTAGTTATGCCATTCGGAGTGACGAATGCACCCGCAATCTTCATGGACTTGATGAACAGAGTTCTGAGGCCGTTTATTGATTCTTTCATCGTGGTGTTTATCGACGATATTCTTGTGTACTCCAAGTCTGAGGCGGAGCACACCGAGCATCTGGCAGCAGTTCTGCAGAAGTTGGAAGAGCAGCAGTTGTATGCCAAGTTATCCAAGTGTGATTTCTGGAAATCTGAAGTGGCATTCCTAGGTCACATCCTTTCTAAGGAGGGAGTGGCAACTGACCCTCAGAAGATAGAGGCAGTGAGAGATTGGGCTAGGCCTACTACAGTGAAGGAAGTCAGAAGTTTCCTTGGGATGACTGGATACTACAGGAGATTCATTCAAGGTTATGCTCAGATAGCTGTGCCGCTCACTGAGTTGACCAAGAAGAATGTGAGCTTCAAGTGGACCGAGCAATGTGAGGCGAGTTTTCAGGAGTTGAAAGATAGACTGACGACTGCACCTATTTTGGCTTTGCCTAGAGCAGGAGTTGAGTACGATGTCTATAGCGATGCTTCACATCGGGGGCTTGGTTGTGTCTTAATGCAAGAAGGTAAAGTAATCGCTTATGGGTCTAGGCAACTACGACCGCATGAGAAGAATTATCCGACTCATGATCTAGAGCTGGCTGCGATTATCTTTGCTTTGAAGCAATGGAGGCACTACGTGTATGGTGAGAAATTGAACATGTACACGGATCACAAAAGCTTGAAGTACATATACCAGCAGAGGGATTTCAATCTGAGGCAGCGGAGATGGTTGGAAGTGCTCGAGGATATGCAACCTGAGATCAAGTATCATCCTAGAAAGGCTAATGTTGTTGCTGAAGCACTTAGTCGCAAGAGCAGTTTGGCCAGTTTGATTACGACTCAGAGGCATCTGATTGAGGAGTTGGATCGAGCAGGTATTGAGGTTGTCTTGCAAGGATTGGGAGCATCTTTATCTCAGTTGAAGCTTCAGCCTACTTTGAATGCAAGGATCATTGCAAGTCAGGAAGTTGATGCTGATATCTTGGAGATGAAGGAGCAGGTTGGTGCTGGCAAGTTGCCCGGATTTCAAACCAGGGATGGGGTGCTGTGGTTCAGAGATAGGCTGTGTGTTCCAAATTAGGCGGACCTGAAAGAGAGTATTCTTCAGGAGGCGCATGCTACTCTTTTGTCAGTACATCCTGGGAGTACTAAGATGTACAAGGACATAAAACAGCATTTCTGGTGGTCAGGTTTGAAGCGGGATGTGGCCGAATTTGTCGCGAGGTGTGAGGTTTGTCAGCAAGTCAAAGCCGAAAATCAGAGACCCGGAGGTCTATTACAGCCGTTACCTATTCCGGAATGGAAGTGGGATAACATCAGTATGGATTTCATCACGGGATTGCCTAAGAGTTCTAAAGGCAATGATGCTATTTAGGTTATAGTCGATCGACTTACCAAGTCCGCTCACTTTTTGGCGATGAAACTCACTGCTTCGATGGACAAGTTGGCGGAGATGTATGTTGGTGAGATTGTCCGACTTCATGGTGTTCCCTCAACTATTGTGTCTGATCCAGATGCGCGGTTCACCTCGCATTTTTGGAGGAGTCTTCAGGCAGCTTTGGGTACCAAGACAGATTTCAGCACTGCTTTTCATCCACAGACCGATGGGCAGACCGAGAGAGTCAACCGTATTCTTGAGGATATGCTTCGGTGTTGTATACTAGACTTTGGAGGCAGTTGGGAAAGGCATTTACCTTTGGTAGAGTTTGCCTACAACAACAGTTTTCAGGCTAGCATCGGGATGGCGCCGTATAAAGCTTTGTATGGCAGGAAGTGCAGGACTCCTGTATGTTGGTATGAGGTTGGGGAGCGTCAGTTGTTTGGTCCTGAGCTTGTACAGCTAACTTCTGAGAAGATTGATCTGATCAGGAAAAGATTGGTGGAAGCTCAGAGCAGGCAGAAAAGCTATGCAGACAACCGGAGAAGGGACCTTGAGTTTGAGGTTGGTGACTTCGTCTTTTTGAAGGTATCACCCAGTAAAGGTGTGGTTCGATTTGGCAAGGGCGGGAAGTTAGCCCCGAGATTTATAGGCCCATATAAGATATTGAAAAGGATCGGGAAAACTGCTTACCGGCTTGAATTATCAGAAGAGTTGTCTCAGGTGCACAATGTCTTTCATGTGTCTATGTTGAGAGGTTATATTCCAGACCCGAGTCACCATTTGCCTGAAGTGCCGGATGGTTTGCAGTTAGACCTGAATTACATCAGACTCCTGTCGAGATCGTTGACCGTAGGGAGAAAGTCTTGAGGAATAAGACGATACCGATGGTCAAGGTAGTCTGGAGAAACCACTTGGTTGAAGAGGCTACTTGGGAATCTGAGGAGAAGATGTTGAAGGATTATCCTGAGCTTTTTGCTTGATTGTTTTGTTGATTGTATTTTGTATTTTTGTATCTTTATATCTTTGTATCTCTTGTTGTTGAGTTTTCTGTTTCTCGCTCTTGGTTGTAGTTCCGGGGACGGAACTATTCTAAGGAGGGAGTGATGTAATACCCCGATTTTTCTAATATATATAAAGATTATTTAATTCTACATATGGTATGCATGTGTAATATTTTTCCTTAAAGCCCAAAAGTTTTTCTACAAAATAATTAGTTTGGCCCAATTAATTTTAGCCCATGGATTTAAAACCCCTTCTATTGTATTTTTATAACCAGTATGTGTGACATCTTTTCTTTTCTTGACCGGGTATTTGATGTACTAATTTGGAGGGTGTAGTTGGTGTATGCACGTGCTTTGAGCACTTCTCTTGGCCGGATTGTGGGAGTGATGGGCTAGATCATGGGTAGTTACCTTTGAGTTGTGGGTAGTTTTCTTAACTCCCGATTTGATCTCAGCATTTGATTCTACAACTCCCCAATAAATCTCAGCCCTCCATTTCACCTATATTCTAGTATAAATACCCCTCCTATTCCCCTATCTCTTTTACCCTAAAATTTTCTAAGATCATAGAGAGTATCTGTGAGTTGTGTGGGAGCTTTTCTGTGGAGACAAGCAACATTGCTGAGGAGCCCGGTGTGGAACAAAGGAGCAAGGAGTGCAGTACGGTGTTGAAGGACTTTGCTGGATTTCGATTATTTCTTCATATAAGGTGGGTGTTTCTCAGGACTTCTAATGTAGGAATGATATTGCAATTGTTATGATTGATACCATGTTATAAAAAGTGAATTGAATGCGGTAGAAATTGCTTGAATATGCTATTAATGTTGATAACAAGACTGTCGGTACAGTCGACTGCCATGTGAGCCAGCCGACTGGTACGAGACATTTCTTTTCATAAATGTGTTGATAAGTGGGTGCAAATAGCTATGATGGTGTGATTATTAAATGTATATTTTTCCTATGACACATATGATGGAGGGAAGGTAAATAAATGAAAAGAACTAATAGTGATAAATATCTGAAGTGTCGGCGCAGTCGACTGACTTGGTGTTAAGTCGACCGGTGCTTCATTCTGATTATGACTGTTTGGAAGTCCCCTGAATAAAGATATTCTATTTACGTAGACCCATTATGACGACTTGAGATTTGTACCTTCATTATTGTAAGAAAGTATGAGCAATGCGAATGCATGTTTAGAGTAGTTTTCTCTAAAGGAGCATGTTAATAACTGGGAAAATTATACTGTGAATGCTACTGAGCAAGATGAAACTCTGTTTATGAAACATGAATTGATGTATACTGTTAATTGATATCATGATGCAAGTACACGTAAGAACTGTAAATAAATTCCCTAATTAAAATGGATCTGTCCAGTCGACCGAATGCGTGTAGCAAGTCGACTGATCTGGACTTGGAAATTATGCTGTTTGAGATCTCCAGGACAGACGACTGATTAATGAACAGTCGACTGTCATGTGGATAATATTGTGAATATGGAAGGTTGCGGGACAGGCGACTGGTTGAGTGCAACAGTCGACTATCCCGAGCAATTATGATGATACTGTGTGTGACTGTATGAGTCGACTGGTGTTCTTCCAAGTCGACTGTATCAGAGTGGACTTGATATATTTGATTCATGTTAGTTACTGTGGGTAATGATGAACTTTATGCTTTTAAATCGATGGATTCTGTTTATGGCTGTATGAATTATGTGAAAGGAATCATAGATGAGAATTGAGAATTAAATGAATAATTATGAAAGGCTAAATCATGATGAAAAAGTCTGTGAGACTCTAAAATGAATTATGAGCTGATGGCGCTCAATTGGATATTGTGAATTTGAAATTGAACAAAAGAGTAGCTAAGTCTCCCCGGCAGTGAAATGAAATGATATTGAGAAATAGACCAGGTTGGTCGAGTGAAATGAAATGATAAGTCCGGTTGATGGAGAGGCTAACTCTTGAGCTTGATTTTTATTCATGATTCTAATGTAACTTTAATACATAGTGCGGAGGTGATGAAGGTGAGAGAAAAACATGAGTATGAGAGCTAGGGTACGGTGCGGGTGTGTGAGCCGCAGAATGCATGCTTGATGAGTCAAGACATGGCGCGGGCACAACTCAGTAATGATCGGACTCTAGTCACGCTTGTGGGATGTTTTGGTGACTGCAAGAGGAGTGTGTTCAGGGAGGAGGCTGAATTGTCGCAGAATGCATGCTTGACGAGTCAAGACATGACGCGAAATTCTACTCTAGGGGCCAGGATACATACTTGTACTCATAGAATCATCTAGGATACTCACTGGAATTACAGAAGTAGAGTAAGTCATAGCGGGGAATTGAACCCTACAAAAATGAAGAACGATTAAGAGGCTTGCCCTCGAACCTATGTAGTATGGGATGCATAGAATTCGAACAAGTGTGCATTAGTGTCATGTGAAAATTAAATAAATTGCATTAAGGATTAAGTGCACAATCACGACACGACATCTCTAAAAGTTCCCTTTTGATTTTTACATGCTTATTATGAACAAGATTGTTGATTTGTTAAGAAATGAGATTCATTATACTGTTTCTGGCATAGAGAGGATGGCCATGTATAATTATCGTCGGTTGAATAAACTGACGTACCCACAGTTTTGTATGCAGGATGAATTACATGTAAAGAGGAATGGATGCATAAAGATCTCATTATGTTGTTGTTCATTTATGTAAATGTTGTATATTTTGCTTCCGCTGTGTAAATTTAAATGTAAGATGTTGTAACTCTGATGTAAAAAGAAAAGTTTGAATTTCCTTGTAAAATTGTACTCGAGAAAAGCGAAAAGATCCTGAAGAACATCTCGAATTCAGTAACTTGGGATTCGGGGCGTTACACCCTGCGTGTGTGTCCAACTCTGTGGCAGTAGTTAGACGTCTGATCCTTCATTGGGGCTGCAGGCGAGTGGGGTAGTCCTTGCCGAAAGAGTCGAAACTGGCCTCCGTATTGGTCATCCTATGGCCTCGTGACAGTAGTGGGCTGCACTATTTGCTGAGATGCTTTCCTCCTCTTGTGGGCCTGTTACTGGATTCTAGCTGCATCAAGGACTATAGCGTAGGTACGGTACTGGTGGGCAACCAGACGCTCCTGAATATCAAAATCTAGACCTATCAAGAACCTTCGGGTCCTGTCTTCATCATTCACCACCATGTCCGCTGCAAAGCGACTAAGCTGGGTGAATTTAGCGACATACTTATTAACAGACTGATTCCCCTATGTTAAAGAGTGGACCTGCCGCTCCATCTCAATTTTTGTGATGCTGGGGAAGAACTTCGTCAAGAATCTCTTGGTGAACGTGACCCAAGTGATAAGTCTTTCCAACCTCTCAATTACTTCCCTCTACCAGATCTGGGCAAGATCAACGAGCTGGATGCTTACTACATCCACCCGACCTGCATTGGAGATTCACACCGCTTGCAACAATTGCTCAGTTCGGATCAACCACTGCTCAACCTCCAGTGGTACCTCGGTACCTGTGAACTTATCCGGGTGCAATCTCATGAAATCTGCCACTGTACCGGACCTTGGTGGAAATATCCTTGGTGTTAGTCTAGCGGTGGTTCGGTTAGCAGCCTCTAAGGTAGCTCTTATCAACTCATTGTGCTCTTGTTGTAGGGCCATCATTTGGTGCATCGTCTGAAGAAAAGCAGCATTGTCTGGCTGCTCATCCCTGGGTCAGGAAGTGGAAGAGCCTCCACGAGCCAAAGTCTCCAACAAGATCAAATACAGTCAGTACCCAGATTGTAAGTTGGTTATTAATTGTTTATGTGATCAACATAGTGTGCATATTGTTGGGTTAAACCTGGCTAGAGCCTAACCTGGCTCTGATACCACTAAAAAATTGTCATGCCCCGCTAACCAAAATATGAAAATGTGGGCACGCAACTAAGGCCCAATGAATGCTATAACACATCATTCATAAGCTGTAACAATTAAACTCAACAACATGAAGTATAACCACAACCACGCAGCCAGAATATAATCACATAAACAATGAATAAACTCTAAAAAGATCCATGAAATAAATATACGAAATAATATCCAACATTTGGAATAAACCTTGGGATAAAACACCCAGAAAAATAATGTATTGAAACAATAATAGTAACTTAGGAGGCAGGAAAACAGAGAATAAATGCGGCTAAACACCCAGCTTCGTCATTTAGAATATTTGTTCACCTATTCCTTCAGTCATTTCATCTTTTGTACCCGAAATCTCAACATCTAGAGTTTGGGGAAAAAATGTCCGTTAGAGTAAGCTACGGACAGCAAGTAGCAAGAAGCAATGAAACAATAAAATCTGATACAACAATAAACAATGAACTGAAACAATATTAATGGTCAATAAACAATAGTCAATAACAAATTTATAGTCAGTGATTGATGGTGCAATGGTCGATAACAATGGTCAATAATCAATGATTCAATAAACAATGGTCGATAAATGATAATCAATAATCAATAATGCATGTGTCGATGCTCAGTGTTAATCTTATGTCTATCAATCTTTTATTATCCTATCTAATGCACGAAATCCTGTGTCCCGTGCCACAGGTTCGAGTGCATATAATTATGAATGTTTAGACTCTAGTGGTGAATTCTACAGGTGCATGTACTCGAGTCTTGCAATAATAATGACCAATGACCAATGACCGATGACCGTTGATCGATGACCGATGACTGATGACCGATGACCAATAAACGATACAATCTGGATACTGTTGTCAGTAATCCGCAATTAATCGATGACCAATAAATAATAACATCTCCAATAACAATGACCAATACGGGAAATACAAGCTTCCTTCCGAGTACAGTCTCCTATATTGTTCAGTACTAGGTCTTTCCCTTATTACCCCGGCTTGTTATTCTTTTTACAAAACCCATACATGAACATGCAGTCAATGAAACAGGTGTCAGGACAGGATCTAGAAGATATCAATGGATATGCAATGCAGGATATAGAATTCAATTTACTAATGTGAGAAATAAATACATTTATATTTATATACATGAAGATACAAATTCTAGATAGCAATTCGTTGCTGTACAAATACCAACTCTCCCGCTACCACAGGAGAGCAAACTAGGTTCCTTTAGGAGTTCTAAATACTAGACTCCCTGCCGGTTCCAACGTATATTCACTATAATCACAGAAGCTATGCGTATAGTTTCATTCTTTATTAGTTTCATGTTCAGGCAGCATGTTAGGGTCAAATTCTTATATATAAAAGTTGATTGTAAATTTATTTAAAAATCTTATAAAAACAATAATTTAGTTCTTAACAGTGTTCAGCAACAACAAGATTAATTTCGGGTCTAAATTCTTAATTTAATGTACTGTTTCAATTAGTTAAACATGGTAATGTATTTTCAGACTGTATTCTGGAATTCAGATGTTAATCCACGAGAATCTAAATATCTTGCAATCTGTATATCGGATTGTAAAATAGTCAGAGAGTATGGATTCCAGACACATAGGGATACAACTCTCATTTATTGAGTTCTAAATAATATTTTCTACAGCTAGGTCAAAAGTGTAGTTTTTAACTGAACTCGTATTCTAGGAGCAACCTAGGGTCAAGTTCTGTATGCATAACGAAGTTAGAAATTCATTGATTAATCTTTCAAAATTATAAAAATGACTAGAACATCCTTGTTAATGATCAAGTTTTTATTCTGCTGTGAACATTTTATTCTACATAGTAAATCTTGTTGGTGTGCCTCTAGTCAGCAATATGGAATGAAGAACCTAGCAGTACTAAAAATGTGATAACTTGCAGTGTACAAATTGGAATTTACATCCGTAAGAAGTTCTGGAAAATAGATTCAGAGGGATACAAATGTCGTTTATAAAGTTTTACTTAATTATAAAAGCAACTGAGTCAAAAACTCAATACAACATGGGATCAACAGCAGGCCAGTAGATTGATCATTATTAATTAGCTACAAACGAGATACACAAGCATATAACTTCATGGAAAATATTTAGCAGGAAATTTTACTCAAGATTAGGGTGGAATTCTACTATTAACAAAGACAAACCATTATTTCCCTAACATTAAATTCACGAATTAAGTTAAACAACATATCCAATCGGAAAACATTCACATCATTATTCTTCTGTACAACATGTTTCTAGTCTATGTATTCATGTGGTGTATCCATATGAAGATGTATAACAAGGCTTGGGTTTGAGTCAAGGGAATGGAATGAAAAGAAAACTACTTGTAACCCCCGGTTTCGCCTATACATATTTTCTGTGTATTTTCTGTATTTCAATTCTTTACAAATTATTTTCCGTTCTCTTAAGTTTATTTTGATCTAAACTTATTTTGGATCTCTTATTAAAGACATTTCTAATCATCAGTTGTGTTTGTAGCTATTTTTAAATGATTATAGATTTTAAACCCAAATCCTATTTCATTCTACAATCTTATTCTTTTATTTTTTATTATTTATTTAAATTGTGCAACCCAAACTTAACCCATTCTACATTATTACATAATTATTGTTTACTTATTTTATGAGCCCATAACCAAGCCTAACCCATTATATATGTAAAAAAAAATCCAATCCACAAAAGCCCACCTCCCGAAACCCAACTCATTGCCTATTTAGCATCTAATGACCTATATATACACCTAATCATCTATTTAACCTATTCACTTTTTAACTAACCCTAATTACTATCCCTAGTCTTCTCCTTCATCCCTTCTACAGAGCCAACCCTGAACCCCCACCATTGCTGTGTTATCTCCATCCTCACCTTTGCTGCATCCCGACCTGTCACCCCATCTCGACCGTCTCCACTCTTGCTGCAACCCAACCACCATCAACCTCCACTGCCATCCCCATCGTCTTCAACCTCCCGATGCTCCACCACCCCATCTTTCCTCCCTGCCTGCCGTCGACTGCCTCCCCACAGCAACCAAGCTCACCCCGACCGCACCGTCCATCCTTCTTCTTCTACCCGGTCGACCACCTTCACCCATCACCGCTTCTCATCTGCTTGCTACCTCCTCAGCCGCAAGCACCCCCGCTGCTGCTCTCCATCGATGCCAGCTCTCCCTCGTCGCCAACACCTTCTCCACCCGCCGTCGTTCGATCACAACCTCGCCGCTGCCATGCAAACTACCCTGCCTCCTCTCCTCTTGCAGTGCCTCCTCGTAACCTCTCGACAACCACCGACCGACTCCCACCCTCGAGCTCCTCGCCACTGCCATGCTGCCATTTTTTCGAAGTTTCATCTCCACCGCAGCACCCCACAGCTCCACCCGACGTAACCTCCTCCATTGCTACATCCGACGCCGCAACCAGTCACCCTGCCAATGCCACCCGACACGCTACCACCTTGCCACTGTCGTCTTTATTTGTGTTGCTGCTGTCTCTCACTGTTGTTGCGGTTGTTCTTGCTGTGTGTTGCCAATGTCGTTCTTGCCTTGATGTCATCATCATTTGTTGTTGTTGTGCCGCCTTACTGTAGTTACTCGCTGTCGTGCGCTCGCCACTCTCGTATTTAACGTCACATAAGGCAAGCATGTATTGAACTCAATTTATTGTTCCAGTTCAGGAAAACATTTATTGAAATCCGGCAAGTAGTTACTAGATTGAATATCGTATCTGATTGAATTCCATTATTGATTCATTACTTTTTTTTACTGTACCATGTTATTGAATTTATAGTCTTCTTATCATGCCACGTTATTCTTCAAGTCTAGAACCGTTAAATCATCATGTTATTAAATACTTGAATACACTACCATGTCTCTTTCTTGAGCTTGTACTGAGGTTTCAACCCATTTTCCGACTCCAAAATTTAGAATTTGTACATAGAAATTGTAGCACACTGAATCTTGAATCCGTAACATCTTACGGATTCTCAATATTATTTATAGATTGTAAGTTATTGACGCTTTAGTATTATCATGTTGTAATTTCCAGAACTGAGATTGTGCACGAAACCTGTAAAGAATTGATTGATCGAACTAGCTACTGTAACTATACTGTATTGTGTGAATATGCGTTGGAATTGGCAGAGAGTCTGTTTTCTAGAATCTGTGACGGAATCCAATTTGCATTCCCGTAGCAGCGGGAAAGTGAATTTGAGTACCAATAGGTGTTGCTGTCCGAATTTGCATTGTTACGTTTTTGCATATAAACCATTATTTTCCATATTTAATTAATTGAACTATGTATATTTCGTGTATTGCATTGCCTTGATATCTTCTTGATATTGTATACTATCATTCTCATCGATTGTACCCATTGCATAATTTTTGATACTACCGTTCTCATTGATCGTATTGATTGCATGTGTAACACCCCTTAAAATTGAGTTATGAAAATTTTGTCTGCGAGTGTTATGCCCTTGTTTTGTACTGTTACGGGTACTATCCGCAACGTATTTTAATATAAATGTCATACACATTTTGTATTCTGATTATTTATATATTTTTCGTCATCTCAATATTCATTTTAACCTATTTTGAGCCAACTCAAATATTAATCATAATCTTTGTGTTTTTACGTACGTTGCACGAGTTTTCAATGCACGTGTCGATAATGTATATTTCACTGTTACGTGTAATACCCGTAACATTATTAATATAAATATTCTACGTATTTTGTATTTTGACTATTTATGAATGTTTTTCGTTCCCTTGAATTTATTTTGTATTGATACGTGCAATGCACGTGTTTGCAGTGCACGTATTTGTTGTATCCTTTTTCAAAATAAAAATTTATGATGTGTGTATGTTTATATTTATTTTTATTATTTTAAACTAGTTTTACGTGAAATATTTCATTTTAAATATTTTTTCTACACGTGCTTTGTCTCTTATACACGTGCAAATTACGTTATTTTATTACAAAAGTTGTGCACTAAAATTTAATTAAGATTAATTTGAGCAAATTATACTAAATTTTTGTTAAGAAAAATAATATAATTATTTATTAAAGAAGAGGGTTTAAAATGAAATAAAATATTAATATAAGAGTAAAATGTAAAGTGTACAAAACACGTGCACACGTGCACACGTGCACACGTGCACACTTTCCAAAAACCAGCTCACCCTTGTTTGCCTTGGTATTCTTGAGTGGAAGAGTGGGGTGTGTGGGTGGGTGTGTGAGTGGATTAGTGGATAGTTAGTTGCTAAAAGTACACCTTAATTACCCATATTCCAACCCAAATGAACAACAACAAAAAAAACAAAAAATACAAAAAAAAAAAAGGAAGGCAAGTCAAGAGAGAGGAGTGCTGTCTTTGGCTTTCGGGATTTTGCAAGGAGGCTTTCGGGATTTGCTATTGTGAAGCTTTCTAGAGCATTTTACTCGGGGTTCAACCATTAGGAGGTCTCTTTTGAGGGGGGTGTTTTCATAATCTTATAGTATGTAGAAATTGTGCTTGTTTAAACTAGAAATGTCACGCCCCGCTTTCTGAAATACGGAACACGAGTACGTAACGTAGGCCCAGCGAATGATGTAAATACCATCCATAAGTTGTACCAGACTAACTCAGCAATAAGATCAACATATATACAGCCATGCAAGAAACATAACCACATGAATCAATGATAAAGTTCCAATAATAATGAAATAAACCAACAGTATAAATATCCAACATCCGGGATCAAAACAAAACTATGGGTCATAGAGCCCAAAACAAAGTACAAGAGATAACAGTGCTTAGAAAATAAATCTAGCAACAATTAATAAACAACGCAGCAGAAATCGGATCCATCACTAGAAACGTTGCTCACCAATTCCTTCGGGAACAGATCCTTCAGTACCTGTAAATTCCTGGTCTAAAAAGAAATAAAAGAATGCCCTTAGAGCAAGTCGTGGGTGGCAAGTAGAGAATACAAAGGATAATAGGAAAACATGGATATCAAAGGAAAGGAAAATGGTCAAAGACAAAGAACAAAACAAAGAGTAGGCAATATCTAAGGGTTACAATAATCACACATGAAATGCGTGATGTCAAGTCAATGAAAATACAAGATCAAGTATGCAGGTTGTTAAGTGTTTTATTAACCTATCTAGTGCATGTACTACTGCATCCCATACTATAGGTTCCATGCAAGCACAGTGATCGTTTTAGACCGATGGTGAATTCACGGTTCGTGTACTCGGTGTAACTAGATAATGTGATATCAAGATAACGAGATATCAAGATAACATGATAATCTTCTTCCAAGACAATCTCCTTCTTCTATGTCAAGTATTCATGCGAGCGAGAAGGCCTTACCGAGTACATTTTCCGATTGTTCACTACCAATTCTACCCATAATAACCCCGGCTTGTTAATAGTTTATTTTCATCCTATGTGAGCATGCAAGAGGGTGTCAATATTGTATATTACTATGTGTGACTAATTCTAAGCACTACAGACAAAGCATGAAGCAAACACATCATATAAACACATTTTCCAAAATCAGGACAACATGACCATGCTGTACTAAAACATAGATCACGGTCACTACACAATAGCAAAACTGAATCCGCCGAAGATCTGGAAAGAAGACTTCCATATGGTTCCATCGAGTATAATTAAGGCATGTGAAAGACATAGGAACTAGGGTGAAAATTCAATTCTAATTAGGTTTTAAGTTCAGTCAGCATGCAGTAGGTTATGTTCCATTAATTAATTCAGGTCAAAAAACTCATTATTAAAATCTAAAAAAATTTAGGGAAGTAGCTATACATGTCTATGTCCAGAATGATTTATTTCAGATTTTTCCTTTACTATTATCAGGGTCAAATAAAATAAATAACAGCAGGATACACATGAAATTATGAGTCTAAACATTACTAACAAAGTTGCAGAAAAGTGATGATATCTAAAAGATGGTAAATTGGAATTCAAATCCAGATTAGGGAAAAATTATCTAGACATCAAGGGCTACATTTTATATTCAGTAAGTTTCCTCAAATTAGGCCATTAACAGGGCTAAAAGTCTGATTCAAAGTGAAAGATCCAGCAGTCCAGAAATCAACTTAACATAAAAAAGGATAACAAATAATCCACACTATCACTTATAGCATGCAAATTAGTAATCAAAGCAATACTAGGTGTCAACATGCAACTTTCTAAGGTTTTAGATACATTTATCATGATCATGGTGTCAATTCATCAATTAAATCCAATTCCAGCATGTTCAATTTCAATATCCTATCTTTCAAGCAGTCCTATGCATGAATCTAGTTGTTTAATGTGCAAATGCATGAAACATCTGGAACCTGGTTTGGATCGAAGAGAAGCACGGTGTTAAGAGTATGTCGGGTTAGCTCGTGTAAACCCTCGATAATCTTAACGAAATTGTCAAAGCAGTTTTTGATAATAAAAGGACAGGATCTACTTGCAGGAGATTAAAGCAATCTTGAACACAAATAATAAAAAGGGTTCAAGAAGAGACTTACCTGTTATTGCAGATATTAATAAAACAGAATAACGGGATCAGAATCTCGAGCGAAAATCTCCTTAAAAAATGCACGAAGAATCAACAGCAACAGCAAGATCCTAGAGCAATTCCCACACACCAGTTCAGGACAGAACGCAGAACACCGAAATTGGATCTGGCGCACATAGAACACGGAACACCAAAACAACCCAATAAGAACTCAGTTCCAAACCGGATCTGGCCCAAAACAGCGGACAGCAAGTCTGGATCGGGTGTGGCAGAACAGCGAACAGCAAAATCTAGCCAATCGGATTGCTACCTCACACCGGATCCATCCCGAACAGCGGACAACGACTTGGAATCCGATGCGGCAGAACAACAAACAGCGAAATCCACCAATCTGGGCGCGTCTCCTACCTCTCGATAGTGGAAAAGAGAGAGAGGGAGAGCGGCAGACTGGCGCGGTGCGACGACTGCGATGGGCGACTGCAGTGGCAGAGCGGCGTCGTTACCATGGTCGGGAAGCGACGGCGGTGACAACAACTCCGGTGAAGGGAACTCTGTTTTTGCGGCTGAAAACAGGGACGGCGATGCTCGCGACTCCAGGGCTTGGACGACGGTGCTTGGGGTGCACAGGCACGGCGAGAGATGAAGAAGATGATGATGGAGCACGAAGAGGGAATAGGGCGACAGAGATGAAGTTACGGCAATGGCAAACTCAGCAATGGGGGTCTCGGTGACGGGGATGGCGAGGAAGGGGGTATGAGCGACGGTGATGGGGATAAAGAGGAGACGGAGACGGTGACGGTGGTGATGATGGGGGTGAACGATGGTCGGAGGATGGACGGGGGTCGGGGGTGAGAACGGTTGGGTTTGGGTTTAACGGAAACAGAGAGAGAGGGGTACGGGGAGAGAGAAAGCAGCGAAAAGAGAGAGAGAGAGAGAGAGAGAGAGAGAGTATTAATTAAGGTTAATTAATGGGGGTATTTATAGGGATCAGGAAATTAGGGTTTTTGGTTGAGATTTTAGGTATCGGTTTTGGTTCCAAAAAGAGACAAACAAATGCAATGAGATGAGGCGAACACAAAGGAGAACAAAGCGAATTCAAAATAGAAAAGAGCCAAATTCACAAAAGAACAGAACCCAATCAAAAGAATACAGATTGATCCAAAGAGAACAAAAGAGCCCAAGAAAAGACAAAATGCACCAAAATAAATGAGTTCAAATACAATAATCAAAAGAATACAAAATACAATAAAATCTGAAAATAAGGCTTACAAGAAATGTGTAGATAGAGATGAATTGATTGGTGCATGTGAAATAGTTTCTCTAGAACTTTAATTTGTGCATGTTTAAATTATGATTGCGTAGTATATGATAAATTTAATATGTGTATGTGTAGGAGTTTTTGTAGAAATTTTAACTAGTGGAATTTCATACAATAAACTCATGAGATTGATTTCCTGTATGCATCTTAGTAATATGAAAATAAACACTCCTCAGGAATCTTAGTTGTTTGAGGGACAATTATTCCTTTTGAAGTATAAGATTATGAGTGGTTTATACAATTTAAAATAAAAATTTCTATGTTCTTCATGAATAAATTGTCGTATATTTTTATTTTATATAGATACACGAATCTTAGAATTATTTTATTCTGAAATTGTAATGAAATGGATAACAATTTAGTTATCGAAATCTTCAAGTTAATATAATTAGTGGTGTTCAATTTTTATAACTCTTTAACTCACAACCGCGAGTGGCTCAGTTGGTTTGGGCTGTGGGTTGGGTTGTTTCTAGTTCTGGGTTGAAGCCAGGACATTGTCCTTTTTTTAAAAAAAAATCCTTTTTTTATTCTATTAGCTACATTTTGCATAGAAATCAATTAACGATAAATTTTAAATTATCCTATAATATTAATGGAATATTTTGCGGGTAATTATGTACAAATTTAGAATTTTTTTGAGGATAAAATTCCACTACAAATTGATTAGTAAGCTTGTATGGTTGTTTTGGATTCATTTAAAAAAAAAATTATGTTAGAATTCTGAAGAATTGTGACAATCAAATATAAATTTGGGAGATTCATTTGGATGGAAATATTATTGTACATTATTTTATTATTATTATTTTGAAATAAATTTGATAACATTTTATTTTGTGATGAAAGATTAAAATCCTAAAATTTGAGCATCTTATGAAAAGGAATTCATCATCCTAGAATCTATGAAAATGAGTTATATGACAAATTAAGAGGTAAACAAAGAATGAATTTGGAAAAATAAACACGTGATATTTGTGAAGTTTTTGTCAAAATTGAACTTCTTTTGAGATGCATTATAAGGGGATACGAAAGTACAATTTGAATTTGACAATTCAATGTGAATGTATGAACAAAATAAATGAATTATGAAAGAGAAATTGTGTAATAGAGGTTAAGATAGCCTATATGATCTCGATTTGACATGTTGGAATCTAGAAGCTGAGCGAGACCCGTAGAGACCGGCAAGTTATGATAAATGAAATTTGAGAAGTAGCCAGTGTGGGTTAACATTCTCCATGTGTTGAAGTCTTGTAGGGTAAGCTAGCTCTAGGTTCTGATAATCATAACTGAACCTAAGAACATGCACTAGAGGGAGATGTGATGAAGTATGGGCAAACATGAGTATGAGAGCCTCATTTGATTCGCAATGGGAGATTATCTCCAGAATTATTGGGGTGCGAGGCATGATGTCCAAATCACTTGCAGTGGGAGATATTTCTTCAGAATTATCGGGATCAAGATTTGCGGTGGGAGATTCTCTTCAGAAATATCGGGACGTGAGGCATGATGTCCAAAATCGCTTACGGCGGGAGATATTTCTTCGGAATTATCGGGATCGAGGTGACACTCATGGCGTATTTATGTGATGAGGTACCAGATGGCTCGTGGTGTGGGTCTCGTCTCCAGAATTATCGGGGTGTGAGGCAGGATGTCCAAAATCACTTGCGGTGAGAGAACGATTCTCAAGAATTATCGGGGCGGTACTAGATACTCATAGGATATCTAAACCCTATATTAGTCACCATAGTAGGAATTCATAACGAGGGATTGAACCTTATAATGAGGAGTACAATAAAGGCTTGTCCTTGGACCTATGTAGTATGGGATGCAGAGACACCGAACAAGTATGCATTAATGTCATCGTAAGTGTAAATGTCAGCATTAGGCATTAAGTTCATATCATACACTGACATAATTAGGATAGTCACCTCTTCTAATTTGTGCATTCAAGTTTGTGATTTGTAAGATGGTGAGACTGCTGTATTATAGCATTGCGTCAGTTGAATGCAACTGACATACCCACAGTTTTCTAGTTGCATGATTGGAATTGGCATGGACTTAAAGTCATTGTGACGGGTTGTCATAAGATTGAAGAGCTTCCATTATCATATGTTGTATTGTACTTATTTATTTTCGCTGCGTTATTGTAATGAACAATGTTGTAAATGAAAAGAATTAAATTCCTTGTAAATTTGAACGAAGTTGAAGTAAAAGATCTTGTTTGTGATACGAATTACCTGTGTTTGGAATTTGGGGCGTTACAACATGTCTATAATTGATCGTAATAAAATGATAACAAGATGGGTAATAAGAGTTTGACTTAGTAGTGGATAATATATAAGACTGTACTCGGAGGAGGGGCCCGTGTTTCCCTATATTGATTATTATTATTGGTTATTGTTTTATCGATTGATTGCAGACTACTGCTACAGTAGCCTGATTGTATCGTGTATTGTATCGTGCACCAATTATTGTTTTTGATTATTGTTGCCCAGACAAGACCCTATAGAATTCACCACTATAGTCTAAACGTTCACCTGATTGTATGCACCCGAACCTGTGGTACGGGATGCATGATTGCGTACATTAGATAGGTTAATAAAAGATTGATAGACTTAAAAATCGACACTTAACATCGACTATTGATTTATTGATATTGATTATTGGTCATCGATTATTGATTATTGTTTATTGGTTACCGACTATTGGCCCCATTAAAGATTATTTATCGACCATAGTTTATCGACCATTTATTACCGAAAAATGCATCATTTATTAATCTTATTATGGACTATTGTTTCGATTATTATTTCTATTGAATATTGATTATTATTATCGACTATTATTTATTAATTATTGATTATCAACTTTTGATTTTGTTATCGTCTATCATTTTTTGACTATGATATCGTTCCAATATTTTGTTCTTGTTATATCATTCTTTTATTGTTTGACTGCTTACTACTACTTATCACCCGTGGCTTGCTCTAACGGGCATTTCCCCCATCTCTAGATGTTAAGATTGTAGGTATCACGAAGGAATCAACTGAAGGACTTGCAGAACTGATCTTCTAAAATATTGGAGTGGAATTAATAGTTTACAATAGTTATTTCATTCATGTTATTTTATTTCAAGAATTATGTTATTAACGTACATTGTATTCCGGGCTTTGGTTACCCGAAGTTTATTTTCTTCAGATGTTGGTTATTTATGAGACATTTCATGGATTATTTATGTTTATGTGATTATTTTATTGCATGTGTGGTTATTGTTATATTTCATATTGTTGAGTAAACTATTACAACTTATGGATGATGTACACATCATTCGTTGGGCCTCAGTTACATGCCTGTAGTTCCATATAACAAGAAGGGAGGCGTGGCACTACTACTTGGTTTTGCCGATTAATCTGTAATAGTTTCGTTGAGAGATATCAAGCAAATAAAATATGATAATTGAAATGGGAACTACTTACGGAAGTTAAAAACTAATTCTTGAACTAGAACAACAAATTGGTTCAAGAGGAACTTCCCTTAAACGATGATTACAATGTGTGATGGTACACGTGCAGCGAACACAACAACTACGACCACCACAATAACTAGCATGGCAAGAGGCAGCAGCAACAGTGAACAAGAGCAAAAGCAAGCAAGAGCAACGGCAGCATGGTCGTCGGAGTCAAGGTCAACAACTTGGTGAGTTGATAGGAATGGAGTTGCTACTCTGTGATGGGATTAAGTGCAGCAAGAGCAGCAAAGGGGCTGCGGTGGTGCATCGGTTGTGGCAGCAAGAAGGTGGGTTCTCAAGTGCAATGGGGGGAAGGGTGATCGGGTGGTGTTGGTACTGCAGCGGGAGGAGTTCGACGGGAGATGATGACAAGGAAGTGACAAGGTGGTCGGAGAGCTCGGGACGTCGGGGTGTAGTCGGTGATGGTGCTGCGCTGGTGGAGAAGGAGGATGGCAGAGCTTCAGGTTGATGGAGTAGTGGAGGCTGGGGGTAAGCAGGTGCGAAGCTGTGGTGATGAGGGTGTGCGAGTGGCTGCGAGTTCGGCAATGGTGGTTGCTCGGAGTGGAGATAGCAGGAGGGATCAGAGTGGTGCAGTGAAGACGATGGCAATGCAGTAGGGTGGAGAGGAGGCTACAGGCGTCGGGGTGGGTTCGGGAAAAAGGAGAGGAAGAAGGATTAGGCGGCTGAAGGGGAGAGATTAGTTAGATGACTAGGGTTTAATCAAAGAGGGTTATATAGGGTTAAGAAGTGGGCTTGGATGATAAGTATGGGCTTGGATATAAGGCTTATAGGCGACTGAAGGGGAGAGATTAGTTAGATAACTAGGGTTTAATCAAAGAGGGTTATATAGGGTTAAGAAGTGGGCTTGGATGATAAGTATGGGCTTGGATATAAGGCTTATACAGATAAATAAATAATAATGAGGTAGTAAAAATATAGAGTGGGCTATGCTTGGGTTTGGGCTTAAACATTTAATAAAAATAATAATAATATTGGACCGAGTTTTGGCTTTACATTAATTAAAATATCAAAAAAAAAAATAATTTTATTGTATGGATTATAAATTAAATATGGCTTACAAAATAAATAATTAACACATTATAAGGTAGACTAGGACTGTGCTTTACCTACTACTAATAATAATACTTATAGAAGCAAATATGATTGGGCTTCACACAATTAATTAAAATAATCAAATGATCATAGACTTGGTTTGGGCTATAATAAAAATAGTTAATCAAATAAGAAAAGAAAATAAAACATATAGAATGGAATGAAATTTATGTTAAAGTATATAATCATTTAAAAATAGTTACGAATACAGTTGATGATTAGAAATGTCTTTAATAAGAGATCAAAAAATAAGTTTAAAGCAAAAATGAATTTAAAACAAAATAAATTTAAGAGAACAAAAAATAATTTGTAAAGAATCGAAATACAGAAACTACGCATAAAATATGTATAGGCGAGAATGAGAGTTACAGTTTATAAAACATAATTTTTTTTGTATGAAAAATGGTTAAATATCATTGAATCTATTTGAAATATTGTAGACAATTACTTTTTAATGGTGGAGACATGCTTTGGGATGTCACCCTTAGTTAAATAGGATGACACCATAGGCAGATAGCTCAATACAAATTAAAGAGAACGGGGGCTAGGGTGTAACCCTAACTAATTTTTCTAAGGAGACATCTCAATACCTATATTTGACCATCCAAAAGGAAAATTCAAACTGTTATATGTGGTCTACGTCACAAAAACTATATGTGTATAAAATTTAAAATAACTTCGACGAGTTACTTCTAGACCATTTATAAAACATCAAAATTTCCCCCCTGTTTTATAATCAATTAAATCTCATTGAATTCATTTGGAATTTTACACATGCATACATTTTAAGGTGTATATCACATTTAACTCTTTCAATTTTCAATTTTAATGGTCGAGATATGCTTTAGGGATATCCCCCTAACTAAGTCAGCTAGGGTATCACCTTATTATATAATAAGAGGGCTAGGGTGTCACCCGAGCTAATTTATCTAGGGAGACATCTCAATACATATATTTAACCATCCAAAATAAATGTTAAAACCTAGATGTGATCTACATAACAAAACTATATGTGTATAAAATTTTAAATAATTTCGACAAGTTTTAATCACTCATCATGTGACCTAAATATAGAGTAACTCTTGACCATTTATAAAACAATAAATTTTTTCCTTATATGATAAAGTGTTAATTCCCATCGAATTCATTTGAAATTTTGCACACAGTTCCTTTTTAAGGTGTACATCACATCTAATGATTTAAGTTTTTATTTTTAATGGTCGAGATATTCTTATGGGGTGTCTCCTTAACTAAGTTCGCTAGGATGACACCCTTTCCGCATTAATATCTAGCGAGACATCTCAATACCTATATTTGTCCATTCAAAATTAAAACTCAAACCGTTAGATATAATCTACATAAAAGACTATTTGTGTATTAAATTTAAAATATTTTTGACTAGTTCTAATCAATCATCTTGTTACATAAAAATACAGCAATTTTAGGACGTTTATAAAACATTAAAATAAATCATATAATAAAACCGTTAAAATTCATTGAATTCATTTAAAATTTTACAAACACTTACTTTTTAAGGTGTAGATCACATCTAATAGTTTGAAATTTCAATTTTAATGGTCGAGATATGATTTTAGGATGCCTTCCTAACTAAGTTAGCTAGGATGACACCCTAGCCCCCTTATTCTCTGTCACCCTAGTTGATAACTTGAGAGACATCTCAATACCTATATTTGACAATCCAAAAAGAAAATTCAAATGGTTAGATTTGATCTACAACAACAACAAAAACAATAACAAAGCCTTTTTCTCAACTAGTTAGGGTTGTCTACATGAATCCTGGTTTTCCATTCTGCTCGGTTTAGCACAATATCTTCTGTAAGACCACAAGCTATCATATATTTTCTCACAGTTTTTACCCAAATAAGTTTGGGTCTTTCCCTACCCCTAACTCTACCCTTAATACGTTTCAAATCACTTTTTCTAACGGGAGCACAACTAGGTCTACGTGTGACATGTCCAAATTACCTGAGACGATTCTCTTTTACTTTATCTTGGATAGGAGCTACTTTTCTAATTTATGATAAACTGTATTCTCTTGTATATGCTCGTTTCTAATTTCATCCTTGCTAGTTTTACCACACATCCATCATATCATTCTCATCTCTGTGACACTCATTTTTTGGACATATTGTTTCTTAGCTGCCAAACACTCTGCTCCATAAATCATTGATGGTCTAACAGTCCTCCTATAAAATTTTTCCTTTAACTTCTAAGGTATACATTTGTCACATAAAACACCACTGGTACTTCTCCACAGGGCCGGCCCTGAGTTCCCGGGGGCCCAAGGCGAAAGGCCCAAATAATTATTTTTGGGGGCCTCTAATTACAATAAAATTTTTATGCGCAAAATACGTGCCTATATTTACAAGGGGCACATAAATTTGGGGGCTCCTAAAAGTGCAAAAAAATCAGGGGCCGGCCCTGCTTCTCCACTTAAGCCACCCTTCTTGGATCCTATGTATAACATCTTCACAAATCTATCCATCTCTTTGTATAAGCCACCCTGCTTGGATCCTATGTATAACATCTTCACAAATCTTCCAATCTCTTTGTATAATCGAGCCTAAATATCGAAAATAGTCTCTCTTGACCATCAGGCTTCACTACTTCCTTATTTGTGTTCTGAATATCACTAAAATTATACTCCACATACTCTATTTTAATTTAGCTTATTCTAGAGCCTATCTTCCAAAGTTTTCCTCCATAATTCTAATTTAGCATTGGTTCCTACTCTAGTCTCATCCACTAAGATGGCGTCATTGGCAAAAAACATATACCAAGGCACCTCATCTTGTATTCTTCGAGTCAATTCATCTATAAAAGCAAAGAGGTAGGGGCTTAAAGCCGAACCTTGGTGTAAACCTACTGTAAGAAAAAAAATTAATGGTCTCTCCTGTGATTGTTCTAATTGTGGTCTTTGCTCATTCATACATATCCCTAATTACCTCAATATACTGAATAGTTACTCTTTTATTATTTAACACCCACCATACTATGTCTCTAGGAACTTTATCATAAGCCTTTTCTAGATCTATAAACTTCATATGTAGATCTTTCTTATTCTCCCAATATTTTTTCATAAGTTTCCTCATTACATAAATTGCTTCCATTATTGACCTCCCAGGCATAAATCCAAACTGATTCTCAGACAACGTAGTTTCTAGTCTCAGTCTACGTTCGATTATTCTCTACCAAATTTTAATTGTATGGCTCATTATTTTAATCCGTCGGTAGTTGGTGCAACTTTGTATATCTCCTTTATTTTTATATACAAGTACTAAAATACTCTTCCTCCATTCATCGGGCATTTTCTTAGTCCTCAAAATTCCATTAAATAATCTTGTTAGCCAACTCACTCCTATATCCCCAAGATACTTTCAAACTTCAATGGGTATACCATCCGGTCCTAAACTTTTCACATTTTCATCATTCCTCGAGTATTTCGAACCTCTGAGGTCATAGTTCTACGAAAAAACATATGCTCTCGACTCTTTACCGGGTCCTCTACATTTAAGTTGTCCACAACCTTTTCATTTCATAACTTCTTAAAGTAATTTCGCCATCTTTTCATAGTTTTCTCATCATTTACTAATACTCTTGAATCTACGCTCTTAATACATCTAATTGTATCCAAATATTTTGTTTAGCAAGCTTATAGATGTTAGAATTAATCTAATTCACAAAAGTTATTTGTGCATGAAATTTGAAATAATTTCGACGAGTTTTAGTTACTCATCATGTGACAAAAAATAGAGTAATTCTAGACCATTTATAAAACATCAAAAAAAATTTCATATGATAAATAGTTAAAACTCCATTTGGCATTGCTGTGGTCTAGCTTGCTGTGAGCCAAAAGTGCAGCGGACCAAAATTGCTGTGAACATAAAACTTTTTCAAGAACCAGAACTGTTTGGCAGCAAAAGTTGTAAAACTGTTTTTCGAATAATAAACGTGTTTTTTTGAATAAATAATTGTTTTGTAATTATTTTTAAAAAAAACTACTGTGACGTTGTAAGAAATTTTGTGATAATAAAAATTTAAAATACCTTTTGTAAGAATTGATATGTTCAAGAATTAAAATCTTGTTAAGTACTTCGTTTCCAATTTTAATATTTATAATTAATTGTATAAATTTAATAATTAATTTTAAATATTTTAATCGCTAAAGAAAATTGAAATATTGACTTTGGCATCACGAATTGAATTATAAACTTTGTGTAAGCCTAAAAAATATTTATAAGAAGAAAATTAGGTGTGAAATTTCTTAACCAAATTATTTATTTTGATATTTTGGTGTGGCTTAAGTTTAAAAATGATTTTCCCATTTTTTGAATAAATATTATGACGTAGCCTGACCGAAAACCTGAGACCTTCATTTAAAAAAGAGTTTTTTTAGAAGCTCAAAGCCTCAAATTGGTGTGGTGGAATTTCAGAGAGAGAAGAAAAGTTTTGAAAATCTCTGTGGCCCAAACATTTCAAACAAATTGTCAAACATCTAATTTTAACCCAAACCGCTATTAGGCAGGCTCTCCAAAAATAATGCCAAACAGAGCCTAGATCTCATATTTATTTAAACTTTTCACACCTTACCTTTTATGGTACACTTTAAATTATAATTTAAATAGAGACCTTTACTACCACCGAAAAATATATATTATCTATCGATTTGTTTTCTAAAGATGAACACAAAATTTAGATAATTCTAAAATAATTAATAAATGTTTTATGTTTATCCAAACTTATTTAGAAGAAGAAGAAAAAAAAAAGAAGAAACAACTAACTCCTAAACTACCTATATATATAACTCTGAACATTATACATAGGAAAAAAAAATGATTAAAAGTTGGCTAACATAACCCAATATGCTTAAAGTTAAATTGATAATTTAAATAAAAATTTAACCACTACTCAAAGATATACATTTTCTATTGACTTATTTTGTTTTGTTTCGAGTTTTTTTAGTGTATATTATTTTTTTGCTTGTGCAATATAAGTCTACTAAGTCATTTAATTTTTATCATTAATCATTTATTCAATCAAACAAACATAAGGTTGAGATTCACTCTGGACAGAAACGAAAGCTTTATTTGTGCTTTCATGAAAAGGAAGAAATGTGCGTGTGCGTGTGGGTGGGGGGTGTTGATAATATGATACCCTACCTCTTTCCTTATCTTGGCCCCCTACCTTTTTCCTCATTTTGAGTCCCATCCCCCGCTATAATACAAATCTCCTATAAAAAATCCGAACCATTTGTATTATTCTACGTACCTAAGAGAGCCTAAGGGAGTTAACTAAAGTTAATTTGCCTTTCCTTTCTAACCCATCATGTAATTAAAAAAAATAAAGAATATTCAGCCATACAATTTTGTCACGTTTTAAAAAAACAAATGAATTTCAAATAATTTGAGTTATAACACTTAAGCTATCTTAGGTATGCAGAACAAGTGGATTGATTCAAATTTTTCATGAAGGATTCATATCAATGGCCTCACATATTATCACTCAAAATAAGAGGAGAAATAGGGTCTCATATAATCACCGTCACTCAGATCAATTATTTGAATTTTGAAAGAACACTCAATCTCCCTCGATGGGAGTTTATCATCGCCACTTGCATTCCTGATAATTAGTCACTTCTTTATAGTCCTTCTCCTAAAATCGTCTTCCTTGAGGATCCCTACAGAGAGGGCCATGGGAACCTCCTATATTATCCACTTCTGCAATTGCTTTAGGAAAGCAACTCTTGACGCTCACTCTCTCCTCGACCCCCTTTGAAATTCTGACCACCGCCAATGGCTAAACCATGATAGTACTCTAAACCTCCACATCTATAAGCTCCCCAAAATTATGCCTCGGAGAAGACAAAAAGTGAGACAGAGATGATGGATTAGGAGTCCTTGAATTGAGTTTTTTAAGATTTTAGGCTCTGAATTTTGTGAGGAAGTATGTGAAAGACAAACTATTGAATTTCCATCCCACACCCTCATAATCGTAGTCATGCGATTGCAATCACCACCAAATTAGCCCCGGGGGGGGGGGGGGCTCTACCTCAGGCTGAGAAAATGTTCACCTGTGCGCCACTCTGTGAGTAGCTAACACTGGTACAATCCCTCTAATTGAAGTCCTATAAAATAAAGAACAGAAGAGATATAAATACAAATGTGGTATAGGATCTACTTCTAAGTATGCAAAAATGATGAAAAAGAAGTGGCTAAGCTTAGGGATGGCGAACGGGTCGAGTGGGTCGGACCGGGCCCAACCCGTACGGGTTGGCACGTATACTTAGCCGGTCTGGGCCGGGTTGCACTCTTATACGGGCCGGGCCGGGCCGGGCCGGGCTAAGTTTTCGTTTGGGTGGCCCGCCCAACCCGTGAACCCTTTAGGGTTCAACCCGGGTTGGGCCGGGTCGACCCGCGGGTTGGCCCGTTTAATTATTTTTTTTGATAGCTTAAGTTAAAATAATAATAATTATTATTATAATACTAAGTAAGTAATAATACTAATAAACAATAAAAATCGTAATAATAATAATAAGATTGAAAGAGTGAAATTGACAACAAATTTTGAAATATTATTCATATGAATTTAAGTTATACAATTTTAACAATTTATAACGAAATGAAGAATTCAATTGAAAAATAAGTTTTATACAATAACATATTTCTTATATACAATTTTAATTGAGTACAAGTTTTCTAATTTGACATAACAAGCAAAGCTATTGTTGTTGTTGTTGTTGTTGTTGTTGTTGTTGTTGTTCTTCGGACGAGTTGCTCCCACTTGTGGAACTTGATAGTGCTTTCCCTTGCGTCCTATCTTCAGCCTTCAGCCAATCTTCTGTGCAAACGAGCATAGAACCCTGCCACTTGTAGAAAATGCACTCTCAGAAGCAACTGTAGAGACAGGAGGAGTTAGTAAATCTTTAGCCATAATTGACAGAATACTAAAAGTGTGTTCATGTTCTTTCCACCATTGTAAAATATCTAGTGCAGAAAGAGTAGGCTCAGTATCCTGTTGGTTTTACCAATTTAATTCATTTGGTTGATTAGTCCTAGGTTTTTTAGATTGAATTTGTTCAAGTAAACTAAATGTTCTATCACCAATTCTACTTTTACCCTTACCTTTAGAACTACCAGAAGAAGAACTAACTACAGAAGTTGTACTACTAGAAGCAAAACGTCTATCATAATAATCATACAAGTTATTTAACGTAGATTCAAACTGAACTAAAAAAGTAGCGCAATCAATTGTTAATTCTACATTTACCACTAAATATCCAAAAAACATTTCTATCAAATTGTTCGTACCTTCTAATTTGATACGAGGATCCATAACAGTAGCAACACAAATCAACATAGGAGGAGGAAAATAATACTTCAAAAATTTTGTAAATGCAGGTTTTACAATGTCACTAATATAGGGATCATTTAACATTTCGTTAAATATTTGCATCATGCTAACTAATTCAATGAAAATGCTACTAGAAGTAGATTCATATGTTTTTGAAAATTTTAAAGTTACGGTTTTAAAAGGTTCTAAAAATTTCAACAAAGATTCGGCAAAAAACCAATCGGTGGGAGTCATTTCAAAATTGTGCATATTTTTTGCGATACAAAAATTATTTACAACTGCTTTATAATCGGTGACAACATTTAGTAAATCAAAAGTAGAATTTCATCGGTGTCTAACATCCTTTGGAAATTTTCTAAAAGGAACATTTCTAACCCTACACCAAGCTTTCCATTCTTGTAAAATGCTTGGACTTAATGCAATGAAATGTACACAATTTCTAATTTTAACTATATATGGATCGGCTATTCTTAATGCATCTTGAACACATAAATTTATAATATGACATGCACATCTAACATGAAAAATATTGTCAGATGGAGGGTTTAATACAGATTTTAAAGTAGTAATTGCTACATTATTGTTAGATGCATTATCAAAACTAATAGCCATAATTTTATCGCGAATATAAAAAACATCACAAATTTCTATAATACGGTTTGCTATTTCAGCGCCACTATGGGGATACGGCAACGCCGCAAGTGATATGATTCTTTTTTGAAGAATCCAATCATTGTCGATCCAATGACAGGTTATTCCCATCGTTGGAATATTGTTGATACCCGTCCAACAATCCGAAGTTAAACTAACCCTACAAGTTAAACTCCATAAAATTGCAATCAAAGCGTCCTTCATTTCCATGTACACTTTAAAACAATCCGATTTGCAAGTATTTCTCGGAATTCTTTTAAAATGTGGGTTTAAGGCCGTTTGATTAAAATTTTCTAAGTTCCTACCCTCGGGATAGGAAAATGGTAACTCTTCTTTAATGACTAATCGGGCCATTTCCCGATGAACAAGTTCGGGATCATAAGGGTGGCTATCAACTTGACTGGTCCTAGGGTTTATTTTTTGTTGGCCTTGTATTTGATCAAGAAGTTCTTTATGATTATGTTGGATGTGCCTACTAATTGTACCGGTGCCATCACCCCTCTTAAATTTGTATGTTTTACTACATGTTTTACACACTTTCAAACTTATACCCAGAGTATGTTCGTCCGGGATATAATCATAAAACTTATGCCAATCTCTAGTTTCTCCTCTACTTTTCCTACTACTACGAGGTTGTGTGGTTTCGGTTTGTTATTGCTGTTGTTCTTCTTCTAATTGTATGTCACCTACAACATCGTCGTGTGTACCCCATTGTTTCATAGTAGGATCAATGTAATCTTGGGCGGGCTCACTAGTTGGGACAATTGGTGGCCTACGTAAAGAGGAGGAGGAATCTTATCCGCTACAACCGCTACCACGTGATCTAGACATAATGTAGTAATGTGCTAAAGTATGTAAAAAAAATATACATTGTAGGAGCGGTGAATTATACAAAAAAAATCTAAAAAACAAGAGGGTTGAGATAGAGAAGTTCAAAAAATGAACAATAATTTTAACTACAACGCAAAAAAAAAAATAACGAGAGAGATAGAGATATTTTGATACCATTCACTGTGGAATACGCGTATGTAAAAAAAACAGTTAAAATAAGAATATAATAGAAAAAATGTAGGAGTGCTTTGCCGATTCCGCAATTGAAGAGTTGAGAAGAGGTTGAAGTAGATTTGACGAGGGTTGAAGAGAGTTGAAGACGTTGAATTTTGATTCCGATACGACCGAAATTTGATCGTGTATATGCCTCCTGATAGACTTGTTTGATGAATACTACAATTGTTCAAAAATTCTTTACAAATGATGTATAATAGTAGAGAGAGTAAGAGAGTGAGGTGTGATTTTTTATGAAATTTTTGGGGATATTTATAGGCAAAATATGTGGGAAAAAACAAAAAAAAAACAAAAAAAAAACCCCAATGGCTCAAAGAGCCGTTCCAAATGGCTCTGTCCCAAACAGAGCGCATCGCAAGTAGCGGAAGCGGAACATTTCGACCGTTCGACCCGCGAGTCCACGGTCGACCCGTCACGGGTCGAACGTTCGACCCGTACGGGTCGAAACTGCGGGTCGACCCACGGGTTAGCGGGTTGAATTCGCGAATTGAACGGGTTCGTGGGCCGGGTTTTCGCAGGTACAATTCACGTTATTTGCGACCCGGGTCGACCCGGTACTGTTCACCGGGTTCGACTCGAACCCGCCAATTAGCTAACCGGGCCGGGTTCGCGGGCCGGGTTGCGGGTGGGTCACCGGTTGACCCTGGCCCAGTTGCCATCCCTAGCTAAGCTCACCATATCGGGGACCAACGTAGGGATCCTAAAAGATGAGGCTCCCTTCTCTATAAAGAGTGCAAGAAAAAAGTGTGTGTGTTCGCATGTACAATGATAAAGATGCAATCTTTGTAGGAAAAGAGCTTTGAAATTAAATATGAGAATGGTGTAGACTTCAAAGTAGAAAAAAGAAAAAGAAAAAAAAAATCAAACTGTAAGTCCACAAAACGAAAAAAAGTGCAAATTTGATTAGAAAAATTATGAAAAATGCAAATTTTGAACTATAAATGCAAGAAAGGTGATAACTTTAGACTAAATGCAAACTGTATGCTAAATATGAGAAAAAGATGTTAGCTTTAAACTAAAGATGCTAGGTGATGCTGCTGTTTTTCGGGTGTGGGAGCAACAGATAGTGATTTCGTTTGTTGAAGAGGAAACTCAGATCGCAATCGTAGATCTGACATTGATGTGAGGCTCGTATGAGTGGGGTGTATGGGCACAAAGACAACCGAAGTCGTGCAAAAAAGTCTGAAACACCGGGAGGACTCCCGACGACAGACCCTCTGATGCTCAAGTCAGTAATCAGCCGTTTAAAGAGGTATTAGGTGGTAAAAATGTGATTACCTGATAACAGTGGAGGGGAACATGTATTTATAGGTCAGAGGAAACCTGTTATAGAGAGGTTTCTTGCTACCTAATTAGATCCCACTGATTAGGGAGAGTTAATAATTCCCTGATCCTGATTCTTTGGGGTTGGATTTACTGGCTGCATAGCTTCCCCCAGAGGGCTGGGCCGAACTGGTGGGCCTGTACGAAAGGCCTACGAAATGTGCTCAGGCCCGGAGTTGCTCATGAGATTGCTTATCCAAAACCTTTCTTCATCATGATCCATACAAAATCAAACGGTGGGGATTAGCCACAACTTTTATGCATATCACAAGCTCCCCACTCTCAGAGGTGAGCTCTTGGTTGTCATCGAGAAGTAGATAACTCGTAGGGGAAATATGTGCTAACATAGGGAATAATATGCTGCAATGGTGTCGGGCCCTCTCCATGTTGCCGATGTAGAGACGTTGACCCTGAGGGACGAGGGCTCCGCGATGAGTTCGGAGTCAGAGTGCTATTTCGAGGCAGGTATCAGAGGCGTGAGCCTTGTATGCCGAGAAATTTGCTGCGGGTCGGAGTCGGTGTGCCATTTCAAGGCAAATGTCTGAAGCGTGAGCTATGTATGCGGAGAAATCTGCATTGAGCTCGAAGTTGGAGAGCCATTTTGTCACGCTCCACTTCCCGTTATACGGAAACACGGACACGTAATTGAGGCCCAACGAATGATATAAGCATATCAACTCATATCATCCATAAGCAGTAACATTCAACTCAACAATATGAAACATAACCACAAATACGTATGCAATAAAATAATCACATAAACATAAATAATACATGAAATGTCTCATCAATAACCAACATCTGGAAGGAAAATAAACTTCAGGTCACCAAAGCCCGGAATACAAAGTACGATAATAATAACAATGCTGGAATTGAAATAACATTGACGAAATAATTATTTGTTGCTGCTGATTTTGGTGTGGGAGCAAACCGATAAATTTGTGGATTCTTTTGGAAACAATAGAGGCAAACTTGTTGACTTTCACCGACGTTTGATTGTTCCTTGCCACTGCGTTGGCTTGCAAAAAGTTTCATACACCGAGATGGATCTCGGCGACGAACCCTACGACGCTCAAGTCAGTAATCAGGAAGATAATAAAAAAGCGTTTATGTGGAAAAATATTGATTACCTTGTTATGGTGGGGGGAGAGGGGTATTTATAGTCGCCTTAAGAGGCAGTTTAGAGATAATCATTTATCTCTATGTCCCGGTATTTTTGAATAGGATATATATAGTTTAAACTCGTTTCATGATAAGAGGGGCAGTTTAAACTGCCTCTTAAAAATAATCATGAATTTGAATTACTCTTTAAATATCTGGGCTAGTTTGAAAAGGGTTACCACCCACGCCCAATAGGGTAGATCCATTTTCGGGTTACTGTGTTTTGTAGAGAGACCCAGTTCCTATTTTAGACCCGTTTGTAGGTACAATTACCGTTTTACCCTTGAGAGCTTTAAGATTCGTGCTCGGTTTGAACGGTCTTGATTTAATCTTATTTTTAGCCATATTACGCGCCCCCCACTCCGAGAGATCGAGTTTAACAGTCGTTGGGGAGTAGTTTTCTTGTTTTAATGGTGTACGGGATGTTATCGGTGTTCTTAGGAGCTTCAGAATCGCTCGCGGGGCTTAACAACTTTTAATTGAGCCTGCCTTGTATTCAGATGTATTTGTGGGATCTTCTGGATATTTTATTGATTTGTTTTCTATTTTTTAAATTATTTTTTGAATTATTTATTTAGTTTTGCGAAGTAACAATCAATTTTAAAAAAAAAACATCAATCAATCATTCAAACTCATAATTACTTTTCCAGAAGCTCAAAAATATTTTTCCAAACTCATAATTATTTTTTAGAATTTTAATTAATTTTTTAAAGTTTTAAATTATTTTTTGCAATTTTAAATAATTAATTAGATTTAATAATAAAAATAAAAGAATTAATCAATTAATTACCGACGTGGCGCAATCTTGAGCGTCGATCACGTCATCGGCGGATTCTTTGGACGATCAGATGGTTGATTTGGAGTTTGCTGACGTGGTTTAATCTGGACGTTTTGATCGTGAGTGCATCGGGAGGGGGGCATTTTACCCAATTTCACGCTCGGTCGTTCGAACGTTCAGATTTTGGATCTGGGCTACGTGGTGTGATCAGAGCCGTTGATCAAGATCAAGCCCGAATCATGAGGCGATGATTTTCCCCATTTTCATGCTCGGTCGTTCGGACGCTCGGATTTCAGACCCGGGCTACGATCAGAGCCGTTGATCAAGATCAAGCGTGAATTTTGAGGTGGCGATTTTCTCCATTTTCACGCTCGGTCGTTCGGACGCTCAGATTTTGGATCTATGCTACGTGTCTTGATCAGAGCAGTTAATCAAGATCAAGTGCGAATTTTGAGGTGACGATTTTCTTCATTTTCACGCTCGGTCGTTCGGACGCTTGGATTTTGGATCTGGACTACGTGGCTTGATCAAAGCCGTTGATCAAGATCAATCATGAATTTTGAGGTGACGATTTTCTCCATTTTCACGGTCGGTCGTTCGAACGCTCGGATTTTAGATTCGGGCTACGTGGCGTGATCAGAGCCGTTGATCAAGATCAAACGCAAATTTTGAGGTGACTATTTTCCCAGTTTTCCCGGTCGGTCGTTCGAACGCTCGAATTTTGGATCCGGGTTGCGTAGCTTGATCAGAGCCGTTGATGAAGATCAAGCGCGAATCGTGAGGCGATGATTTTCCCCATTTTCATGCTCGGTCGTTCAGACGCTTGGATTTTGGATCTGAGCTACGTGGCGTGATCAGAGCCGTTGATCAAGATTAAGCACGAATCATGAAGCAATGATTTTCCCTATTTTCACGCTCGGTCGTTCGGACACTCGGATTTTGGATCCGAGCTACGTGGCTTGATCAGAGCCGTAGATCAAGATCAAGCGCGAATCTTGAGGTTGTTTGACTAGTCAATGAGTTTTCGACGCCGCATCCAGTTCCCGCCTTTACGAATTCTGTCGTTTAGCATTTTGATGGGCTTTTTAGTGGTTTCGGGGGCCCAAAGCTCTCAGAAGCCCAAGCAGTGACCCCTCTTTCACTATAAGTCTCCCCCTCCCCTCATTTTCACATTCTCTCTTTTTACTCTTGGTAAACTTTTCTTACTGCTGGGTGGCTCAACTGGCGTTCGCGGCCAATCATTAGTGTTTTCCGGCTTTTCCGATCGTAGCTGTCACATCAAGGTAAATATATATTTTAGTTTATATATTTTACGAGATGTCTAGGGTGTCATCTGGGAGTGAGACCTCCACCTCGGACCACGGGAATGATCAGCTGTTGGTAGTCCCCCCAACCGTGGACAAGGGGAAGAAGGTTGTTGGGTCGGTGGTCATCGAGACGATAGTGGAGGAGGTGAGGAGAGCGGGGGAGTCGGGAAGGCTACCATCCATTTTGACTAACCTCGGGGGAATCAGAGGGTATTCCAATGATCTTCTTGCCAAAGTTTTGTACGGGAGCTTGACTTCGTATGAGGAGAACAAGCCAATGGAATGCTCTGAGGTTGACAACATCCCTTCTGTTCTTACGGACAGGGACTTGCAGTGCATTCGAAGAAGATTTATGATATCGACGGAGTTTACCCTCCTTCATTCGGGTCCGGGGTTCTGAGCATGTTCGGTGACCTCGCCAGACACGTGCGTCTTCCATTTGATGCACTCAATGCCGGTCTTGGTCTACCCCTACCGCCGTTCGTGACCGAGGTATTGCAGTGGTACGGATCGAGTCCTGTCCAGTACATGCCAAACATGTGGAGGCACATCATCGGCTTCATACTTCAGTGCCTGGTAGTGGGGGTTGAGCCTCAGCTCAGCATCCTCCGAAGTCTTACCGGATCCATTGCATGAGCAAAATGGAGTGTCGGTACTATTTGTCGCCATGGCAGGGTGTGAAATTGATCGAGAACCCGAACTCCATCATGTTTTGGAAAGAGAAGTATTTCTTGATCCAGGGTAGCGAACCGTGGGATTTTCCTACGAGATGGAGGGAGGATGTGCCGAGGTGGGCGAAGGCCAAGCACATATTTAATTTGGAGGAAGAAGAGGTTGTATCGAAACTCCTCGGTCGCCCTACCTTGAGTTGGAAGGATATGTCCGAGGAGGTTCTCATCGGTGGGGGTCTCAGTCCGATCGACCACAGTATGCTTCAGATATTTCTCTTCGTTTTATTTTCTTTTAATCTTATTTTCTTCGTACGCTAACATTTTTGTCCTTTGTTCTGGCAGAGACCTCTGGTATGGATTTCAGAGTGATGCTATTCGATCGAGGAGGAGTAGGCAGCAAGGCCACCGATAGTAAGAAGAGGAAGAGAACAACAGCGGGGCCGTCGTCTGGCCGAATTGTGAAGGGCTCGATAGTGACAGCCCTGGTAGTTAACCTGGAGTCCCCATCTTCTGCTCCGTCTGCCCCGTCTGCCACTCCTGTCCTATCTGCCCTTCCTGCCCCAACCGTCGAAGTATTCACTCGTGGCACTGCACTGGCACTTGAGGCGCCACCACTTATCGCTGAGGCGGAGGCGATTCTTACTGAGGAGAACAAGAAGCTCTTCGTCCCTGACTGGCAAGTGATGAAGCAGGATGGCTTCTTAAGGGACTCCGCTATGAGCATGCCGACGATTCGTCATCTTCCAACCCCGAAGGACCGAGCAGCGATGAAGGCAGGGTCAGTTAGCGATGATGCCCTTGAGAGTACTAGGGTGACCATGTCGGTGTGTAGCTATTCAAACTCTCATAACATAGGAATTTTTTACTGCATTTCACTTAGTTTTTCCTTGCTTTTCTATAGATTGCTTGCCACTTTAGCCACCTTTTGGAGCAGTTTGCCTAGATGGAGAAGGAGCTCAAGGTGGCGAGTGATACAGATCGGTCGGAGAGAGTCAAGGCCATGAAGATGTACGAGGTGGAGAGGCATCGGTCGGAGTCTCAGGTTGTTCAGATTAGCTTCTTCGAGTTCACCTTGGTGAAGGCGAACGAGCAGATCACCTTTGAGATGGCGAGGGCGGACAAGGAGAGAGAGAGGGCTAAAAAGGAGAGGAAGATGGCCACAAAGGCTGCCGAAGACGCGACGAAAGAGAAGGAAGCGACTGTGGAAGCAACTGCAGAGACAATTAGGACTGAGGAGAAAATGCAAATGCGCACAAACATGGAGCAGTCCTATGCCAGGGCCCTCAAATATGTAAAAGCACGTGTCCCCGGCTTCGACAGCTCGGGGTATAGATTGTACAACCTTCTTGAAGGTGAAGTGGTTGAGGGGGCAGAAGGCGTCGGTGGAGGTGAAGAGGACGAAGAAGAAGGAGAAGGGGGGAGGATGTTGTGTGGCAGACCCTTAGTCAATGATTGTGGCGGTACCGGAGGTGATCACAGGGCCGATCACGGAGCAGTCCGCTGAGGTGGCTCCTTGACCTTTTTTGTATCTATAGTATTAATTTTTCTTTGAGCGCTTTTGTACTGATGCCGTATAGCAGACTGGCCACCGCTCTTGTATCCTCCTTTTGGAAATGAAAAAGGGCTTTTTGGGACTCGTATTGTTTGGCGGCGAGGCTTAAAGTTATCTTAAAGTTCTCAGTTTGTTAGCACTTGAACTTAGACTTAATTTTGTAGCTCCCCATGGACCTAGCGCTTAGCCTCCTTAGAGTCAGAACTCAGAACTATCTTGTAGCTCTATTTGAAGTCCGGGCATTTTACGTTTCTTTCTTTGATTGGCTTCCCTAGGGTAGCGAGGTATCACATCTCCGCTCTAATCAAGGCATTACCAAGTTGGGGCTTGCTCGATCTCGGGAGATGCTTTTAAAGTAGAGAGGGAGTTAGGTCATTTGAGGCTGACCTTGGCTCGCTGAGATATCGAGATGAGGCATCTTGAAGTGAGAATTTGTGAAGTACCCCCTAAAGGTGAGGAGACCTGTCCTTTGATGGCTATCAGCCAAGGCTTGAGGCTTAAATTCCTTTGCCACTCTATATTCGAAGCGAGATCCGAGAGGGACGAATTAAAGAACTTGGTGCTCGAGAAGAGTCTAGTGGCGGCTCATCTTCGGAAGACTATCTTCAATGTCTCGCGAGGGTTAGTACGAGCCGAGTGCCTTGTTTGAAGATTAGAGTGACGGATGACTCTCTCAAAGAGCGGGTCGTTGAGTTAGAGGAAGAGAATCTTCGTCTGAAATGGTTTCCTGAGGGGAGCAACGTTAGAAGCACTTCTTGTCCTCGAGATGAGTACGCCCAAAGGGAGATCGTTCCACGAGTTAGCACTTCGTTCACCTCCTACTTTGTGAAATCCTGGGATGCTGAAAGCGGAGTGGCCAGCTCGTCGAGCGGAGCATCTGTTGGTGCGACTGGTAGGTCTAAGGGTCCTGATGGTACCACTCAGCTGGCAGGCTTGGAGATCTATTCAGAGGCCATGAGAAAGCGGCACAGTGCTCGTCATCCCCATGTATCTCTTAATAGAAGTGTAATACTTTCTAGGAGGAGTTAGGGTGAGATTTTGTAGTTCTGTAGGAGTCTTTAGTCTTAAATAGGACTTGTATCTCCATCTTTAGCAGAATAAAATGTTTATAGTATTCAAGCAATGTTTTAGTTGATTGCATTTTTTGATCTTGTAATGAGCCCTTTCGCCCAATAACACTTGTAATTATTCCTTTCTTGTGGAACAAGCAGCGTTTTTCGGCTTAAGAGTTCTTATTTTCTCTAAGTGTTTGCTAACACTTGTGTTTAAGAGAGTTCCAATAGTTGTGGGAGCAATTTCGAATGGTAGGCTACTTCGCACTTGTTTGTTCGCAAGTGGCTAAAGTGGCATCGAATCAAGTGTTGGACTTCGAACTTGTCATTTTAAGAGAGTTTCAACATTTGTGGGAGCAATTTCGAATGGTGAGCTACTTCGCACTTGCTTGTTTTCAAGTAGCTAAAGTGGCATCGAACCAAGTGTTGGACTACGAACTTGTCATTTTAAGAGAGTTTTCAACAGTTGTGGGAGCAATTTCGAATGGTACTTCCTAATTAGGTGATAGTATTCCTTTCTTGCTCGGGAAAGAAATTGATAGTTTTCTAAGAACCATATCTCCTTCTTTGAGATTAGTAGGGCAGACTCTCTTGTTGTAGGACTGCTCGATCCTACGCCGATAGATCACGTGACGGATGGAGGATCTTTCTCGAATCTCATTGATGAGATCCAAGTTGCCCCGAAGCTGGTTCGAATTTTGCTCTTTATTGAAGGAAATCAAGCGGGGAGAAGGTACGCCAACTTCCAGTGGGATGACGGCTTCGGAGCCATAAGTAAGGTTGAAGGGAGATTCTCCTGTGGGGGTCCATTTAGTAGTGCGGTAGCTCCAGAGCACATTGGGGAGTTCGACCCATAATCCCTTTGTGGATTTGTGCAGTCTCTTTTTTAGGCTGGAGAGAATTTGCCGATTGGCATTCTCAGCTTGACCCTTTGATTGCGGGTGGGATACTGAGGAGAATCGTTGCTGGATACCAAGGTTCGTGAAAAAATTACAGAAGGCTGCCCCCGTAAATTGGGTCTCATTGTCCGTTGCAAAGACTTGAGGTATACCGAATCTGCAGACGCTGTTCTTCCAAAGGAACCATCGGACTCTATTCTCAGTGATTGTCGCTAAAGGCTCAACTTCAATCCATTTGGATAAGTAGCCGATTGCAATGACAAGGAACTTCAGCTGGCCCGACGCTGGACGGAATGGCCGGAGCAAGTCCATCCCCTACATTACGAAAGGGGTCAGACTGGATAAGGAGGACAGCTGGGCTTGTGGTAAGCGCCGAATTGTTTAGAACTTTTGGTAGGGGGTGCATTGGCGAACGTGCTGTTTGGCATCGCTAAGGAGTGTAGGCAAGAAATAGTCATAATTTAAGATTTTGTGGGGCGAAGGACCTTGTTCCCAAATGTGTAGCACCCCGATTTCCAATACTAGAAAAACCGAGACACGAGCCAAGACCTTTTCTTCAATTAGTCATAATACACAGAAAATAGGAGAATTTAAAACTTTTTATTCAACACCCAATATATTACAAGTCTAAATATTATACAACTGCAATACCTTACAATAGAGTTACAATATTACCTTTACATTCCCGAGTATTACAACCTTCAACATCTTACATCAGAGTACAAGGAATGAAGAACAACACTTGGTAACTCTCACTTGAGTACTTCTCAACTAATAGATAATCAACACACATATTACAACGGAACTAAATATGACATTGACTCCTTGCTTCCCTTGCCTTGAGTCCTCCTGAATCTCGCCCTTGTACTTCGGCGATCCAGTACCTATGGAAGTGGGGACGTCAGTATTCACTGACGCTTAAAGGCTAATAACAAAGCAGCGAATCTCCCAAACAACATACAAAATATGGCAATGGTGTTGGTGTAGTTTAAGTGTTCGTGAGTGCTATGACTAGACTCTAATGCGATATTTAACTAGAACTAGGATGCTTCCTATTCTAATGTCAGCGAGTCTCCAAAGTAACATGCATCCCATACTACATGCGACCCCATCTCAAGCCGTTTCTCCATATATAGGGATTTGAACCCGCGTTATGAATTCTAATTGTACACAATCTGTTCTTGACAGATACAACGTGACTAATGAGGTTACAGACGTGTTCAAGTCCCACTAATGCAGCTCGCCAGTGGTGTCCATGTTTTCCACTGCTACCCGGCTAACCGGACCTCATCCTAAATCCAAATCATAGGGTCTCGCAAGCGCAGGGTAGCGCGAAGCCTACCCTGTGGCACTCCTGGGGTCTCGCAAGCGCAGGACTGCACAATGCATCCTGTGGCACCCCCAGCCACGACACTTCAGGAATGAACAGCGCGAGATACGCAACCCGTGCTCCCAACTCGTGAGACGGCACCATACGTATCCCTTTGACGGGAAGGTACAACCCAATAACACCACCTAAGGCCTGCCTCAAGGGACAAGTTGGTCGTAAGGCGCCCCCTACAACCAACTCCTCTCTTTTCGGCGAGGGTCTAAGTAAATGATCTTTATAAGTTACTATCTTAATGATGTCCCTGACTCGAACAATCCTAGGAATGACAATATTATAAGCACAACATGCTAGGCCTTAAATTAGACTTCGCAAGACAACTCTACTAGGCTGCTCAACCTAGACTTACCAGAACCCTTCCGGATCCGGTTCCTGGCCTATCGATCCAAGACCCCGGCAATGCGAACATACATGCATGCTACTACCCTGAACTTGGATTCTGTCTATACTCCGGTCCTCGATCAACCTACCTCGGTTAAGATTCGACGGTACACAAGGAGTGACTCCTCCACAGTTCCTTAGGGGTAAGAAAACATAGGTCTTGATGGTCGATAGCCTCTAGGGTGGTAATATCAACCTAGACGAGCACAACGAACTGTGTACTAGCTAATCAAGCTATATACGAGTAACAACCACATACGAGCCAATAAGCTACGTATGAACAATAGCTACCTACGAGCCAGGCGGGCCTCGTAGGAGATAACAACGTACATACCAGCCGAATAAGCTGCGTATGAGACCAACAGCTACGCACGGGCCGGTCGAGCCGCGTACGAGACAACAACCTACATACGAGCCAAATAAACTATGTATGAGACCCACAACCCCATACGGCCCAGTCGAGCCACGTACGAGCACAACCATATGCAAACAATCATACAGGTAATCAACCTAGAAGCAACCAAACGTGCTTACTAGCAAACTTGATCTTCTATTATTAGAAGCAACAGAGGAATCTGCTAATAGTCTATGATCGGTATTCTACCAAGAAAAAACCGAAGGCGACCTAACAACCTTTATCAACTAACTATTACTAGTGATCTTCCCAATCCTTGTTACCCCTACGGATGAGGAATGTCCCTGTGATAGGGTCTAATTCTAATTTGAACCTCACACATTAGAACTCACGGTTTCCTTTCCAAAACGAACTAGAACAACATAGAACCTACGTTCGTGCAATATTCCCTTAGGATGCTACACTACACTCTTCAAGCATGTGTGGGCTCCCTACTAACATTGACTACAACAAGCTAGTTGTCATTACCATTATGACATGATTCTTTCCTTATTGCTTAACCTATAGCACTTTAAGCATGGCATACGATTGCAAGCATCTACCTACAACAATCTAATTATGGTACATAATATAACCACCCACCACAATACTCCTAAGTACGAATATGATTTAAGCATGTGCTTATATCAAGCTTAAGCATGAAAATCACTATGATCTGGACATGAAGTCTACTATAGTCAAGCATAGGTTACAACTTGAGCGTGAATACTTACTACTTAGAGTATATATCTCTACTACCACCTTAAGCATGGATCTTCATTACTTAACATGATTAATCATCACAACCCAAGCATGGATATACAATTAGCATTAACCTACAATATTCCTAAGCATGAATTATAACTCCTACTCATTCTAAGCATGGTAGATTAATTCCTACCTTAATCTAACATGGCATTTGTTAGACATGAGTATCTTCTAGCTCGATCTTGAACCATATTTAGGCATGAACATACACTATTTAAGCATAGATATCATCTAAGCATGATCGTCTACTAACTTAGCATGAACAACAATTAAGTATGACATCTACTAACTTAGCATAAACAATCATTTGCATGGTCATCTACTAACTTAACATAAACAATAATTAGTATGACATCTACTAACTTAGCATGAATAATGATTAAGCATGATCATCTACTAACATAGCATGAACATATACTTATCTAAGCATGGATATCATGTAAGCATGAATATTTATTTGATCTAGCATGGTATATAACTTTCCTATAAGCATGTAAGCATGGATAAATCAATCTAGCATGTATACCACTTTCCTACAATTATCTAAGCATAGATAAATTAATCTAGCATGGTATACAACTTTCCTACAAGCATGTAAGCATGGATAAATTAATCTAGCATGATATACCTCTTTTCTACACTTATCTAAGCATAGATAAATTAATCTAGCATGGTATACAACCTTCCTACTAGCATGTAAGCATGGATAAATTAATCAAGCATGATATCCACTTTCCTACAACTATCTAAACATAGATAAATTAATCTAGCATGGTATACAACTTTCCTATAAGCATGTAAGCATGGATAAATTAATCTAGCATGATATACCACTTTCCTACAATTATCTAAGCATAGATAAACTAATCTAGCATGGTATACAACTTTCCTACAAGCATGTAAGCATGGATAAATTAATCTAGCATGATATACCTGCTTTCCTACACTTATCTAAGCATAGATAAATTAATCTAGCATGGTATACAACCTTCCTACTAGCATATAAGCATGGATAAATTAATTTAGCATGATATCCACTTTCCTACAACTATCTAAACATAGATAAATTAATCTAGCATGGTATACAACTTTCCTATAAGCATGTAAGCATGGATAAATTAATCTAGCATGATATACTACTTTCCTACAATTATCTAAACATAGATAAATTAATCTAGCATGGTATACAACCTTCCTACTAGCATGTAAGCATGGATAAATTAATCTAGCATGATATCCACTTTCCTACAAGCATGTAAGCATGGATAATTTAATCTAGCATGTATAATGATTCTTACAACATTGTATACATTTTTCCTACAATGATCTAAACATAGATAAATTAATCTAGCATGATATCCACTTTCCTACAAGCATGTAAGCATGGATAATTTAATCTAGCATGTATAATGATTCTTACAACATTGTATACATTTTTCCTACAATGATCTAAACATGAATACCATTAAGCATCTACTAAAACTTTACACAACATACACATCTACAACTACTTTATTTAACCCAACATTTACTATAAAACACCTACTAACTTCTTTATTTAACACAAGTATCTACTACTATCCATATAACCATCCACTAAAGCCTCTTTATTTAACAAAACATCTACTCTACTTTATATAAACATCTACTTCTACTACTACTTTATTTTAACCATGAACATCTACTAACATTTTACATAACATAACCATCTATAACTACTTCTTTTTAACATCTATTACTACTACTACTTTACTTTAAACATAAAACATCTACTACTTAAATATCTACTAAATCTTTATTAGCATTGATTTCTTATTATTACTAGTGATCATAAAAGAGATCTTTTTAGCCATTCTACAACTAGTGATTTTAGAGTAGTTTCTTTTTCATAATTAGAATTAATATCTACAATGGGTTCTTTCTTACTTAAGATTATAAAAGAAAATAACAGTAATAAGATAAAGTAAGAACCCTTTAATTTTTGGTCCATCCAACATATGCTTTCTTTTTAGTCCAAGTCCAATGTGTGTCCTACAACCAAATTGGTTGTATACAAGTCCATATGCTTTATGTATGAGTTCATATTCAAGTCCTACAACCAAAGATGGTTGTATACATAAGTCTATATGCATATGTTTATTGTAGTCCCATTTCATAACACAAAACAACAACTACAACTATAAAGATTTAATCTTTATGTTTATTTAGCACTACTACTTGTTTCCATTTCATTTCTTGTGATTATTACTTTTAACATTCACAAACATACAAAATAAGAACCACATACAACAACATCATCACAACAACTATCCCAAAAGAACCAAAGAAAACAAAACAAGGAAGACAAGAAGAAGAAGAAGCCAAAAAAGTCAACAACTCAACAAACAAAAGAACAAGTGGAGAACCTCCACCTAATTTCCTTTGTTGGAAGGACTTGCTTGCTTATACTTCTCCTTCCCCTAAGCTCCTATGATGGCTTCTAAACCTACAAAACAAAACTCTCAAATTAAAGGTGGGTTCTCTCTTTCTTTTCCTTTCCTTTCTTTTGTTTTGTAAAAATGAGACAAGTGGAGAAGGAGGGGGCATTTATAGGTGGAGAGAATGGTGGAGAGTGCAAAAGTGCACTCAACATTATGAACAAAATCCCCCAAGAAGAAGCAATCCGGCCATGCTTGTAGGAGGGTAGGGGTGAGGTGGAGTTAAGGTGCTAAGGGTGAGTTGGAAGCATGGTGAAAAGATAAGGTTTCTAGAAGGGGTTTTTACTTAATCTCCTCATGCATACAAAAAACCCTAGATTAAGCTTCCTAATAAAACCCTAATCATCTAATTAGGTTGTCATGACAAGAATGAGTATATTGTCTAAGAGTACATACTACATATTTTGTATAATGTACTAAGTATAATACGAATGTATGTATATGTATATGTATGTGTATACCAAAATTCTTATATAATCCTCATAAAATAGTTTAATTTGAAAATAATAATAAAATAAGTTTTATTATCAATTCGGATGATCGCGCTACCAATTTGGTGTACTTCAGATGTACACCGACCGATATGTGCGCGCAGACAGTGTTTGTGGACAACCGGCAAAATTTACCAAAATAATTTGATTTTGGAATTAAAAAAAATAATAATAAATAAAATAATAATTTACACAAGGTAATATCTGTCTGGGATATTACAAAATGAGCGCCGCACATCCTTTCGTAGGCCTCCTTTAGAGCGTACTGGGCCTCCTCGGGGGAGAGGCATTTCAAGTAGGGTCTGCCGTCCACTTGAGTGTAAGAGTGCTTGTACCTGACCCCTTCGATAAGCGCGTATCGCTCGGCTCTGGTTCTGATTCTTCTATCCTCTTTAAGGTCTTGAGGGAGGATTCCTGTATTTGAGAAACTCAAGTAGGGGCTTCATCCAATTCTCCCTGAGTGCTAGGGGCAGCGTCTCCATCAGTTCAGGGCCTTCTTCCTTGATGCTTGGTTTCAAGAGGACTTCTATCAAGACGGTTCGTTCTAGCCCCTAGAGGAAAGAGGAGGCCAGCTTTGAGAGGGAATCTGCCTGCGCATTTTCCTCTCGGGGAATTCGTTAGAGTTGTGCGTCTTTGAAAGTAGCCCTCAGCTCTTTGACCTTGGCCAAATATTTGACCATGCGTTCATCTCTTGCCTCATACTCCCCCGATACATGGTTCACTACTAGCTGTGAGCCACTAAATATTTTGACGCGCTGGACTCCGGCCTTGCGTTCCATACATAGACTGGATATGAGAGCCTCATATTCTACATCATTATTTGATGCCCAAAAATTAATGCAGAGTGAGAACTGAAGAATGAAGTCATCGGGGCCAGTCAAGACGACCCCAGCCCCACTCCAGAATGGGGGTTACTCTATTACCTTGCTGGGGTCAGGGATAGTGCTCTCTACTATAAATTCTGCCAGGGCTTGTGCCTTGATAGCGGTTCTGGGCTGATAGTTGATATCATGTTGGCTCAGCTCTATAAACCACTTCATAAGGTGCCTCAAAGTTTCGGGCTTGTGGAGCACTTGCTTGAGTGGCTGATCGGTAAGAGCGACCACTGAATGAGACTGGAAGTAGGGGCGGAGCTTTTGAGCTGCCATGACTAACGCATAGGCCATCTTTTCTACCTTTGGATAACGGAGTTCGGCGTCCCTGAGGACCTTACTCACATAGTAGATGGGCTTTTGCGTCTTATCTTCTTCTCTTACCAGGACGGCGCTGAGCATCTGTTCTGAGGTGGCGAGGTATATGTAGAGGACTTCCTCGGGCTTTGGCTTGCCCAAGAGTGGGGGGTTAACCAGATAGGCTTTGAGTTGATCGAAGGAATCCTGTTGCTTTTGCCCCAACTCGAAGCCTTTCACCCCTCTAATGTAACACCCTAGATTTGATTTATAAGATTTTGTGATTTTACGTGTTGTGCACGTATGATTTTGTTTGTATAATTTCTCGTATAAAATATTTTTATATAGTAATTGTTCTCTTTATTTTTCTAAAATTATTCTCTTTAAAAGCCTAATTTAAATCTAGGCCTAAGTGTCCTTTTTTAAGCCCACTATATTTATTAATTATTTAATTATTTTGAGCTCATGGTTAGTTTGGCCCATTAGTGAGCCCATCTATTTTAATTCTCTTTTGAAATGGTCTAACTTGTAGTGTAGACTCATTTCATGGACAATTAAATTTGTCACATGAACAAATTTGTAAATGGGGAACACTAGAGTGGCACGTGCATGCACTAGCATGTGCAATATGCACACTTTAGGAGTGGCCGGATGGTGATGGAGAGAGTGTGAGAGATGGAGGTGGTTACTCTCATCATGGGTAGTTTATATAACTCCCTATTTCTTCTAAGCCCTTAATCTCTAACCATTGGATCTAATCCTGGCCCTCCATTCACCCTAAGAATTTGTATAAATACGCCCCCCCCCCCTCATTAACTCTCATTGCACCTAAAAGAAAATAATAGAAAGAAAGAAAAAAAATTCAAGTTGTGAGACAAAAAAATTGTGGAGTTTTGTGAGTTGAAAAGATTGAGTGCTAGTGTGTTCTTCATCCAAGGAGTGGTGGCCGGTTTTTCCAAGGAGGGATGCTCGGTTTCTAGCTGTGCATCAAGGAGGAGGTGGCTTGTGGCTTGATCTAGGAGGAGAAGGTTTTGTTCATTTGTTGTAGGAGATTCTTTAGGAGTTCTTTGATTTTCTCTCCAAATAAGGCGGGTGTTTTTCATGCTTCTAATCTAGTTACCATGCTAGGAATGAATTGCTACTAAGAGAAAACTAAGTGATTTGGACTTATGGTTGTTTTTGAGATAAAATGATAAAATAGGGAATGATTGATAAATGATTGCTAATTAGGAATTAAAGTGTTAGAAATTATCACCTTACCATGCTATATGTTTATGAGTTATGCTTTATGGAGATTTTGTGCTTGTGAGACAAATAATAAATTAAATGCATCATGGATAATTGTTTGCTTAAATTAAAGTTATACTAATGTAGAAAAATGAGATTTGGTATCCTAAAAATGTTGTAGGATGATTAATGAGTAAAAGAACAAAGAAATAAGTTGTCTTGTGAAAAATCTAATTCTTAAATTATGTAAAAATTATGTAAAAATATAGATCGTTCTCAATGTTGAACTATGGACATAGAACATAAATTAAGACAAAAAATGCATTGTTATAAGGCAAATAATGATTATAAAAATATTAGTTTACTGTAATTTTATATATTTTTACGTTCTGGAAAGTTTGGTTTCAAAAGGAGAAGAAAAGAGACTAAAAACGTTTTGGGAATTATGTGAAACAATTAGAAATAGACAGAGATTAGATTAAAACACAATCAAACTCTTTTCTTTACAACCTGGCCCCTTAGACCAAGTGGTTGAGTTGCGATGAGGTTTTACTGTAGCCGTGAGCTGACCAAGAGGTCTCGGGTTTGGTACTAGATAGGAGCCTTTTAATTCGATTTTTTATTAAAAATCCAAATAACTCGAAAGTTGATACACATGGATAGGGACCCATTTCATATCGCTTTGGGACTTTGGCACAGTGGCTTTGGGCACCACAGTGCGGACACTGTAGCGCCACGTGGCCTAGGGTTGCGGGTTCGATTCCGAGCGTGGGTTTCGGTTTAAAAAATGATTTTTTTGGGAAAAAAAAGTATTTTGAGAGTTTTTTTAAATTGAATAAAATTGAGAAAAATTACAGAAAAATCCCTGAAAATATGCAGATTTTTTTTTATGAAATAATTTCTATAACTTTTGGTGTATTATAATTGAAAATTTGGGACAATTTTCAAGAAAGGACTTATTTATTTTTTGGAAAAGAAAATAAATGAGTTGTTTGAAGAAATTCAAAATGAGACTTAGAAATGAGAAATTGCGATTCGTGAAATTAGTATGGATTAATATAAGAGTAAGATAATTGTGTGGAAAGCACAAATTGTTGAATGTGACTAGTTGGGAAAAATTTAGTTCTTTTGGTTATGCATGATAGTGTACATGAAATTAAAAGTGAATGTTCGATAAGTTATGAAAGATCTTACGAATACGAATACATGAATGCTATGAACATGAAATGAAAATTTTTGTCAATCATGAAAGAGAACTTATGAGTATGAAAGAACTCGATATTGTGATTATGAGTTGAAATTAAGAAATAGGAGGTAGCTAAGCCTCATACCGGCAATAAAAGAAATGTTGATATGATATTTGGGTGAAAGCCCAGGTTTGGGTCAAATGCGTTGATTGATGGTTAAGACCGGTATAGAGGAAAGAGTTAACCCTAGGAATTGATTTTTGTTCATGATTCATTAAATTAAGGACTAGTTACATAGAAAAGACGTGATGAAAGTAAGAGAAAAACACAAGTATGATGGTCTCGAGTCTACGGTGTGAGAGTGATTCATAGGTTGCCTACTTAATGAGTCAAGTCTTGGCGTGGACACTACTCCGGAATTATCGGGATCTTGACGACGCTTGTGGGATGTTTGATTGACTACGGGTGGTGCCATGGTCCATGACGGAGGCTGAATTGACCATATGCTCTGCACGATGCATCATGCCACGACGTGGAATTCCCCTCCAGGCTGTCTGGACATGGGCTCGTAACTCATAGGACATCTAGGATACTTGCCGTAGTTACAGTAGTTGATTAAGTCATGGCGAGGGATCGAACCCTACAAGTTGAAGAATGATTAAGGGCTTGCCCTCGGACCTATGTAGAATGGGATGCATAGAATCCGAACAAGTACACATTAGCATCATCTAATAATAATAATAAATTGCATTAAGGACTAGACGCACAATCACAACACGACATCAATAGGATAGTCCCCTTAGCTTTGTTTGTGAAAAAGTTTGTAGTTTGTTAAGCATTGAAAATCGTCATACTGTTTCGGCATAGAGAGGATGTCCGTATATAATATCTCGTCAGTTGAATGAACTGACATGCCCACAATCTTTATGAAGGATAAAGGAATTGACAAAGATTAAAGTATGCAAGCAGCTTAAAGAATATTTCAAGTGTTGTACATCTATTTATGTAAATCTTGTAAATTGCTTCCGCTGTTTAAGTTTAAATGTAAATGTAACTCTGATGTAAAGAAAAGTTTAAATTTCCTTATAAAATTGTACGAAGAGATGTGTAAAGATCCTGTGGAAATTCGAATTCAGTTGTATTTGGAATTCGGGTTGTTACATCTAAGGGCCTTGAAGAACGGGAGACATTTTTCTCCTAACTTGGAGAAAATGCCTTATGGCCGCGAGGCATCCTGTGAGTCTTTGTACATCTTTGACACTGGAAGGGGGAGCCATGTTCAGTATGGCCTGAATCTTTTCTGGGTTGGCTTCTATGCCTTTTTGGCTAACCATGAACCCAAGATATTTGCAGGATGAGACACCGAAGGCACACTTGTTCGGGTTTAGTCTCATGTTGTGACTCCGCAACATCGAAGGCCTTCTGAAGGTCAGACACATGGTTTAATTTGCTAATGCTTTTTATCAACATGTCGTCAACATAGACTTCCATGTTCCGGCCGATCTATTCTCTAAAGACCATGTTGACAAGGCGCTGATAAGTTGCACCGGCGTTCTTTAGCCCGAATGGCATGACTCGGTAGCAGTATAGCCTTGGTCGGTTATGAATGAAGTCTTCGGAATATCAGGGGGGAACATCCTGATCTGGTTATACCCGGAGAAGGCATTCATGAAACTCAAGAGTTCGTGGCCGGAGGTTGCATCTATCAGAGCATCAATGCTTGGGAGCGGGAACGGATCTTTCAGACAAGCTTTGTTCAGATCCATGAAATCAATACAAATTCTCCAGCTCCTGTTGGCCTTTTCGACCATCACAACGTTGGACAGCCATTCGGGACTGTTGACCTCCTGTGTGAACCGAGCATTTAAGAGTTTCTTTACTTCTTCTTTGATTGCCTGCTGGCATTCTGGTGCGAACTTGCGTCGCTTTTGCTGGACAGGTTTGGCCTCGGGAGCAACACTAAGGTGATGCATGAGAAGTTCTTCATAGATTCCAGGCATGTCGATCGCGGTCCAAGCGAATAGGTGATGATTTTCCCTTACAGATCAGATAATGTCAGTTTTGACTGGAGAGGGAAGGACCGTACTAATTTGGAATGTCCTGGTTGGATCTTCTTTTAAGAAGACTATTTCTTCCAACTCATCGACCAGCTCTGAGATAGCTTGGCTACCCCCTTGAGGAAGCTCAAGGGCTTCAAGAGAGAGGACCGGCCCTCCTACCGAAGTCATGTAACATTTGCGAGCCATCTCCTGGCTCCCTCTGACTTCTCCCCCCCCCCCCCCAGTTGTGGTGGGGAACTTCATCTTCATGTGGTAGGCTGAGGGTACGGCCTGAGAGAAGCTAGGCCGGGTTGGCCTAGAATGACATTGTAAGAGGCCTTTACGTCTACCACCATGAAATCCATCGGTTTGGTTCGAGTGGTCGGGTTTTTCCAGCGGTTACGTTGAGAGTTATAACTCTGTAACCCCTATTTTCCATTTTCTATTTTTTCGATGTTTTTTTTTTTGTGAATTTATTCACATTGTATCTCTTTTTGGACCGTATATTGGATCTTTATTTTAAATATATTCATCTATTTGATTTTTCATCTTTTATTTGATCTTTTGATTCAATTGTCTCCTATTATTTCATCTCTGTTTGATCGAGCTTGTATTTTTGATCCTCATTATTCGTATTGTTCGTGCCTTATTTTGTTTATTCATCTTGATACCATCTCATTATTTTGGATCACCCTATTTTTTGATTTGGATCTATTCATACCTAAAACCCTATTAAATCTCTTTGATTAAACCCGATAATATCAACCCATTTTCATTCTATTTGGATCCTTATTTCTTCTACCCAATATTATATCAACCCATTTTAATTACCTTACTATTTTATCCCCATACCCTATTGGATCCACTACCCTTTAGCCGAAACCCAATGTCCCATTACTCAACCCGTTAGCCAAGTAAACACTAATAATACCCCCTTCCACATATATATACCCCTACTGTACACCTTACCCATCTCAAAAACCCTAACCCCTCATATCCCGATCTCCTAGCTACCTCTTACTCTGTGCACTCCCGAGCCTATCCCGATCCTCTCCCCCCCCTCTGGCGCCCCTTCCCTATGTCGCGCCGCCGTAGCAGACCCCGACACGCCTGGTCCCCTGCTCCTCTTCTGCAACAATAGCTGCTGCACTAGCTCCGTTCACCCCTCGGTGCTCCCTCCTTCCTTTCACGATGCCACACCGATGACAACCCCTCCTACATCTTTCCGTCCTTTCTCCCTGTGCTGCGTTGCCCTCCCGAGCGCCACACATCACAGCAGCCGGTCTTCCACCTTCGATTGCAGTGCCTCCACAACAAAAGCCAGAAGCTCTCCCCCTCTTGCTCTTCCCCGAGGCCAGCAAGTCCCGAAGTCGGTCAGGCCAGCCCCTGTGCTGACTTCACCTTGAGCACACCCGTCCCTCTCCCTCTCTCTTGTGTACATGTGTTGATCGTGGGTTTCATTCGCTCATAGTCATTTGTTGAGTTCGTTGCCCGGGAATCCGTTCCCATAATTCTTGCTCTTTGCACTGTTTCTTTCGTTGACTATAAGGCAAGTAACTTGTATTAATTTCTATTGCAAATATAAATACTAAATATCACCTGTAGTGTAGTTGTGTTCTAGAGACAATTCTTGTGCAAAATCCCTGTTATATCTTGTCTCTATGTGTTGATCCGTCCGTGGTTGTCTCATTACACACACGACATGAATTTAGACTTAGAGATAATCAATTCTTGTATACATGAACGTGTTCGTGAATTATGAGGTGTTGTATGATTTTGTATGTTTGATGAGTTCGTTGTAGTATAACTCATTGTAGACTTGTCAAACACCCTATACCATGTTTCTTGGAATCTAGTATACTATATTTTGTGTTTTATTATAATTTGGATGTGTTACATATGAACTAGTTGATTTTATGGATAAAGAATATTTCTGTTTTTGTTGTTACCCCATCTTGGTTCAGTATTTTGGGCCCTATTAAGGTCAGTATATGAAAATTATTTGTGAACAGGAATTATAGAGAATTCTGTTTACTTTCTAGATTTTCTGACAGATCTCAGTTTCGATTTATGAGTTGCAAGTTATTGCTGTTTTACTACAGATGTGTAGAAAATTCCAGATCCAGTTTTATACAAATTCTGTATGGTAATTTATTTTTGTACTGAGGTTAAATATAATATTTTGATCCAATATTTTGCTGAGCACAACTAGACCTGATTGGGATTAACCCCTATTTTTTTGTGGATTTAATTGATGACTTTTATAAACTATTCTATGCTTGCAAACAACTACTATACATGCAGAATTTTCATACTGTTCAGTAAAGGAACATAATTTCGACGTGATTCTATTTGCTGTCTATAAAAACTTTGTGAATATGAATTGTAGCATACTGTATCTATTTTATCACCCTTTTGACGGATCTATATTTCGATTAATATTCTGTAAGATATTGCTGTTTTAGTACTGTTGTGTTTATGATTCAAAATTTACAAAACTGCTGTATCTTGCTATTTTCTGATTTTACTTGACTATTCTATCTATGTTGAAAAATTATGAAACTTTATATTCTGATACTAAACATACTAGGGAATACCCCATATTTTTCTTGGATTTAATCAGTAAGCTTTTATGTTGTTTTCCTGTTTATGAATACAAACTTTTTATTTCTGTCTGAACATGTTTTCTGGATACAAATATGTTTTGGGTCTTATTTTTGTGAAATACCATATGACTTATATATATTTGCTGGATTCGGCAGAAAGTCTATTTTCCAGATTTTCTGACGGATCCAGATTTTGCACATTTGTAGCAACGAGAAATTCATATTTAGTGCAGTACTGTCTTGCTGTCCTGAACTAGAATTTTCGTTGTTCTATCCTTTTATGTGTTGTCTATCACCTGTACATATTTATCTTTCAACCTGAACCTGTTACTTGTTCATGCTGCGTTATTCTTGCCCTGTTTGTGACACATACATGCCTGTTTGATGATAATAATAAATAATCAAGCCAGGGGTTAAGGGAAAGATCTAGTAGTGAAAAATATAGATTTGTGTACTTAGAAGGGGTCCCGTGTTTTCCACCTGTTATGTGTTCATGACTATATGATACACAATTCTGTTTACCTGATTACTCGACTGCATGCTTCCCTATAGGAAGCTGTACTCGGAAGAGGACCAGTAGGTTCTACCTATACCAGTACCTGTACCTGTTTACCTGATTACTCGACTGCACGCTTCCCTATAGGAAGGTGTACTCGGAAGAGGACCAGTAGGTTCTATCTGTACTTGTACCTGTTTACCTGATTACCTGGTTGCACACTTCCCTATAGGAAGGTGTACTCGGAAGAGGACCAGTAGGTTCTACTTGTACCTATACCTGTACATGTTCCTATTCCTGTTTACCTGAACCCTGAGTACACGACCCTATAGCCTCCACTACGAAATCTAAACGTAACTTGTTTAAATGTAGCAATTATGTGGTAAAAGTTTGGGACACATAAAGTGCTACGCAGATAGTAATAATACAAGACTTGACATAACATGACACCTGTTACTGCTTACATGCACATGCTATCTGTATACCTATTTACCTGTATACCTAATCACCTGTTACCTGCTTGCATGACACTTGATACATGTTACCTGTACTCTGTTAGTATATCATGTTACTTGATTTTGTTTCCTGATTCATCATAATTATCCTGCTTTGTTGATATGCCTATTCCATGCTATGTTGTTCTCGCTGATACTCTATATCTGCTTATTTTATTCTTATTCTTGTGCCTGCACTACAAGCGGCTCGTAACTTGTATTGACGGGCATTTTATTTTCTTTTCCCTTTTCTTACAATTTATTAAATTGCAGATCATGGTGACCAGTTGCCTGATGGAATTGGTAATCTGAGATTCTAGTCCTGGAGTTCTTGCTATTGTTATTATTATTTCCTATTGCTTATTTTGAATAAATGTATCTGTTACTTGGATTATTTGTATTGGGCAATGTGACCCAGGATTATTGACTTGTTTCCAGATCTGGTTTATTTGAGATTATTTGTTTCAAGTAAATTCTGTTGGTTTATTGATTTATTTGTATATGTGTGGTTGAGTTCTCTTGCTTCCTACTCTGATTATTCCTGTGAAATATTGTAAAGATCCTGACAGCTTATGGATGATGAAAATCATTCACTGGACTTAGTCACGTATTCGTATTCCGTATCTCCTTTTTGGGAAGCAGGGCATGACAAACTCCCTCGATCGTCACTAGCACCCCGGAGAACCTGTGGAGAGTGTAGCCGGTGGGCTTGAGGCTATCCCTAGATAACTTGAGGCCGTGAAAGTTTCTAGAAAAAGGATGTTATCCGAACTGCCGTTGTCGACTAGGACTCGGCGTACTTCAAATTTGGCCATATGGAGGTTTATCACAAGAGCATCACAATGAGGCATTAGGACGCCTTCCAAATCCTTGTCTGGAAAGGTAACAGGAACCCCAAGGCCCTAGGGGGAGGTTGATTCTGCACTAAGTTTACCTCTCGGACGAAGGCTTTTCGGGAGGAGTTCGAATCTCCTCTCATTGGGTCTCCGTGAATGAGGCATAGAATAGCTTCAGCTTCGGAGTCTGGGGTCTCAACAGGTCGCTCAGTTGGCTTATTAGCCCCTCGGGGAGGCGGAGGAGGATCTACCCTATCCTTCCTTACGAACTTTGAGAGTTGAGCCCTCTGAATGAGGGCTTTAATCTCGTCTTTGAGGGCCCGACAGTCATCCGTGTCATAGCCATGATCCCTATGGAAGTGGCACCATTTGTCCCTATTCCTTTTCTTGCCTGGTGTATTCATTTTCAGAGGTGGTGGGAGCAGTCCTTCTTTCCCGACCTCCATTAGGATGACTGAGACACTAGCATTAAGCGGGGTAAACTTCTCAAAATGGGGAGGAGGGCGGCGCTGACCACCATTATCTTTCAAAAGCTTCTTAGCCCCTTCTTCTTCAGTGCCCTTCAGTTTGTTCCCAGACAAGGGCTCTTTCTAATCAAGTGGGAAGAGGGCCTTCTCTGTCCTAATATATTTCTCGCTCCTTAGTAGGAGTTTCGAGAAGTATCGAGGTGACTTTTTGGCGAGAGATGACTTCAATTCTATGTGGTTGATGTTGTGTCGGAACGCAGCAGAGGCTATCGACTGATCTAGGGAGGCGATAGACCGGGCCTCGGTGGTGAAGCGCTTGACATAGTCCCTTAACCGCTCGCCCTTCCTTTGACTGAGTGCCAACAAAGATGTGCTTGTCTTTTCGGCACGACAACTACTTACAAAATGGGCAAGGAAGAGCTCCTGCAACTGATCGAAGGAGAAGATGGAGGCAGGGGTGAGTCGGGAATACCATTCTCTCGTGGGTCCGTTCTGCGTGGCTGGGAAGGTTTTGCAAAGGAGCACATCTGAAGCCTGGTGGATCATTCTGAAAGTTTTGAAACTCTCGATGTCGTCAGCGGGGTCTGACTCAGTAACCCCAGTTTTTCATTTTGTGTATTTTGAGTGTATTTTTCGTTCTGGTGTTTTTCTCTCTCTTTGTATCCCCCTTGTAATTCTTTTGACCGTATATTGGTTTTATTTTCAATAAATTCATTTTGTTATTTTTGTCATCTTTATATTTTGAATTCTTGATCTTGTTGTCTGTTTTGTTCGTCTCTATTTGATCGAGCCATTACTTGTGATCCTCTTTATTTTAATTATTGTGCCCTATTTTTATTTCCCTATTTTGTGCCCGTCTTCATTTTTTTTAATTATTTTTGATCACCATATATCTAATCATCCCCTAATACCCATTTTTCCTTATATCCTTAATTACTTTTAAATCTAGTTTTTAATCCTATTAATTATCTATCCTAAACCCACCTAATATAATTCCACCCACTGCAGATCCGATTTATCAACCATGATCTAATTATTTCCCCAGAATCTTTATGGACCATTATTACCCATCCATTACCTTCCTAATATATATCCCACCCCGAATTCTTACCTGATTTACCTCCTACCGAAATCAAATCCCCCCCAAAACCCGTTAGCTGCACTTTCCCCATACCCGGTGAGAATGCTGTGCCGCTCCCCCGTACCAAACCCTAATCTCCCCTCTTATATATATTAACTACCTATACACCCCCATGCAGTTGTGCATCCCTCCTAGCCGCCACAAAGTAATTTGCCCTCTGTTCTCCCTCTCTCTAGACCCCAGTTTACTTCCGACCTCACCTGAACCTGCCGTTCGCCGTTCTCTCTCCTTCTCTTCCTCGTACTCTCGGGTTTGAGTGTGTGTGCATGGTTATTCGTTCGTGGGTTGTGTGTTGGATCTCGGGTGATTATGGTGTGTCCTAGTTGGTTCATGTTGCGGGACATTCTTGCTCGTGGGGTTTTGTCCGTTTGTTCTTGGAGTATTTGGTTCGTAGTCGTGTTCGTGGGTTGTGCTCGCTTTGGTTCGTTGACTCGTTCGTTCGCATTCGTTGCCGGGAATCCGTTACCGTTATTCTTATTGTTCTTTGTTTTCATCATTGATTAAGGCAAATAACTTGTACTCAAATTCTTTTGTATGATAAAAGTCATAAATTCCGCTTGTAATCTAGTTGGGTTCTAGAGACAACTCGTGTGTGTGATGTATGTTTGATGAGTATTGTCTCTATAGTGTTTTGATCATAGTTGCCTCACGACATATGACATGAATTAACCAAGGTTTTGCCCATTCTTGATGTGGCGTATGTGTGAAACAATTATGAAAACTCGTGTACTTGTCAGACCCATGTGATATACCTATTACGGACATGTCGTATACCATATTTCATGTTGTTTGGCCACCTAGTAGACTCTAATTCATGTTTAGCTATGTTTCGATCAAGTGTGTGATTCATGTTGGTTTTGTTCCTAAAGGAAATTCTATATTTTGCCGATAATTTGTCTTGATCAGTAATTTAGACCATATTAAGTTCAGTATATTAACTTCAGTATATAATATGATTTTGAGAGAAATTCATCTTATTTCCAACCCCTCTGACCTTGCTCGATTTCGTTTTCGTATGTGTGAGATATGACTGTTTTACTACAGAGGTGTAGATCATTTCCAGATTTCGTTTCTTGATTATTTTGATGAATAAACTATTTTGATACTTGTGCTACACATATTATTTTGATCTAAAACTTTGGTCAGTACTTCTATATCTATCTAGTGATTACTCAGAATTTTGGTGGATTTTATCGATGAGTTTTATATGCCATTTCATGCTTGTTTACAAAAACTATACTTGCTGGATTTTGCTCGCTGTTCTGTAAAGATTTGTATTTTCACTCTGATTCCTTTTACTATATGAAAAATAATTGTGAAATATGAAAGTTAGCTCATTTTCCTATTTTCTTCACCCTTTGGCGGATTTGTATTTTCGTTTCACGGTAGGCGAGATGTCACAGTTTTCATGCAGCAGTGTTGGGAATTCCAGATTTGCCAAACTATCGTTTCTTTATGATTTCTGATTTTATTTGGCTAAGCTAATATTACTGGAAAATTATGAAAATTTGCATTCTGATACTGGACATATAGGGGAGTACCCCATATTTTTCGTGGATTTATTTAATGAGTTTTGATGCCGTTTTACTGACGGTGAATTCGTTTTCCTGATTTCTAGCTGAACCCATTTTCTGGATTCAAATCAGTTTTGAGTTATGTTTTTGTGAATTAGTATATGACTTATTTATACTCGCTGGATTCGGTTGGGTGTCTATTTTCTAAACGTTTCGACGGATTCAGGTTTGCATGTTTGTAACACTGGGAATTTCAGTTTTACTACAGTATGGTCTTGCTGTCCTGAACTAGTGATTTGCCTATTTTATTCTTTTATGAACTATCTTGCTCTCGTACATATTTATCTTGCAACTTGAACTTGTTACCTGATCATGCCATGTTGTTCTTGATATGTATTTTCACACCAATGTGTTTGTTTGACATTAATAATAATTAACCAAGACGGGGTTTAAGGGAAAGATCTAATAGTGGATAATTCAGAAACGTGTACTCGGAACGGGATCCACTGATCCTACGTGATGACTTGAGACATGATACTTGACACGTGATTACTTGATACTTACACACAAGACACGATACTTGCCACTTGCACAACTTGACACGTGATTACATGATACATGATGCTTGGAGCTTGGAGCTCGATTACTTGACTTGTCTCTGAGTACACTGCCATCTATGGTCCACTATAAAATCTAAAGAGAAACTGTTTGTTATAGCAACCATGCGGTATGGGATGCATGAACTGCTTCCTAGATAGTAATCACTACAAGACTTGTTATATGATACTTGAATATGATACTTGAACATGATACATGCTTATTTGACACTTGACACTTGATACATGATTACATGATACTTGACACCTGATACATGTTTACATGATTCTTGTTTACTTGACTCTTAATATATGCTACATGATACTTGATCACCTTACCATGCTAGTTGTTATATTTTGACATCATACTTATACCATGTTATTTGTTAGTTAGTTTTTCCCATGTACATGTATCCTGCATTACAAGCGGCCCGTAACTTGCAATTGACGGGTACCTTGTTTTCTCTTTTCCTCTTTGCCTGTAATTGTTAAATTGCATATTTTGGAGAACAGGTTCTAGACAGGTATTGGTGACATGAAGTACTAGTGATGGATTTTATTATTATTATTTCTTGTAGCTTGCTTTGAACAATATTGTATTCTTGTACTTGGATTTATCTTGTATTTGGGCAATGTGACCCAGGATTTTGACTTATTCAAATCATGACTATTTGAGATTAATGTATTTGGTTTCAAGTATTCTTATTGGTATTTTTGTTCATATGTGCATGTTGGTTGATACTTTTGCTTCCGATTCTGATGATTCTTGTGAATGTTGTAAAGATTCCTGAACATCTTATGGATGATGAAAGTCATTTGCTGGACCAATATTACGTGCTCGTATTCCGTATTTTTAGGAAGCGGGGCTTGACAAGGTTTTTAGTGGTATCAGAGTACCAGGTTTGCCTGATATATTAGTTGCCTAATATATTAGACAAGCTTGGCTTAAACTGGGATCTGCTCAACATTTCACCAACCATGCATGCATAAATAAATTATGATTATCAATATTGATCTAGATGCTAACTGTTTTTGGTTCTGTGCAGACTATGGCACGTAGAAGTCCTTCTCGTGTCCCGGGTGATCAGCCTGAGCTTGAGGCTATCACCGCTGTGCTTGAGCGCTAGATTAATCAGCAGCCGAACCATAGTGATTTGGCGATGGCTACTTTGGAAGCTGCTCGAGTTCCTCCGCCCGTTGTGCCTAGGCAGGATGTTCTTCCTCTCCATCCGAGAACGGTCACAGACTTTATGAGGCTGCATCCCGACAGGTTTTCAGGCACTGAGATGCCTTTGGAGGCTGAATAGTGGTTGATTTGGACAGAGAAACTGCTTTTGGCAGCTAGAGTTGCAGATGCAGATCGTGTGGATGTGGTTACCATCCAGTTGGTGGACTTGGCTCATATCTGTTGGAGGTCCGAGTTCGAAAGGCTCGAACGACCGATCACTTGGGCCACTTTCACTAGGAGCTTCTTAGAGAAGTTCTTTCCTAGTAGCACCAGAGTAGAGATGGTACAACAATTCCTAGCCCTGAAACAGGTTGGTCGTTATTTCTAGTAATGGAATTTTGATACATATTGTTCATGTAAAGTTGTAACATAAGACTTTCTTGAAATATGGCTCTAGGTCTATGGACGAGTACACAACTGAGTTTACAAGACTTAGTCGCTTCGCAGCCATTCTTGTAGCGAACGAAGAGGATAGGGCCCGTAGGTTCATTTTGGGACTTGAGCGAGACATCAAGGTGCCACTTGTCTCTCTTCGCTTGCATACCTATGCTGAGGCTCTTGAGGCAGCTAGAGCTCAGCAGCAGGCTCGTGGTGGATTGGCTCCTTCTTAGCAGACTGTTCCGCACTCAGTTTCTAGGTCTTCTGGTGGGCCTATTCGGAGACCTGTTCCACCCCCTCCGATCAGGGCAGCTCCTTACTCTTCTGCGGGTCCTCCGAGAGTTGGTTTCTGTGACTTTTGCCGTCTTCCAGGGCATGAGCGCAAGGATTGCCGACGTGCCAATCGTTGCTGTTTTGGATGTGGTGCTGCTGACTATTCGGTGTGGGACTGCCCGCAGTTGGCTCCTCTAGTCAGGGGTCCTGTTCAGCCAGTTGCCGCAGCTCGTGGTCCAGTTAGACCACCACTTCCTCCACAGTGTCAGATTGTCGGTCAGAGGATCGCTGCTCTCAGGAGAGGTCAGGCTTTCAACCTGACTGCTACAGATGCTGAGTCAGCTGAGGGTGTGGTTGCAGGTATCTTTTGTTCTATTGTTTTATTGTTTGTTGTTTCTATCTGTTTTCTTCATTTCCTTTGCTTTATTTCTTTCTGTTTGTCTTTCTCCATTTTGTTTTTCCTCATCCCTATTCAACCATTCTTTCTCTTTGTCTCTTTTGATTTTTGTCTTAAGTGTCATCATTGTTTCCTCTTTCCTTGCTCATGTTCTGTTTGATTCTGGGGCAACCCATTCTTTTGTCTCCTCTCGATTTGTCGCTCGCCATCAGTTTGAGTGCAGCAACATGTCAGAGGCTTGGAACATTGTGACAGGTGATGGAGTTGTCATTTGTTCCCGGGAGTGCAGGCAGTGTCCCGTAATTATTGGTAGCACAGATTTCAAAGCCAATCTGATTGTAATTGGGAATTCAGGGTTCGACGTTATTCTAGGAATGGATTGGTTGGGTGAAACCCATGCCATTATTGTTTGACGTGCCAAGAAAGTTGTGTTCTGGATTCCAGATTGTACAGAGTTTGAGTTCCATGCTGGGGAGTCTTCCCTTGGCCGAGCTGCAGTTGATCAGGAGGTTTGTGTGATGGAGTTGCATTTAGGCTGTGAGGCTGTGCCTCTAGTGGTTCGGGATTTTCTGGATGTTTTTCCAGAGGAGTTTCCTGGCTTACCCCCTGATAGGAATGTGGAGTTCGGTATTGAAGTTCAGCCGGGTATGGCGCCTATAACGAAGAGTCCCTACAGGATGGCACCTGTTGAGTTAGCTGAGCTTAAGGTGCATATCCAGGAGTTGCTTGATTTGAGTTTCATCAGACCCAGTGTTTCGCCTTGGGGTGCTCCAGTCCTTTTTGTTAACAAGAAGGATGGTAGTCATTGGCAGTGTATGGATTATCTGGAACTGAACAGTGTTACTGTGAAGAATCGGTAGCCGTTGCCCAGGATCGATGATTTGTTTGACCAATTGAATGGGGCTGCTGTTTTCTCGAAGTTGAATCTTTGTTCTGGGTACCATCAAGTCAACGTGAAGGCAATTAATGTGCAGAAGACTGCTTTCAGGACCAGATATGGCCACTATGAGTATCTTGTGATGCCGTTCGGAGTTACGAACGCGTCGGCTGTATTTATGAGTCTTATGAACCGGGTCTTCTCTCAGTTCTTGGATAGATTTGTGGTGGTCTTCATTGATGATATTTTGGTGTATTCTCGAATTGGAAAGATCTTGCTGAGCATCTTAGAGTGGTTCTGCAGACTTTGAGAGAGAATCAGCTCTATAGGAAACTCAGCGAGTGCGAGTTTTGGCTCGATAGGGATTCATTTTTGGGGCACATTATTTTAGGTGATGGTATTTCTCTGGATCCTGCCAAGGTTGAGGCTGTGAAGGATTGTCCTGTTCCCAAGTCAGTTTCTGAAGTCAGGAGTTTTCTCGATTTAGCAGGCTATTATTGGAAATTCGTCCAAGATTTTTCGAAGATTGCAGGACCGTTGACTAAATTGACTAGGAAGGATCAGAAGTTCTGTTGGTCTGATGAGTGTGGTGTGGCTTTTGTTGAGTTGAAGAATAGATTGACGTCAGCGCCTGTGTTGACCATACCCGATGGTTCAGGCAGATTTGTAATTCACTGTGATGCTTCTGGTAAGCGTCTTGGAGCAGTTTTGATGCAGAAGGGCCGAGTCGTTGCGTATGCATCGAGGCAGTTGAGGCCGCATGAGAAGAACTATCCGACTCATGATTTGGAGTTAGCGATAGTGATTTATGCTTTGAAGCTATGGAGACATTATTTACTTGGGGACCGAGTGGAGATCTTTACAGACCACAAAAGTCTCAAGTACGTCTTCACCTAGAAGGAGTTAAACATGAGGCAAAGGCGTTGGTTGTAGCTTATGGCCGATTATGACATCAATTTGCAATACCATCATGGTAAAGTAAACTTGGTGTCAGATGCTTTGTGCAGGAGACCGGTAGTTATGTTCTTGACCCAGCAGAGGGATTTGATTGAGCAGATGAGGAGGATGGAGTTGGAGGTTTTGTTGCCGAGTTCTGATCGGAGTTGTTTGGTGCTTCAGCCGTAGTCGTCTCTTGTCGATCAGATTAAAGAGGCGCAGGCTAGTGATGCACAGTTGCAGAGATTTCGAGCTGAGGTTGAGTCTGGGTCCAGGACGGACATGGTTATTCATTCTGATGGATTGCTTTGTTTTGGTTCCAGATTATGTGTCCCGGAAGATGAAGTTCGTCAGAGTTTGCTTGAAGAAGCCCATCAATCCTCGTATTCTATCTATCCTGACGGTACTAAGATGTATCGGGATTTGAAGCTTCATTTCTGGTTGCAGGGTATGAAAAGGGCTGTGGCTCAGTTTGTTGCTCAGTGTTTGATCTGCCAGTAGGTTAAGGCAGAGCATCAGAGAACCGCTGGACTTCTTCAACCGCTTCCTATTCAGAGTGGAAGTTGGAACATATCACCATGTATTTTGTGACCGCTTTGCCGAGGAGTCCTAAGGGTCATAATGCTATCTGGGTGATTGTCGACCGTTTGATGAAGAGTGCTCACTTCATTCCTTTTCGTGTCGGGAAGTCTACTGAGAGCCTAGCTGAGAGGTACATGCAAGAGATTGTTAGACTTCATGGAGTTCCAGTCAGTATTGTATCCAACAGGAATACGAGATTTAGATATCAGTTCTGGGAGAGTCTTCAGAACAGTTTGGGGAGTAAATTAAAGTACAGTACAACTTTTCATCCCCAAACTGATGGACAGTCAGAGAGGACTATTCAGATTCTTGAGGACATATTGAGGTCCTGTATGCTTCAGTTTGGTGGATCTTGGGAGGACCATTTACATCTCGTAGAGTTCTCGTACAATAACAACTTTCAAGCCAGTATTAAAGCTGCTCCGTTCGAGGCACTCTATGGGCGGAAGTGCATATTGCTAGTGTGCTGGGATGAGATTGGTGAGAGAAAGTTGTTGGGTCCAGAATTGATCACCAAGACAGTTGATGCTGTGGTTCAGATCAGAAAGCACTTGCAGGCAGCTCAGGATAGGCAGAAGCGATGGGCCGATGTCCATCGGAGAGCTTTGGAGTTTGGTGTTGGTGACCATGTTTTCCTAAAGGTATTGCTGTGGCGCGGTGTCATTCGGTTGGGTGGTGGGGGCAAGCTTAGCCCTAGGTTTATTGGACCGTTTGAGATTTTGGAGCGAGTAGGCAAGGTGGCCTATCGTCTCGCATTGCCGCCAGCTTTATCAGGAGTGCACGATATTTTTCATGTCTCATAACTTAGAAGATATATCCAAGATGAGAGCCACGTGATCGACTACTCTGAGTTGACCGTTTGGCCGGATTTGACTTGTGAGATTCCGCCAGTTGCTATTGTGAATCGACGGGAGAAAGTGCTTAAGAACAAGGTCATCAAGTTGGTTCGTGTTGCTTGGAATCCTCACTCACCCGGTGAGTCGACTTGGGAGCCGGAGGAGGAGATTCAGCAGAAGTTTCCTTATTTGTTTGGCTAGTTTGGTTTTGTTCTTTTGGTTGTTTTGAGGTTACCCTATGTATCTTCTTGTTTGAATTTTGAGGACGAAATTCTTCTTGTTAGGTGGGTAGAACTGCAACCCCAGTTTTTCATTTTGTGTATTTTGAGTGTATTTTTCGTTCTGGTGTTTTTTTCTCTCTTTGTATCCCCCTTGTAATTCTTTTGACCGTATATTGGTTTTATTTTCAATAAATTCATTTTGTTATTTTTGTCATCTTTATATTTTGAATTCTTGATCCTGTTGTCTGTTTTGTTCGTCTCTATTTGATCGAGCCATTACTTGTGATCCTCTTTATTTTAATTATTGTGCCCTATTTTTATTTCCCCATTTTGTGCCCGGCTTAATTTTTTTTTAATTATTTTTGATCACCATATATCTAATCATCCCCTAATACCCATTTTTCCTATATCCTTAATTACTTTTAAATCCCATTCTTAATCCTATTAATTATCTATCCTAAACCCACCTAATATAATTCCACCAACTTCAGATCCGATTTATCAACCATGATCTAATTACTTCCCCAGAATCTTTATGGACCATTATTACCCATCCATTACCTTCCTAATATATATCCCCACCCCAAACTCTTACCTGATTTACCTCCTACCGAAATCAAATCCCCCCCAAAACCCGTTAGCTACACTTTCCCCATACCCCGGTTAGCATGCTGTGCTGCTCCCCTGTACCAAACCCTAATCTCCCTTCATATATATATTAACTACCTATATACCCCCATGCAGTTGTGCATCCTTCGTAACCGCCACAAAGTAATTTGCCCTCTGTTCTCCCACTCTCCCGACCCCAGTTCACTTCCGGCCTCACCTGAACCCGCCATCCGCCATTCTCTCTCCCTCTCTTCCTCGTACTCTTGGGGTTGAGTGTGTGTGCGTAGTTATTCGGTCGTGGGTTGTGTGTTTGATCTCGGGTGATTGTGGTGTTTCCTAGTTGGTTCGTGTTGCAGGGACGTTCTTGCTCGTGGGGTTTTGTCCGTTCATTCTTGGAGTATTTGGTTCGTAGTGTGTTCGTGGGTTGGGCTCGCTTTGGTTCGTTGACTCGTCTGTTCGCATTCGTTGCCGGGAATCCGTTCCCGTTATTCTTATTGTTCTTTGTTTTCGTCATCGGTTAAGGCAAGTAACTTGTACTCAAATTCCGTTATATAATACATGTCATAAATTCCGCTTGTAATGTATTAGGTTCTAGAGACAACTCGTGTGTGTGATGTATGTTTGATGAGTATTGTCTCTATAGTGTTTTAACCATAGTTGCCTCACGACATATGACATGAATCAACTTAGGTTTTCCCGTTCTTGATGTGACGTATGTGTGAAAGAATTATGAGAACTCATGTGCTTGTGAGACCCATGTGATATACTTGTTGTGGACATGTCGTATACCTTATTTCATGTTGTTTGGACACCTAGTAGACTCGAATTTATGTTTAGCTATGTTTCGATCAAGTTTCGTGTGATTCATGTTGGTTTTGTTCCTAAAGGAAATTCTGTATTTTGCCGATAATCTGTCTTGATTAGTAATTTAGACCATATTAAGGTCAGTATCTTAGCTTCAGTATAAAACATGATTTTTAGAGAAATTCGTCTTCTTTCCAACCCCTCTGACCTTTCTCGATTTCGTTTTCATATGTGTGAGATATGACTGTTTTACTACAGAGGTGTAGATCAATTTCAGATTTCGTTTCTTAATGATTTTGTATGACTAAACTATTTTGATACTTGTGCTACACATTGTTTTGATCTAAAACATTGGTCAGAACTTCTATATCTATCTAGGGATTACCCAGAATTTTGATGGATTTTATTGATGAGTTTTATATGCCATTTCATGCTTGTATACAAAAACTATACTTGCTGGATTTTGTTCGCTGTTCTGTAAAGATTTGTATTTTCACTCTGATTCCTTTTACTGTATGAAAAATAATTGTGAAATATGAAAGTTATCCCATTTTGTCTATTTTCTTCTCCCTTTGATTTGGATTTCATTTCACGGTTGGCGAGATATCACAGTTTTCGTACAGCAGTGTTGGGAATTCCAGATTTGCCAAACTATCGTTTCTATATGATTTCTGATTTTATTTGGCTAAGCTAATATTTCTGGAAAATTATGGAAATTTATATTCTGATACAGGACATATAGGGGAGTACCCCATATTTTTTGTGGATTTATTTAATGAGTTTTGATGTCGTTTTACTGACTGTGAATTCATTTTCCTGATTTCTGGCTGAACCTATTTTCTGGATTCAAATCAGTTTTGAGTTATGTTTTTGAGAATTAGTATATGACTTATTTATACTCGCTAGATTCGGTTGGGAGTCTAATTTCTAGAAGTTTCGACGAATTCAGATTTGCATATTTGTAACACTGGGAATTTCAGTTTTACTACAGTATGGTCTTGCTGTCCTGAACTAGTGATTTGCCTATTTTATTCTTTTATGAACTATCTTGCTCTCGTACATGTTTATCTTGCAACTTGAACTTGTTACATGATCATGCCATGTTGTTCTTGATATGTATTTTCACACCAATATGTTTGTTTGACATTAATAATAATTAACCAAGACGGGGTTTAAGGGAAAGATCTAATAGTGGATAATTCAGAAACGTGTACTCGGAACGGGATCCACTGATCCTACGTGGTGACTTGAGACATGATACTTGACATGTGATTACTTGATACTTGTACGCAAGACACGATACTTGCCACTTACACAACTTGACACGTGATTACATGATACTTAGAGCTTGGAGCTCGATTACTTGACTTGTCCCTGAGTATACTGGCTTCTATGGTCCACTATGATATCTAAAGCGAAACTGTTTGTTGTAGCAACCTATGTGGTATGGGATGCATGAAGCTACCTAGATAGTAATCACTACAAGACTTGATACATGTACTTGAACATGATACTTGAACATGATACATGCTTGTTTGAAACTTGGCACTTGATACATGATTACATGATACTTGACACTTGATACATGATTACATGATACTTGACACCTGACACATGTTTACATGATACTTGTTTACTTGACTCTTGATATATACTACATGATACTTGATCACCTTACCATGCTAGTTGTTATATTTTGACATCATGCTTATACCATGTTATTTGTTTGTTAGTTTTTCCCATGTACTTATATCCTGCATTAGAAGCGGCCCGTAACTTGCAATTGACGGGTACCTTGTTTTCTCTTTTTCTCTTTCCCTGCAATTGTTAAATTGCATATTTTGGAGAAGAGGTTCCAGACGGTATTGGTGACATGAAGTACTGTGATGGATTTTATTATTATTATTTCTTGTAGCTTGCTTTGAACAATATTGTATTCTTGTACTTGGATTTATCTTGTATTTGGGCAATGTGACCCAGGATTTTGACTTATTCAGATCATGACTATTTGAGATTAATGTATTTGGTTTCAAGTATTCTTGTTGGTATTTTGGTTCTGATATGGCTAAAAATGGGGTTAAATCGGAACCGTCCAAATCGGGCACGAATCTTGAAGCCCAGGGGTAAAACGGTGATTTCACCTACCAATGGGTCTGAAGCGGGTACTGGTTCTCCTCCTCGAAGACCCACTAACCCGGGAACGGATCCACCTCAACTGGGTGCGGGTTTGAACCCGCAGCAAACCCGGTCCAGAAAGGATAGAATTAGGGTTTCTGATTAATCCCAATCAACGGCCCTGATTCATATCTATCATTTCACTGGGGATTAGGGATTACATTCCTTATCTAACCACAAGGATTAAATTCCTAATCTGACCCCAGCGGTGCCTATAAATACCCCCCATCCATCTCCATTAAGAGGTAATGAATCTTTTGCCAGTTTTACGCTCTTTCATAATCACTTCTGATTACTGACTTGAGCGTCGGAGGGTGCGTCCCCGGGATCAACCCCGGTGTCTCGCACTTTTTGCAGGTGAACAGAGGGAGTCAACGGTCAAACTCCGGCGGAACAGGTAACAGGTTTGCTATTCAAAGTTTTCCAAGTATCCACAAATACTATCTGTTTGCCCCCACACCAGATTCAGCCGCAACAGATTGGCGCTGTCTGTGGGAATAAACGAATAGCTCCTCTTCTCGTTGGTCAGATCTTCTCCCGCCATGCCTCCTAGGAAAGCAAGATCCAGAGGGTCCAACCGAGGACCTAATCCCGATCAGCAACAGGAAGTCCCCATTCAACCGCTCAGCAGCAGGGGCAACTTCCTCCTGAAGCAGAGGACCCTCTCCAACAGGACCTGCCTCCTCCTCAAAATCAACAACCTCCTAAGGGTCCTAACCCGCAGAAACAACCTCTCCATCTGGACCACGTCTCCATCCACAATGCCTCTTCGGATTCTATGGCCTCCCACAACCCGCGAGCTTCCGACCTTCGCAACACCGTCCTCAATCGGCAGAAGGATGAGGATCTTCGCCGCCGTCTGGATGAAAAGCGGGCCCGAGAGGTAGCCTCCCGCCAACAACGTCCGGATGAGCGATCTCCTCACCGTCGAGACTACAGAAGGTCCCCTACTCGAAGGGGGCAGAGAGAGTCCCCCGAGCATCACAGGAGAAGACCCCATTCCCCTGCCGGTCGGCAACATCCAAGGAACGAAGAGGCACCCATCACCCGTGCCGAGTTCCAGTAATTCCAAGCAACCGTCCTACAAGCTCTCAATCTCTGTCCCAACAACACCAATGCTCCAAGGATTCCCACTCCACCTCCGGTCCGAAGTCCTCGCCGACGGTCCCTAACTAATCCCCCGACTCCTAGCAACCCCCGGCACATGTCAAGTCCTCGCCGCTCCAGGAGCTACCGTCGTCGTAGCCCCCGCTCTCCCTCGTACGAAGATGAGTCTAGAGGCTTGGTTGATTACCGTCGAAGGGATGACTCTGTCTACCGCCGTCTCCACGAAATGGAGAGGCACTTGGGTCAGTTAGACCGAGAAGAAGAGCTTAGAAGAAGGACCCTTCGCCCTAGTCGACCTCCTTTTTCCCGAACCATAATGGAGGCACTCGTACCAATCGGCTTTAAGCCTCCTCAATTCGAGACTTTTTCCAGGTGAGACTGACCCCGTCGATCACATCGAAAGCTTCAAGACCCTCATGCTCATCCATCAAGCTTCCGATTCTCTGCTCTGCAAGACCTTCCCCGCAACTCTCAAGGGTCCAGCTCAAGAATGGTACTCTCGCCTTGCCCCATCCTCAATATTCTACTTCAAGCAATTTGAGACCCTCTTCGTCACCCACTTCGTGAGTAGCCGCCGAACTGAGAAGACTAGCATTTCGCTACTCTACCTCAACCAGAAGAAGGGTGAGAAGCTGAGAGACTATGTGAAAAGGTTCACAGCTGAAGCCAGGTCCATAGCATCCCTCGACCAGTCGGTCACTGCTGCAGCATTTCAATCCAACGTCCTCAACTCCAGCCTCCGCTCCTCCCTTACCAAGAAGCCCCCACAGAACTTCTCTGACCTCCTCCTCCGGAGCGAAAAGTATATTCGGGCCGAAGAAGCTGAGCACCGCCTTAACATGGAGGGGTCTTCCTCCGGGTCTAAGTGAAAGGGAACAGAAGAAGAAGGGGCCAAGAAGCTCCAGAAGGATAATGGCGGCCAGCGCCGACCTCCCCCCAGATTTGAAAAATTTACTCCCCTTAACGCCAACATCTCCACAATTCTTATGGAAGTTGAGAAGGAGGGGGTGATACCCCCTGCACCAAAAATGAACACCCCTGGCAAGAAGAGGGATAAAGAGAAGTGGTGCCATTATCACCGGGACCATGGCCACGACACCAATGATTGTCGGGCCCTGAAGAACGAGATAGAAGCCCTCATCCAGAGGGGGCACCTGACCAGGTTCGTGAGAAAGGACTGAGTCGATCTTCCTCCCCCGCCTCGGGGGGCTAACAAGCGTCCTGAACGCGATGAAACGCCCTGACTTCGAAGAGGAGCGTGTCCTACACCTCATTCATGGGGGCCCAATGGGGGGCTCCTCCAACTCCTCTCGAAAAGCGTTTATAAGGGAAGTCAATTTGGTTCGTGCCACCCCTCCTCCTAAAGGCCTCGGAGTGCCCGTCACATTCTCAGATGAAGACCTTGAGGGTGTCCAAATGCCCCATTGTGACGCACTCGTCATCAGCCTCCATATGGCGAACTTCAAAGTGGAGAGGATCCTAGTGGACAATGGCAGCTCCGTTAACATCTCTTCCTCGCTGCTTTCAAAGGCCTCAAGCTATCTAGAGACAGACTTAAGCCCACCGGCTACACACTCCATGGGTTCACGGGAGTGCCAGTAACTATTAAAGGGGTGATCACCCTCGACGTAACCGCTGGCAAAACTCCTACTACCCGAACGGAGTCGATAGAGTTTATGGTCGTGGATGTCCCAGCAGCTTACAATGTCATTTTGGGTCGGCTCGGCCTAGCTGCCCTTGAAGCCGTCCCTTCCGCCTATCACCTCAAGATGAAATTCCCCACCCGGGCAGGAGTAGGGGAAGTAAGGGGTAATCAGGAAACGGCCCGCAAGTGCTACATGACCTCTACCCTCGGTCCAGTCCTTTCCCTAGAATCTCTGGAAATCCCCCAAGATGCTGCCCGACCAACGTCCGAGCTGGTGGATGAGTTGGAGGAAGTGCTCTTCTCTGAGCAGGATCCAAGCCGAAAGTTCTTTGTTAGCAAGACCCTCCCATCCGCCCTATGCTCCGACATAGTCCAGTGCATCCGAAGGAACCGAGACCTCTTTGCTTGGTCAGCTGCAGACATGCCCGGAATTTCTGAAGAGCTCTTGGTCCACCACCTCAGCGTTGCTCCGGGGTCCAAACCGGTCCAATAGAAGAGGCGCAAGTTCGCCGCCGAGCGCCAGCTAGCTATAAAAGAGGAGGTGGACAAGCTCTTGAAGGCCCGGTTCATACAAAAGGTAAACTATCCCGAATGGCTGTCCAATGTGGTCATGGTAAAGAAGTCGAATGGAACCTGGAGGATATGTATCGACTTAACTGATCTGAACAAGGCATGTCCCAAAGACCCGTTCCTTCTTCCGAGCATCGACACCCTCATCAACGCCACTTCAGGACATGAGCACCTCAGCTTCATGGACGCTTTCTCCGGCTACAACCAAATCCGAATGTTTCCCCCGGACAGACTTCCTTCATTACCGACCAGGGCCTCTACTATTATAGGGTGATGCTGTTCGGATTGAAGAACGCTGGTGCCACTTATCAGCGCCTTGTTAACAAAGTCTTTTAGAGCCAGATAGGTCGTAATATGGAAGTGTATGTCAACGACATGCTTGTAAAAAGCATCCGAGGGGCCGATCATGTGGCCGACCTACAGGAGGCGTTCGATGTACTGAGAAAGCACAACATGAGGCTCAATCCGAACAAGTGTGCATTCGGAGTCTCGTCAGGAAAGTTCCTCGGCTTCATGGTCAGCCGACGAGGAATCGAAGCTAATACCGAGAAAATCAAGGCCATACTAGACATGGCCCCTCCCAAGAATGTCAAGGAAGTTCAGAGGCTAACAGGCCGCCTAGCCGCTATAGGGCGTTTCCTCTCGAAGTCCGGGGAGAAGTGCCTCCCCTTCTTCAAGGCCCTCAGGGGGGCTAATGGTTTCGAATGGGGTCAACAACAACAGGATTCATTCGACCAGCTCAAGGCTTACCTAGTCGATCCTCCTCTCCTCAGCAAAACAATTCCTGGTGAACCCCTCTACCTCTACCTAGCAGCCTCCGAGCAGACCCTCAGCGCTGTTCTCGTGAGGGAAGAAGATAAGACCCAAAAGCCCATCTATTATGTGAGCAAGGTACTTCAGGGATGCCGAGCTCCGCTACCCCAGGGTAGAGAAGATGGCATATACCCTAGTGATGGCCGCAAGGAAGCTTCGCCCATATTTTCAGTCCCATTCGGTGGTCGTTCTTACCGACCAACTGCTGAAGCAAGTGCTCCACAAGCCAGAGACCTCCGGTCGCCTTATGAAGTGGTCTATCGAGCTGAGCCAGCATGATATAACATATCAGCCTCGCACCGAGATCAAGGCTCAGGCCTTAGCAGAATTCATAGTTGAAAATACCATCCCCGAGTTCAGCCAAGCAATGAAGGGACCACCTGTGTGGTCGGTTTATGTGGATGGCTCCTCTTGTAACGAGGGAAGTAGAGCCGGGGTCATTCTGGCCGGTCCAGATGATTTCATCCTCCAATACTCCCTCCGCATCAACTTCAAGGCCTCGAACAATGAAGCAGAATATGAAGCACTCATAGCCGGCCTCGGAATGGCTCGCAAAGCAGGGGCGCAGTGCCTCCGGATCTTTAGCGACTCTCAGCTGGTCGTAAATCAGGTCCTGGGCGAGTATGAGGCACGAGATGACCGAATGGTTAAGTACCTAGCCAAGGTCAGGAATCTCATGGCCCTATTTGAAGAAGCCCTCATCCAACGAATCCCCCGAGAAGAGAATTCCCAGGCTAATGCCCTCTCCAAGCTCGCCTCCTCCTCCCTCCAAGGTCTCGAGTAGACCGTCTTGATTGAGGTACTCTTGAAGCCAAGTATAGAAGACGAAACTTCTGATTCTATGGAGTCTCTACCTGTCCTGCTTCAAGATAACTGGATGAAACCCCTCGTTGAGTTCCTAAGGGAAGTGATCCTCCTCGAAGATCCTAAGGAAGCTCGCCAAGTGAGAACCCGAGCAGATCGATAGACACTTATCAAGGGCAACCTATACAAGCGCTCCTTCACACAGGTAGATGGCAGGCCTTATTTGAGATGCCTCTCCCTAGAACAAGCCGACTACCCCCTGCAAGAACATCACGAAGGCATCGGCGGGGCACATTCAGGGTCCAGATCCCTAGCCCGCAAAGTGTTGAATTATGGATATTTCTGGCCCACTCTCTTACAAGATGCCAAACGGCACGTTCGGCAATGCAGCTCTTATCAGAAGTACTCCAACATCCGTCGCCTCCCACAACCTCCACTCACTTCCCTATCAAGTCCTATCCCTTTCGCAATGTGGGGGATGGATTTACTAGGGCCATTCCCACCAGCTCCCGGCCAGTTCAAATTCTTAGTCGTGGCAATCGACTACTTCTCGAAGTGGATAGAGGCCGAGCCCTTGGCCACAATCACCGAGAACAAAGTGCTTCAGTTCTTCTGGAAGAACGTAATCTGCCGATTCGGTGTCCCTCGGGTCCTCATAACAGACAACGGAACCCAGTTTACCGGGGCTGCCTTCCGAGCTCTATGTGAAGACCTCGCCATCCAACAACGTTTCTCCTTCGTCTCCCATCCACAGTCGAATGGCCAAGTGGAGAATGCTAACCGACAGATCCTCTCCGGTATTAAGAAGAGGTTGTTTAAATGCTCTAAAGGCTTATGGGTCGATCAGCTCCCCAATGTGCTGTGGAACTACCGCACCACAAAACGGACCCCTACAGGAGAGTCCCCATTCAATCTCACCTATGGGTCCGAAGCAATGATCCCCCTAGAAGTTGGTATACCCTCTCCTCGTCTAATGGCTTATGAAGAAGAACAAAATGCCAGAGAGCTCCGAGCAAATCTAGACTTGATTGATGAGATCCGTGAAAGAGCTGCCATTCGTCAACAAAGCTACCGAAGAAGGATCGAGCCGGCATACAATAAGAGAGTCTGTCCTACCGACCTCAAAGAAGGGGACTTGGTCCTCAGAAAGTTAGCGATCTCTTTTCCTAGTCAAAAGAGTAAACTGGCTCCAAATTGGGAGGGAACTTACAAGATCGCCAAAGTAGTTCGGCTCGGGACATGCAGACTAGAAGACCTCGAAGGCAGAAAGATCTCTAGGACCTGGAATGCCGACCATCTTTTAAAATACCAAGAGAGAGCATTAACGCCTCACTAAGTATTCTGGGATGTCGAACCGTTCCTCTCCTTTTACTTGTATTTTTCCCTTTATTTCTCTCATGTAATAATGGCTCGCAACTCAGAAGCAGCCGACCATTAGTTATCAATAAAGAAAGCTTTTTCATATTTTACTTGTAAATTTTTTTGCATCTCTCTACTTTTACTCTTCACCCAAACGATGGTTCGGAGTCCAACACTTGGCTCGATTCTACTTCGCAAGCTCGCTCTTAAGCGAGCTAGAAGTAGTTCGCCATTCGGAACTGCTCCTACAACCGTTGAATAACTTTAACGATGGTTCGGAGTCCAACACTTGGTTCGATTCTGCTCCCCAAGCTCGCTCTTAAGCGAGCTAGGAGTGGGTCGCCATTTGGAATTGCTCCCACAACCATTGAACAAACTCTAATGACGAGTTCGGAGTCCAACACTTGGCTCGATTCTACTTCGCAAGCTCGCTCTTAAGCGAGCTAGAAGTAGTTCGCCATTCGGAACTGCTCCCACAACCGTTGAACAAACTCAAACGACGAGTTCGGAGTCCAACACTTGGCTCGATTCTACTTCGCAAGCTCGCTCTTAAGCGAGCTAGAAGTAGTTCGCCATTCGGAACTGCTCCCACAACCGTTGAACAACTCTAACGATGGTTCGGAGTCCAACACTTGGCTCGATTCTACTTCGCAAGCTCGCTCTTAAGCGAGCTAGAAGTAGTTCGCCATTCGGAACTGCTCCTACAACCGTTGAACAACTCTAACGGCAAGTTCGGAGTCCAACGCTCGGCTCGACTGCACTCCCTCAGTATCCAAACCGAGCGGACGAGGAACCGACCTCCACATATGGAGAAAAATTCCGCCGAACCAATTTCACCGTTGGATCATCTCAAAATGCGTACCAGAACGTGATGAACGGATCAGATCGTGCCACGTATCCACAAAACGACAAGATAACGTTTTCTCAAAACTCGAGCGTCCTGCCTCGTGATTCGTGCCATGATCGTGATCGTCTGTCCAGATTGAGCCACGTGGGAGCCCAACACTTGGCTCGATTCTACTTTGCAAGCTCGCTCTTAAGCGAGCTAGAAGTAGTTCGCCATTCGGAACTGCTCCCACAACCGTTGAGCAACTCTAACGGCGAGTTCGGAGTCCAACGCTTGGCTCGACAGCACTCCCTCAGTATCCCGAACCGAGCGAACGAGGAACCGACCTCCACATATGGAGAAAAATTTCGCCGAACCAATTTCACCGTTGGATCGTCTCAAAATGCGTACCAGAACATGATGAACGGATCAGATCGTGCCACGTATCCACAAAACGACAAGATAGCATTTTCTCAAAACTCAAGCCTTCCGCCTCGTGATTCGTGCCATGATCGTGATCGGCCTTCCAGATTGAGCCACGTGGCTCGGGTCTGAAATCCAAGCTACCACACTATTGAACGCAAGAGTTCTATGGCGAGAACGCTCGAATAAGCTAACTACTGGTTCTTATGGTTGGTTTCAAGAGCAAGGCAACTACGGCACAACAATGGGCAGACGAACTTCGATTTCATTAAAACTACTTGATAAATTTACAAGGCAAGAAGTTACAACAAAAAAGCAACTTGATAGATTTACAAGGCAAGAAGGTTCAACAAAAAAGACGATGCAAGAAACCAAAAGCCTAGTACCACTTGTTCAGCGCACCTCGGAATGGGGATATTCCGATTCAGAGACACTCGGGGTTTTCGTCTCTTCATCTCCGAGCTCGTCTCTAGGCCGACAAACTGGGACGCCTCTTTGCCACTAACCCTAACAGTGGCTCCGACCGAGGCTCCACTCGAGCTAACAGCTATGCCACTCTGGGCATCGGCCGTGGTCCGTCCTGTGGCGGGAAGACGAGTCGCGAGCTCGTAGAAGGAAATACCTCGTTCACACTCCTCGTGTGTACACGAGGTGCTGCGAACGTTGGCCCTCGCGGGCTGAGGCCTTAGACGAGCGACCTCCTCCTCGAGCTCGACGATCCTATCTTTCAAGGTGTTGTCCTTCACCGATATCTTTAGCCGAGGGAGTTTTGCCGAACCCGGGTACTCGGCACTATCGGATATGATGCGACGCAGATGGGTCACCTCGATGCTTTTGTCAACTATAACCCTCTGCAGCTGCTTGACCTTCGACGCAAGCTCGTTTCGCCCGGCCAGCACCGAGGCCAACTCTTCCTCTTTAGCGGAGAGTTCTTCCTCGACTATCCGTAGGTGATGCATCTCGGCCAGTAATTCGCTGTTCTTCTTCTCCACGTTGAACAGCACTCTTCGGATCAGGTCAATCTCGCCCTCGAGACGAGCTTTGCGAGACTGCTTAAACAGTTCTGCACGGTGCCGAGCGGCTGCGGTAACCGGTGCGTGTTCGATGTTCTGAAAAATGAGAGCATCACATTGAAAGACTAAAAATCCAAACAAAACACTTAGACAAGACAGAAACAAAGTTTTTTCTTCATTCATAACAGAGGCGGTGGCCAGTCCGTGAAAAGGCATTACATTCAAAGTAAAGAAAAACAAAAATACAAGAAGGCGAGAAGATCAAGGGTCCACCTGCCACCGCAGCTCGACCACAGGTGCTTCGTCAGACGGCCCATCGCCCCCCGCTGCCCCGGCTTGGGGGACGGTCACCACAGTCTCAGGCGCTTCCTCGTCCTCCTCGTCGCCTTCCTCCTCTTCGCCGTCCTCTTCCTTGCCCTCTACCGTGGCCCCGGGCCACAGCCTATAACCAATTCTCTGGAAGCCGGGGACATGCTCCTGGACATGGTCGAGTGCCCTTTCGTAGGACTTCTCCATGTTAGAAGCCATGTGCGCCTTCGCCTCGGCCTCAACCTCCGCCCTTATCTTCGCCGCTGCAACATCCTTCTCTGCCTTCGCCTCCTCCAGTGCCTTCGCGGATGCCGCCAACTCCTAGGCAGCCTTAGCGACTTTGGCAACCTCGTCGGCGAGCCGCCCCTTAGCTCGCTCCAGGTCCGCCTCAAGGTCGGCAACCCGAACCGCCAAACTATCCGTGCGTCTCTGCTCTGCCTCGAGCTGCCAAACCGCCCTCACCTTCTCCGCCCTGTCCTTGTTGCTGGCAGCCTTCAACTCCCTCTCCTGTTCGGCGAACTCTTGGATGAGGTGGCCGAAGTGACAAGTGACCTGCCGAAGGAAAAAGAGAATAAGAACAAAGTAAAAGCCGAACGGCAGACTTAAGAAATTCTCAAAAACAATGAATGCAAAGCTTACCGACACAAGCGACCGAGCAACTTCGTAGGTGTCATCGCCAGTCGTCCCCGCCTTCAGTGCGGCTCGATCCTTTGGGGTCGCCAAGTGCTTGACGGCTTGCATGCACATCTGTGAGTCGCCTAGGAAGCCGTCGTGGTTCTTGACTCGCCAGTCCGGGATGAACAACTTCTTATGCTGCTCGGTCAGGATCTCCTCGGCCTGAGTGGTTAGGGGCGGAGCCTGGAGCGACAGCACCGCCAAAATGTTGAAGGTCTCACCGGCCGTGGCAGACGCGGCAGGAGCCGAGGGGTCGGTAGAAACGACCACCGCTGGCGAGGGGACCACAGGAACGGTAATAGGCGGAGCAGCTGCCGAAGTAGCCTGAGGGGGCCGGCCGGACGAAGCCGTCGTGCTCGGCCTCTTCCTCTTCCTTCCGTCGGCAACCTTTCCTCACTCGTTCATCATCCCCAGAAAGTCCATCTTCGGCGCTTCTGTTCCAAACAACAAAACAAACAACAAGTTAGAGAAACGAGCAGAAAACATAGAAAGGAAAAAAATATTACGAGATGTCAGGAGCGTACTCGGGTCGATCGGACTAAGGCCTGACCCGTGTAGCACCTCCTCGGTCATTTCTCTCCAGCTCAACATTGGGAGAGCGATGATCTTGTCCGCCACTTCCGCCTCGGCCACTGTCAGTACCGGGTCGACCCTTGCAAACTTCGGCACTTCTTCTTTCCACCGAGTCAGAATGTTCAGCATCGAGGACTCCCTCACCAAAAAGAACTTCTCCTTCCAACCTTTTATCGAGTCCGGATTCTCTATGAGCCTAACGCCTTTCCGGGGTGACAGGTAGTAGCGATGCTCGGTCTTGTGCATCCGGTGAATCCGATACATGCTCCGAAGTATCACCACGTCTGGCTCGACCTCAGTGTTGCGGCACTGCAGCAAGAAGGCATTCACGTGGCGCCAGGTTTTTAGCATGAACTGCGTCGGCGCCAGGCAGTACCACTGGAGGACCTCTAACACAAAAGGGTTTAGAGGAAAATGCAATCCGGCGTTCAGCGAGTCGTAGTCGAACGCACACATATCCCGCGACAGTTTGGAGTTCGCTCGCATCCCAGGGCCGGGGAGGATTAGCTTGTACTCCGGAGGGATGGCAAACCCTTTTCTGATCCAGAGCAGGTCCTTTTCGGATAATACCGATGCAATCTCATCTACCTCGGTAGTCTGGACCGGGTCATTCTCCTCGTAGACTGCCGACTGACCTACGATCGCCTTCTTCAGAAGGTCACCCTCGTATTGCCTTGACCCCGGCATGGCCGGACAGTACACAAAGGTACCGGCCCGACTCAGGAGCTCGCCTCTCGGTCTCCACGATCTCCTCGACTACAGGAGATCGGGCCACTGCCTTCTTCTTCTTCTTCTTCACCTCGGCCATGGACGGCCCAACCACCTCCTTCCCCTTTCTTCGGATCTCCATTCGCCTCCTCTCCTCGGTGCCACTATCGCCCGAGGACGAGACCTCACTCCCCGAGTCTACCCTTGACATCTCTTAAAAAAAGCAAAGGCAAATAAACTGACCTTGATGTGACGTGGCCTTGAAGTGACGTTCACGGTCGGAACTAGTTCGCCGGAAATCGCCTGGCCCACGCGACAGCTAAAGCAACCGCCTTGGAGCTAAAATCGCCGCTAGCAGAGCACACAGAGAGTAAAAGTGAAAACTTGGAGTGAAAAGTGAAAAATGAGCTCTGGGGTGGGGGAGTGAGAATTTATAACCTCAAAGCGACGTTTGGGCTTCCTTGGGCATTTAAAAGCCCACTAAGAGAAGGCAAAGTGCCAAAACGGAGAGTTGCGACGTTTCAAAACAAAAGCTCCTCAAATCGCTTAAGTCCATGACTCGGCCACCGGTGTGCATGGCCGAGCTACCGAACGGCTTGGCTAAGCAACCGAGCTACTGGGTCGGAGGATGGCGACGGTTCGAAACCAGAACACTTCAAAACACCCAACTCCATCCCTCGGCGAACAACACCTTGACGTGCCACCAAAAAATCATTCTAACCGAACCGAGGTGCCGAGGTACCGACCCCCACATATGGAGAAAAATTATGCCGAGGCCGAATTACCGTCAGATCGTTCCAAAATTCGTGTCAAAACTTGATGGACGGTTCAGATAGCGCCACGCCCACAAAACGACAAGATGACGTTTTCTCGTGATCTGAACCCCATCCTCGTGATTCACGCCGTGATGGACGCTCCAGATCTAGCCACGCGTATCTTCCGAGCTACTAGGTCGAACCGAGCATCCTGTCAAAGCACTTGTTCGACCTACAACGCCGAACTGCTAAGCCGATTGGATGAGGAACCGACCTCCACATATGGAGAAAAAAGAGGCCGACCCTCCTCAGCCGTTGGATCTTGTCAAAAAACGTGCTCAACGTGATGGACAGCCTGGATCTTGCCACGTTCAGTAAATGACAAGATAGCATTTTTTGGGATACGCACTGAGATGGATGCTCAGGATCATGCCGCGTAGCTCGGCAGATTCCGAGCCGAGGAGCCGAGCTGCCGACCCTCTCATATGAAAAAACTATCTGCCGAGGAACATGGATCGTCCGATCGCCCAGAAAATCATGCTCGATGCTGATGGAGGGCTCAGATCGCGCCATGCCATAAATCGGTATTAAAAATTAGTTTTTATTTATTTTAATCGTTTTATTTATTTAAAAATTACGAAAAAATTACTAAAAATTTGGGAAAAATAACTAAAAATTCTAGGGAATAATTACAAATTCGGGGGTATATTTTTGAGTCCCTGAACGAACAATTGTTGCCTAGAACGTGTTGTTAAGACCCCCGAACGACCGGTTAACACTTTGCAAAATTGAATAAATAATCCGAAAAAATAGATTAAAATTACCAAACATCCAGAAAAGCTCAAGAACAACTTAGAGTGCAACCAACTTGAAAAATCACCACACAACCTCCTTCAAGATTCAAAACCTTCCATTTGGACTCCGATACAACTGCACCAGCCATCAAAACAGTAAAACTACTCCTCAAAGGCTGATCAAACTCAGTCTTCGAGAGTGGGGGGCTCGTGATATGGCTAAAAATGGGGTTAAATCGGAACCGTCCAAATCGGGCACGAATCTTGAAGCCCAGGAGTAAAACGGTGATTTCACCTACCAATGGGTCTGAAGCGGGTACTGGTTCTCCTCCTCGAAGACCCACTAACCCGCGAACGGATCCACCTCAACTGGGTGCGAGTTTCAACCCGCAGCAAACCCGGTCCAAAATGGATAAAATTAAGGTTTCTGATTAATCCTAATAAACGGCCCTGATTCATATATATCCTTTCACTAGGGATTAGGGATTACATTCCTTATCTAACCACAAGGATTACATTCCTAATCTGACCCCAGCGGCGCCTATAAATACCCCCCATCCATCTCCATTAAGAGGTAATGAATCTTTTGCCAGTTTTTGTAATGACCCGAAAAATAGCATATGACTATTTTGCATCATAATGTGTGCGCAATTGAAAATTGCACACGAGTATGTATTTTCTAATAACTATTATTTTAATTGAGAAATATCCGTTATTGTCTACTTCATTTATTATTATCTTCGAAATCAAATTATTTTTATACGAATTATTACAAAGTAGTTTTAATGTATTTTTGTATTGTTTATAATATTAAAGTAAAGAGTTGGGGTTTATTTGGAATGTATTGAGAATTGGGGGGCTTATATGTAATATTCCCTGAGATATTTATCTATCTCTTTATTTATTATTTCCCTTTTTACAAAAACCCCCTCCCACCTCTCTCCTTCTTCTCCCTTCTCCTTTCTTCTTCTCCACTCCCGATCTGCTCTTTCCCAAACCGATGGCAACCCCCCACCCGGCCTCCCTCCCTTCCTCCTTCTCCTGTCCACGCCAGCCGATCGAAAAGAAGCCCCGACCCCCGTTCCCTTCTTCCTTCTTCTTCTCCTTTCCTTCCCCTTCCATTCCGACCCAAAAGATCCCAAACGAACCCATCGATCGATTCTTTCCCCCACCTCAAATCCACCTCTTTTCTCCATGGATTTCAAATTAAAGTGAGGGGTAGACTAATGGAGGGATTCTCTACATAGTGGTAGCGTCGGATTTTCGAATGAATTTTGGGAAGGTAAACCCTAACTATTTTATTGTATAAAATTAAGTTAGGTTTATTTTTATTGAGTAGGAATATTAGGGTGGAGAGATTTAGAGATGTTGGAAATTGTAGATATGAGAAATTAGTAGGTTATTAGAGAGATTGTGAGTTGTTAGTAAATTAGGGTTTTGAGTTTGAAAAGGAGAATTATATATGTACGAACTATTTCTCTTATAAAAGTAGAGAGTATGGTTGGACTATTAGAATATTTTGGGGGGCAATTTTAGTAATTATTGGGGATGAAAATACCATAGGCATTAGATTATCACGTGCATCACACGTGTATATCCCCAAGCGTTCAATAAACACTTGTGTGATATTTGGAATAGTGTTATTAGCTTTTATGATTGGTTTAGATGATTTGAGTTTAATTGCTTTGAAATTGATGATTGGATATATTGCGACCTTGGATGCGAGGTGGCATGGCGCTTTAGATCTTCGCAAAATTATGTGAGTATGATTTATTATGTATTTTTGTGGTTTGAGAAATATGTGAGTGTAATTTATTTGCGTATTTCTGTGGTTAAAGATATATATGTGAGTTAATTTATTTATGTGTTTTTGTGGGTTGAGAACTATGTGAGTATAAATTTATTTACGTATTGATGTTTTAAAAGATGGTTGAATAACGTATATGTGTATATGGGAATGAGTCATATTTATATGATGATATCAAAATATGGTGTGTATGGTTTGATATACGTATTTTGATGTTTTAAGGAAGTTCGAATAAACTGGATTCTCGATATGATTTATGGGGGATAAGTGTATTGGTATGAATTAACGGATTAGTTATGTATATGGGGATGAGTTACACATACATAGTAATATCAAAATATGTAAGTATGACCTCTTTTGTTTATGTACATGGTGTGTTGTTGGATTATTGTAGGAAAGTTAAGAACCATGCTTAGAGTTGTGGTAAATATCCATGGTAAGTAAGTGGATATTCATGTTAAGCTAACATGCATGCTTAAGTTGTAGTAACCATCCATGCTTAGGTATAGCTCATGCTTAAATTGTAGTAAAGCTTCATGTTTAGATTGTAGTGATTATTCATGCATAAGATTGTTATAAGTGCATGCTTAATCGTATTCATACTTAAGAGTGTCGTGGGTTGATGGTTATGTTATATACCATGATTAGATTATTGTGGATTGATGGTTATGTCATATACCATGATTAGTTGTTGTAGGTTGAAGTTAAGATTATACACCATGCTTAAGGCCATTATAGGTTCGTGCTTAAGTAACGGAAACAAATCATGTTGTTGGAGTTGTAGCGTTAGTAAGGAACTATCGCGTTATAGTTGTAGGGTAGCAGAGAACTACCATGTCGTGGTGGTAGCGTTAGTGAAAAGCCATCGTGTTATAGTTGCAATACTCAAGTTGCATAGTAGCTCTAGATTCAAAGGAACCACACCGGAATTGTATTATGATCGTAGTGAAAGATTAAGAGAACCCATGCTTTTAGTCCTAGGTGATCCTAGCTCTAACTTGAAGAAAGAACCCAAGGATCTAGTGCATGTAGTTCTAGTTCAATTGGGGAGGGAAACCATGGATTCTAATTGTATGAGACCCTAGGTAAAGTTGGACCTTATCATGTGGACATTACTCATTTCCATGGGTAATAAGGGTTAGGAAGGTCACTAACAATCGTTAGCTCGATATAAGTTGGATGTCGCTTTTGGGCTTCTCATTGATAGAAGGCCTGTTCTAGACTGTTAGTAGATCCTTCTGTTGCTTCTAATTAGAGAAGATCAAGTTGCTAGTAAGTACGGTTGGTTGCTTTCAAGTTTGATTACCTGTATGGTTGTTGGTATGTGATTTGCTCGTACGTGGCTCGACTGGGGCGTACGTAGCTGTTGGTCTCATACGCAGCTTATTTGGCTGGTATGTATATTGTTGTCTCATACGTAGCTTGTTGGCTCGTATGAGTTCTGTTTACTCGTATATAGCTTACTAGCTAGTATCCAGTCTGTTGTGCTCGTCTAGGGTGATATTATTATCCTAGGGGCTATCGACCATCAAGACATATGTTTCTTACCCTAAGGAACTGTGGAGGAGTCACTCCTTGGGTACCGTCGGATCTTAACCGGTGTAGGTTGATCGAGGTCCGGAGTATAGACGGAATCCAAGTTCAGGGTAGTGGCATGCATGTATGTTCGCATGGCCGGGGTCTTGGATCGATAGGCTAGGAACCGGATCCTGAGGGATTCTGGTAAGTCTAGGTTGAGCAGCCTAGTAGAGTTGTCTTGCGAGGTCTAATTTAAGGCCTAGCATGTTGTGTTTATAATATTTTCATCCCTAGGATTGTTCCGGGTTAGGGACATCATCAGGGTAGTGACTTATAAAGATCATTTACTTAACTATTTTGCCAGAAAGAGAGGAGTTAGTAGTAGGGGGCACCTTATGGCCAACCCATTCTTTGGGGCTGACCTTAGGGGTGTTATTAGGTTGTACCTTCCTGTGAAAGGGATACGCAGGGTGCCGTCTCACGAGTTGGGAGCACGGGTTGCGTATCTCACACTATTAATTCCTGAAGTGCCATGATAAGGCGGGCAGAGCTAGGGGGATGGACCCCGGAACACCGTCAGGTCCTATGCCTGGGAAGCGAACAGGCCATGGACTACGGTTTGGCTAGGGGGCGGCAGGAGGCTCTCCTGTTGGCAGTAACCTCGAGGGTTCGTCTGGTTTTTGAGTGAGGTCCGGTTAGCAGGGTGGTAGTGGCAACATAGAAACCATGAGCGTACTGGCTTGGTAGGACTGACCACGTCTGCAACCTCATCAGTTACGTTGTATCTATCAGGAACAGGTTGTGTACAATTAGAAATTCATAACGCGGGTTCAAATCCCTATATGGAGAAATGGCTTGAGATGGGGCGTATGTAGTATGGGATGCATACTGTTCTGGAGACTTGCTTGCATTAGAATAAGAGCATCATCATATTTGTAATCCTGCATTAGAGTTAAGTCATAACGTACACTGGCACATAAATTATATGTACACGTGTCTTTTCCATTCAAGTTGAATTGCGAGTGTGATAGTTGAAGTAAATCAATAACCAAGCTATGGGCATGGGATGTGATGTGATATCACCCAAGTTCAGCTTGGGGTGCAGTGATTATTACCCAAGCTATCGGCCTTGAGGTGTGATATGTTATTGCCAAACCATGTTTGGGATGTGGAGTATATTGTGATGAAATGCATGTAAATGGTAATGTGCAATGAGATGTTAGGTTGGACATGAATGAATGTGGTAGTATGAGAATGAATGCATATGTCTATGATGTGATACGTGATACAATGCAATAAGATCATTATTTGTATTATGAGAGGGGTTATTCAAATGATCACTAAAGATAAGTATGTTATGAGCGGGAATGGATATACATACAGTTGATGACTCAGAGAGTATTTGATGTGAAATCCCATTTATGATGTTTACATGTTCAAAGTCAAGTAAGATTTGTTTATCTTGGTAATTGTGAGTTCATTATGTTTTACTTGTAAGTTTAATTTATTTACTTAGTTAATAAATTATACTCACACCAGAAATGGCTAACCCCTTAGTGTTTGGGGGTTAGGGAGTCTCTGGACTACCCTAGGTCCCTACTGTTATAGGTCCTCAGCAGTGCAGAGGTGAGGTGTAGGTACAGGTTTCTATGGAGTGGAGCTTCATTTTGCAAATTGTTGTTTAAGGTTTAATTGTAAATAGTAAAGGTTTATACTTTAAATTGTATTTTGATGTATAAGTATGTGGATGATGATGATGAGTATAGTGTGGAGTGGCATGATATGGTTTTGACCCGTACCCATCTCGTTGTGGAGTATCGGGCGCTGTGGTATGTTTTTACAAGTTATTTTCTAAAAACTTACTACGTTTTCAAAGGAATTTATGGGTTTTAATTGATAATAGATATACCGTTATGAGTTTGGCCTCCAGAGCATATATATATTGCCTGTGTGATTCTGCTCATTTTGGCCTGGGGAGCCCGTGATATTATTGCCTGTGATGTGAGCTATGAAATTTAGAGCAGAATTCCGTAAGCTTTCTGTGTTTCGGGGCAGAAATTACAGGGGAGACTCTGCTCAAATTTTCTTTGAAACATAACTATCTTAGTTTACTTTTAAAGTGATATAGAAATTGGAAGAATTGATTTTGGAGTCAAAAAGAAAAAAATGGGCAGGCGTTACTGGTTGATATTACAAATTGATATTTGTAATCATTGTGTAATTCCGTGTTATTTAATGTGTTGAAACCAATTGAAGGAAAAGATCTTGGCATGTGTCACGGTTTCCCAGTTACGTGGACATCGGGGCGTTACAGTTTTACGCTCTTTCATAATCACTTCTGATTACTGACTTGAGCGTCGAAGGGTGCATCGCTGGGATCAACCCCGATGTCTCGCACTTTTTGCAGGTGAACGGCGGGAGTCAATGGTCAAACTCCAGTGAAACAGGTAACAGGTTTGCTATTCAAAGTTTTCCAAGAATCCACAAATACTACTTGTTTGCCCCCACACTAAATTCAGCGGCAACAGGTTCATATGTGCATGTTGGTTGATATTTTTGCTTCCGATTCTGATGATTCTTGTGAATGTTGTAAAGATTCCTGAACAGCTTATGAATGATGAAAGTCATTCGCTGGGCCAATGTTACATGCTCGTATTCCGTATTTTTGGGAAGCGGGGCATGACAAACTCCCCATTGTACAACTCAAAGTGAGGGGGTTTGAAGTTTTCTGAGACCGGGGCTTCCATGATGGTTCGGGAGAATGGAGGCTTTCTAGGGCAGATGTTCTTCGCCCGCTGCTCTTCTTTTTTGTCTAGTCTGCCAAGGCGCCTCTCCATCTCATGGAGATGGCGATGGACCGAGTTTTCCACCTGGTGGGATCTAGCCGACCCTCGGGATTCTCCTTCATGAGGAGCGATGTGACGAGGACTAGGTGTGTGTTGGTGATGACTTGGAACGTGGCGAGGGCTAGGTGAGCGGATATTACGATTTGTGGCGATATTGAGGGCTCGAAGAATGTCGTCCTTGAAATCCCAGAGCTCTACCTGAGTAACAGGCGCCCTTTCATCTCGGTGGTCCCTGGGTGCTGGCCGACTTATCGGCGTACGACTCCTCTGGCGATGGGGGAAGGAGATTCTCTTTGCCTCCTGGGGGAGTGCAATCTTCTAGCGCTGGCCTGCGGGGGGACCATCCTCTAGAAACCCTTTGGTGCTCAGGGTGAGGGATTTCCTCGGTTGCTCACCTCTCATTCAAGCAAGTTCGGATATCTATCCCTTGCTCATGGTCAGTGTTACCGCTAAATCTGGTGTGGGGGCAAACAGATTGTATTTATGGATTCTTGGAAAACTTGAATAGCAAACCTGAAACCTGTTCTGCCGGAGTTTGACCGTTGACTCCCGCCGTTCACCTGCAAAAAGTGCGAGACACCGGGGTTGATCCCGGCGACGCACCCTCCGACGCTCAAGTCAGTAATCAGGAATGATTATGAAAGAGCGTAAATTGGCAAAAGATTGATTACCTCTTAATGGAGATGGATGGGGGGTATTTATAGTCTCCTTGGAGATCAGATTAGGAATGTAATCCTTGTTATTAGATAAGGAATGTAATCCCTAATTCCCAGTGAAAGGATAGATATGAATCATGGTCGTTGATTAGTATTAATCAGAAACCCTAATTCTATCCTGCCGGACAGGGTTTGCTGCGGGTTTGAAACCCGCACCCAGTTGAGGTGGATCCATTCGCAGGTTAATGGGTCTTTGAGGAGGAGAACCAGTACCCGCTTCAGGCCCATTGGTAGGTGAAATTACCATTTTACCCCTAAGCTTTAAGATTCGTTCCTGATTTGGACGGTTCTGATTTAACCCCATTTTTAGCCATATCATGAGCCCCCCACTCCCAAAGACTGAGCTTGATCAGCCTTTGAGGAGTAGTTTTACTGTTTTAATGGCTGGCGGAATTGTATTGGAGTCCAAATGGAAGGTTTCGAATCTTTGCAGGAGGCAGTATGGTGATTTTCTAAGTTAGTTGCGTGCTCTGAGTTGTTCTTGAACTCTTCTGGATATTTGGTGATTTTTATCTATTTTTTTGGAATATTTACTTAATTTTGCGAAGTGTCGATTCGTCGTTCGGGGGTCTTAATAAATGGTCCTAGGCAATAATTATTTACTCGGGGGCTCAAAAATATTTCCCCGACTTTATAATTATTTTCTAGGATTTTTAATTAATTTTCCCGAATTTTTAATCACTTTTTCGAAATTTTTTATTAAATAAAACGATTTTAATAAATAAAATACCGAATTATGGCGTGGGGCGATCTGAACCGTTGATCTTGTGCGGGCGTGAATTTATGAAAGATCGGATGGACAGAGTCGCTCGGCACCAATTTCTCTGCTTTTGAGGGTCAGATTGGCACTTTCTAGGCATCCGAGCGAAGTGGCTCGGTTTTTCCCTCATGCGAGTGGCTCGGATCGCTAGTCGCTCGGCTTGGATTTCCGAGTGACGTGGAGCGATCTGAGCCGGCGGATCTCGGCGTGAATCTCGAGGCGGGCACAGTTCCCAAGAAAACACTATCTTGTCGTGGAGTGGACGTGGCGTAATCTGGACCGTCCATCATCTCGGGCACGATTTTCGCAGTGATCCAACGGTTGGAGACGCTCGGCAGCGTTTTTCTTCACTTTCGAGGGTCGGATTGGCACTTCCTCGGAATTCGAGCGAAGTGGCTTGGTTTTTCCCTTGCGCAAGTGGCTCGGATCGCTAGTCGCTCAGCTCGGATTTCCGAGTGATATGGAGCGATCTGAGCCGTCGGATCTTGGCACAAATTTTGAGGCTGCACAATTCCCAAGAAAACACTATCTTGTCGTTTAGTGTCGCTGGCAAGATCTGGGCCGTCCGATCGAAATCTTACGCGAATTTTGAGGGGAAAGTAGTTTTTCTCCAATTCGTAGCTCGGATTGGCACTTGCTCAGAATCCGAGCAATGTAGCTCGGTAGCCGATCGTATAGCTCGGTGGCTGTTCTGTTAGCTCGGTGGCCGAGCGCATAGCTCGGTAGCTGAACTGTGAGCTCGGGACCGAGCATATAGCTCGACGGTCGAACTATAGGCTCGGATTGCCAGTTGCTCGGCTCGGACTGTTGAACGTCGTGGGATGATCTGAGCCATCGGATGATGGCGCGAATCTCGATGCTGGCTCAGTTCCCAAGAAAACACTATCTTGTCGTGTAGTGGCGCTGGCATGATCTGAGCCGTCTGATTGAAATCTTATGCGAAATTTAAGGGGAAATTCGTTTTTCTCCAATTCGTAGCTCGGATTGGCACTTGCTCGGATCCGAGCTATCCTCGTTGCTGTGGAGGTCGGGTCGCTTATCGCTCGGATTTTGGTTCCGAGGGACGTGGGGCGATCCTAGCCGTTGGATGATGGCACAGATCTCGATGCTGGCTCAGTTCCCAAGAAAACATTATCTTGTCGTGTAGTGGTACTGGCATGATCTGAGCCGTCTGATCGAAATCTTGTGCGAATATTGAGGGGAAAGTCGTTTTTCTCCAATTCGCAGCTCGGATTGGCGCTTGCTCGGAATCCGAGCGAAGTGGCTCGGGTCACTAGTTGCTCGGATTTAGGTTCCGATGTGTCGAGCTGTTTTACTTGGGTCGAAACGTCGCTCCCTTTGCCAACAGTTGCGGCTCTTCGTTACTTAGTCGTTTGGGCTTTTGTAACGCTTCAAGGGAGGCCAAGAGTTGCGCCCTTATGTTACAAAGCCCAAGAGGCGTCTCTTTTACTATAAGTTTTCACCCCCTCAACACTTTGCCTCATTTCTCACTTTCACTTTCTCACTCTTGGTTTTTACTCTTTAGCGAAGTTTTTAGCTCTTGGGTGGCGCTGTTAGTTGTCGCGGCGAGGCATTTTAAACTCCGGCAATCTTTTTTAGCCGTGCTAGTCACTTCAAGGTCAGTCCCTCTCCTCATCTTTGTAAAATGGTTAAGTTTTCTTCCACGGATGAGACCCCCTCCTCGGACCTAGGCATCAGCCGAGCGGTCAGGCCAAGTAAGGATAAAGGGAAGGAGGTCATGGAGCCGACCGAAGAGACAATGGTCAGGCTGAGTACAGATGAGGAGGTCGCCGAGCCTCTTCAGGAGGTAATGGTTCGAGCCAGCAAGGGCAAGGGGGTGGAAACAATAACTGAGCACCCAAAGACTGCAGGGGAGTTGGGTCAGCTTCCGGGCGTTCTATTGAGCGTTGGCGGTGTGCGGAGCTACTCCGGTGATCTGTTGGAGAAGGTGACGCAGGGCACCGCCAAGTCGATCGAGGAGAACGAGCCGAGGGAAACCTTTGAGGTGGATCAGATCTCTTCGGTCCTGACCGAGGCAGATTTGCATCGGATCCGGAGTGGGTTCCGAATCCCTGTGGTGTACGGTCTCCTTCTTCCCGGCCCTGGTTTCCGAGCGTGCACGTCGTCCTCGACCGATTTGTGCGTTTTTCTCGCCGATTCCCTGAATGCCGGACTTTGGCTGCCGCTGCACCCTTTCGTAATCGAGGTGCTGCAGTGGTACGACTTGAGTCCGGCTCAGCTGATGCCGAACACCTGGCGGCACGTTATGGCGTTTGTTCTTCAATGCCAGGAGGTCGGTGCTCAGCCCAATATGTTCATCCTTCGGAGTCTCTATCGTCCTTGCCAACCAAAAAAAATGAGTAGAGGTACTACCTCTCGCCGAGGAAGGGTGTGCAGCTGATCGAGAACCCGGACTCGATCAAGCATTGGAAAGAGAAGTACTTCCTCGTCCGAGCTCCCGAGCCATGGGTGATCCCGATGGTGTGGTCAGACATCACCGAGGAGGCCTTATTCCGAGGGGGTCTCAGTCCAATCGACCCTAGTACGCTTCTCCTATTCTTGTTTTGTCTTTGAGGTTTGGAAAATTTTTCTAACTTTTTTCATTCGGTTTGTGCAGAATCTTCCGGCATGGACTACAAAGGCTTGATGGCTAAGGCCCGAGCGGCTAAGGAGCAGGAGGTGAGGAAGAGGAAGAGGACCGTGTCCGGACCTCAAGGCGGCCGAGTGCCCAAGATCCCCTCGGTCTCTTCGACCCTCGAGCGTCAGATGGTCGAGGCTCCTCTGGTCGAGCCCGATCAAGGCCTCGTGGTGCCGTCCACCCCACCTACCTCGGATGCGCCGACCCCAACGGTGCGAACGGATGCTCCAGGGTCTTCTGGCAGAGCGTTCAACATCAGCACGGCACTGGCTCTTGATGTCCCGCCCCTCACTACTGAGGGAGAGGCAATCCTGACCGAGGAGCACAAGTGCATCTTCGTCCCCGACTGGCGGGTGATGAAGGTCGACGGGTTCTTAGGGGACAGTAACATTTGCATGCAGGCGGTGAAGCACCTGCCGACCCCTAAAGACTGAGCGGCGCTCAAGGCGGGCGAAGTTGGTGATGCCGCGATGCAGATTGCTTGGAACACCATGTCGGTAAGTAGTAGAGGACTTTCTTCAAATTTTTTCTAAGTTTTTGTTCTCGTGCTTGACTGCTTCTTGTATGGCTTGTAGACCCTCTGCCACTTCAATTATTTGCTCGAGGTGTTCGCGAGCAAGGAAAAGGAAATGACCGTTCTGAACGACCGGGAACGGTCGGAGCGGTCTAAGGCGGTGAAGCAGCTGGAGGCCGAACAGTTGCATTCTGCTTTGCTCGAGGCCGAAGTTGCTGACCTGAGGGCTCAGCTCACCGAGGCGCTGAGGAGCTCGGCCGCCGAGGCTTCCAAGGTCGAGACCCTTGAGAAGGAGGTGGCTCGACTCGAAAGGGAGCTGTCTAAGGCCCAGAAGGCATCGAAGGATGCCCTGAGTGAGCAAGCGTCGAAGGTGGCGGCCGCGGAGAAGGCGGTTCAGGACGAAGCCGAGGCTCACATGTTGACCAACATGGAAGAGGCGTACGGCCGAGCGTTGAAGCATATCGTCACTCGGAACCCCGGATTCGACGTCTCGTCCTACTACTTCTACGACTCCGTAGAGGGTGAGGAAGAGCTGCCCCTGGCCGAGCTCGCTCCGAAGCCGGAGGGCGAAGACTCCGAAGGCGAGGGGGGTGCCGAGCGTGCGATTGTAGTTGTGCCGAACGATGATGAGGTCGACCCCTGACTTTGTCGCCTCTTCTCATTTTTTTTTTGTAATGCCTAACTGCGGGCTGGCCACCGCTTTTTGTAGCTCTTGGACTTTTAATGAAATGGTTTCTTTTTGGCTGAATATTACAAAATTTCACAAAATTATTCAACTCTTTTTGCTCGGATTGTGTCTTTAAGTGTTGAAGACTCCTTTTGATATCCCTCAACTTTGATGTCGATGGCGAGATAGAGTTGCTTCGTAAGGAGCTCTTTGATGTCGACCAAAGGAATAGTGAACTACTGGCAGAGGTTTGTCATTTGGAGGTAACGGTGAAAGAACATTCGGCGGAGGAAGAGGAGTTAGCTTCGAAGGTGGGGAAGTTGATGTCCGAGGGCGATGAGTTGACGGCAAGAATTGACAAACTGAGGAGGATCACCATCGACAGGGGTATCGAAGGGACTCATTTCCATCGTATTGTGGCCGACAGTACTAACGTTGCAGGCTCGTCCAAACTTCCTCATTTCAAAGAATCAGCGGAGGGCGACATTCTGAGAGATAGGATCGTCGAGCTAGAGGAGGAGATCGCATCGCTGAAACCTCAACCCGTAAGGATCAATGTTCACAGTACGTCGTGTACTCGCGAAGAGAGCCAGAGAGGAATCTCGTTCTACGAACTTGCGACTCGTTTGCCTGCCATTAGGCGGAGCCCTGCTGACGCTCAGAGTGGTGTAGCTGTTTCGTCTAGTGGCACCTCGGTTGGGGACCACAGCTAGGATGAGCAGCGAAGGTGGTTCTGGCTTCGCTGGTTTAGAGTCGAGCTCAGAGGTGAGGCGACGCCGCCCTCGTGTGTCTCTAAACCGAAGCGTTCCCCTCCCAAAGAAGCGCTAAACAAGTTGTATTATGCTCTTTGAGTTATTGTAAAAATTCTGTTGTAGTGTCAGTCCTGTCCTGTTTGGGCTCTTAATAAAAAGTTTGTTTTGCTGCTAATGTTCGAATGTTGCATTGGCTGGTATTAGTTTAAGAATAACTCCTCCAACTTTTGACCACCACTCAAAATCAGAAGCAAATTTTCCTTCTTATGGGCGAACCATTTCTGGCTTGCTTAATAGCAAGCTTGAGAAGTGGAGTCAAGCCAAGTGTTGGACTCCGAACTTGTCGTTAGAGTTTGTTCAACGGTTGTGGGAGCAATTCCGAATGGCGAACCACTCCTAGCTCGCTTAAGAGCGAGCTTGCAGAGCAGAATCGAACCAAGTGTTGGACTCCAAAATCTTCGTTAGAGTTTGTTCAACGGTTGTAGGAGCAATTTCGAATGGCGAACCCCTTCTAGCCCGCTTAAGAGCGAGCTTGCGAAGAGGAGTCGAGCCAAGTGTTGGACTCCGAACTTGTCGTTAGGGTGAAGAGTAAAAGCAGAGAGATGCGAGCAATTTTACAAGTAAACTATGAAAAAACTTTCTTTATTGATGACTAATAGTTGGCTGCTTCTAAAGTTGCGAGCCGTTATTACAAGAGAGAAATAAAGAAAAAAATACAAGTAAAAGGAGAGGAACGGTTCGACATCCCAGAATACTGAGGGAGGCGTTAATGCTCTCTCTTGGTATTTCAAAAGATGGTTGGCATTCCAAGTCCTGCGGATCTCCCTGCCTTCGAGGTCTTCTAGACGATATGTCCCGGGCCGAACTACTTTGGTGATCTTGTAGGGTCCCTCCCAATTTGGAGCTAGTTTACTTTTCTGACCAGGAAAAGAGATCGCTAACTTTCTGAGGACCAAGTCTCCTTCTTTGAGGTCGGTAGGACGGACTCTCTTATTGTATGCCAACTCGATCCTCCTCCGATAACTCTGTTGGCAGATTGATGCTCTTTCATGTAGCTCGTCGATCAAGTCTAAGTTTGCCCAAAGTTCTCTTGCATTCTGTTCTTCTTCGTAGGCAAGAAGGCGAGGAGAAGGTATGCCGACTTCCAATGGGATCACAGCCTCGGACCCATAGGTGATGTTGAATGGCGACTCTCCTGTGGGGGTCCGTTTCGTGGTGCGGTAGTTCCACAGCACGTTAGGGAGCTGATCGACCCATAAGCCTTTAGAGCACTTATTCAGCCTTTTCTTAATACCGGAGAGGATCTGTCGGTTAGCATTCTCCACTTGACCATTCGACTGTGGATGGGAAACAAAGGAGAAAAGTTGTTGGATGGCAAGGTCTTCACATAGAGCTCGGAAGGCAGCCCCGGTAAACTGGGTTCCATTGTCTGTTATGAGGACTCGAGGGACACCGAATCGGCAGATAACGTTCTTCCAGAAGAACTGAAGTACTTTGTTCTCGGTGATTGTGGCCAAGGGCTCAGCCTCTATCCACTTCGAGAAGTAGTCGATTGCCACGACTAAGAATTTGAACTGGCCGGGAGTTGGGGGGAATGGCCCTAGTAAATTCATCCCCCACATTGCAAAAGGGATAGGACTTGATAGGGAGGTGAGTGGAGCTTGTGGGAGGCGACGGACGTTGGAGTACTTCTGACAAGAGCTGCATTGCCGAACGTGTAGTTCGGCATCTTGAAGGAGAGTGGGCCAGAAATATCCATAATTCAATACTTTCCGGGCTAGGGACCTGGACCCTGAGTGTGCCCCGCCAATGCCTTCGTGGAGCTCTTACAGGGCGTAATCGGCTTGTTCCGGGGAGAGGCATCTCAAGTAAGGCCTGCCGTCCACCTGTGTGAAGGAGCGCTTGTATAGGATGCCCTCGATAAGTGTGTATCGCTCTGCTCGGGTCCTCACTCGGTGAGCTTCCTTAGGGTCTTGGGGGAGGAGTCCATCCCTTAGAAATTCTACCAGGGGTTTCATCCAATTATCTTGAAGCAGGACGGGTAGTGACTCCATCGAGTCGGAAGTTTCATCCTCTATACTTGGCTTCAGGAGCACCTCAATCAAGACGGTCTGCTCGAGACCTTGGAGGGAGGAGGAGGCTAGCTTGGAGAGGGCATCGGCCTGGGAATTCTCTTATCGGGAGATTCGCTGGATGAGAGCTTCTTCAAATAGGGCCATGAGAGTCCGGACCTTGGCTAAGTACTTAGCCATTCGGTCATCTCTTACCTCGTACTCGCCTAGGACCTGATTTACGACCAGCTGAGAGTCGCTAAAGATCCGGAGGCGCTGCGCCTCTGCATTGCGAGCCATTCCGAGGCCGGCTATGAGTGCTTCATATTCTGCTTCATTGTTAGAGGCCTTGAAGTTGATGCGGAAGGAGTATTGGAGGATGAAATCATCTGGGCCGGCCAGAATGACTCCGGCTCCGCTTCCCTCGTTACAAGAGGACCCATTTACATTAACTGTAGCGCCCCGATTTCCAATACTGGGAAACCGTGATACGAGCCAAGACCTTTTCTTCAATTAGTCACAGTACACAGAAAAACAGGAGAATTTAAAACTTTTATTTTCAACACCCAATGTATTACAAGTCTGAATATCATACAACCGCAATACATTACAATTGTGTTACAATAATACCTTTACAATCCCAAGTATTACAACCTTCAACAAATTACATCAGAGTACAAGGAATGAAGAACAACACTTGGTAACTCTCACTTGAGTACTTCTCAACTAATAGATTATCAATACATATACCGCAGCGGAACTAAACATAACACTGACTCCTTGCTTTCCTTGCCTTGAGTCCTCCTGAATCTCGCCTTTGCACTTCGGCGATCCAGTACCTATGGAAGTGGGGACGTCAGTATTCATTGACGCTTAAAGGCTGATCATATAGCAGCGAATCTCCCAAACAACATACAAAATATAGCAATGGTGTTGGTGTAGTTTAAGTGTTCGTGAGTGCTATGACAAGACTCTAATGCGATATTTAAATAGAACTAGGATACTTCCTATTCTAATGTCAGCAAGTCTCCGAAGCAACATGCAGCCCATACTACATGCGACCCCATCTCAAGCCGTTTCTCCATATATAGGGATTTAAACCCGCGTTATGAACTTCTAATTGTACACAACATGTTCCTGACACCTACACGTGACTGATGAGGTTGCAGACATGGTCATGTCCCACTGATGTAGTACGCCAGTGGTGTCTATGTTCGCCACTGCTACCCGGCTAACCAGACCTCACTCAAAAAAAAAACAGACGATCGTCATTCCAAAATCCAAATCATAGGGTCTCGCCAATGCAGGGTAGCGCGAAGCCTACCCTGTGGCACCCTCTGGGGTCTCGCAAGCGCAGGGTAGCGCGAAGCCTACCTTGTGGCACCCTCAGCCACGACACTTCAGGAATTAACAGCGTGAGATTCGCAACCCATGTTCTCAACCTGTGAGACGGCACCGTACGTATCCCTTCGACGGCAAGGTACAACCCACTATCACCACCTAAGGCCTACCTCAAGGGACAAGTTGGTCGTTGGGCGCCCCCCTACAACCAACTCCTCTCTTTTCGGCAAGGGTCTGAGCAAAATGATCTTTATAAATCGCTACCTTAATGATGTCCCTGACTCGACAATCCTAGGGACGATCACATTATAAACATAACATGCTAGGCCTTAAATTAGGCTTCGCAAGACAACTCTACTAGGCTGCTCAACCTAGACTCACCAGAATCCCTCGGGATCCGGTTCCTGGCCCATCGATCCAAGAGCTCGGCCGTGTGAATATACACGCATGCCGCTACCCTAAACATGGATTCCGTCTATACTCCGGTCCTCGATCAACCTACCCTGGTTAAAATTCGACGGCACACAAGGAGTGACTCCTCCACAGTTCCTTAGGGTAAGAAAACATATGTCTTGATGGTCGATAGCCCTTAGGGTGGTAATATCACCCTAGACGAGCACAACGCTCAGTGTACTAGCTAACAAGCTATACACGAGTAACAACTACATACGAGCTAATAAGCTACGTATGAAACAATAGCTACCTACGAGCCAGGCGGACCTCGTAGGAGATAACCACGTACATACCAGCCAAATAAGCCGCGTATGAGACCAACAGCTACGCACGGGCCGGTCGAGCCACGTACGAGACAACAACCTACATACGAGCCAAATAAGCTACGTATGAGACCCACAGCTACATACGGGCCAGTCGAGCCACGTACGAGCACAACCATATGCAAACAACCATACAGGTAATTAATCCTAGAAGCAACCAAAAGTGCTTACTAGCAAACTCGATCTTCTATTATTAGAAGCAACAGAAAAATCTACTAATAGTTTATGATCGGTATTCTACTAAGGAAGAACCAAAGGCGACATAACAACCATGATCAACTGACTACCACTAGTGGTCTTCCCAATCCTTATTACTTCAACCTATAGCACTTAAAGTACGGCATACAATTGCAAGCATCTATCCATGACAATCTAATTATATAACAACCACTCACCACAATACTCCTAAGTACGAATATGATTAAGCATGTGCTTATATCAATCTTAGCATGAAAATCACTATGATCTAGACATGAAGTCCACTACGGTCAAGCATAGGTTATAACTTGAGCGTGAATGCTTACTACTTATCATGACTAATCACCACAACCCAAGCATGGATATATAAATAGTATGGACATACAATATTTCAAGGCACGGTAGGTAATCTAACATTAACCCTACAACATTCTAAGCATGCATTTAAACTTTAGCATGGTATGCCTCATTCCTAGACATGGTATGCTACTTTAACCCTAACATATGGCATGATGTACATTTTAGTAACATTCTAGTTATGTATACTAGTTAAGTACCAACCTACAACATAGCATGAGTTTCTACAACAATTCTAGCATGGATAGAACATAGCATAAAAATCACTACAACTAACCATGGATATTGCCCTTGATTTAAGCATGAGTATCTACTATATTTTAAGCATGAATATCATTAGCATGGATACCATTAACATAACATAAACTGTCATTTAGCATGGTCATCTACTAACTTAACATAACAATAATTAGCATGACATCTACTAACTTAGCATGAATAATGATTAAGCATGATCACTTACTAACATAGCATGAACATATACTTATCTAAGCATAGATATCATGTAAGCATGTTTATTTATTTGATCTAGCATGGTGTATAACTTTCCTATAAGCATGTAAGCATGGATAAGTTTATATATCATGATATCCACTTTCCTACAATTATCTAAACATAGATAAGTGAATCTAGCATGGTATGCAACCTTCCTACTAACATGAATCTTATTAAGCATGAATAACTACTAGCATGAATATCTTACTAAGCATGGATAGCTACTAGTATGAATATCTTACTAAGCATGGATAGCTACTAGTATGAACATCTTACTAAGCATGGATAGCTACTAGTATGAACATGCAACATTACTAAGTATATAGATATATACTTCTAAACATGGTAGATTAATTAGCATCCATCCTATAACAATGTGAGCATGGCATCTACTTAGTAATTAACTTACAACACTCCTAGCATGGATATCATTCCTAAGCATGATAGGAAATTTTAGAATAAATCCTACAACCTTTTAAGCATGAATATCATTCCTAAACATGATAGGAATTTTAGAATGAATCCTACAACATTCTAAGCATAAATATCCTTCCTAAAACAAGATAGGAATTTTAGAATGAATCCTACAACATTCTAAGCATAAATATTATTTCTAAACATGGTAGGTATTTTTAGAATGAATCCTACAACATTCTAAGCATAAATATCCTTCCTAAAACATGATAGGAATTTTAGAACCTACAACTATCTACTACTACTACTACTACTTCATTTTAACCAAGAACATCTCACACAACATTCTACTACTACTACTACTTCATTTCAACCAAGAACATAACATACAACTATCTATTACTACTACTACTTCATTTTAACCAAGAACATAACATACAACTATCTACTACTACTACTTTATGGGCATAAAACATCTACAACTACTTCTTTTAACACTTACTACTACTTCTTTATTTTAACATAACATAAAGCATCTACAACTACTTTTTTTATCATCTACTATCACTACTACTTTATGTTAACCATGAATATAACATAAGCATCTACAACTACTTCTTTTAACACTTACCACTACTTCATAACATAAAGTATTTAAAACTATTTCTTTTAATCATCTACTACTACTACTACTACTACTTTATGTCTACTATTCTTTATTAGCATTTATTTATTACTAGTGATCATAAAAAAAGAGATCTTTTTATTTATTCTACAACTAGTGATTTAAATTAATTTCTTTTTCATAAATTAGAGATAACATCTAATTTAGGTTCTTTTTAAGATAACTACAATAATAAAAACATGGTGAGAACCTTCATTTGGTTCAACCAACATATGCTTATCTTTGTAGTCAAAGTCCAATACAAGTCCTACAACCAAACATGGTTGTATAAAATGTTCATATGCTTTATGTATATTTCATATCAAGTCCGACAACCCCAAACGATTGTATGTTCAAGTCCATATGCCTTATGTCATTTTAGTTCAATTAACAAACACAAAACAACAACTACCACTATAAAGATTTAATCTTTATGTGTATTTAGCACTACTATTTGTTCTTTTCTTTCATGTGATTATTACTATTTACAAACATACACACAACAATATCATTACAACAAACCATTCCCAAAGAACCAAAGAAAACTAAACAAGGAGGGTAAGAAGAAGAAGTCAAACAACAATACAAATAAACAAACAACAAACAAAGAGAAACCCCCACCTTAATCTCTTTGTTTGGAAGGACTTGCTAGCTTAACCTTCTCCTTCCCCTAGCTCTTAGAACTCCTAGGAAAAACCTACAAGAAAACTCTCTTGTTAGTATGAGGTTCTCTCTTTCTTTTTCTTTCCTTTCATTTTTTTTTTTTTTTTATCTTTCTAAAATGAGACAAGGTGGAGAAGGAGGGGGTATTTATAGGAGGGGAGAAGAGGGGGAAAGTGCAAATGTGCACTCACATTTTGCACAAAAACCCCAAAAAGAAGCCAACCGGCCATGCCCTAGGTGGAGGAGGGGTAAGGTGTGGGGTATGGCCTAGAGATGAGGTGGAAGCATGGTAGAAAGGGATAAGGTTTCTAGAAGGGGTTTTAATCTTCTCATGCATACAAACCCTAGTTTAAGCCTCCTAATCAAACCCTAACCATCTTATTAAGTTGTCATGACAAGATGAGTGCATTGTCCAAGAGTACATGCTACATATTTTGTATAATGTACTAAGTATAATACAATGTATGTATGTGTACATGTATGTGTATACCAAAAATTCTTATATAATCTCCATAAATAGCCTAATTTGAAAATAATAATAAAATAAATTTTATTATCAATTCGGAGGATCACGCTACCAATTTGATATATTTCGGATGTGCACCGACCGATATATGCGCGTAGACAATGTTTGTGGACAAACCGGCGAAAAATCACCAAAATAATTTGATTTTGGAATTAAAATATTAATAATAATAAAATAATAATAAAATAGTGATTTATACGAGGTAATATCCGTTCGGGATATTACATAAACCGACCAGACAGGTGGTCCCTTCATTGCTTGGCTGACCTCGGGAATGGTGCTTTCAACTATGAATTTAGCTAAGGCCTGAGCCATGATCGCGGTCCGAGGCTGATATGTTATATCATGCTGGCTCAGCTCGATAGACCACTTCATGAGGCGACCGGAGGTCTCTGGCTTGTGGAGAACTTGCTTCAGCGGTTGGTCGGTAAGAACGACCACCGAATGGGACTGGAAATATGGGCAAAGTTTCCTTGCGGCCATGACTAAGGCATATGCCATCTTCTCTATCCTTGGGTAGCAGAGCTCGGCATCCCGAAATACCTTGCTCACGTAATAGATGGGCTTTTGAGTCTTATCTTCTTCCCTTACGAGGACGGTGCTGAGGGTTTGCTCAGAGGGGGCTAAGTAGATGTAGAGGGTTTCCCCGGGAACAAGTTTGCTGAGGAGAGGATGATTGACTAGGTAAGCCTTCAGCTGATCGAATGAGTCTTGTTGTTGCTGACCCCACTCGAAGCCTTTAGCCCCCCTGAGGGCCTTGAAGAAGGAAAGACACTTCTCCCCTAACTTGGAGAGGAAGCGCCCTATGGCTGCCAGACGACCCGTTAGCTTCTGAACCTCTTTAACATTCTCTGGGTTGGCCTCGATTCCTCTTTGGCTGACCATGAAGCCTAGAAATTTCCCCGACGAGACTCCGAACGCACACTTGTTCGGATTGAGCCTCATATCGTGCTTTCTGAGCACACCGAACGCCTCCTGCAGATCGGCCACATGATCGGCCCCATGGATGCTATTCACAAGCATATCGTCAACATGCACCTCCATATTTCGGCCGATTTGTGCTTGAAAAACCTTGTTGACGAGGCGTTGATAAGTGGTACCTGCATTCTTCAATCCGAAGGGCATTACCCTGTAGCAGTAGAGGCCCTGATCGGTCACAAAGGAGGTCTTCGGGATATCCGGGGGAAACATACGAATCTGATTGTAGCCTGAGAAGGCGTCCATGAAGCTGAGGAGTTCATGGCCCGAAGTGGCGTCTATCAAAGTATCAATACTTGGAAGAGGGAATGGATCTGTGGGGCATGCTTTGTTGAGGTCGGTAAAGTCGATATAAATCCTCCAGGTCCCTTTGGACTTCTTCACCATTACTACATTCGAGAGCCATTTAGGATAGTTTACCTCCTGTATGAACCGAGCCTTCAAGAGTTTGTCCACCTCCTCTTTTATAGCTTGCTGGCGCTCGAGAGCGAACTTGCGCCTCTTCTGTTGGACCGGTTTGGACCCCGGAGCGACGCTGAGGTGGTGGACTAAAAGCTCTTCGGAAATTCCAGGCATGTCTGCGGCTGACCAAGCAAAGCGGTCGCGATTCCTTCGGATGCATTGGACTATGTCGGAGTATAGGGCAGATGGGAGGGTCTCGTTAACAAAGAACTTTCGGCTCGGATCCTGCTCAGAGAAGAGCACTCCTTCCAACTCATCCACCGGCTAGGACGTTGGTCGGGCAACTTCTTGGGGGATTTCAAGAGTTTTGAGGGAGAGGACTGGACCCATAGTAGAGGTCATGTAGCATTTGCGGGCCGTTTCCTGATTGCCTTTTACTTCCCATACTCCGGCCCTGGTGGGGAATTTCATCTTGAGGTGATAGGCAGAAGGGACGGCTTCGAGAGCGGCTAAGCTGATCCGACCAAAAATGACATTGTAGGTTGCAGGGACATCCACGACCATAAAGTCCATCGACTCCGTTCGGGTAGTAGGAGTTTTGCCAGCGGTTACGTCGAGGGTGATAACCCCTTCAATAGTCACTGGCACTCCCGTGAACCCATGGAGTGTGTAGCCGGCGGGCTTAAGTCTGTCCCGGGATAGTTTGAGGCCTTTGAAAGCTGCGAGGAAGAGGATGTTAACGGCGCTGCCATTGTCCACTCGGATCCTTTCCACTTTAAAGTTTGCCATATGGAGGCTGATGACAAGTGCGTCACAATGGGGGTTCGGACACCCTCAAGGTCTTCATCTGAGAATGTGACGGGCACTCCGAGGCCTTTAGGAGGAGGTGTGGCGCGAACCGAATTAACTTCCCTTATAAACGCCTTTCGAGAGGAGTTGGAGGGGCCCCCATGAATGAGGTGTAGGAAACGCTCCTCTTCGAATTTGGGCGTTTCATCGCGTTCAGGACTCTTGTTAGCCCCCCGAGGCGGGGGAGGAAGATCGGTTCGGTCCTTTCTCACGAACTTGTTTAGCTGACCCCTCTGGATGAAGGCTTCTATCTCGTTCTTCAGGGCCCGACAATTATTGGTATCGTGGCCATGGTCCCGGTGATTGCGGCACCACTTCTCCTTATCCTTCTTCTTGCCAGGGGTGTTCATTTTTGGCGCAGGGGGCAGCACCCCTTCCTTCTCGACTTCCATGAGAATTGTGGAAATGTTGGCATTAAGAGGAGTGAACTTTTCGAATCTTGGGGGAGGTCGGCGCTGTCCGCCATTGTCCTTTTGGAGCTTCTTGGCTCCTTCTTCTTCTGTTCCCTTTCTCTTGGACCCGGAGGAAGGCCCCTCAAAGTTGGGGTGGTGCTCAGCTTCCTCGGCCCGAATATACTTTTTGCTCCGGAGGAGGAGGTCAGAGAAGTTCTGTGGGGGCTTCTTGGCGAGGGAGGAGCGGAGGCTGGAGTTGAGGACATTGTATTGGAATGCTACTGCAGCGACCGACTGGTCTAGGGAAGCTATGGACCTAGCTTCCGCTGTGAACCTTTTCACATGTCTCTCAGCTTCTTACCCTTCTTCTGGTTGAGATAGAGTAGCGAAATGCTGGTCTTCTCAGTTTGGCGGCTACTCACGAAGTGGGTGACGAAGAGGGTCTCAAATTTCTCGAAGGAGAATATTGAGGATGGGGCAAGGCGAGAGTACCATTCTCGAGCCGGACCCTTGAGAGTAACGGAGAAGGTCTTGCACAGCAGGGCATCGGAAGCTTGATGGATGAGCATGAGGGTCTTAAAGCTTTCGATGTGGTCGACGGGGTCAGACTCCCCGGAATTAGTCTCGAATTGAGGAGGTTTAAAGCCAATTGGTACAAGCGCTTCCATTATGGTTCGGGAAAAAGGAGGTCGACTAGGGCGAAGGGTCCTTCCTCTAAGCTCTTCTTCTCGGTCTAACTGACCCAAGTGCCTCTCCATTTTGTGAAGACAGCGGTAGACAGCGTCATCCCTTCGACGGTAACCAACCGAGCCTCTAGACTCGTCTTCGTACGAGGGAGAGCGGGGGCTACGACGACGGTAGCTCCTGGAACGGCGAGGACTAGGAATGTGCTGGGGGTTGCTAGGAGCTGGGGGAGGAGTTAGGGACCGTCGGCGAGGACTTCGGACTGGAGGAGGAGTGGGGATCCTTGGAGCATTGGCATTGTTGGGACAGAGATTGAGAGCTTGTAGGATGGTTGCTTGGAATTGCCGGAACTCGGCACGAGTGATGGGTGCCTCATCGTTCCTTGGATGTTACCGACCGGCAGGGGAATGGGGTCTTCTCCTGTGATGCTCGGGGGACTCTCTCCGTCCTCTTCGGGTAGGGGACCTTCTGTAGTCTCGGCGGTGAGGAGATCGCTCATCCGGACGTTGTTAGCGGGAGGCTCCCTCTCGGGCCCGCTTTTCATCCAGACGGTGGCGAAGATCCTCATCCTTCTGCCGATTGAGGATGGTATTGCAAAGTTTGGAAGCTTGGGGATTGTGGGAGGCCATGGAATCCGTAGAGGCATTATGTATTGAGACGTGGTCCTGATGGAGAGGTTGTTTCTGCGGGTTGGGATCCGAGACTCCTGCCCCGGCATTTTGAGGACCGGGGGGACCCTTAGGAGGTTGTTGATTCTGAAGAGGAGGCTAGTCCTATTGGAGAGGGTCCTCGGCTTGAGGTGGAAGTTGCCCCTGCTGCTGAGCGGGTTGGATGGGGACTTCCTGTTGCTGATCAGGGAGGTTGGGTCCACGGTTGGACCCTCGAGATCTTACTTTTCTAGGAGGCATGGCTGGAGAAGATCTGACCAACAGGAAGAGGGAAGGCTGCTATTCGTGGTGTTTCCCACAGACGGCGCCAATCTGTTACCACTAAATCTGGTGTGGGGGCAAACAGATAGTATTTGTGGATTCTTGGAAAACTTGAATAGCAAACCTGAAACCTGTTCCGCCGGAGTTTGACCGTTGACTCCCGCCGTTCACCTGCAAAAAGTGCGAGACACCGGGGTTGATCCCAGCGACGCACCCTCCGACGCTCAAGTCAGTAATCAGGAATGATTATGAAAGACCGTAAATTGGCAAAAGATTGATTACCTCTTAATGGAGATGGATGGGGGAATTTATAGTTGCCTTAGGGATCAGATTAGGAATGTAATCCCTGTGATTAGATAAGGAATGTAATCCCTAATTCTCAGCGAAAGGATAGATATGAATCAGGGCCATTGATTAGTATTAATTAGAAACCCTAATTCTATCCTACCGGACCGGGTTTGCTGTGGGTTTGAAACCCGCACCCAGTTGAGGTGGATCTGTTCACGGGTTAATGGGTCTTTGAGGAGGATAACTAGTACCCGCTTTAGGCCCATTGGTAGGTGAAATTACCATTTTACCCCTAGGCTTTAAGATTCGTTCCTGATTTGGACGGTTCTGATTTAACCCCATTTTTAGCCATATCAGTCAGCGATGACCTGATGATGGTATCGCGGCCCTGGGGGACTGTGGGAGGCCATGGAGTCGGAGGAGGCATTGTGAATCGAGACATGATTATGATGAGAGTGTTGCTGGGGATGACTTCGATGAGAGCCGCTCGAGGCAGCCCCTCGAGACCTAGGAGGGGCATGCAGAGGAGGAGGCTGTTGGGAGGGAGGTTGTTCAGGCTGTGGCTGCTGAACTTGCTGGTCGAGTTGCAGAGGAACATCATGGAGTGGAGGAGGAGGAGGAAGAGGAGTGGCTCTACAGCTGGAGGCCGCTACCTTTCCCTTCTTTGGGGGCATGGCTCGGAAATTAACTTCACCGGTGCAGTAAGCCTGGATTGCTTTTTCATTTCCCACAGACGGTGCCAATCTGTTGGTGATGATTTTTGTGTGGGATCAAACAGATGAATTTGTGGATTCTTTTGTAAACAATAAATGCAAACCTGCTGACTTTCACCGGAGTTTGACTGTTCCTTGCCACTGCCATTGGCGTGCAAAAAGTTCGATACACCGGAATGGATCCTGGCGATGAACCCTCCGACGCTCCTAATCAGGAAGATTATGAAAGAGCATTTATGTGGAAAAATATTTGATTACCTTGTTATGGTGGGGGGGAAAAGGGTATTTATAGTCGCCTTAAGAGACAATTTAGAGATAATCATTTATTTCTATGTCTCGGTGTTTTTGGATAAGATATATAGAGTTTAAACTCGTTTCATGATAAGAGGGGCAGTTTAAACCGCCTCTTAAAGATAATCATGAATTTGAATTACTCTTTAAAAATATGGGCTGGTTTGAAACGGGTTGCTACCCACGCCCAATAGTATAGATCCGTTTTCGGGTTATTGGGTTTTGTAGAGAGACTCATTTTCCATTTCAGACCCATTTGTAGGTACAATTACCGTTTTACGCTTAAGAGCTTAAGATTCGTGCTCGGTTTGAACGGTCTCGATTTAATCCTATTTTTAGCCATATCATTATTGTAGGCTAATAATTCAGCTTCATTCTCTAGACGATTTTCTCACCAAGTCCTTCGAGCAATTCTCCTTATGTACCTGCAAGCTCATGGTCTACAGTTGGGGGGGGGGAGGAGGAGGAGTGTCCGTTAGAGCAAGTTACGAACAACAAGTAGTAACATGCTAACAATAATAAAACATGCTACATCAAGGAAAAATGCACTAGAACAATATCAAAGGTCAATAAGCAATAGTCGATATCAAGAGAAATAGTATATAATCAATGCTGCAATGGTCAATAACAACAATCAATAATCAATGTCGGTAACAATAACCAAGATCGAAATGCAAGTGTCAACCCTAAGTCTACTTCTCTTTTATTAACCTATCTAATGCACGCAAACTTGTGTCCTATACCACAGATTCGGGTGCATACAATCAAGTGAGCGTTTAGACTATAGTGATGGACTTTATAGGTCATGTACTTGGCAACAATAACCAACATTCAATAACCAATGTCCAATAATCAATAATCGATAATCAATGACCAATAACAATAATCAATAATTATTGACCAATAACGATAATCAATAATCAATGTCCAATAGCAATAATCAATAGGGAAACACGGGCCCCTCTTCTGAATACAGTCTCCTATATTATCCACTACTAAGTCGATCCTTATTACCCCGGCTTGTTATTATTTTATTACGATCAATTATGGATATGCAATCAATACGACCAATGAGAACGGTGGTATCAAGAATTATGCGATGTGTACAAAAGTATCGAGGCGGTGTCAATAAGGTGTCAAGGCTATGCAAACATGGTATATATATAATTTCATTCACTAGTTGCAGTATTAAACACATTTGTATTTAATTACACGAAACATAGATTGTGGACAGCAAGACGTTGTTGTACAAAAACTAACTTTCATGCTACTACGTGAAAGTAAATCAGGTTCTGTCAGGAGTTCTAGAAACTAGACTGCTTGCCGGTTCAATGCACATTCACACGGCATGTTATAAACACAGTAGCTATGTGTATAATTTTATTCTTTACTGGTTTCTTGTTCAGGAAGCATGTCAGGGTCAAATTCTTACATATAAAGATTACTGTAAATTCATTTGAAAATATTATAAAAACCATAATTTAGTTCTTAACATTTCTCAGTAACCATATAATTAATCTCAGGTCGTAATTCTTAATTTAATCTACTGTTTTAATTAATTAAACATGGTAATGTATTTTCAGATTGTAATCTGGAATTCAGACGTTACACTATGGGAATTTAAATATCTTGCAATCCATAAATCGGATTGCAAAATTTTCAGATGGTCTAGATTCCTAACACAGAGGGCTACAACTTTTATTCTATAAGTTCAAAGTGATTTTATCTAAAACTAGGTCAAAATTTTGGTTCTCTACTGATCTAGTGTTCTAGCAGAACCTAGGGTCAAGTTCTCATATATATATAACGGGTCTGGAAATTCATCAATTAGGCATATAAAAATTATAACATGATGAACAACATCCTAGTTAATGTCAAGTTTTAATTCTACTGTTAACATTTATTTTAATTAACAATTCATGTCGATATTCTTGTAAACGACAATCTTGAATTTAAAAACTAGCAGTATTAAAAGCAGCATAACTTACAACCTACAAATCAGAATTCAGATCCGTAGAATGTTCTAGAAACTAGACTCAAAGGGCTATGACTTTCATTTATAAAGGTTAAATGGATTCTAGCAGAAACCGAGTCAGAAACTCACTACAACATGGGATAAATAGCAGGACAACAATAAAATGTACTCCTTCACAACAATCAAGATAGTCAATCCACATATACATATAACAAGAAATGAACTAGCATTTATATTCAATAATAAGGATGAATTCCTACTATTAACATGGCAAAATTATCATCACCACTATATTAAATTTACGAATCTAGTTATAACATCACATACAATTGAAATATATTCAAATCATTATTTCTTCTACATAACGTGTTTCTAGTTCATGTCCGTGTAGTTTTGTATGCATATGATGACGGATAACATGACTTAGAATTGAATCAAGGGTATGGCACGAAAAGAGAGCTACTACTTGGTTTCACCGATGAATCCGTAATAGCCTCTTTGAAGGGTAACAAGCAAATAGAGATACGATAAGTGCAATAAGGACTATTTGTGAGGATCAAAATAATTCTTGAACTAGAGCAACGAGTTGGTTCAAGAAAAATTGCCTTAATATGACGATTATGAATGTGAAATCCACGGCAGGAAGAGAATCCTGGCGGCAATGGTGGGGGCACAATGCAACGGCGAGAGCAACGACATTGGCAATCACAACAAGAAGACATCAACAATAACGGCGATGGCTATACAAGGCAGTGACGAATGACAACAACATCAAGCGGGACAACAACAACAAGAGGATAAGTAGTCGGGGCAGCAAGGGAGTCTCGACTGTCGGTGTGAAGGGAAGCTTCGGGAATGGAAATAGGAGACGTGGTGCTGCTGGTTTGAGTGGATAGAAGAAATGAGGGTGGCTTTGTGGATCGGGTTCGATGAAGGTGCAACGAAGAGGTGGAGAGGGTGAAGGTTGGCGAGGGTGACGGAGCATTGCAGTCTGTAATGCCCTAGATCCCATAACCGGAAAATCCTTGATGTTGCGCCCCAAATCCTTATACCAGAAATTTGAGACACAATCTAGAAATCGAAATTCAAATAGTCACAATCACAGAAAAATACAAGAAAATTTAAACTTTTATTCCATGTAATAGTTATAATTACAACAGTTACAATGTCCAATAGAATTTTACAAGATTTACAAATTTACAAATATCACTTGAAAATTGTCACTTGGACGCTTGGACTAACTCGAACTCTGCTGTAACTATGGATCGGCTCCCCATACCTAAAAGGTGTGGAACGTCAGTACATATACTAACGCAACGCTGATAATAGCAGCGATCTCCAACTGGCAACCACAAATCATAATTTATGCAGAAGAGAAAAAGTGATGTGAAAAAAGGGATTAATGGATTCGGTTTATAGTGCTGTTGTATGTCATGATCTAACAATTAAATGCATCAGTCACATGCCTTATTCTAATGCAAGCAAGACTTTGGGAAACGCGTGCATCTCATACTACATACGCCCCAAATCTAGCCGTCTGTCTCCAATCTTAGGGTTTCGAACCCTTGCCATGCATCCTACTTTGTACTTGTCCTATTCCTAATAGATTCACCGTGTCTGAGGAGGTTGCAGTTATTCGGTCCCGCCCGTTATTGTAGTCACTCTAGTGGTGATCGCGTTTGCCACATAGTGCCCGGTGCCCGGACCTCACTTAAAATATCGCGACGAACTTACAGGTACAAACCCATGCACCCATGACGTCAAGATCCACGAGACAGCAGTCCCATGGTCCGTTCGTGTCCACGCGCATAAGAACATGACGGCCTCGAGGGTCAAATCTCCTTATCCGACTGGAGTTCCTCTCCTGTTCTTTACCCCGGTTGTTCAGGAATTAACAGATCGAGATACGAGATTCGTGATCTCAATACCTGAGAACACAATCCGTATCCCTACGACAGGAAAAGCACAACACCCGACTATGGTCTGCTAGTCCTATTGCAAGTTACAGATATCTAACAAATTACTCTTATCCAAAACTCACTTTAATTATTAAGGTGATAAAAAAGGTTGCTCCAACCCTCAAATTCCGCCTAACGACCCGTGGCCCCGGCAACACAATCTCCTACTCTCCACTTCCCCTATCTTGGATTTCATCCATCTCCACGGTCCGCGTTCACCTTCCATTAGCATGAATTTGACGGCAATAATCGGACGTCCAACGCCTAGGCGGAAGTTTCCAATTTGCCTAGGGTCGATAGTCGTAGAGTATCACTCTACCCTAAACTAACTCAATTCACAAACGTCCTCATCAGGAGTCTAACAACATTAAGACAAGTAATATCACCAATTATCCTCCAATAGTAAGACCATTAACCCTTAATCACAAGAGGGAAAATAGTACTCTCAACCACTTAGTCAAAATTTAGAATTTCCATACTAAGTTGATTCTGCCCAGAAATTAAAAGGGTCATAACTCTCAAAAATATAACTCAGATTTGGGTGTTCTTGCCCATTATGGAAAGCTACGAATCTAGGCTACAAATCTCTAGTTGACCATTGCATCAGATTAATTGATCTAGTTTATCTAAAAAGCCTTACAATCATCTACCTGTGTACTCCCTGTACACTGGATGCACCTTACTGATAGCATAAAAACCCACTCGCTCATCGGAATGACACAAATCTGAATTCTATGGAAAGCTGGACATGTCTTCTACAACTTCCTAGTTGGTCATACTTCCATATTATTTCATTTGATACTGTAAAAATAGTCATCTTTCCCAGATGTACAGAACCATATATGAGGTGCTTAAACAAACAAAGCCTATAGCTCACAAACTGGTCTCTGTCTCATTGTAAAAATCATAACTATTACTATACTTGCAAGAATTCCTTGATACAAGACTTGTTGGAAATCTTAGAATGTCTACTATAACTTCCTAGTTATAAATTTCCGCAAATTTTGCTCATACAGAGCCATAAAGTTGCAATCTCATCAGTGTATCAATTCTGAGTAAATTCTGCACAGTACTTACTTAAAATTTTACAATAAATCACATACATAAGCAATGATTATCAAACTTGTATTTTCAGAAACTAGACATCATCATGCACATCATACACAAAAGATCTCTTCTTGATTTAATGAGTTCTACTCATTTCAATCCTGCACAAAAGATCCTCTGTTTACCGGTCTCTGTCATGAATACTCTTGCTTAAAAAAATTTCAACGTGTATCAAAAGTCACCAAAATAATTTCAAACCTTCTCTGTAGGATCTAGACTCACACATTATGCTAGGATAAAAATTTCAGAGATAGATCATGCATAAATAAAATCTCAAAATTCTTTCAAATGCAGGTTAGGTAAAAGACAAAACCAGTATCTGCCTTACGACATAGTCAACCAAAGTGATTTTAAAAAATACCAAATACGGTCAAAAAAATCTGAAATAGTTCATGTAGCCCCCAAACATATATAAATTCATGCTGTAAAAATTCAAGGTCAGATTCTATCTACATTGCTCTCTGGAAATTCGGGAATACAAGCATGCAATTGTGTATTCTGTTTTCAAGTTTAGATTTTGAGCAATCCATCTCTACCAATGAGACCCACTACTACCACTACTAATTTCTTTCAAGAATCAAACAAGAAACAAGATTTAGAGTTTAGAGTACTCCCTACCTTTCAATTGAAGCTTGGAATGGTTAGCTTAGCCTTCTTCCTCTTGACCTCCTCCAAGAATTCCTCCTTGATTACCTTCTCTTCCTCTTTCTCTCACTCTCTTCCTCTCTCTTGCACTAGGGAATATTTTTTTCAGAAATTTTCTGAAATGAGAGTGAGTGAGGGAGCTTAAATGAAGAAAGGGTGAGATGGGGGGGGGGGGGGGGGGTTAAGCCAAGTGTCAAGGTGGTTTTCTTGCAAACCATGCTTTTAGCTGATGGTTTTCAGGAGATATTTTTCCCATGTCTCAATCTTAGCTGTAGATCAAGATGGAGGTCTGATGAGAGGTTGGATTTGAGTGCATGACAAAAATATATGATGTAGTATTTTACAAATAAATACTTGCATATGTATCATACATATAAACTAGTATATGTATTAATATCAATTCTCTCATTCACATGCACAATTATGAACTTAAACGTTCATATATATATATATATATATATATATATATATATATATATATATATATATATATATATATATTCATATGAATCAAGCAAAATAATTAATAATACAATACATACAGATATATATATATATATATATATAAGTATTATTTTATCCGGGGTATTACATTACTCCCTCCTTAGAATCGTTATGTCCCCAGAACGACACTAGTGGGGGAAGAAAAGAAAAATAAACTCTTAAAACAAATCCGGATGTGAAGTCTTCATGCGGCTCTCCGGCTCCCAAGGTGGCTTCTTCCACGAATCGATTCCTCCAGAGAACCTTGACCATCGGGATGACCTTATTTCTCAACACCTTCTCTTTACGATCAAATATCCTGACCGGTTGCTCCTTGTAAGAAAGATGAACTTGTAGATCTCCTGGAACTTCTAGTAATCGATGGTTCGGATCCGGCACATATTTCCTTAGCATAGAGACGTGGAACACGTCATGCACTTGGGATAGCTCAGTCGGTAGCTCCAACTTATATGCCATCCTACCAATCCTCTTCAGAATCTTGTAAGGTCCAATGTATCTCGGAGCTAACTTTCTGCCCCTCCGAATCTGATAACTCTTTTAGTCGGCGACACCTTGAGAAACACAGAATCGCCTTCCTCAAATTCTAGCTCTCTTCAGCGGTTGTCAGCATATCTCTTCTGCCTGCTCTGTGATCCTTGTAGCCTCTTCTGAATGAGCTAAATATTTTTTGAGGTTTGCTGTATGATTTCCTATCCAAACATCTGCCGCTCTCCTACTTCGTTCCAGCACATGGGTGTCTGCATCTTCTGCCATACAATGCTTCATATGGATCCATACCAATGCTTGCCTGATAGCTGTTATTATAAGCAAACTCTACCAAGGCTAGGTATTTCTCCCAATTACCTCCGAAGTCCATAATGCACACCCTCAACATGTCTTCAAGAATCTGATTGACTCTCTCTGTTTGTCCATCAGTCTGTGGATGAAAGGCTGTGATAAAATCTATTCTGGTCCCCAATGTTGACTGTAGACTAAAATCTATTCTGGTCCCCAATGTTGACTGTAGACTCTACCAGAATTGAGATGTAAATCTTGCATCTCTGTCGGATACTATCGACACTGGTACTCCGTGTAGCTTTACTATGCTTTCGATGTAGATTTCGGCAAGCTTTTCAACTGACCAGGTTGTCTTCACTGGAAGAAAATGTTTCGATTTTGTTAGTCGGTCCACAATCACCCATATTGTGTCATTTCCTTTAGGGCTTCTGGGTAATGCAGTAATAAAATCCATACTGATGTTCTCCCTTTTCCACTCTGGAATGGATAAAGGCTCACTAGTAGAAAATGTCACAATTGCAACAGAAATTTCCCTTGTAGAGGAGTGAAATTCCATGGTGAGTGCACATTCGTAAGGGATTTCTTCTCATTCCCTTGTAGTTGTGCAGTTGTGAAGTCTCTCCTGGTTAATGTATACATTTGCAACGTAATTATAACTATCCCTTGCAAATATTAGCTACAATAGAATATTTGCAAGAGAAATTGTTCCTTGTTGTCCCCTATCCATAAGAGAATATCTACAACAAATTTTTCTCTTGCAGATGTGTTTTAAAATGGACTTTTCCCATTGCTGATGAACAATTGCTACAGAAGTTCGCTAGGTAGTCATTCCCTTGCAAATGCTCCCCTATGAATGCAATTGCACATGTTTTTTCTATTGCTGATTATATTTGGATGGCTTAAACTAGTTAACAAGACTAAGCAACGACACATTCTAGAAGTGTCAAAACAAAACACATAATTAATTCACCTGTTGATTAAGAACATATAATTATGAACATATAATTAATTCACCTGTTGATGCACACAATTATTTAAACAAAACACAATGTGTCAAAACACAAAAACACACACATATAAATATAACACCAAAATAAGCTTTAATATTATAGAGTATAGAACATTCTCATCAAAAAATTATATGTTTGTTTCGAAATACCAAAATACCAATGGTACATTCTAGAAGGAAAGATGAGTTGTCATACTCCAAGAACTACAACAAAAGTTTTCAAAAGTACTTCTAACTCGCCGCTATTACTTCCATGTATCCCCAACTTCACTTTATCAGTCATGGAAGTTCTTCTGCATATTCCTCATTCTCCTCAGTCTTATAGTCATCGCCACTACATAAAGACTACATGAAAAAGAAACAACACAGAATTAGATAAACATACATAGAGACCACAAAGTTTGTTTCCTCCAGACTGGGTAGTAATCGTTGTGTCATATCCAAGCAATAGACAAAATAGAACCAGTCTATCAGAGAAACATGCATCTATATTGAAGACGAGAAAATAGACATACCTCGTTGAGGACATGCATGGAGGTAAGACCAAACAACACCATGTGAAGATGTCGACAATGCAAAGCCTATTCGCAGCTTCACTTTCTCACTAACCATTGCTACAACTTCTGTAATAGTACTATGTACTGTTGTTTTTCCGAATATTTTTGGGCGATCCAAGTTAAATTTCATGTTCTACAATACAACAAAATAAAGGATATTTATGTAAGAATATTAACATGGTATATTTTTCTCGCTGCGATAGAGCACAAATAATAAGTGAGATATCTTCAAATTTAAACTTACCTCAATGACTTCCCCTTGAAAAATATCACCATCCAAATATTTAGATGCCCAGTCATCTCCATGAGAATATGTGCTTAAATTTTCTTCTTCATCAACCTTACAAGTTGTATTTGCAGAACCAAGATTAACTTTTCTTTCTTGATCTTCATATCTTGAATGCACTTCACCACCCAAATGCTGAACTTTCTGAATGACAGAATAAGTAAGACTTCTTATTTGCAGTACTTAATAAAACTACACTAGCACTAACAACATAAACAAAAGAAGTAAACAAAGTTTTTACCAACGTTCAATTTTTGCCTATTGTTGGGAGAAAAGCATGATAGCCTGAACATTTTAACTGAGGGAGCAAGGCTTCAATGGTTACCTACAGAGGGCAGGTAGAATCTTAGGTAGAATCTTAGCCACTGCTAATATTAACCGTAATTGAGAGAAATACCCTGCAGTGCACGACAAAGTCTCCAAATTGAAGATGATGTTAAATCATTTCTGGTTTGGCTATACATTTTGTATACATATGATAGTAACTTCCATCTTCTTTACATGGATGATATATTTGTGTCTTTGTGCATAAGACGAGAGACATGCATATAAATTTTATTTGCATATAAATATAATAGAGTTCATTTTCATTAATTTTGTAAAATTTGTTTCTTTCTTGCCATTTAACAATTTCTAGTTTTTATTTATTGCAGAATAATGCACATTCGGGTTAGACTATTTGTAATATATTTTTTGAAGAATATATGTGAATGTATATCAAGAAAAAGAGGGATATTATTAATAATTAATGCAAAATGTAAGTAATTCACTAGTACTAGAAGTATATCTGCAAACCTTGTTACTCTCGCTACATTCTTCAGATCCAACATTATTCAGATCCAGTTATGTTCCATCCATTCGGTAACTTCTTTGCCGTGATTAGCTTTTCAGTGCCTCTATTACTGCAGACAAGAGAACTCAACATATCATAATTATAAACAATGCCAATTTTAACTAGTCATAAACTAAAATTCGATTGGCATGAGTTTTAGTTCACTATGATGAATTGTCCATAACTGCAGAATATTTCATAAATATTGATGCATAAGATCCCAAGGCACAAGTGAATTTATCTTTCATTTCATCACAATTTTCTGCAAAATATTGACACAGTGATGAAGTGCTGATATACTGATACAACTTCAAAGAAACACATATACTAGCATGCTGACACAGGCAGGACAAGACTCACCAACACACAAAATTTAAGATAATATATAGAAACAAAAATGGCACCAAGAGAAGTTTCATTTATGTTACATGACACAACTTTAAACTAGAGTTGTTAGCATAACATAGTTTCCCATTATTGCATTTTTCAGATTTTATGCAATTAAAAACCTTAAGCTCTATTGTTTACCAGATAAGCTAGGAAAATCTACACCACCACCATTTCAGCAAAAAATGCGTACCAAAGGTCTTTCCTATTTTAACTATGCAAGCTAGAAATGACAATATTTACAAGGATCCAAGGCATTAAAACATAATATCAGAGGGTAACGCTAACTCGAAATTAAAAAGGCGTATGACTGAAATGAGTCTGAGAACACTGAAACATATACATGCAAAATTTTCAAATACTCATATGATCAAATTTCTTTATGTGGGTGTTTTAGAAGCACGATTCAGGTTGGTCCCTATAAATTTGCTTTATAAAAAGAGAAACAAAATGTGTATGTACTGCATAACCATGAACAGGAATGAAATAGCAATAGCTCCTAGCCTCCTATTTTTGTTATATACACACAGAGTATACTCCAATGTGCTATTTTATTCAACAACTCTTATATATTTATTATAATAGAAACTGATAAAACATCCAGGTTCATATCCCTGAGAATTTAATCCGTAAAAAGAATACAATGTCCAGAGACAAGTAGCTAATTTTTAATGTAAAAGGTAGTAATATATTAATAAGACAGAATTCCCTTTCTTTATTTTCTAAATTGCCATGATTTCAAAGTCTCCAGAATGTTTTCTAATAGAGCACACAGACAAGCAAAAGGAGACATACTTTGATTATAATTGGGTCAGCCAATAATTATTTGAATAAATTAATAATATAACTAGAAAGGACTATGGAGATTAAGAAGTATTTGAGAATAATAACAAGAGAAGGAAAACACAAGTATAGAAACTAAGACACATTATGCACTCTAAGAACCAGAAGCTAGAGACTAACAAGACAAGACAGACAATGGTCCATTGCCTGACTTCTATGATTATTAGCTGAGCAAATTAATATATTGCTTAATTCATACTGAAAAAAAAGTCATATTAATATTCTTATATATGTAAGCTAAAATGAAGAACTTGTAAACCTCAGAGTTCCAAGCATCAACTATTTTGACTTTTCATTCTCATATAGGGCACTTCCCCGCCACTTAAAAAAGGGGATGCACATGTTTATACATAATTAGCGGCAATTTAGAATACATTTGACTCGAGTCGACTCCAGTTTTTCCTAGTGTTTTATTTAATAAATTTGTGCTTTACTTTTTTAAAATATTTTTTCTTTGAAATTGTGCTTTGCTCTCAAAACTGGTCCACAAAAAAGCCACCATCAAATCCATACCAATAAGTGAGACAACTGGAAATGAATTTAAAAAGATGGATAGCTTGCACAAATGGTTGATCCTAACACTCAGATTACCAATGCACCAAACACGTCTCTCCTAGTCATGTTACATGTCTCACACCATTTACATCCGATGTCATTGTAGGTCGCAACTAAGATTTGGGGAAAACATCTCTACCATTTGAAACTACTCCTGTATATTTGTGTCTTATTTTCAAGCATAGACTTGGAATCATAGTACAATCCTCATCAAAATCGCTCCTTCATTAACTGAGTTTCCATCCAACATTAGCTCATTGAACGAATACGATACAATTTGATGTACATCCACAAATGATTCACACTTATCAATCAATGCAATCAACCAAAACCAATAGGACAATCACAAATTCCATAAGAAAAAGAACTAGTGTACCTACTTTGATGTGGACAAGCTGTGCATCCGTGAAATTAATCTCCACGAGCTCGCTCGAGCACCCCGGCTTCACATCCAAAAACGAAACACCATAAGTTCATGCATGAATTGTAATCATCCTAAATTCCCTTCATCCCAAACACTAATTTCAAGAAACCCCCAAATTCGACGAAAATGGGAACAAAAAATCGGGGGGGGGGGGGGGGGGGGAAATACCTGTTGGACGAAATTGGTGTGCATGACGATGAGGAGGGTGAAGAGTATGAAGGTAATGCTGGGGTAGACGTACTCGAGAAGCAATCGAATTCTTGGGGTGAGCAGCTGGGAAACCATGCCGGACAGCCGGGCATGGACACGGAGAAAGGTCTGCTCTGGATCCATCGCCTTCGAACAAGCTGACAACAGGGACAACGAAACCCTAGATTTTGAAACATACACAGGGTTTCCATTCGAGATGAAGAGGAAGAGGAAGCGGAGGAGAACGGGAGAGAAAGGGAATTATGGCACGTGCATGTTTGTTTTTTTTTTAAATGGAATAAGTAGGGGAATATTTGTATTTCTGATACCCTGTAATGTACTTGAGCGGCAAAATTATATGTGTAATGCACATGTTTATACATAATTTATTTTTAAAAATAAATATTTTATTTCTAATTTGGTAATGGAGTATTGTTTGTTACAATTGTTCCCTTGTAATTGTCAATACTTGCAACAAGTCAATAAAATCTCTTGCGAATGTCAAAACATTTGCAATGAATGGGTTTGTTGTGATTAATTTATTGTTGATGGTAGCACCAACAAGGGATTTTTTGTGCTTGCAAATAATCCATTATTATTGCAAGGTTTTCTACTAGTGGCTGTAGCAATCTTCTCGGTTTCTGATTTTTGGCTTTGACTTGTTGGCACGTCAGACACTTGGTCACGAATTCTGCTATGTCCCATTTTATCCCTGCCCACCAATAGTACTGTTTTATATCTCGATACATCTTGGTGCTCCCGGGATGAATTGTAAGCGATGTGGAGTGAGCTTCCTTCATGACGTCTTCTCTTAACTCTTTGTCTTTCGGTACACATAGTCTGTCACCAAACCATAGTGAACATTCTCTTATACTAAATTCGGGTAGTTTTCCCTCGTTTATTTGCTTCCTCATGGCTTTGATCTCTGGGTCTTCAGTCTGAGCCTTCTTCAATTGCTCATTCAAGCATGGATGTAATACCAACTGTGCCAATACTGCACTTAAGTGTTAAGTAACTACTTCAATGCCTGCTTGTCGGATCTCATCATCTAGCTCCTTACGGGTCGCTACAAGTGTAGCTATATTTCTCTTCCTGCTGAGCGCATCTGCTACCACGTTGGCCTTTCCTGGATGATATATGATTTCTGGCCTGATGTCCTAGAGAACTTCCAACCATCTTATCTGCCTTAAACTTAGATCCTTCTGCTGGTTTCTATACCTTAAGCTCTTGTGGTCAGTGTATATCTCCATCTTTGCTCTGTAGATGTAATGTCTTCATGATTTTAAGGCGAAGATTATGGCTGCAAGCTCCAAGTCATGAGTCGGCTAGTTCTTCTCATGTGGTCCGAGTTGTCTTGATCCATAAGCTATGATCTTGTTTTCTTGCATAAGCACACATCCAAACCCTAAATATGATGCATCAATGTAGATGACATAGTCTTTATCTGCCTGAAGTAAAACCAAGATTGGTGCAGAGATTAATCGGTTCTTTAGTTCCTGGAAGCTATCTTCACACTTCTCTGTCCAGTTGAAACTTTGGTTCTTCTTGGTCAAAGCAGTATGGGGTACAGCTATCCTCGCATAATTCTGAATAAATTTTCGGTAATACACAGTCATACGCAGAAAACTCCTTACTTCTTTCACTGTCTTCGGCTATGTCCATTCTTTGACCGCTTCAATCTTCTGGGGATCCGTAGCCACTTCCTCCTTAGAAAGGATATGACCCAGAAATGCAACTTCCGATTTCTAGAATTCGCACTTGGACAATTTGGTGTACAACTGATGCTCTTGTAGCTTGCTCAGTACTTCTGTCAGATGTTCAGCATGTTCCTTTTCTGTCTTTGAGTATACAAAAATGCCTTCGATAAAGCTCACAACAAATAAGTCAATAAACGGACGTAGAATTCGGTTCATCAAGTTCATAAATATTGCTAGAGCGCTAGTCACTCCGAACGGCATTACTAAGAACTCATAGTGTCTGTGCCGAGTCTGAAAAACTATCTTGGGTACATCCTCCTCCTTGACTCGCACTTGATGATATCTGGACCGCAGATCAATCTTGGAAAATACTGCTGCTTCCTGAAGCTGATTGAAAAAATCATCGATCCTGGGAATCACGTACTTGTTTCGAATAGTGACCTTATTCAATTCCCGACAATCGATACACATCCTGGCTGATCCGTCCTTTCTTCTTAATAAGCAATATTGGTGCTCCCCAAGGTGATGCACTTGGTCTGATGAATCCCATATGCAAGAATTCCTCGATCTGCTTCTTGACTTCATTCTGCTCTACTGGCACCATTTTATAGGGTGCTTTCGATACTGGAGCGTTGCCTGGTTGAATTGTGATACTGAACTCGACATCTCGGTGTGGGGGAAGTCTAGGTAATTCTTCCAAGAATACGAGTGGAAAGTCTCTAACCACTGGTATCTTGTTCACCTCTTCAGGTACTCGTACTTCTTTTGTAGCTGGAATGATCATTGCCCTTGACCTCTTCTTCCCGTGGAACACAAGCTCTATTTCTTCAGTTTTGATGACTACCTCCTTCTCCTTGCAGTTGATGCTTTCCTTGTACTTCGAAATCCAATCCATACCAATAATGATATCGGTTCCAGCAAAACCCAATTTTAACAAATCGATATTTAGGGTTTCCCTGTTACTCTGGAGTTTACATCTCTTATAGCATAGATCCGTAGTGAGAGCTGCCCCTGATGGTGTAGCCACCATTAAGGCTATTTCTGGAATTGCCTCTTCTGTGCATCTTAATTTTCTTGAAAAAAGATTTTGACACAAAAAAATGAATTGATCCACTATCGAACGAGACTGTAGCCAAAATTCCATTTTTATATATATAAACTGTTACAAAATGTTCATCCTTCACCAACCTTCCCACAAAAACCCAAAATACAACTTAAAACTTGATTACATTACTTCTTCACATGCCCGTGATTGCCCTTTCATCATCTTCTGCACCCTTCTTGGTCAAGGCGAATACTCTTCCTTGACGCATTGGCTTCTTTCCTTTGTCGGTTGTTTCTGACTCTGCCTTGTTGCTGCTCCTTGGATTTTGGCGACAATTTGGCTTAATGTGCCCTTCTTGTCCGCACTTGAAACATCTCTGTACGTTCTTTCTGGGGCATTGACCCTTATAGTGCCCCTGCTCTCTACAGAAAAAGCAGCTTTCGGGCTTGTACTCTCTCGCCTTAACACTGGTTTTTTGAAACTTCTGGCTCTTGCCATGCTTCTTGAATTTGGATGCTAGGGTGGATCTCTTTCCCTTGTTCCAAATATCAGATCTTCCTTATGATGATTGACTCTGACTCATGTCCATCTCTGTTACTGCAACTCACCTTACTAGCTTGTTGAATCTGCAGATGCCTAGCGGAACCATCCTTGACCTCAGTCCGGCCTTGAGCCCTTGCTCAAACCTCTGGTCTTTCTTTGTTTCCTCCTGGACCATTTCTGGTGCATACCGTGATAGCTGGGAAAACTTCGTCTCATATTCCCTAACAAACATACTCTCCTTCTTCAAGTTGTGGAACTCCATTGCCTTTTCTTCCTGTACATCCAAGGGAAAAAAGTGTCGAAATTCTTCAAGAAAATCTTCCCAAGTTATTGGACCTTCTCCAAGACCATGCTTCACAGACTGCCACCATACTCCGGTGTCATTCTCCAGCAAGACTGTGGCCAGACAAACCTTGCCGTCTTCTGGAGTCATCATTACTTTGAATACCGTTTTTACCTAACGTATCCAGTCGTCAGCAGTTGTTGGGTCGGCATGTCTTTCAGAGACTGGCGGTTTCATTCTCTTGAATGATTCCACCATCTTTACCGGGTCTGTGGTTGCGGCAACTCCTGGTGTTCCTTGCGACGGTGCTTGGTTCATGCTAGCATCCACAAATGCATCTATGATCTGTATACTCGAGCGAATTCTTCTCTCACATCGAGGCCAGTACCCTTGGCCCACTGCCTTAGCTTCAGTTTGATCGCTCCGGCTGCTTCTTGTTCTTCCTGCCATCTAGATACTCGTACTTATATTATTAAATTGCAATAGTAATGTAAACTCATATCACACTAGTATTGGTCAAAAAACATACTAGTTCCATTCATACAAAAAGGTTTACAATGGTATTGCTATTAATACAGTCATGTCATCATTCTAATGGGTTCATAATACACCCATTCAAAAAATATCACATCAGTCTAGCTATTCAAAAAGGTTGTCTTCTATATACAACAAAAAATCTCTTAACACTAAAAGAGAGAGAGATCACTGCTCTCCTGCCCCTGATTGGTCTCCAGTCTCAAAACTCTCCCCGACGTTCATCTTGTCCAACAGGTCCTGCATATCAGCGATCTGAGACCTCAGCTCTAGATATCGAGTCTGCAGTTGCCCCAATCTTTCTTCGTATCGGTGCCTTAAAAGTATCATTCTTGCCTTCCATTTTCGCTTGGTCCTCTCAAGCTTGGCCACCCTCCTATCGGTGGCTATCAAGGCATGGGCAAGATTCTCGAACCGGTCTTCCAGTTGCCTGTGGCTCCATTGGTATGCAGCCAGATCCTGGAATAGCTGAGTGATCGCCTGCTCCACAATTGTGGGCTGTAGAGGTGGAAGTGCATGCCCATTTCCATTTGCCCAATTGTTCGAATGTCCATCATTCATGCTCGGTATCTGCAAGAGAAAATATAGGAATTAGTTCAGATATAGAAAATTTATAAATCATAAGTTGTAAAAGCAATAATATGAATTATAATCATCAACTATCTGACTAAACCCAACTCTTGGAGTGCATCCAAGTCTAATTTTCCTACTGTGTTGGACTAATATGTGAAGTCAGCTTTGATACCAACTCTGTAGCGCCCCAAATCCCTATACCGGAAATTTGAGACACAATCCAGGAATCGAACTTCAAATAGTCATAATCACAGAAAAATACAGGAAAATTAAAAATTTTATTCCATGTAATAGTTACAATTACAAGTGTTACAATGTCCAATAGAATTTTACAAGATTTACAAATTTACAAATATCATTTGAATATTGTCACTTGGACGCTTGCACTAACTCTAGCTCTACTGTACCTGTGGATAGGCTCCCAATACCTAAAGGTGGGGAACGTCAGTACATATACAAACGCAACGATGATAATTACAGCGATCTCCAACTGGCAACCACAAATCATAATTTATGCAAAAGAGAAAAAGTGATGTGAAACAAGGGATTAATGGATTCGGGTTATAATGTTGTTATATGTCATGATCTAACAATTAAATGCATCAGTCACATGCCTTATTCTGATTGTCACGCCCCGCTTTCCAAAAAAGATATGGAATACGGACACCTGACTAAGCCCAGCGAATGATTTTCATCATCCATAAGCTGTTCAGAATCTTTACAACATCTTACAGAAATAATCAGAGTCGGAAGCAAGAGAAATCAACCAAGTATGCATAATCGAATCAAATATACCAACAGAAATTTACTTGAAACCAAAATATAATATAATCTCAAATAAATCAGATATGAGTAAGTCGATATCCTGGATCACATTGCCCAAATACAAAATAAATTCATGTATCAAATACAATTGTTCCAATAAGAAACAGAATTAATAATAAAAATAATAAATGCAAAACTCCAGCACTAATATCTCATGTCGCCAACTCCATCTGGCAACTGGTCATCCTGATATGCAATTAATAAATTGCAGGAAAAAGGAAAAGAAAAACAAACTCTCGTCAATGCAAGTTACGGGCCGCTTGTAGTGCAGGATACAAGTACATGGGATAAATAAACAAATATAAAATAATAGCAGAATCGAACATAGCATGGTATAGGCATATCAATAGAATGTAATATCTAACATGAATCAGGAAAACAAATCAGATAGCATGGTATACTAACAGATACAGATAACATGTGTCAAGTGTCAAGTGTCAGATGGTATGCAGACAGATATACAAATGATAGTGTCAGATGATAATCAGACTGATAACAGATAATAGATGTCATGTTCTTATAAGTCTTGTGTGATTACTATCTAGGTAGAACTTCATGCATCCCAACTTTTTATCACATGGTTACTACATTCAAACAGTTTTATTTAGATTTCGTAGTGGAAGTCCATAGGGCCGTGTACTCAGGGATCAGACAGACAGATAGAACCTATGGGTTCTCTTTTGAGTACACATTCCTATAAGGAAGTAATGTAGTCAGGGTTCAGATAAACAGAGTCGTGCACCATGTAATCATGAACACATAACAGATAGGGAACACGGGTCCTCTTCTCAGTACACATTTCTATATTTTCCACTACTAGATCTTTCCCTTAAACCCCGACTTGGTTATTTTGTTATTATTATCAGACAGACATTTATGTGTAGAAAATAGAGTGAGAATAGCATGGTATAAACATTCATGGTGACAGATAAACATATACAGACTAAAGATAACACATAAAAGAATAGAACAACGAGGACTCTAGTTCAGGACAGCAAGACAGTACTGCACTAAAACAGGAATTCCCGTTGCTGCAAAAATGCAAATCTGGATCGTCGAAGAATCTGGAAAATAGACTACCGGCCGAATCCAGAAAATATATATAATTCATATAGTATTTCACAAAATTATAACTCAAAACAGGTTTGAATCCAGAAAACACGTTCAGCCAGAAATCAGAAGTTTGTATTCGAGAACAAGAAATCAGCATGAAAACTCTTTAATTAAATCCACGAAAAATCTGAGGTATTTCCCTATATGTGTAGAATTAGAATATAAAGTATCATAATTTTCAATATAAATAGTTTAGTCAACAAAAATCGGAAAACATCAAGATCCAGTAGTTTTGTAAATCTAGAATTGTAAACATTGCAGTACGAAAGTAGCAATATCTCACAAACCATAAATCAAAATCCAAATCCGCCAAAATGGTAATAAAATAGATACAGTAGGCTAATTTTTATATTCAGAAATATTTTAGAGACAGCAAGTAGAATTAGGTCGAAAATCAGGTTCTTTACTGAACTGTAGTAAAATTCTGCATGTAAAATATTTATTTGCAAGCATGAAAAGGTTTGTAAAACTACTCGAATAAATCCACCAAAATTCTTGGTAAACCCCAATCAAGTCGAGAAGTACTGAGCAAAATTTCAGATCAAAATAGTAATTTTAGCACCAGAATACAAATATATTACTCTTCAGAATTCATAGAAAACGCAGTCTGGATATCTTTCTACACCTTAGTAGTAAAATAGGCATAACTCACAACTCGTAAATTGAAATTGAGATCTGTCAAAAGGGTTAGAAAATAGACAGAATTCTCTACAGGTCATGTTCACAAAATATTTTCAAATACTGACCTTAATAGGATCTAAAATACTGAACAACATCAGGGTAATAGAAAAATACAGATTTGTTCTTCACACACAAAACAACATAGATCATACGAAATTCATCCAAATTAACCCAAACATGAAATATAGTGTAATAGATGTCCAAACAACATGGTATTAGGTATTTTACAAGTATTCGACAAGTATCTTACGAATAACACATCAAGTATAGATATCTCAAAGTAGCATGAACATATACATCAAAAGTGGTCAACCCTAGATTGTTTTATGTCATATATGTCGTGAGGCAACTACGGTCGAACTATCACAATAGAGACAATATCAACAAGGGGTTTTACACACAAATTGTCTCTAGAACCCAACTACAATACAAGTAGTATTTAGTACTTGTATTTGCAAAGAAATTTAATACAAGTTACTTGCCTTAATCGATGATGATGAAGAATAACGGGAACGGATTCCCGGGCAAATGAACCCAACGAACTGCGAACCATGAACCAAAACGAACACACGAGCCAACGAGAACACACGCACCACACACCCAAGATCACAACTTACATGTGCAATCAAGAAAGGGCGAGTCGAGTGCACAATGGGATGCAGCACACCAGCGAGAACACGAAGAATAGCAGATGGGGCCTCAGGTCTTGGCCTGGTGGAACTGCGACGCTGAGGAGGGCATCGCGGCAGAAGGGTGAACCAGGGAGCATGGCGGACGGCGCAGGAGGCGTGGTACAGGGCGACATGAGCTGTCGACGGTAGGGAGGATGGGTTCTGGAGGTCGGGGATGGCTGCACATAGGTTGAGGAGGAGGAGAGCGGGAGGTTAGGGTTTCTTGGAAGGTGAAAGGTCGGGTATCAGGGTATATATATGAAGTTGGGGGTGAGTTAGGGTTTGGTTTGCTAGGGTGACGGCAGATAAGTGGTTTCGGGTTAGGGTAATAAAGAATGGGTCTGAGGGGGGTGCTAATGGGTGTGAGAGTATGGCTGGTGGGTTCAATAGTTAGTGGGTTTAGTATATGGCTAAATGGGTCTGGGTGTATTAATGGGAGTAATGGGTTTTGGGGTAATTCAGGTGGGATTAAAAACTGATGGTATATGGGCATATAAGTAGGGTTTATGGTAATGGGTAAGGTTTAGCTAATGAGATCCATTAAGTATAGAATAGGATTTAAATTGGGTTTAATGGATCCAAAAATAAATAATAGCTATTGGACTTCAAAAATGAAAATCCAATAAAGAGATGGGACACAAAATGAATCAATTAAAATGCGACATGAATAAATAAAAACAATGGGGATCAAAACAAAAGCTCGATCAAGCAGAGAGGGAAGAATAGATAGATAATTGAATCAAAAGATCAAATAAAAGGACGACAAATCAAATAAATGAATATATTGAAAATAAAGATCCAATATACGGTCCAAAAAGAGATACAAGGAAAGAAATATACCAAAAAGAAAAATACACACAAAAATATACAAAAAAAGAAAATAGGGGTTACACTAATGCAAGCAAGACTTTGGGAAACGCATGCGTCCCATTCTACATACGCCCCAAATCTAGCCGTTTGTCTCGAATCTTAGGGTTTCGAACCCTCACCATGCATCCTACTCTTATACTGGTCCTGTTCCTAATAGAATCACTTTGTCTGAGGAGGTTTTAGTTATTTGGTCCTGCCCGTTACTGCAGTCACTCTAGTGGTGATCGCGTTTGCCACATAGTGCCCGGTGCCCGAGCCTCACTCAAAAAGCTGCGACGAACTTACATGTACAAACCCATGCACCCATGACGTCAAAATCCATGAGACAGCAGCCCCAAGGTCTGTTCATGTCCACGTGCATAAGAACATGACGACCTCGAGGGTCAAATCCCCTTATCCGACAGGAGTTCCTCTCCTGTTCTTTACCCTGGCTCTTCAGGAATTAACAAATCGAGATACGAGATTCGTGATCTCAATACCAGAGAACACAATCCATATACCTACGACAGGAAAAGTACAACACCCGACTATGGTCTGCTAGTACTAGTGCAAGTTACAGATATCTAACACATTACTCTTATCCAAAACACACTTTAATTATTAAGGTGATAAAAAGGTTGCTCCAACCCTCAAATTCCGCCTAACGACCTGTGGCCCGGGCGACACAATCCCATGCTCGCCACTTCCCCTATCTTGGATTTCGTCCATCTCCACGGTCCGCATTCACCCTCCATTGGCATGAATTCGAAGGCACCAATTGGACATCCAACGCCTAGGCGGAAGTTTCCAATTTGCCTAGGGTCGATAGTTGTAGAGTATCACTCTACCCCAAACTAGCTCAAGTCACAAACGTCCTCATCAGGAGTTTGACAATATTAAGACAAGTAATATCACCAATTATCTCCCAATAGTAAGACCATTAACCATTAATCACAAGAGGGAAAATTGTACTCTCAACCACTTGTCAAAATTTAGAATTTTCATACTAAGTTGATTATGTCCAGAAATTAAAAGGGTCATAACTCTCAAAATAGAACTCTGATTTGGGTGTTCTTGCCCATTCTGGAATGCTAAGAATCTAGGCTACAAATCTATAGTTTACCATTGCATCAGATTTATCCATCTAGTTGCTCTAAAAAGCCTTACAATCATTAGCTTTTGTACTCCCTGTACACTGGCTGCACCTTACCGATCGCATAAACACCCACTCGCTCATCAAAATGACACAAATTTGGATTCTATGAAAGCTGGACATGTCTTCTACAACTTCCTAGTTGGTCATACGTCCATATTATTTCATTAAATACTGTAAAAACACTCATCTTTCTGAGGTGTACAGAACCATATATGAGGTGCTTAAACAAACAGAGCCTACAGCTCACAAACTGGTTTCTGTCTCATATTGTAAAAATTATAACTATTACTATACTTGCAGGAATTCCTTGATACAAGGCTTATTGGAAAACTTAGAATGTCTACTATAACTTCCTAGTTATATATTTCCTCAAATTTTGCTCACACAGAAGAATAGAGTTGCAATCTCATCAGTGTATCAATTCTGACTAAGTGTTGCACAGTACTTACTTAAAATTTCACAATAAATCACATACATAACCCATGATTATCAAACTTGTATTTTCAAAAACTAGACATCATCAAGCACATCATACACGAAAGATCTCTTCTTGATTCCAAGTATTTAATGAGTTATACTCCTTTCAATCTTGTACAAAAGTTCCTCTGTTTTTCGGTCTCTGTCATGAATACTCTTGCTCAAACATATCTATCGTGAATACTCTTGCTTAAGCAATTTTGAACGTGTATCAAAAGTCATCAAAATAATTTCAATCTTTTTCTGTAGGATCTAAACTCACACAGGATACTACGATAAAAATTTCAGAGATAGATTATGCATCAATAAATTCTAAAAAATTCCTTCAAATTCAGGTTTGGTAAAAGACAGAACCAGTCTCTGCCTTATGACCTAGTCAACCAAAATGATTTTTAAAAAATACCAAATAAGGTCAGAATAATCTAAAATAATTAATACAGCCTCCAAACATGTATAAGTTCATGCTGTAAAAATTTCAAGGTCATATTCTATGACATTGCTCTCTGGAAATTCAGGAATACAAGCATGCAATTGTGTATTCTCATTTCAAGTTCAGATTTTGAGAAATCCATCTCTACCAATGAGACCCATTACTCCTGCTACTAATTCCTTTCAAGATCAAACAAGAAATAAGATTTAGAGTTTAGAGAACTCCCCACCCTTCAATTGAAGCTTGGAATGGTTAGCTTAGCCTTCTTCCTCTTGCCCTCCTCCAAGAATTCCTCCTTGATCACTTTCTCTTCCTCTTTCTCTCACTCTCTTCCTCTCTCTTGCACTAGGGAATACTTTTTTCAGAAATTTTCTGAAATGAGAGTGAGTGAGTGTAACGCCCCGAGCCCGGCTCAGCTGCACACCCGACTACGTGTACGCGCACGTGAAAGAACGGATACAAAACTCTAGCCACGCCCACCACAGGCACCATCAAAAGGTGGGTATACCCTATAGGTGATCCTTTATCATATGGCTCCAAATATATTCACTCACTCACTCACTCCATTTTCTGATATGGGATATTCTCCACTCACGCCAATTGCACAACACCCTTCTTTCCACCATTCATTTAATCCATCATTTAATGCCTATGACCCATAAGCTATCCTATATGCCACTTTCATCAATCCTTGATCATAATCCCATAGGATCCCTCTATAGGACTACAACCAACCATCTCATCTCTCACTTATTTTCATATTATATATATATATATATATATATATATAGAATAATAATAATAATAAAACACAAAGAAAGCTATCAAGTGGCTCTCCTTTAATAAGGTTGAAATCAATGGTTCAGATCTAACATCACAAAACATATTTTTCCGCCCAAAAGTTTCCCCCCAAAACTCAAATTCAAACCCCAAAAACAACTTCTTTATTTATTTATTTATTTATTTATTTATTTATTTATCTCTCTCTCCCTCTCTCATTCTTTCTCTATTTACTCAAAAATTTATATTTTCAAATTTCAGGTTTGTAAATTTTCAGATTTTTTATGCATTTTTTTATTGCTCATGTTACATTGAAAATAGCAAATATCTCATCAATAGTTAAATTTCATCATTTTCCACACTAAAAGTTAAGAAGTTGGATTTTACACCCCCATTTATAAAATTTTTTCAACATATACTAATAGAAACATGCAGTTTTATTTATAACTAATTATTGTTTTACTATTCATACTTGAGCTACATAATTATTATTTTATTGTTTACAAGACTTTCATATGCTGTACCGTTCAGAAGACATGCTGTAGGTACATGCCCACGGGCAAATCTAGTTTCTATATAATATTACATATATACCCGCTTAAGTACGGGGTGTTACAGTGAGGGAGCTTAAATGATGAGAGGGAAAGATGGGGGGTGCCCGGCATGAAGGGACAGGGGGGGGGGGGGGGGGGGGGGGGTTGAGCCAAGTGTCAATGTGATTTTCTTGCAAACCATGCTCTCGGCTTATGGTTTTGAGGATATATTTTTCCCATGGCTCAATCTTAGCCATAGATCAAGATGGAGGTGTGATGAGAGGTTGGATTTAAGTGCATGGAAAAAATATATGATGTAGTATTTACAAATAAATACTAGCATATGTATCATACATATATATTAGTATATGTATTAGTATCAATTCTCTCATTCACATGCACAGCTATGAACATAACCATTCATATATATATATATATATATATATATATATATATATATATATAATTATTATTTTATCCGGGGTATTACACGTGACTCAAACCAGAATCTTTTCCATAGAATGCATCTCAACACAGTAATAATGACGAAAATTTAAAACTTTATGTTGCCAATAAAGTTATTACATCAATAATTGCAAACATTATCTTGTTCTTAAACAAGGAATACAAATTACATCCACTTAATACAAATTCTACTGAGTAGTAGCTATAGCCTGCCTTTCAGAACGGTGCCCCCCTATCACACTTTTGAATTTGTAAAGCCATCAAGTCTAACCCAAGCTCTGAAATCATTTTGTAACGGTTACCATCTGTACCCCACATGGTAGTCAACCGATCAGCTCTGGAGATCCACTAAGTGGTCTGTCTGCTTTCCTGAGATGTGCCACATGGCTTGAGTCTTCCGCTACTCTACTCTGATTCTTCTACAACTGCGTAATTGGTGGAGGGGTATATTGGTTATTCCACTTCGAAACTCTTCTGGCCTTGAGTCTTCCTGCATTTGCGAACCGACATCCAGTACCTAATTGAGTGGCTACGTCTGTACGTATACTGACGCAATGCTGATTAAAACATCGATGTTCAACTTGCACACTCACAATCAGTCTTGATGGAAAAGGAAACATGCAACCTAACTTCATAGTGTCTGTGTATGCCATGACCTGAAGTCTAATGCACAGTACAATGTACAAAAACAGATGCACTTAATCTAATGTTAGCAAGACTTTGGACACGTATCTATCCCATACTACATACACTCCAAATCGAGTCGTCTTCTCCAGTTCAGGGTTTTGAACCCTCGCAATGCATTGCATTCTACTATTGTACGCTTTTTGTTCCCGATAAGTACAACATGATTGAGGCGGTTGCAAAATTTCAGGGTGTCCCCGTTTACCACTAATAATCGGCGTACTAGATCCCACTCAAAGGCGTGACGAACTTACAGATACACAGCAGCATACCAATGGCATCGAAGATTCATAAGAAAGCAGCCCCATGGTCCGTTCGTGTCCACCAAAATAGAACAAGGTAACATCCCGTTCTTATCAAGGTATCTCGAGAATTAACAGATTGAGATACGGCTCTCGTGTTCTTGACTAATGAGAAGACACAGCCCGTATCCCTTTTACAGGAAGAGACAACCCCGGTTATCACCACCTAGTGCTGGCCCTTAAAGCAAGTCAAATTATAGGGTATCACTCCTAACACCAACTCGATCCTCAAGTGGAAAGGAAAATAATTAATTAACAATATTACTGAAAATATGTTGTACATTCAAAATATGCACAGTGTTTAACAAAATAATAACTTAGCGAGTCGATATTCATCGCTCTATTGGTCTTTAACCAAATTCCTGGCCTGTGACTCTCAACGAGCGGTACAACGGTGTCCAAGGGATGCCTTAAACTTTGCAATAGAGGTAAACATACACAAATACCAACACCCGGCTATTGACAGACTCAGGGCATCAAAATACAAATCATAATTAATTTCAGTAATACCAAGGTCAGAAATGGAGCTGACCTAGTATATTACCCAAACAACGGTGACCCAATCTTCATCGTTCGCCACCAACTTTTACTCAGATCACATCCAGTATTCTGGCCCGCGATCAATTACCCATTGGGTAAGAATTCTTCGGTGCACGAGGGATGACTATTCAGTTTTCGAGGCGGAAGAATTCAATTTTAGTCTAAGGGTTGATAGTCGTAGGGTAATACCTTACCCTAGAAGATCCCCCAAACAACTCAAATCAAAGCAAACCTTCACACACATTTAGAAAAACTCAAAACATGATAGATCAAGTATTTAAAGCATAGAAATCATGTCACGCCCTGCTTCCCAAAAACAATACGGAATACGGATACATAACAAAAGCCTAGCGAATGATTTTCATCATCCTTAAGCTGTTCAGGAATCTTTACAACATCTCACAAAATAATCAGAGTCGTAAGCAAAAGAATCAACCAATCATGCATATATAGAAACAAGATACCAACAGAAATTACTTGAAACCAAATAAAATAATCTCAAATAATTAAATTCTGAACAAGTCAAATATCCGGGATCACATCGCCCAAATACAAGATAAATATGCAAGTCATCAAGTACATTTTATTCAAGTTCAAGCAACAAGTAATAATAATAATAAAGCAGAAAGTCCAGCACCAATACATCATCTCACCAATACCATCTGGCAGTCGACCATCCTGATACGCAATTAGTAAATTTGCAGGAGAAGGAAAAAGAAAACAAGTATCCATCGATTGCAAGTTACGGGCCACTTATAATGTAGTTTACAAGTACAGGGGTTAGAAAATTCTAAGTAACAGGCCTAGCATGGTATAAGTGTGTCAACAGAAATATAATATCTAACATGAATCAAGAAAATAGAAACAAATAGCATGGTATACTAACAGGTACAGGTAACATGTATCAAGTGTCAAGTAATCAGGTAAACAGGTAACAGGTATGCAGGTAACAGGTAAACAGGTAATCAGGTATACAAGTATATAAGTAACACGTACAAGTATAGGTAATCATGTAATCATGTAACAGGATAATCAGATTTATGTCATGTCGATTCTTGTTATATTACTATCTAGGTAGCACTTCATGCGTCCCAAAAACATAACACATGGTTGCTACAACAAACAGTTTTGCTTTATATTTCGTAGTGGAGTCCATAGGGCAGTGTACTCAGGTACAGAAAATAGGAATAACAGGAACAGGTAGAACCTAATGGTTCTCTTCCGAGTACACCTTCCTATAGGGAAGCATGCAGTCAGGTACAGGAAACAGGTATAACCTAGTGGTTATCTTCCGAGTACATCTTCCTATAGGGAAGCATGCAATCAGGTACAGGTAAAAAGGATTGTGAATCATATAGTCATGAACACGTAACAGGTAGGCAGGACACAGGTCCTCTTCAAAGTACACGTTTCTATATTTTCCACTACTAGATCTTTGGCTTAAACCCCGGCTTGGTCATTTATTATTATAATCAGACATGCAAGTGAGTGTCACAAAAAAAAGCAAGGATAACAGGGTATAAACATATATCAGGTTCAGGGTACAAGATGAACAAGTATAGGTACAAGATATCACATAACAGGATAAAACAATTAGTTTTTCTAATTCAGGACAGCACGACAGTGTTGTACTAAAACAGTGATTCCTGCTACTAAAAACATCCAAATCTGGATCCGTCAAAGGATCTGAAAAATAGACTTCCACATGAATCCAGCGAGTACAAATATGTCATATAGTAATTCACAAAAACATAACTCAAAACAAGTTTGAATCTAGAAAACATGTTCAGTCAGAAATTAGTAAAACTAATTCTCAGTCAGGAAAACCTCATCAAAACCTCTCAAATAAATCCAGGAAAAATCTGGGATATTCCGTTATATGTCTAGAATCAAAATATAAAGTTTCATAATATTCCAGTAAAATTTGTTTATTCATCAAAAATAAGAAAACATCAATAAACGGTACTTTGGCAATCTGGAATTTCCAACACTGCTGTACGAAAACTGAAGTATCTCGCAAGCGGTGAAAGGAAAACCAAATCCGTCAAAGGGAGATGAAAATGGACAAAATATATTAACTTTCATATTACACGAACATTTTTCATATAGTAAAAATAATCAGGGAATCGCGGTGAAAACACAATTCTTTACAGAACAGCGAGTAAAATACAACAAGTATAGTTTTCATAAACGAGCATGAAATGGCACATTAAATGTAGCGCCCCGAATTTCTAATATAATAACTTAGAAAATACGAGGCACAATCCCAGCATCAACTTCAATGTAACAATACGCATAGCCCAAAAACACAAATAATTTTATTCCAAACTTTTATTACAATAATCTTTTTCAAATGCAGCGGAAATACAAACACCTTGAATTACAACATTCTTTTACAACACTTCTCTTTACAAAATTTACACAAGGCTCTATTACATCACTTTAACTCAAAATTATCTCAAGCATCCAACCTCCAAACTCTAAGCAACAACCTGCATCATATGAGGCTAGAGTTGAACCCTAACCCCCAAAACTAAAGAGGTCAACCATAAATGGTGTGAGTGATATAAACAAGCAACATAATTAAACAATAAACATGGTTTCTTAAGCAACATGTACTGAACAAAGATACATAAACTAAACATGTATTGTGAAGTAAGAAATGATAGGCAAGTACATGCATGAAACCAAGTCGAGAAACAATACCACCGATCAGATATCCTTCAAACAATCACTCTCAATACCCCAGATCGGATACCCGGTTATCAATCACTAACAGTGATTCTCACACCGCAGAATATACCCAACTGTCAATAAATCTCAATACCACAATTCGGATACCCGGTATTCAGTCACTCTCAACACTGCAGATCGGATACCCGGTATTCAATCACTAACAGTGATTCTCACACCGCAGAATATACCCAACCCCAGATTTTAATGACTCTCACACCGCAGAATATACCCAACTGTCAATAAATCTCAATACCACAGTTCGGATACCCGGTATTCAGTCACTCTCAACACTGCAGATCGGATACCCGGTATTCAATCACTAACAGTGATTCTCACACCGCAGAATATACCCAACCCCAGAGTTTAATGACTCTCACATCGCAGAATATACCCAACTGTCAATAAATCTCAATACCACAGTTCGAATACCCGGTATTCAGTCACTCTCAACACTGCAGATCGGATACCCGGTATTCAATCACTAATAGTGATTGTCACACCGCAGGATATACCCAACCCCAGAGTTTAATGACTCTCAATACCGCAGAATATATCCATCCACAAACACTAACAATACCATAGATCGGATACCCGGTTATCAGTCACTCACAACATTGCAGATTGGATACCCGGTTATCAACCACTAACAGTGATTCCCAACACCGCAGAGTATACCCAACCCCAGAGCTCAATGACTCCCAATACTGCAGAATATACCCATCTATAAATCACTCTCAATATGTCCATAATTCACTAATCCATCGTCAAACGGTCAAAGGAGAAATCTCTCCACTCAACAATACCCAAGTCTTAATAAATTCCATAATCCAAATCCAACAATAAAATATATTGAAAACATATGTTCTATAGAAGAATAATATTTATAAGGGTAGGTTATAGATCCAAAACGTTTAAAGAAATAGTCGTTTAAAGAACCTCAAAACACCTAGAAGTGTATCAGTACCAGTCGACTGCAAAAGGTCACCAGTCGACTGTCCAGAGGGAAATCCAGTAATTTTAAGAAAATAAGTGAAATACTATAAGTTGACTTATAAAAATCATAAGTTGACTTACCAACAATATAAGATGACTTATAAAAATCATAAGTTGACTTACCAGATCATAAGTAGACTTATAAAAATATAAGTCAACTTAAGGGAGACATAAGTCGACTTATAAGAAAATAATTCGACTTATAAAAACATAAGTCGACTTACCAGAGAGAAATTCCAGAAATCTTTAAGAAAATATTCTAAGTGTCATAAGTCGACTTGTAAAGTCATAAGTCGACTTAAAAGAGAATATAAGTCGACTTAAAAAGTCATAAGTCGACTTACCAGAGAAAAATCTACGATAACTTTGAAAAATAAATTCTAAGTGTACCAGTCGACTGAAAAGGGTCTAAGTCGACTGTCCAGGGAGGATTTTCAAGAAAACTAAAGATACAGCAGCTGGGTCGTACCAGTCGACTGAAAGGTCGGCCTTTAGTCTGCAAGGTTTTGGTTGTTCATGATAATCAAAATTAGGGTTTTCCAAAGCAATCATGGTTCACTAAAATAATTTGTATTCGAATAAAACGATACTCTCAAATAATCCTCATTATGGATACGTTACTCAAATCAACCAATTTCACAAATCTCAAATTCTCATGTTCAAAACTCCTAATTCTTCCATTAGGATTTCTCAATACTAATTCTTTTCCACAACTCAAACTAAATCTGATTTGTAATCACAAGATCCAGATGTTCAACCATCCAATTCCTTATTATCATAACCATACTCAGATCTTAACATGTTTTCAAGCAATAAAGAATTTGCCAATCAAGATCTACTAAACATTCATGGATTTCACATGCATAATATAAATAACAACTATTGCATCGATCACATACAAGATACAAAATATCGAAACAAAACAACACACAATCATTCACATAAATCAATTAACAAAACAAAGTTCATATAACAAAACAAAACAAAACAAAACAATATCACTCACTTTTGAATTGAAAGATCCAACGAACAAGTCTTCCTTTTGTGAGATCCAAATCTCCCCCTTCAATCCCCAAGAATAATAATAATAATGTGATGAACTTGAGTTGTGCAGCGAAAGACGGCTGCACACTCACTTTTATAGGCCGGAAATACTGTTTTTAGGGTTTAGAAATGCATTTGCAAAATAGTCCTTCCAAAACATAACTTCACATATATAGTTCTATTCTTGGAAACCCAATAAAACCATTTAAATTAGGACTTAAAAGTAAAATATAATCCTAAATCTCAAACGGTACTGTTCAAGGCGTCAGAAAATACAATTTGCATTTTAACCCTTAAAAATGTCACATTTGCAAAAAGGTCATTCTTTTCTCAAAAATTGCAAATAGGTCCAATTAATTTCAGAAAAATTTTGAAAAATAATAAATAAATTCCAAATATTAAATAATAATTTTTCATGAAGAAAACTTGACTTTCAAACTTCTCATGAATACATTTACACGTATTCTGCACGTGTAAAAAGATAAATCTTTTAGAAAATATTCATTAAATCTCCGGAAAATCATTTAAATTCATTTTCAAATATTTTAAAATAATATTTGAAAATACAGGGTTCTACATCACTCCCTCCTTAGAAGAGTTCTGTCCTCAGAACTACTGCTAATGGGATCCAAACAAACACACCAACCAAGAATGAAAACTCATGGATAGAAACATAATTTTAGTAAATATAGTCACACCAGAGAATGCATTCCAACAAAAGAAATACATCATACTGAAGAAACACAATCATGTAAAGAATTCAGAAAAACAAACTTCCGCTGCGCAACTCTGATAACTTGCCATCGGAAGTCACGCTGCAACAACTACTGAACTGTAACCCCTGTTTTTCACTTTTGGTATTTTTTTGAGGGTATTTTTCATTTTAGTGAATTATTATTTTCCATTGTATTTTTGGAACAATAAATTTAATTATTTTTATTCTATAATATTTTTCTGGCAGTTTTGACCTCCTTTTGTTGATTGTGCGCCGTTTGGCCGTTTTTCGACATTTTGAGCTCTTTTTCTCAATTTCTTGATCTCATTCATGTATAAATATTATTTTAGGGTCATGGTGAATTTTTAGAAGAGTTTTGACCAATTTAAGATTTTTGGCCCTTAAGGAGATTTTTAGGAGCCATAGGATTCATTGCATTTTGTCTCCCCATTTGAAATCTACCCAATATCCATTACCCAATTGTATACCGATTGTTTCCTATTGATATCCACTATCCATTAACCCACATCTAACCCATATAAATATCCCCTAATATCCTCTAAACCTAATTATAATCTCTTTCCCTCTCCTTATACCATCCCGGCCTCCTTTTTTCCCCTCTAACTTGATCCGGCCTGCACCATTTCCCTTCCAAAACTGAGCCATCCTCTCTCCTACTCCTTGCAAATCCCACCATACAATCCACCATCCATCCATACAAACCTCCATACATCAAAACCCTACCTTTTCCTCTTTCTTGTGGCCGGCACCATCCAAGGCAGCACCCAACCATCCCAAAACAGCCCCTACACCTCCCCCTCGCTGATTTGACAAGTGGGCATCTCCCACTTTGGTTCGTGCTTCAAGAAGACGATCGTAGGCAAGATTCGGTTCGTGGGTTCGCTTGAAATCGCGCGTGGAAGGACTTTTGTTCGTGAGTTTTCTTTAAAGGCTTGGATTCGTCGTGTTCATCATCACATAAAGGCAAGTAACTTGTACTTAAATTTCTTAGGTTGATACAAGTAGAAAGTTCACACATAGGATAGGTTGAGACTAGAGACGGACAAAGATCATGTTTTTAATTGTGGGTTTCATCTCTATTGTTCAAAACAAGCCATAGACGACTTAGGACATGGAGTTTGATAGGTTTATGCCTTAGGATTCACCCAAACGCGATTGTTATCGCGTATGTGACATATTGTATACCCGATGTATGTTTGAACACCCATATGAGGAATACTAGATTTTGACATGTTAGATACCCTCCATTATGATATTTAGACAATGGGTAGACCGCGTTTTGAATTTGGAAGAGTTTGGATGATTTTTGAGGAAGTTATGACGTTTTGAAACTTAGTTGAGAAATCTGGAAATTTGGACTGAACTGGATTGATTGTTGTTTTTACCTGGATTAGAGTCCGAATCTCAACATGGCTATTTCTGAGTAATTTGTAGATAATTGAATCTAATTTCTAATCCCACTGATTTCACACCATTTGGAGTTCGTATGAATTAGTTACGATTATTTTAGTAATTGTATGCCGGTAGTTCCCAGATTTATTTCGGGGTAGATTTTATCACCAATTTATTTTCAAGATCCAGGTTAGACATAATTTCATGCCACAAGATTTTGTCCAGTATTTCACCATGATGTTAGGTAGTTCTCTGATTTTTTTGGTAATTAAACGATGAGTTTTGAGTGATGCCTTACATCCTTTTCTATAGATCGCTTTTGCTGTAAACTGCGTGTGATTGTATGTTGAATACCGTGTTCACCTTATTTCTAACTACTGTATGAATATTTTATGTGAGATATGAAAGTTGGGTAATTGTGTATACTTTCATCCCGTTTTGGCGGAAGTGGACTTTGATGCGCTGTTTGCAAGATGTGTTCCATTTTGTACAGCGGTGTTGAAGAATTCCAGATCCATCAAAACTGTGTTATGTGTTACTTTCTATTTTCGAAAACATATCTATACTTTCTGGAAAAATATAAAAATCTATATTTTGAGACTATACATATAGGGGATTACCCCAGAATTTTTGTGGATTTAATTGATGATTTTACCTACTGTTTTCATGTGGTTTAAGTCATTCCCCTGTTTTCTGGCTGTACTTGAAAACTGTGTTGGAATGCGTTTTACGCTGGGATGTTATGAACTAGTGTGTATCTTTATTATACCCGTTAGAAGCGTGTGGAAGTCTAGTTTCCAGATCCTTCGACGGATCATGATTTTCATGCCTGTAGGTCTTTGGATCACTGTTTTAGTACAGATTGGTCTTGCTGTCCTGATTACAAACATACACTATTTTGCTCGTATTTGTGAATGTATAGTATCTACACTTACTGATCTGATGCCCTAAACCTAAACCTGATCATGTGATGTTAGTTTGACACCCTTTAGCTCACATTCATGTTTTTTAATAACCATAACAAAAGTAATCAAGCCGGGGTATGGGAAAGATTTAGTAGTGGGAAAGCATAGAAATGTGTACTTAGAAGGGGGCCCATGTTTCCCATATAATTATCTGTATTCTGACCCTGTCTACATTACTTCTTATAGGAAGGTGTAGAGTAGAAGAGAACCACTAGGTTCTATCTGTCTGTTTCTGACCCTGTCTACATTACTTCTTATAGGAAGGTGTAGAGGAGAATAGAACCACTAGGTTCTATCTGTCTGTTCTGATATCTGTCTGACCCTGAGTACACGGCCCTATAATATCCCCTACGAAATCTAAATCGAAACTGTTTGTTGTAGCAACCATGTAGTAAAAATTGGGATGCATGTCGTGCTACCTAGATAGTAAATAACAAGATTTAACCTGAAACCTGATTATCCTGTTATCTGATACCTGATTTCCTGTTACATGATTACCAGTTTACCTGATACATGATTACCTGTTACATGATTATTCTGATATTCCTGTTACCTGTTTTCTGATACGTGATACATATTTACCTGATTACCTGGATACCTGATAATCATACATATTATCTGTTTACCTGTTGACCTGTTGACACTAGACATATATTTACCTATACCTGTTAGTATATCCTGTGGTTAGATAGTATCCATGTGCTTGTATCCTATTCTATTTTGTGACCCGGACTTGCCATTGACGGGTACTATGTTTTCTCTTTTCCTTTTTCCCGCATTCTATGAATTGCAGATTTTTGAGGACAGGATTCCTGAAGGTATTGGCGAGATGAAGTTCTAGTTGGCTGAAGCTTTGCTATCTATATTTATTTCCTGTTGCTCATTTTGAACATTGTATCTGTTACTTGTATTTATTTCTGGTATTTGGGCAATATGACCCAGGAATATTTGTGTATTTTCAGATCATGATTATTTGAGGTTAATACATTTTATTTCAAGTATTTTGTTGGTATTTGGTTCATATGTGCATGTGGTTGATTTTTCTGGCTTCTGACTCTGATTATACTGTGATATGTTGTAAAGATTTTCCTGAACAGCTTAAGGATGATATTAATCATTCGCTGGGCTTTTGTTACGTGCTCGTATTCCGTGTTTTTGGGAAGCGGGGAGTGACATGAACTCCTGCATCTAACTCTGACCTTCTGCTTCATCCTTCCGAGAATCAGTGGCCACTCCCTCCTTAGAAAGGACATGACTAAGGATAGCCACCCCAAGACCTTGTCTGGAAATACCTTGAGCTCCATACTTAAGACTATCAATAATTGAGCGACACAATGCATGCAAGAAAACAGTATCAAATTAAAACTTTGTCTTTATTCCATTAATCCAAATAAATCTTGTTACATGAAGAAAAATACTCAATCTTCAATTATTCCCCAAATAAAAGTTTTACTTAATACAAAAGAATAAATTTCTAAATTCTTGCACACACAGATCACATTCCTGAGTTACCCGCATCCTCCTCAGTCAATGCGAACACTCGCCCCTGCTTCAGATCCTTGCCTTTCCCTGCACCATCTTTCTTCAGCTGCGGACAGATTGGTCGAATGTGCCCTTCTTGACCACAATGAAAACAAGTCTGCTTTGCCAACTTCGGGCATGCTGACCTGTAATGACCTGCCTCCTTGCAGTAAAAACAAGTCACTACCTGAGTTGCAGGTGCCTTCTGCACTGGCTCACTGGACTTGTCCCTGCTTCACTGGGAATTCCTTCCCATTCTGATCATCTGTTGTCCACTTTTTCTTGTTCCAGGTCTTTTGCTTCTCCTGGGACTGGTCCATATCTTCCTCAGTCATAGCTGCTCTCCTGACCAGCTTGTCGAACCTTCTGATGCCCAACGGAACCATCCTTGACCTCAAGTTTGACCTCAATCCCTGCTCAAACTTTTTGGCCTTCTTTGCTTCGTCCACGACCAACTCTGGCGCATACCTCGAAAGCTGAGCAAACTTGGTCTCATACTCCCGCACGGTCATGCTGCCCTGCTGAAGGTTCAAGAACTCGGTCGACTTCTTTTCCTGAACGTCTAGGGGAAAGAAGCGATCTCTGAACTCCTCCAGAAAAGCTTCCCATGTCAGCTGCTGATCTCCCAAAGTCCTCTTCAGTGATTCCCACCAGACACCAGCGTCCTTCTCCAGCTGCATCGAAGCTAACTTCACCTTGCTGGCTGCCGGAGTCTCCGATACCTCGAAGATCATCTGCATCTTCCTGATCCAATCATCTGCTGCGGTTGGGTCAGCTTGCCCCTCAAAGACTGGCGGCCTCATCCTCTTAAAGGATTCAATCTGCTTGATAGGATCGGCGTTAACCAATCTCTGTCCAGCTCCATGATTTGGCTGCTGATTCTGCTGCTGCGCTTGCTGCTGATTCTGCTGTTGCGCCAAGTTGAATGCCATCAGCGCATTCAGGGTCTGATACACCTTGGCGAATTCAGCCTCAAGGTCAATTCCCGTTCCTCGAGAACTACCAGATCCATCCTCATTGTTGCCACCATTCCTGCCCCTGGGTGCAACCATTTTGAATACTGCAAAACGAGGGAAAAGTTAGAGCATCACACACAATTCACACTCAAATCAATACCCTATGGCAAAACCATAACCATACCCAAAGCCAAACATCATGTTTTTAACTCTATGTGATACTCACACTCTAATGTCCACACCTAGGTACTCACTCTCTAGTGTCCACACCTAGGTTGGTTTTCATACTATGTCTATTATTACCATTGAAGCATGCTCTGATACCACTTCTGTAGCGCCCCGAATTTCTAATATAATAACTTAGAAAATACGTGGCACAATCCCAGCATCAACTTCAATGTAACAATACGCATAGCCCAAAAACACAAATAATTTTATTCCAAACTTTTATTACAATAATCTTTTTCAAATGCAGCAGAAATACAAACACCTTGAATTACAACATTCTTTTACAACACTTCTCTTTACAAAATTTACACAAGGCTCTATTACATCACTTTAACTCAAAACTATCTCAAGCATCCAACCTCCAAACTCTAAGCAACAACCTGCATCATATGAGGCTAGAGTTGAACCCTAACCCCCAAAACTAAAGGGGTCAGCCATAAATGGTGTGAGTGATATAAACAAGCAACATAATTAAACAATAAACATGGTTTCTTAAGCAACATGTACTGAACAAAGATACATAAACTAAACATGTATTGTGAAGTAAGAAACGATAGGCAAGTACATGCATGAAACCAAGTCGAGAAACAATACCACCGATCAGATATCCTTCAAACAATCACTCTCAATACCGCAGATCGGATACCCGGTTATCAATCACTAACAGTGATTCTCACACCGTAGAATATACCCAACTGTCAATAAATCTCAATACCACAGTTCGGATACCCGGTATTCAGTCACTCTCAACACTGCAGATCGGATACCCAGTATTCAATCACTAACAGTGATTCTCACACCGCAGAATATACCCAACCCCAGATTTTAATGACTCTCACACCGCAGAATATACCCAACTGTCAATAAATCTCAATACCACAGTTCGGATACCCGATATTCAGTCACTCTCAACACTGCAGATCGGATACCCGGTATTCAATCACAAACAGTGATTCTCACACCGCAGAATATACCCAACCCCAGAGTTTAATGACTCTCACATCGCAGAATATACCTAACTGTCAATAAATCTCAATACCACAGTTCGGATACCCGGTATTCAGTCACTCTCAACACTGCAGATCGGATACCCGGTATTCAATCACTAATAGTGATTCTCACACCGCAGGATATACCCAACCCCAGATTTTAATGACTCTCAATACCGCAGAATATATCCATCCACAAACACTAACAATACCATAGATCGGATACCTGGTTATCAGTCACGCACAACACTGCAGATTGGATACCCGGTTATCAACCACTAACAGTGATTCCCAACACCGCAGAGTATACCCAACCCCAGAGCTCAATGACTCCCAATACCGCAGAATATACCCATCTATAAATCACTCTCAATATGTCCATAATTCACTAATCCATCGTCAAACGGTCAAAGGAGAAATCTCTCCACTCAACAATACCCAAGTCTTAATAAATTCCATAATCCAAATCCAACAATAAAATATATTGAAAACATATGTTCTATAGAAGAATAATATTTATAAGGGTAGGTTATAGATCCAAAACGTTTAAAGAAATAGTCGTTTAAAGAACCTCAAAACACCTTAGAAGAGTATCAGTACCAGTCAACTGCAAAAGGTCACCAGTCGACTGTCCAGAGGGAAATCCAGTAATTTTAAGAAAATAAGTTAAGTACTATAAGTTGACTTATAAAAATCATAAGTTGACTTACCAACAATATAAGATAACTTATAAAAATCATTAGTTGACTTACCAGATCATAAGTAAACTTATAAAAACATAAGTCGACTTAAGGGAGACATAAGTCGACTTATAGGAACATAAGTCGACTTACCAGAGAGAAATTCCAGAAATCTTTAAGAAAATATTCTAAGTGTCATAAGTCGACTTGTAAAGTCATAAGTCGACTTAAAAGAGAATATAAGTCGACTTAAAAAGTCATAAGTCGACTTACCAGAGAAAAATCTACGATAACTTTGAAAAATAAATTCTAAGTGTACCAGTCGACTGAAAAGGGTCTAAGTCAACTGTCCAGGGAGGATTTTCAAGAAAACTAAAGATACAGCAGCTGGGTCGTACCAGTCGACTGAAAAGTCTACCAGTCGACTGTCGGCCTTCAGTCTGCAAGGTTTTGGTTGTTCATGATAATCAAAATTAGGGTTTTCCAAAGCAATCGTGGTTCACTAAAATAATTTGTATTCGAATAAAACGATACTCTCAAATAATCCTCATTATGGATACGTTACTCAAATCAACCAATTTCACAATCTCAAATTCTCATGTTCTAAACTCCTAATTCTTCCATTAGGATTTCTCAATACTAAATCTCTTCCACAACTCAAACTAAATCTGATTTGTAATCACAAGATCCAGATGTTCAACCATCCAATTCCTTATTATCATAACCATGCTCAGATCTTAACATGTTTTCAAGCAATAAAGAATTTGCCAATCAAGATCTACTAAATATTCATGGATTTCACATGCATAATATAAATAACAACTATTGCATCGATCACATACAAGATACAAAATATCGAAACAAAACAACACACAATCATTCACATAAATCAATTAACAAAACAAAGTTCATATAATAAAACAAAACAAAACAAAACAAAACAATATCACTCACCTTTGAATTGAAAGATCCAACGAACAAGTCTTCCTTTTGTGAGATCCAAATCTCCCCCTTCAATCCCGAAGAATAATAATAATAATGTGATGAACTTGAGTTGTGCAGCGAAAGACGACTGCACACTCACTTTTATAGGCCGGAAATACTGTTTTTAGGGTTTAGAAATGCATTTGCAAAATAGTCCTTCCAAAACATAACTTCACATATATAGTTCTATTCTTGGAAACCCAATAAAACCATTTAAATTAGGACTTAAAAGTAAAATATAATCCTAAATCTCAAACGGTACTGTTCAAGGCGTCAGAAAATACAATTTGCATTTTAACCGTTAAAAATGTCACATTTGCAAAAAGGTCATTCTTTTCTCAAAAATTGCAAATAGGTCCAATTAATTTCAGAAAAATCTGGAAAAATAATAAATAAATTCCAAATATTAAATAATGATTTTTCATGAAGAAAACTTGACTTTCAAACTTCTCAAGAATACATTTACACGTGTTCTGCACGTGTAAAAAGATAAATCTTTTAGAAAATATTCATTAAATCTCCAGAAAATCATTTAAATTCATTTTCAAATATTTTAAAATAATATTTGAAAATACGGGGTTCTACATCAAACTCATCAATAAAATCCTCCAGAATTCTGGGTAATCCCTAACTAGATAAAGAAATACTGACCAAAGTTTTGGATTAAAATAATATATGTAGCATCAGTATAAAAATCATTTAGTCATTAAAATTATCGAAAAACAAAATCTGGAAAAGGTTGACACCTCTGTAGTAAAACAGTCATGACTCACTCATACAAAAACGAAATCGAGCAAAGTCAGAGGGGTTGGAAAATAGATGAAATTCTCTAAAACTCATTTTTTATACCGAAATTAAGATACTGACTTTAAAACAGTCCAAAACAGCAAACAAAATAGATCAGCGTCAAAATACAGATTTTTCCCTCTAACAACAACTCAACATATATCATACAAAACTTGTTCAAAACACAACCGAACCTGAAATCGAGTCTACCAAGTGTCTAAACATCATAAATTAGGGTATCTAGCATGTCCACACCAAGAGTATCACATGGGTCTCAACCGAATCACGAATTCTCACAAAGATCTCACATACATGATCAAAATCAAGAACAAGTAAATCCTAAGTTAATTCATGTCAAGATTGTGTCGTGAGTCATCTATGGTCAAGTTTTCATAATAGAAACAAAACCCATCAAGCAAAACACAAACAAGAGTCGTCTCTAGACCCAACTACACTATAGGTGAACTTTTTGACTTGTATCAAACAAATGAATTGGAGTACAAGTTACTTGCCTGAGAGATGACGAATCCAACGAAGCAAAGTGCAAGAATAACGGGAACATATTCCTGGGCACGAACACAAAATTACGAACAAGCGAACACGAACAAGATCACGAATTCAAAGAACAAATAACCCACGAACACGATCGGATGGCTGAGATCAAATGATCAAGAGATCAAGGCGATCGGATCAGACCGGACGACTCTGATCGAAGATTAAGATCAAGATCGAGATGTGATCAGTATCTTGATGATGATAATGATGATCGGATCAGATCGAAGAACTCTATCATGATGATCAAAGAACTCTATCATGATGATCATGTTGAAGATCGACGGCCCAAATTCAATCCATCCAAACTAATACAACAGTAACCCATGATCACTGCAACAATAGTGGGCTATACACCGGGGTGACGGAACAGTGATGCAGCGCGACGACACCGGGTGGTGGCCTTGGCAGCGACTGCCAGGGGGTGCAACACGGTGATGTTGCTGCAGTCGCTCAGGCTGCTGTGCCGCCATTGGCTGCATCGCAGTGAAGCTACGATAGGGAGCACAACGAAACGTCAGTGAGGCAGCGCGATGCAGGATGTTGAGAAGCCAGCTCGCAGGCATCGCACGGGAGGAGACATGGCCAGGCCGAGGTCACGAGGGAGGAAGAGTATCGAGGTGCTGTCGCTGCAGTCCGAGGTCGCGACTGTGCAGGGGAGAGTGGTCGGGAGATGGGCTGCTGCAGTCGAAGGTGGAGGAGAAGGTGGGGAGGCAACTAGGTTTGGCTGTGGAAGGTTGAAGATGAAAAGATGAAGGCGGCTGAGAGGAGATGAATCGGCAGAAGGTGAATGGGTTGATATATATAAGGTGGGGAAAATAGGGTTTATAGGAGACAGACGGGTTGAGTAAATGGGTAAATAGGTATTAACGGGTCGGGTGTAGCATATGATTAGGGTAGGGGAAACAGAGCAGGGGTTTTGGGTTTAGGTGGGTAATAACCGGGTTTAGGGCTGATAGGTTTAAAACAGGGTATGGGGTGTAATGGGTTTAGTTGGTTATATGGGTATGGGTTTTTATATTGCTTGGTTTAGAAATGGGTTGTGGGTTAGATTAGTAAATGGGTATTAAGAGATATTGGGTTTTAGAATTTAAATAAAAAAATAGGGTTTTAAAATCCAATGGGGAAATAAAATAATCAATAACAATAAAATAATATTTATAACAAAATGTGGTTTTCTTTACAATATAGAATTTATTTAAAACAACTACAAATACAATTTGTGCATAGAAGTGGATTTTTAATAAACATTCAAAAACAACAATAATAACAAAATATGAATTGTATTACAATAAAAAAATTATAGAAAATATTTGCAAATAAAATTATTGATTGAAAACAGATTTTAAAAGGAAGTCTAATAATACAATTTGACAAAAGAAATTTGAAAATCGGAAAAAAAGAATTTGCGGAATAATAAACATGGCATCAGAGCATACTTCAATAGTAATAATAAACATGGTATACAAATAAATCTAGGTGTGGACATTAGAGTGTGAGTACCTAGGAGTGGACATTAGAGTGTGAGTATCACATAGAATTAAAATAAGATGAAATGATTTGGGGTATGAATGAGGTTTTGCCATGGGGTATTGATGTGATTATGGATTGTGTTGTGATGCTCTAACTTTACCCTCATTTTATAGTATTCAGTATAATGGCAGGACCCAGGACCAGGAATAGAGGAAATGATGATAGGGCTGAGAGTTCCCATGGGGCTAGACTTGATCTTGACACTGAGGTTGTCAGGCTGTATCAGACCTTGAATGCATTCATGGCAGCCAATATGGCACAGAATCAGTATCAGAATCGAGGGGCTGGACCAGTGTTCATTAATGCTAATCCGATTAAGCAAGTTGAGTCCTTCAAGTGGATGAAGTCGCCTGTTTTTGAGGGGCAGGCTGATCCAAATAAGGCTGATGATTGGATTAGACAGATGGAGATAGTCTTCGAGGTCTTGGAAACCCCAGCAGTCAATAATGTGAAATTGGCTGCAACGCAGTTAGAAAAGGACGTTGGCGTCAGGTGGTAGTCAGTAAAAAGGACTTTTGGGATCAGCAGGTGACTTGGGAGGCTTTTTTGGGAGAATTCATGGATCGTTTCTTTCCTCTGGATATTCGGTAGAAGAAGGCAACGGAATTCTTGAATCTGCAGCAAGGCAGCATGATAGTGTGCGAATATGAGACTAAGTTTGCCCAGCTGTCAACGTATGCACCAGAGCTGATCGTTGATGAAGAAAAGAAGGCCAAGAAATTTGAGGAGGCTTGAGGCCGAATTTGAGGTCGTGGATGATACCGTTGGGCTTCAGGAGATTTGATAAGCTGGTCAGGAGAGCAGCAATGACAGTAGAAGATATGGATCTGTTCCAGAAGAAGCAGGAGACCTGGAACGGGAACAAGAGGCCAGCAACTAGTCAGAGTGGGAAGAAGTCCCCAGTGAAGCAGGGCAGGTTCAGTAGACCAGAGCAAAAGGCACTCGCAGTACAAGGTATGACCTATTTCAATTGTGGAGAGGTAGGCCACTATCAGGCAGTGTGCACCAATCTATTGAAGGTGCGGGTTTGTTATCAATGCGGTCATGAAGGGCATGTCAGACCAAACTGTCCGTAGTTGAAGAAGGATGGTGTAGGCAGAGGCAAATTTCAGAGGCAGGGGCGAGTGTTCGCATTAAATGAGAAGGATGCGGATAACTCAGAGGATGTGATCCAGGGTGTGCAAGAATTTTGAATTCATTCATTTAATTATTAAGTAAAACTTTGTTTGAGAATAAATTGGAGATTTCAGTATCATTCTTCATGTAACAGTATTTATTTTGGTTAATAGAAAAATGCAAAAGTTTTATTTGATACTGGTTCTTCTCATACATTTGTGTCACCCAATTTTTGCTAAAGCTTTAGGTGTGGAACCTAAGGTGTTTCCAGGCAGACTCGTTTCACTGGCAACACCATCAGGGGAGGAAATTATTGCTGATCAATATTACGAGGCTGTGATATCAAGATTGGTGGGAGATTGATTGTCATTGATCTCATTAAATTGCATGTCATGAGTGTGGATGTAATCGAGAGCATTGATTAGATGGCAATATATGATGCTACAATTGAATGTAAGAAGAAAGAGGTGTTAGTGAAAGCACCATGAGGTCCCGCAGTGACTTTCCAGTGGAAGAAGAAGGATGGGTCAATGCGGATGTGCATTGACTATCGGGAATTGAATTGGGTGACTATTTGGAATGAGTATCCGCTTATGCGGATTGATGATTTGTTTGATAGGCTTCGGAGAGCAGATGTATTTCGAAGATTGATCTGCGATCAGGGTATCATCAGGTTTGAAGTCAGAGGAAGAGCATTCTATGCACTTGGCAGAGGTATTACAGAATTTACAGGAGCATGACTTCTATGGCAAGATGTCGATGTGTAAGTTTTGGAGGTTTGAGGTAGCTTTCCTTAGTCATATCCTTTCTAAGGAGGAAGTGGCCACTGATCCTCAGAAGGTTGAAGCAGTGAAGGATTGGCCCAGGCCAATGATAGTGAAGGAAGTCAGTAGTTTCTTTGGTTTGGCTGGGTACGAAAGGAGTCCCCGAGGGTTCCTCTAAGCGAGCGATCGCTCAGAGCTGGCAAACTGGCCATATCTCCCCTACCCTAGTTCCACCCCATTGTGGCATCCTTCATTCCTGAGAAGGTCAAGAAGATGTATCTTCCTGACATGGTTGTGAACGGGCTCAACTCCATGATAGAGTCCCGTGTGGCCCTGGAGGTGGCAGATAACCTAGCTCCTCCGAGGGACAGGAGGGCCCTCGCTCAACAGACTCCGGAATCGAGCTATCTCTGGTTCGCCCAGGCTTCTATCATGGTAAGGGCTTTTGAACAAATCACGTTCCTGGTGATTTTTCAAACTCAGCTTCTTCTTTTTGTAGGTTCATGGGGCGGAGGTAAAGAGCCAGTATGAGCAAGACCGCAAGTGTGCGAACCGAAAGGCGCAGCAGTGTGATCAGAAGTATTAAGAGGAGTTGCCTCGTGCGGAGTCCCTCAAGAAGAAATTGAAGGATTTGGAAGACGATTTCGCCAAGGGCCTCTTCGATCATGAGATCTTGCCAGCCAAAAAAGAGGATTTGGAAAAGGAGCTGATGAGGTTGAGGGCAATACTTGAGAGTGCGGCGAACTAGATCATCACTGCAGAGGGTAGGGGCTATGAACTAGCTCTCAAGCATGTGAGAGAGAGGTACCCCAACCTCGATCTTGGTGGCCTCTCTTTCATGCCAGGGCCTGCCAGGACCCCTTCGACTGTCGTAGAGGTTCTTTTTGATGTTGGAGATGCGGATCCGCCCTTGAGTGATGTTGGTGACAGGCATGATCATGAAACGGTCGGTGATGAGGATCTTGACACGTCTTCCCCGGGAGGTGCCCCCTTCATCTTAGTGTTTGTTTCTTTGGTACAGACGTGGACTGTGGATTGCACACTGCATTTTGTAATCATCGTGTTTAGTAAGAAGTTCAATTTTTAGACTTGTGTTTTGTACTTTCTTCCAAGTCTCAAAGAAATTGTTTTTGTTGACTAGATCACAAGGCATGAGCCTCGGGGTGAGTACGGAGATTAAATCCAAATGCTCCAGGCTCAATTAAGCCGAGCCGAGGACACCAATGTTCATCTTCGAAAGGAGGCGAGCGATAGGGAAGAAGCATTTGGGTACCACATTCAAAGGTCACAGGAGGTGGCGAAAGAGCTGCCTAACCTGAAAGCATCTCTCTCCGATGCTAATTTATTCCTCGCCCAAGCCGGGGGAATTGTCCTCTCTGGACTCGTTGAAGGGCATTCATCGAACCTGGTCTTCAGGCGGATGCTTGTGGAGAAGGACCTGGAGATATGTCAACGGAGGATTAAACTTGGCTAAGTCAGTCCAACCTTTATCTTTTGGAGTTTGTTTTCGAGGTGATACCCATATCCGGGAACTTTTAGTGTTGCCAGTGTCTTAGGGGGTCCCGAGTTATCGGGGTTAGGAATCCCCCCTAGAATAGCATTGATGAATCGAGAGCCAGGGTGTGGAGAAAATAGTTCCGACGGCTAGGGTTTTGCGCCTCGTGTTTGTAAAGGAACATGTATCCCGGATAATCTAACTTTTTCTGGGTAATAAAGAATATTTTTTGTTCCCTCCTTGGTTCCCGGGGATGTAGGTTGATAGCCTTGACTATCGCTTCGTATTGCTACGATAGGCCACATCCGCAAGGAAAACCTGGGCGTGAGTCATCCTTGCGAAGGAATCTGCAATAGCCTCAAAATTAGAGCACCGTTTCGAGGTGCTAAGACGAGTGCCATGTTCGAGGTGCTGAGATGAGAGCCAAGTTCGGAGAAAATCCAAGATGGCCTAGGAGCGCCATTTCGAGGTGCTAAGACGAGTGCCATGTTCGAGGTGCTGAGATGAGAGCCAAGTTCGGAGAAAATCCACGATGGCCTAGGAGCGCCATTTAGAGGTGTTAAGATGAGAGTGACCCAGTACGAAGAAATCCGTGATGGCCTCGAAGATGGAGTGCCATTTTCAAATGCTAAGATGAGAGGGGGCCCAAAAATTGTGCTTGTGAGCCCCACGCTCGCTCATGTGCCGTCACGTGCATGTACAATGTTCAATGTCGCATTTTCTTCTATATATGGTTTCCCCAATCTCCTATTTGATTTACTTGATTTTCCTCCTTTCTGTCTACCGCACTGTTACTTCCTCGGCTTTATCGCCCTTCAACAAACTATCATGCTTCTGAAGAATTTCTGAGAGCTAGGTGAACTGCTTTTAAGGCGGAGAAGGTGAAGGCGGAATCAGAGGCGATAATGAAGGCAAAAGCGGAGGCGGTGATGGAGGCATGGGGGAAGGCTAAAGCGCGTTCGGAGAAGTGTTTGCTTTATTCCGAGCTGGTGGAGCCTTTACGGAAAACAAAGTCCAATGGTACTGACCCTTGGAAGGATAAGACCTCTGATATGATTTTCAATTTGGTGGCCCTGATGATTTCGACTGCTTCTTCGGGGGGTCCCTCGTCGACCCCAAGGCCTCCTTCACCGTGTAACCCCTATTTTTGCAAATACGTATTTTCTGTGTATTTTCGGTATTTCAATTTTTTGTAAATTAGTTTTCCGCTTTAAAATTATTTTTGTTAAAATGTATTATTGGATCTTCTGTTAAAGCCTATTCTAATCGATAATTTTATTTGTGACTATTTTTTTTCCCAATGAATTTATATCGTAATTAAAATCCTATTACTATTGTTATATTTTATTTCGGTCATTATTATTATTATTATTATTATTTATTTTTATTTTTTTTTATTTTTTAAAGTTTACGATTATTATTATTGTTATTATTATTATTATTAGTATTGCTATAAAATCCTAATTGTATATTTTTATTGGTTATTTTATAAATTTTATTTGGATCTTTTTAATAAACCCCTAAAACCCTATTCTAATTATCTTTTGGACCCAATAACCCATTAATACCCATACCCATTATAAAACCATAATAGCCTGTTTTAAAACCCAGCTACCCATTTAAACCCGTCACCTAAACCAAATACCAATTAACAATTTATACTCAGAAACCCTGAACCCAATACCCACTGTGTTTTTCCCCTAACCCTAATCATCTAAACTCTATATTTATACCCCTGTGTGCTACCCCCCTATCTTCACCTACATCCTCTTGCTGCCTATTCATCTTCAACCCTATTCCGACCTCCAAGCCATCTCCCCTGCCCTGGCCCTGCACCCTCGTCGACACCCATCTCCTCTTCCGCTCCTCTCCCCCGTCTCCTCTTCTCCTCCTGTCGCGCCTCCGCGACGTAGCCGCATCCCCAGCGATCCAGCGCCTCCCTATGCTCCCCCGAATCCCCTATAGTTGCCATCCCGCAACCCTGCCCTGCATCGCCACCTCAGTCGTTGTGACCCCCGACCTCGGCGCCTACCTTTGACGATCCCTTCAGCGAACTGTTGTGCCCCGTGCCCTTCTCCTTCGGTGCCGCCTTACGGCAGCATAGCCAGCGACAACGGCCAGCGCAGCTACACTGTGCTGCCTCCCTGTCCGATGTTTTCCCTCGCCAGTGCTCCTCCCGATGCCAGCAGTCTCCAGTCCACGCTGGTGCCGTCACAGCACCGCCTAGCCTCCGCCAGCCCAGCCATCACTGCTGTCGTCGAAGTCAGCAACCCCTGTTAGTGATCGCACAGTGAGTTGATCATTTGAATGTTGGCCATTCGATCTGATCCGTCAAATCTGATCTGATCATGATCATCATCAAGATCTTAATCTCGACCATCGAATCTCTTTTGATCATCGCGATCGTGATCATCATCTTGATCTTGATCTTCGATCTCAGCCGTCCGATCATTCAATCTTGATCCCCATCAACATCCGTACCCGATCGTGATCATCGTGATCGTTGCTCGTCGCCATGTCACCGGGATTCCGATCCCATTATTCTTCGCATATTCGGATTAATCTAACATCGTCCTAAAGGCAAGTCATCTCACTCTCGAATTGTATTGTATCGTATTCGATATTATTTATTGATCCCGCAAGTAGATCCATATTTATTATCGCATATTGTTTATTGTTATCTATCGTTGGGATACTACAAATTTACACGAGCAAATCCAAGTAGTAGTCTTGACTTAGTGCCGTCTTTTTCCTCCAATGTATAGAGATCTTGCATGCATTCATGTAGTTAATTATTGAATATAGGAATAGGAATTATTATTGTTTTTCATGTCATGACATTACAACTATTGTAGATTGTATACTAGTGTTGATTGTCCATGTGATGGATGTTAATGTGTTAGTTGATTATGATTAGTAAGATTATCGACATTATACATCTTAATACCATGTTCAAATAGACGTAACTTGCTGCAATTATAATTGTTAATCTCTAACTGATCGTTCATAACATTTTAATCTTTTTGTCCATGAAGAACATGTTGAAATCCTGAAATTTACTGCCAACCTAAACATTACCATGTTGTTTCGAACTAGATATTGTCACCAAAATCAATAAATTTCTGAATATGAAATGTAGCCCCAGATGTTATAGTTTACTACCATTTTTACTGTTGCTGTGTTGTAGAATTCCAGATTCTAAAAACTGCTACAACACTCTGATTTACAATTAATGTAACCATGCTACCTGTAAGATAATGACTTGAAATTTTGCATGCTGATACTAGACACACTAAAGAACATTTCCTAATTTTTCTGGAATTAATTAATGAAGTTTCATACCTGCTTCATATGTATAAACATAATTTTACAAGTTCTGGCTGAACACAAATCCTGTCTAGTTTGCTGTTTTGACACCTGATGCTATAACTTTTATGTATCTTGTTAATATGCATTGGAACCGGATAGGAGTCTAGTTTCTAGACCTTCTGACAGATCCAGTTTTGCTATCCTGTAGCAACATGAATTCTGATTTTGGTACAGCAATCTACTATTGTCCAGAATTGGATTTCTACGTTTAATAATATATAATTGAATCTATAATGTTGAATTTGGTGTATTTGATTGTATAGAGTACATTGCATGATCTTAGGGTTGTGTTGTCATCATTCTAGTGTTCCTTATTAATCGCATTATCGCTTCCCATTGATATTTCTGTCCCTATTATTCCCTTTAAGTATTGCATATTAATTGAATGGAGAATGTTAATCATGCCGGGGTTAAGGGTTGACTAGGATAGTTAATAATATAGTGACTGTACTTGGGAATGTGGACTTTGTTTCCCAAAATATTGTGTCGGCTAGTGCTATCGATTTATTGCTGGATTACTAACCACAATATCCCAATTCATTGTGTATTGTTTTAGGATTATTGTGCCGACTATTGTTATCGTTATTGTGCGAGAAATTGCTATTGTTATCATGGCGAGTACATGACCTATAGAATCTACCACCTTAGTCTAAACGAAATTGATTGTATGCATCGAACCTATAGTATGGGATGCAGTAGTACGTGCATTAGTTAGGATTAAAATGAATAATAGACTTAAGAATTCATCGCATTGTCATTGCATTTTGTCATCGTTATCGAACAGTGTTATCGTTATTGCTTACCGTTATTTTTATTGTTTATTGTTATGGTTATAATCATGGTTGTTGCACATTCTACTATTATCGCTTTGTCACTGTTCAATACTATTGATTTCATCGTCCATTAAATTCATCATTATACCGTTATTGTCATTGTTTCTCTGTTTCGTTACTTGCGGTCCACGACTTGCTCTAAGGACATATTTTTCTCTCTTTTAGATGAACAGCTTACTGGTGATCAAGGAGAATTGCCTAATGGACTAGGAGAGCAACAATGGTGAAAGAATTATTTTGCTGCGTCGCTTAAATAATTATTGTTTCTTTTTGACAACTTCAATAATTGAAAAATGTTGTTAACTCTTGTATTTGTGAGCTTTTGACCCGAATATTATTATTGTTGATTCCAGATGTTGGATTGATATTATGTTGGTTATTTTATACTTAAATTCCAAGTATTGTTATTCATGTGATTACTTCTTTTATTGCATGTGTGCTTGTTTTACTTCCTGATTTATATTGTTCAGTTGAATCGATGATAGCCTATGAATGACGCAAGTCATTCGCCGTGCCATGTCACGTGCTTACATTCTGTATTTTTGGAAAGCGGGGCATGACACACCGGCAAAGGTGTGGGTGCCTTCTTGGTCTGTTACCGAGGCGGACTTGTCTTCCGAACGTCTGGATGCTCTGGAGGTGGTCAAGCACCTTGCCACCCCCCGCGATAGGACGACACTGGCAAAGGAGTCAGAGGATGAGGTTTACGCCCATTGGGCTCAGGCTTCTGTCTTAGTGAGGCTCTTTTTGTTCATTGTCGGCTTTCTAATCCCCCCTTTTGTTTTGTTAGGTGTGCTCATTTTCTTATAGGCGATCATCGATGGGGCCAAATTGAAGCGAAGGCTTAAGGCGCTCCTCAGTCGCACCCAGGTGGCTGAGGCAAGTGAAAAGGAGTTGTGGCATTGGAACATCGATGTGTGGAAGACAGTGAAGGGAGTTGTTGCATCGGAACATTTATGTTTGGAAGACAGTGAAGGGGGTGAAGGATGAACTGGCTAGAGAGAAGAATGCTCGTGAGGAGCTTCTGAAGGAGAAGAAGAAGCTGGTTGAGGAGTGGTTGGTCTATGGAAAAAACGTATTATGCTGTAGTGTAGTGTGTCCTCCGGTCTCAGGATGAAGGGTACGACCGGGCCCTTGAAGATGTTAGAGCTAGTTACCCGGATCTAAACTTCACAGGCTTGTCTAACGAGTTAAGTATGGAGGGGACTACCCGAGCTGCTGGAGAGGTCCTGGTCAACCCCAAGTCGATTGACCTTGGAAGATTCCTTCCACCCTTGCCTTCGAGAAGGGGTCCTTCATGCCACGGACAAAGGTTGTTTCTTTTTCCTTTTTGTGGACTGGACACCACACTTGTATCCGATCTTTATCGATGAATAAAATGTGTTTGGATTATTTTGCCTTCTGAGTTGTAATCACATGTCATGCCTCGGGGTATCGGAGTCGAGGGTCGAATGCTTTAGACCACGCTTTCGGAGATGTTCGTTCGGGCCTTAGTCTTGATTTTTTTTGGATGATCGTGCGAGTAAACACATGGACTCGCTTACATCACCCTTTATGGAAATCGAGGTGACTGTGGATCTTGGAAGTTGAAACGTTGACCTATTGAAATGTGTAAATAAGGTATTTGTGGTGGTGCCTATCAATTTCTCTCATCTACAATGTAGTTGGCCCATAATTCCATTATTACTCTTCGGATGAGGTTCCTAGAGTTACTTCATAGAGCACCTCGACAAGCAATTCGGGTGTCGGCGCCAATGAGGATAGGTCATTCAAAACATGGTCAGGGCGTAACCACCCTGCTGTACGAGTGTTTGACCTAGAGGGGATCAGCATCTGGCTGTATCATTCCTGGTTGTTTGCCCCTGGTTCTAACATATTCGGTTTTGTCAACCAAGTCCTGAGGGGTTCCTTCCTCCTTGCTTGTGCCCCACCGAAGGACTTAGGTTGCATATTTCTGGCTGAGGGTTCGGGTCTTGACGGTATTGATCTAAAGGGACCCGGAGAGGACCGGTGTGTCCCCTACTGAACGACATCAAGGATATCTCGAGTTTCGAAATTTGATATCCTTAGTTGGGTGTTAGTGGCCTAGGTTGGAAAGTTCTCTTCATCCTCGAATTCTTCATCCTCTTCACATACACTGACATGGTTTCCAGAAGGTGGGACTTGCCGTCCGGGTAGAGATCTTCAAGGGGCTCTTGTGTCTGGTCTATTCGGTCACTTCTGATGCCCTGAGACCGGGTCGACCAACCCTCACTTTGTCCTCGAGGTTCGTGTATGATGCCCTTTCTGCACGTGACTGTTCAGCGATAGCTAGTACTTAAGTAAGAAGTGACTATGGGAGTGTTTAGACGTAGGTGTCTCATTTTTGTTGTTTGATTTGCCAACTACGAACTGGCCACCTCCTATCTTGTAACTATCTTCCATTCAATAAAATGTATTTTTTCCTTGGTAACTTGTGTACTGAATGATTACTTTCATGGCGAGTTGATCCGACCTTTCACCATGGAGTAGTGTCAAATTTGTGAGGGGGTCGGAGGTGGAGTGCTTCCTGAGTGAATAGCATGGGGCGTATGACCTGGCAAAAATTTGTGACAAAAGTAAAGCCGCTTCGGGGCGCGAGGACGAGCCATTTTAGGAGTAGAGATTTGCGACGACCTCGGAGTCAGAGTGACATTTCGAGATACTAGGACGGCCATGTGTTGTGGAGAAATCCACAACGACTTCTTGGTCGGAACGTCATTTTGAAGGATTTAAGAGGAGCTTCAATTGTGAAGAAAACGACATCGAGCTCGACATCGGAACTCCATTTCAAGGTGCTAAGACATGCCATGTTTATAGATGCATATGCAATTGCCTCGGCTTCGGAACACCATTTTGAGGCTCTAACACGGGCCTCGATCGCAGAGAAAATTGCGTCGAGTTCAGCTTCGGGGCAGCATTTCGAGACTCTACGATGGGCCATATTTGCGGATAAATCTGCAATGGCCTCTGGATCGGAACACCATCTCGAGGCGCTAAGATGGACCATGTTTGCGGAGGAATCCACTATAAGACCCCGCAAAATAGTCTATATCTATTTTGTATTTTCATCCGTGTACGATTGAGAGTTGCACGTATTAATAAAATTTTCTCAATTTTAATTGAGTAAGTATTGAAACATATTATTATTCGATATGTTTCAAACTCAACAAATGTGCAATTGTAGAACCAGTGTTGGGATATACTTGTCTTAATTATAATTGAAGATGAAATGTATATATAATTGACTATTATTTGTATAATAATATATGAATATGATTGCTTGTATTTATAAAATTGTCTTAAATTTATTTTTGAGTGTGCTTCAATTTGTTTGTACAAATTTATTTTTTTGTGCACCAACTTGAGTGTATATTTGAGCCAATCAAACTAAACATGGTTGGACATTTGGGCTCTAGCCATGATCAATTTAGTTCTGTAAGCCTAACATGTCATGTGCACATCATATATATATATATATATATATATATATATATATATATATATATATATATATATATAGTATATTACACACTACACTATGTACACATATATAAATATAATATTGCAAAATCAAGGGCTTGGAAGGAAGAGAACAAGGGTTTTGATTTTTGAATGGTTATCATGATGGGTGTGAGAGTATCCAAGAGCATCTTGTAGAACCCTACTTCAATCACATCATTTCTACCCTAAGCTATTGATTTAAGAAGGAGTAGGAGTCAAGGAGAAGGAGAGCCAAGGGATAGGAGCAAGAAGGGCAAGAGCAAGGAGTAAGGAGCAAGGAGGAAAAGAACAAAGTAGGTGGAGCTCGAAGGTGTTCTTGTGTACAATTTTAATGTGGGTGTTTCTAAACCTTTCTGGTGTTTAAATTTGTGTGGTGAAATCTTGATGTTGTCTTGACAGCATGTGTTGGTCATGAAGTGTGTGATTGAGTGATAAAATTCATTGCATGCTAATCCTGTTAATAGAAGACTAATTAAAAACCTAGTAAAAAGCTAAACAAAAAAATGTGTTAGGTCTGGATGTTATAACTTGAAAAATACTTGGAGTTTGAAGTAGAAATTTTAAAATATAATCTTATGCATGTTATACATCTTCCTTCCAAATTTTATAATTTTTTTGAATTTATTTGCTATTTTAATTAAATACGAACTTGAACATTGACTGTGCATAAAACAGATATGGCTTAGGTTCTGACTATGATTTTCCAAAACTCATAACTCTGTAACCACTTGAAATCTATTGCTAAAATTTTAGTATGTTCCTCTAATATGTGTTAAGTGCTCGAATAATGTTGTTTATAATTTTTGGACATCAGTTGTTATTTTTTATAAAATCCTTAACTGTTGAATGTTCTAAAAAGAAAAAGATAGAGTGAAGATGATCTGTTCTGTTTTTAGTTAATCTTCAAGTAGTCATAACATGAAAAGTACTTAGTAGAGTCACTTAAAATTTAAATATGTTCTGTTACCATATATGAAGAACCTATGTTTCAAATTTCATGAAGTTTAGAGATCATTTGATATTTTAAAAGTAAATTTTTGTTAGCAATGGTTAGTGGTTGTTCTGTTCTGGAAACTATTGCATCCATGTTAAAGAATGGTTTATTTGACCACTTAAACAACTTAATCTGAAGAAGCATGTAAATAGAAAGTTGTAGTAGACACAGATATCTTTCTGTAATGTCTAAGAACTCATGATTTGGATCAGTACACGAATTATAATAGATTTTGCAAGTGACAGCAGAAACACACAAATTCTTAAAGCTCACTGTTTGGCACAATGCCTATGAGATTGAATTTGAACTTGTAGAATCTGAGTTTTAAGTTGCTGTTGTGGGTTGTAAATCATGTTGTGGATGTGAGAATGAGTTAGGACTTAAATTATCTAAAGTTTCATGTTATGAGTAGCTTATGTGTGCTTATAGATCTACAATATAGACATGCTTGTTCACTGCTTTGAAGTAGAAATTGTGATAGGTGTTTATGTATTGATGTTGATAACTTTGGGATGAAATTCATGTCCATTTTGTGCATCTGCTTGCTGTCTACTTTGAGTAGAAGCATGGGGAGCACCCGATCGCGTTTCTTCAATGAAACGGGACCGGGAGCGACCCTGTTTTGGCATGAATGCAAATTTTATGCTTGCTGTTTGGAAATATGATTTTCCATTTTTAGAGCTTTTTAGCACACTTTTTGAGTATTCATAGTGTAGAATTTATTCCTAGGGTAGTGTACCCATGTTGGGCTTCATTGGTTGAGTACTAGGATTAAGTCATGTTGGTATATCTAGATGGATAGAATAGGAACCCGTGTCGCCTTGAATGCATGGGAGGAGACGACTCATGCGCCGACGTGCTCTCCGTTCATGGAAGGATTCCATCGTTGTGGTTGATGCTACCTATCACGCCCTGCTTCTCAAAAATACGGAATACGAGCACATGACATTGCACCACCGAATGACTAACGTCATCCACAAGCTGTTTATCCGATCAACTCAATAATATAATCAATAGAGAACAATTGCGCAAGCAATATTAATAATCTCATGAACAATAATACTTGGAATGAAGCAATATGAAATATCCAAATACAATAAACCAACGTCTGGAAACAATAATAAAATCCGGGTCATAAGCCCAATACAATAATAAATCCAATCACAAATAATAATAAGTCTCAATACATTAAGTTCAATAAAACAATAAGAAAGCTTGTTCTCCAATCCCAGCAGGCAATTCTCCTTCGTTACAAGACTTCATCTAAAAAGAGGAGAAAGTTGTCCTTAGAGCAAGTCATGGACAGCAAGTAGAGAAAGCAATGAACAATGGAATGACGATATAACAATGAATTCAATGGACCAATAAGAATCAATAACATGGGACAATAGCAATGGTTATAAACAATGGTTCAATAGTTGATAATAATATTCAATGGTCAATATCAATAACACTTAGTCAATAGTCAAAATCAATAGGAACAATGATGTACAACATGCAATATCGATGTCGTGTCAATTCTTAAGTCTATTAATCATTTTAAATCATAACTAATGCACGTACTACTGTGTCCCATATGTTCCATACCTCAGGTTCGATGCATACAATCAATTTCGTTTAGACTATAGTGGTAGATTCCATAGAGACAATTTCTTGCACAATGACGATAACGATAATAACACGAGCCATGGTGTAATTTTTTACACAATGACGATAACTATAATAACACGGGCCATCGAGACAATTTCTTGCACAATGACGATAACGATAATAACACGAGCCATGGTGTAATTTTTTACACAATGACGATAACTATAATAACACGGGCCATCATCCGAGTACAGTCCATATATCATCAACTACTCTAGTCAATCCCTTAGACCCCAGATTGTTAATTATTTATCGAAGCTACAATACAATATGCAATTTGAGACATGAGATGAACAATGATATCAATAGGGGAACAATAGGATGGTAACATTGAATAGGACAATTAGAATGATGACAATTACTCATTAGGATCATGCAATTCATCATACATACTTTAATTCATGCAATACTACGATATAGGAATAATTAATCTATTAAAATCTGGATTATAAAATTCTGGACTGCAAGAGTGGTCTGTACAAATATGTAATTTTTAGCTGCTAAAGAAATCAAAAACTGAAATCATCATAAATTCTGGAAACTAGACTTCCACATGGTTCCAACACACATTTAAAGTTCAAAATCTGACAATAGTAGCTAGGTCAAGCACACCATTCTTTACAGATTTCATGTTTAGGCACAAATTTGACATCATCTTGTTATATTTTTAGAATCAGCAGAAACTCGTTAATAAATTCATTAAAAATAACTTATTAGACTCCTAAACATGTTAACTAATATTCTGGAGATTTTCAGAGCAATGTTTTAATATTAAATCAGCCTTTTAACAGTTTAAACATGAAACATACAAGAATCTGAAAATTTGGAAATAAAAACACGGCTGTAGTAAAACGATCATAACATTTGCTATTCAACTCGGACTTCAGAAATTCAAGATGTTATGGAAACTAGAAATATAGGGATGTGACTTTTATTCAGAAAGTTATTTATTTTAAGATCATTTACTGAGTTGAAAATAGCAACAGCTAGCAAGCAACATATAGGTTTTGGATATTTTTCATTAAATAAATAAATTAAATATGATGGGTATCAATTCTATAGTCAATAAACTTCTTAATTCACATGATTGGTGCAAAATCATGATGCATAAAAATAAAATCACATACATACACTAATTTAACCTCAATCAAACAACAATCGATCAATCAACAGACAACCTAGCAATTATTTCTACAATAATTTAATTGTGTCGTGACCATATGCATAACCCTATTAACGATACTATATGAATAAATGAAAGATTCAATTTTTAGAGTCAAAAGTGGCACGAAGTCAGGAATATTGGGGTTAGCTCGTGTAAACCCTCAATAGACCCAACGAAAGATAATCAATACAACGATACGATAAACGATCAAGATCTACTTGCGGAGTTTCAATAAAAATTCTTGAATTTGATACAATTAGCAATTCAAGAGGAAAAGTGACTTTCCTTTTGGACGATTAATTTGAATACAAAAAATAATGGGATGAGAATCTCGGAGCAACGAACACGAACCCACAAACACACGAATCTACGTAGAAACTACGTGCACAAAACCACCAAAATCAAGAGACAGCAACTGCAGCAACAGTAAAGATCGGCTTGCGGGTCTGGCCGACGAGGCTCGACGGCGGGAAGGTGGTCGATGGGAGGCGTCGACGTGAGAGGCAGAGCGGGGGTTTCGATTGGGTGTCGGGATTTGGTGGCTGTTGTTGATCGAGAATAGGGGCAGCGAAGAGGCGGGATGTGGTCGTCGACGGGAGGGGGGGTGGGAGGCTTGCCGGATTGGTCGATCGGAGCTGGTCGGGGAAGAAAGGTTTGAGCGGGAACAGTGAGGTCGGGGAGAGAGAGAGGAGAGAGAAATTCGAAGAGAGAACAGGTAGAAATTGTGTTTTTGTGTTTTTAGGGTTTGTTTTAGGGTTGTATTTATAGAATACAAGTAGATTATTGGGTTAATGGTTTAGGATCCAATAATAGTGGGTTTTGGGTCTAAGAAATATTTGCAATTAGGTTTTGGGTTTAACAAGAGATGAGTTTGAAGACAATATGGTACAATTAAAATATCCACAATACAATAAAATAAAATCCACAAGATAGATAGGCCAACAAAAAGAGAAAATACTTCATTAACGGAAAATTAAATCTAGATAGATAAATAAATAATAAAAATGAAAAGAAAATAATTTGGGCTTGGAAATAAATTAGATTTTCCCACAAAATTTAGAACAAGTGCAATAATAAAATAATTCGATAGATAAATTTTAAATAGATACTCAAGAAATAACAATTAATGATTATAATCATGATAAAATAAAATCATATAACAAAATAGTATTCAGGTTTAACAATTTTATTAAAATAATCCAATAATAATAATTTATTTGAATTAGGCTCAAATATAAATAACCGATCACTAAGAAATAAAAAGTAAGATCAAAATACCCCGTTATTCGAAATGAATATAATTTCAATTAAAAAAAAACTTTAATAAAAATCCGAAATGAATTTAGCACAAAATAACATTATAAAAATCAAATTATAGAAGATACACGGAAAATACTTATTATCGGGAATGGGAGTTACACTACCACTTGTCGAGGACTGTGGAGCTTGAGGATAGCGGGAGCAACGTGGTTGGGTCGGGCCGAGGTTGTGATCTAAATCTAAGTATAGATGGTGGTTGCAGCGATTAACGGAGCTGGTTCGTCGTTGGTTCAGGCCAAGTGTGAGCCGAGGCGGGCCAACCCTTGGGCCGGATTTTGAGGCCTGGGTTGAGCCTATTGTGGTATGAGTTAGGTCCTAATAATGAAAAAGGTAATTAACTAGAAAAGAGTCTACATGTAGAACTTAACTAGTTGTTCATAATAAACAAAGTTGTTCTAAGTTAGGACATGAAAGTTGATAGATCGCCTAACCAAGAGTATCGACTAAAATGAATTAGACCTAGACTTGCCTAATAATTCATAATGAGACAATGAAAAAGGATTAGAGATTAATTAGAGTTTTGGAATTCAGATAATCAGATGATCAGGTGAAAAGACTAGTAATCATATAATTAACCTCATTCTTAATCTTGGTCCTAGAGTATGTTAGCTCTTGTACCTTGGGTTTGTGGTGTTGTAGGATTAGTGTTCGCCTGTCAGGGTCACGTGGCATCTTCACGACTGGCTGAATCCTAGGTTTGTTTAATGTGGCAAGGGGTGTAGAGTTGCCATGTGAGTGAACTCTTTGGGGCTCTATCTTCAGTGTGAGTGCCTTTATGACCGTAACAACCTTTGAGGAGGTTTGGAGTGGTGACGTCGTCTCGACTGCAAGTTCTGGTCTAGTGTAAGGACGAGTGCAACGGAGAGTTGGGGAAACCCTAATATCCGTCAAGTCCTATGTTGATCAATGCGGGCAGAGTACTTAGAGACTGCCATGTGAGTGAACTCTCTGGGGCTCTAAAATGACGTTGTCGGTGGGGAGCCCTAGTGTCCGTACATCAGCTTTTGGTGAGGTCCGGGGATGCAAAATTACTGTGACCTACTATGCGTTCAGCCGTGACAGAGTAAGCTGTGCGACTACGACCCCGGGCGCAGTGGATATGACACGAGGATTGGACACCACTAGCGTGATAGTGACTGAAATAAGCCGGGCGACTGCAACTTCGTCATCAACAGAGTATCAGAGACAGGAGAGATCACTAGAGTAGGATGCATAGCGAGGGATTGAACTCCATTAATTGATGAACGTCGTTTGGTTGGGTAATGTAGCGCCCCGGATCCGGCTTCTCAAAATATGTGACACAAACCAGAATCTTTTCCTTCAAATGCATCTCAATACGGTAATAATACGGAAATTTAAAAAGTTTTTATTGCCAAATATAATCATTACATCATTAATTACAATCATTATCTTATTCTTGAACAAGGAATACAAATTACGTTAAAGTATTACAAATACTCCTAATTAAGTTCATCGCCTGCCATTCGGAACGATAGTCAACTGATCTTCCACTGGAATTCTACTGAGTAGTCAACTGCTTCCCTGAGATGCACCTTGTAGCTTGAATCTTCTATTGCGCTACTCTGATATTCCTGCATCTGCTCGAATGGTAGATAGTTACATTACTACTCTACTTTGATGCCTGATTGTCTTGAATCCTCTTGCACTCATTACCTGGTATCTAGCACCTAATTGAGTGGGCACGTCAGTACATATACTGACCCAATGTTTATAAGAAAACAGCAATCTCCAACTAGCAATCACAACCAGCCTTTAATGAAAACAGAAATGTGCATCCTAATTTCCTAGTGTCAGAGTATGCCATGACCTTAACTCTAATGCAGAGTACACAATGTACTGAAAAAAGATGCACTTAGTCTAATGTCAGCAAGACTTTGGACACACATGCATCCCATACTACATATGCTCCATATCAAGCGGTCTTCTCCAGTTTCGGGGTTTCGAACCCTCGCCATGCATTTGCAATCTACTATTGTACACTTCCTGTCCCGTCATAACGTGGTTGGTGAGGCATACAGTTTGGGTCCCGTCCCGTTACTGCGAATAAGTAGTAGTGATCATCTCACCAAAAGCCGTGACAAACTACAAGGTACTCCTCGCACCAAGTGGGCGCCAAAGGCGCATAGAGTCCTCAACCTGTAACCCCTGTTTTCCCAAAAACGTATTATTGTGTATTTTCTGTATTTAAAGTTTTGGCAAATTATTTTTTCCGGTTTTCAAATTCTTTTGTCGAATTGTACTATTGGATCTTCTATTAAAATCTATCAATAATTTTATTTGTTTTCGGTTATTATTAGTATTATTATTATTATGTTTATGTTTATGATTATTATTGTTGTTGTTATTATTATTATTCAATATTATTATTACTGTTATTTTTAATACTATTATTATTATTATTTTTATTGTTATTGTTTTTATTATTATTAATAATAATATTCCTATAAAAACCTAACTGTATATTTTTATATTGTATATTATTGTATATTTTATTATTATTATATTTTTATCGGTTATTATATTTTCCTAATACCCAAACCCATCTTAATTCTTATTGGATCTTTTATTAAAACCCTATATTCTATTATAATAAACCCCCCAACCCATTTGTTAACTCCAACCCAAACCCATTTAAACCCTATTTACACCCTAACCCATTAATACCCTACCAGATACCCTAACCCGTTAACCCTATCTACCTTAAAACCCTAATACAACTTTGTTTATATATATATGCCCCTTATAACTCCCATGTATACTAAAACCCACTAGCCGCCACTTCAACTTCCTGCATCTTCTAAACCCATCCTGTTCCCTGTCCCCCATCTCCGAGTACCTCTCTCCCTCGCTACTACTGCACTACAGCACCAATAGCCGTCAGCATGTCCCGCCGTTGTGCTCGCCCCTCACGACCCCTCGTCGTGCCGCCCTGCTTCCGAAGACGCCAGCAGACCCCCTGTCTCCTGTCCCTTCCCGTCGCTGCCACCATGGCTGCCCCTTGCTCCGCCCTACAACCGCGATAGCCCCAGCTCTGGTTCCCTGCGGTGCCTGTTGTGCCGATCCAGACCGTTGCCAGTGGCCAGCAGTCTCCAAAGCACAGCCGTTCCTCGGCAGCAACCCCCCTGGTCCCCTCCTCGGCCTCCTGTCGCACAGCTAGTGTGTCGACAACCATGGTGACGTAGCCTCCGTCCCGACCTCCTCTGTGTGTGCTATGTCCCTCCGATGTAGTAGCACAGCATACCTGCCACCGCCGCCGTGTCCCCTAGCTGCCGGCCGCCGTCAGAGCCATGCATCTGCCAACCCGAGTTCTCATTGCCATGGGTGTGCTATTGATCAAGTGAGTTGATCACTTTGTGTGTGGGCCATCGATCATCGTGATCATCCTCATCATGTAGTTCCTTGATTGATTGATTCCTAGCCGTCCGTTGATTTGATCTTGATCATCATCATCTTCATCATCAGTGTGATCTTGGCCGATTGGATTTGCTTGATCTTCCTCTTGATCGTCCTCTTGATTATTGAGATCCATCCGATCATGTCCACGATCGGTTGTTCCTTGTGTTCGTGATCTTGCTCGTGATCCGTTCGTTGGTTTGTGTTCGCGATCGTGTTCATGATCTGTTCGTTGGGTTCGTTCGTTTGTTCACATGAGTTCGTGCTCGGGAATCCATTCCCGTTATTCTTGATCTTTGCACCGTTCTCATCATCTCTTAGACAAGTAACTTGTATTCTTTTCTTTGTGTAATACAAGTACTAAATATCGCATGTAGTGTAGCTGGGTTCGAGAGATAATTTGTGTGTGAATCCCCTTGTAGATATTGTCTCTTGTGTTTATTCGACCATAGTTGCCTCACGACATACATGACATGAAATAACCTAGGGTTCACCACTTCTTGTTGTATACATGCGTGTGGTTCATATGATATCATGTGCTCGTTCGTGTTATTCATGGTAGACTTGTTGTGGACTTGTGAAATACCCTATACCATGCTGTTTGGATATATAGTACACAATATTTCATGTTTGGTTATGATTTAGATGAGTTTTATGTGAACTAGTTGGTTTTGTGCATGAAGATATTTTCAGTTTTGCCAGTTTTCTCGTTTTGATCAGTATTTTAAACTCTATTAAGGTCAGTATTTGAAAATATTTTGTGAACATGATTTGTAGAGGATTTTGTATATTTTCCAACCCTTTTAACGGATCTCAGTTTTGATTTACGAGTTGTGAGTTACGTCGATTTTACTACTAAGGTGTATAAAGATTTCCAGACTGCATTTTCTATGAATTCTAAAGAGTAATATATTTTTATTCTGGTGTTAAAATAATTATTTTGATCTGAAATTTTGTTCAGTACTTCTGGACTTGATTGGGATTTACCCAGAATTTTGATGGATTTATTTGAGGTGTTTTAGAAACCTTTTTATGCTCGCAAATAAAGGTTTTACATGCAGAATTTTACTACTGTTCAGTAATGAACCTGATTCTCGACCTAATTCTACTTGCTGTCTTTAAAATATTTGTGAATATGAAAGTTATTCTACTGTATCTATTTTACTACCCTTTTGGCGGATTTGGAATCCCATTTATGGTTTGTGAAATATTGTTGTTTTCGTACTGCAATGTTTACAATTCCCGATTTACAAAACTGCTACATCTTGATGTTTTCTGATTTTTGTTGACTAAACTAATTATATTGAAAAATTATGAAACCTTATATTCTGATGCTACACATATAAGGGAATACTGTAAATTTTTCGTGGATTTAATTAATGAGTTTTCATGTTGTTTTCCTGACTGTGAATACAATCTTCTGATTTCTAACTGAACATGTTTTCTGGATACAAACCTATTTTGAGACTTGATTTTGTGAAATACTATATGACTTGTATATATTTGCTAGATTCGGCCGGGAGTCTATTTTCCAAATTCTCTGACGGATCCAGGTTTGCACTTTTGTAGCAACAGAAATTCCAGATTTAGTGCAGTACCGTCTTGCTGTCCTGAACTAGAATTTTTGTTGTCCTACCTTGTTATGTGTTGTCTTTCACCTGTACATGTTTAACTTTCAACCTGAACTTATTACTTGTCCATGCTATATTATTCTTGCCCTGTTTTGTGAAACGTACGTGTCTGTTTGCTAATAATAACAAATAACTAAGCCGGGATTTAAGGGAAAGATCTAGTAGTGGACAATATAGGAGCCTGTACTCGGAAGGAGACTTGTGTTTCCTGTATGACATGTTACCGATTAGGTTACCGATCAAGTTTACCGACCAAGTTTTGTGATCCTGTCTGATACCCGAGTACATGATCTATAGAATCCCTTATGAAATCTAAAACGAAACTGTGTTGACTGTAGCAACCATGTAGTAAAAGTATGGATGCATGAAGTGCTACCTAGATAGTGATAATACAAGGCTTGAACATGATCACTTGACACTTGCTACTTGATACTTGTACTTGGCTACTTGAAACTTGTTTACTTGATACTTGCTACTTGCTACTTGTACCTGATTCGTGACACTTGCTACTTGATACTTGTTACTCGTTTACATGATACCTGTTTACTTGATACTTGATACATGTTACCTGTACCTTGCTGCCTATCACATTACTTGATATTGTTCATGTTTTGTGCTAGTTCTGTTTTGTTACCATGTCTATACCATGCTATATAGTTTATTCTTTCCTATGTACTTGTATCATGCACTACAAGTGGCCCGTAACTAGCATTGACGGGAGTTTGTTTTCTTTTTCCTCTTCCTTCAATTTATTAAATTGCAGATTTGGAGATCAGCTGCCAAATGAAATAGGCAAGATGAGATACTAGTTGCTGGAGTTTTGCTATCATGATTTCTTGATATTATTATTATTTCTTGTTTTGAACAATTGTATTTGATACTTGGATTTATTTGTATTTGGGCAATGTGACCCAGGATTATTTGACTTGTTCAGATCTGGTTAATTTGAGATTAATATATTTTGTTTCAAGTAAATTTCTGTTGGTATTTTGATTCATATATGCATATTGGTTGACATTTCTTGCTTCCGACTCTGATTATTCCTGTGAAATGTTGTAAAGATTCCGAATAGCTTATGGATGATGAAAATCATTCGCTGGGCTTAGTCACGTATCCGTATTCCGTATTCTCTTTTGGGAAGTGGGGCGTGACACAACCCTATGGCCCGTCCGTCACCAATATAGAATAGGAAACATCCCATTCTTACCACCGATATCTTGGGAATTAACAGAGCAAGGTATGTACTCTTTCAGCACGTATCCCTACGATAGAAAAAGACAACCCTGGTTATCACCGCCTAGTGCTGGCCCTTAGAACAAGTCGAATTATAGGGTATCACCCTTAACACCAACTCATTCCTCAAGTGATAAGGAAATACTTTAATTATTAGTGTTACGAAAAATGTTGTGTATTCAAAATACGTACAGTGTTTTAAAATAATGATTGAGCCTGACTGGTCTATCAAAATAGTAATTAATTACAGTGAATCAACATTCATCGATTGCCAAAACCTTCATAAGTCTTCGACCATATCCCCGACCCCTAACCCTCAGCGAGTAGTACATCGGCGCCCAAGGATGCATAAAAATCTGTGAATGAAGGTAAACATACACAAACACCAACACCCGACCATCGACAGGCTCAGGACATCAAGATACCAATCATATTCTATTTCAGTAGTACCTAGGTCAGTAATGGATCTGACCTGCTAGAGTCAACTAACCACTGGCGATCCGATCTCCATCGTTTGCCACCACCTCCGACTTGGATTGAATCCAGTATCCCGGCCTGCGATCAATTACCCAATGGGTAAAAGTTTGTCGGCGAACAAGTGATGACTATCCAGTTCTCGAGGCGGAAGAAAATCAATTACAGTACTTGCCGACTGGGTTGATAGTCCTAAGGTATCAACAACCTAGACTAGCTCCAAGCTATACTAGCTACGAGCTCCATATACAACAATCGATCATATAACTATTCTTCCAACTTACTCATGTGTCTACCATGAGTACATATCACAAAGAAACTTATCTAAGTTCCAATGAAGTACTTAATAGGGACAATTATTCAATATCTTTAAAACTCAAATAAACTCATAGTCATAATCCTAAAGCATGTAGAAAATTTCATATCAATTCATCTACTAACCCATATTTGATGATTCCAGATCCTATAGCAAGGTATAATCCTGTACTTCACTTCTCTAGTTAACAACTATTCCAAATTATTCCAACTAAAGTGAGAAAACTCCTTAGCAATCTACTAATTATAAGCAGTTCAAAGAAATGCAGTTGCTGCACCTTAAAATATTCATAACTTTCAAAATACAACGTGGAATTGCATGATCTTACCCATTCCGGAAATCTAAGGCTCTATACTACAAGTAACCATTCCTTCAGATTCAGCCATCTAGATGCTATAAAATCCCTATATGTTCTCAGCTGTACACTTCTCCATTGCATCTACTGCATCTTGCTAATAACATAAAAACTCGCTCACTTATCGGAATTATGCAATTTTGGGTTCTATAGAAAGCTGGGAGTATCTACTACAACTTTCTAGTTGATCACATCCCCGAATTCATCCATTAAAGTACTCTAAAACCCCAATTTCTATTTGTATACACACAGAAAAATTAACTCACTTTATCAAAATAGGGTCTTCTACTAAGAGTGGTTCTACCATAAACTTAGAAAAATCATATCTTTCAAACCACATACTAAAATTGCATGATTCAAGATGTTTTGGAAAGCTATGACTCTCTACTACACGTCTCTAGTTGATCAGTTCTGCAGATTACTAACATATAAGTCATGAATTTCATAAGTTCACAGCCCAACTAACTCAGATCTGAAACTGGACATAGTCAAGTCAAAATTCTATATTGATTCAACCATAAGTCCAATACTTATGAAATTTTGGATTCAGTAACTAGACATATACAAGTCTAACATACTCGAAAATTGCATTCAGATTCCAAATACCCAGAGAGTTATAGTCCTTTGAAGTTAGCAGAAAAATTTCTTCTATTCTCAGCAGTGCATAAAACCACTTGTGATAAATTAATTTTGAAACCCCATCTACTGTTATCCAAAATTTCCAAAATTTTAGATATACAATTTAGGCACATAGTAGATGCTAAAATAAAAATTTCAATGTAAGATTATACTCCATGAATTCGATATGATTTATCAAACTTCATCTTTGAGACAAAACATAGACAGTTCTCCGCTCCTTGAGACAAAATAGAGACAATTCTGGGCTCTGGACCAGTTGTAAAAACTGAATTTTTAAATATAGCAAATAAACTCAGAAAAATTTGAAATTTGAAACTAACGTTGTTAATACATCCAAGTACCTCCAGTAAAAATTTCAGCTCAAAATATATTACCAATTTCATAATATGACCTTTCAGACATGACTTCATATCAAGCACAAACACAGTAAAATTTGAAATTTGAAACTAACGTTGTTAATACATCCAAGTACCTCCAGTAAAAATTTCAGCTCAAAATATATTACCAATTTCATAATATGACCTTTCAAACATGACTTCATATCAAGCACAAACACAGTTTTCTTCATGCTCTCTATTCCAAAAATCTAATTTTTGTTGAGCTACTAAACAAATCCAGAAAATAAGAAAAAATAATGATGCTCTAAACTCATTCTAGAACATGCCACAAAAATTTCATGGTCAGATTCTAAGCCATTTGCATGGTAGGAATTTCCTAAGTCATAACATCACTTATGTTCTCAACCTGGAAACATAGTATGAATTGTGTTAACATACAAGTTCAACTTTTTCACATAACATATCAAAACTTATGCATGGTATTCATATTACTTTCGCCTACTCCTACATACCAATTCATACACAAAACAAAAACTAACTAGAGTTAAGAATACCCACCTTCAAAATTTAGACAAAGCCTAGTCTTCAACTCTCCTTCTCCTTCTTTCACCGAGCTAACCTCCACTTGATTTAAAACCTACAACCAAAGATTAAATGCTTGTTGGCTAAGCACTCCTCCTTCTCACTCTTTTATCTTTCTTTTCTTTCTCTCTTTCTATTTTTTTGAACTTAAGAAACATGAAGAAGGAAATTGTCACGCCCCGCTTCCCAAAATACGGAATACGAGCCCGTGACGAAGGCCAAGCGAATGATATTAACATCATTCATAAGTTGTACCAGTCTTAACTCAACAATATGAAAAATGAATAATCACAACCACGCAGAAAAACATAATCACATAAACAGTTACTGAGGTAAAACATACAGTAGTCCAACATAATAACCAAATACTAAAAATAAGCAACAATTACGGGAAAACAAAGCCCGGGATACAAAGTACAGAAGTAATACAATACTGAAAATAAAATAACATGAATAAAATAAATATGATTATCAATTCCACTCCAATCTTTAGTACATCAATTATCCAAGTCCTTCAATTTCTCCCTCCATGATACCTGTAATCTCATCATCTAGAGATGGAAAAAATATGCCCGTAAGAGCAAGCTATGGGCGACAAGTAATAGGATGCAGTAAAATAGGAAATTAAGGACTATATAACAAGAACAGAAATTGGAACGATATCAGAGTCAATAAATGATAAATAATAACAAAATCAAAAGTTGATAATCAATAATTCAGAAATCAGGAATCAATGTTTAATAAACAATATTCAGTATTAGTGTCAATGTTTAGGTTTTCATTTATCTCTATAAGTCTTTTATCAATCCTAACTAATGTACGCAATCCTGTGTCCCAAACCACAGGTTCGGGTGCATACAATCCAGTGACAGTTTGACAACAGTGGTGAATTCTACAGGGTCCTGTACTCGGGTCTTGCAATATAAATGACCAATGACCGATAACCGATGACCTGATGACCAATATACGATAAATAGGGTTACTGTAGTCAGTAATCCACAATCAATCGATAAAACAATAACATGTCAACACGGGAAACACAGCCCCCCTTCCGAGTACACTCTCTTATATTGTCCACTACTATAAGTCGACCCTTATTACCCCGACTTGTTATCCTTTTATTAACAATCAATTAGAACATTCATGTGATCAATGTGGGCGATGGTATCAATACTCATGCAACCGGTATAATCGATGAGACCAGTAGCACTAGTACAATTTCAAGATGATATCAAGACTATACAATACATGAAATATACATGGTCCAATTCATTAAATATGGAAAACATGGTTTAAATGCAAAACATAACAATACATAGACTAAGAGTACTACAATTTCTACGTGCAAGGTTTTAAGTTTCTGTGTCAAGAACCGGGTCGAAACCTCAGTACAAAGTCAAGCAAATGACAAGACAATATATTTGAATGTTCCATAGTACAATAAATTTACGGTTCAAGTTTTATTTCAATAGCAATGATATGATAAGACAACTATGAATCAATAGCATTATTCAATAAAGAAACAATGGAGTTCAATTAGATATGATATTCAAATTGATTACTACTTGCCAGATATCAAAGAGTATTTTCTTGAACTAGAATAATAAAAATGAGTTCAAGAGATACTTGTATGTTAGAAGACGATTCCGAATATTAAAAGAATAACGGGATGAGAATTCCAGCGGCGGCATACGAGTAACACACAGTATAACGCACGTACTCACTAGAACACAAAAAGCACATGCACACACGTAACAATAGCAAGAGCAACCACAATAAGACCAATAGCAAACAACTCAACAGCAAGATCCAAGTCCCATAACAGCAGACAACGATATCAAGTCAGAATGACAAACGGCGAAACCCCCCAATGGCCAAACATCAAATGGCAGATCCTCCCCCACACCAGCCAACAGCAAATTCGGCAAACAGCAAATCCACAACCACACAGCAAACGGTGATCTTTCTCCAAAACAGCAATGGTGGAGCGCATGTGCGACAGCGGTGATGGGATGGACGGCGAGCGGTGGGGAACAACAGCAACACTGCGCAGGAGATGCTTCGACGGCAGAGGGGGGGGATGGCAGGGTGTAGTGGTGATGACGATGAGCAGAGTGGAGGCAGGGCGCTCGGAGGTGGGGAGGTCGAGGACGATGAATGCTGGCAGTCTACAAGGGGTTCGACGATGAGGATCTCGGGATGGTGCGATGCTGGAGGTGAAGATGATACAGAGGGTCTCGAGGTCGGGGGGCTGACGATGGGTTCTTCGGAGGTGGACGAGTGAGGAGACGGTCGAGGTGGTGGCAATGGCGGGGGCATCAACAGAGTGTAGAGGATCGCGGTGTATGCGGTGGTGCACACGAGGAGGCTCGGCAGGGTGAGGCGATAGCAAGAGTGTCGACTGACGGCATGCGGTTGGCTGCGGTAGGGTGCGATGGAGGACAGGAGATGATGGAGATGGGGGCGGTGTAGGGGTCGTGGTGGCAAGGAGGCAGGGAGATGAATGCAGGGGGAATGGTGGGAGTTCGTAGCGGTGGGGAGAGAGCTCGATGGGGGCGAGGACGATGAGCAGGGTGTGAAGTTACGTGGATGACGACGGGGTGCACGGTGGTCGCGATTGGGAAGCGACGGCAACGGGAGATGAGGAGGTGAGCGGCAATGGCAGGTTGCGGGATGCACAGGACAAGCACGGGGAGGCTCGAACTGGAGGGGCGAGCGGCTGCTCGACGTAATAGATGACGGTGATAGGTTTCGGCTGCGGAGGCGATCGATGAGTTACGAGGTAGGAGGTCGAGGGCTCACGAAACTGGCGGAGCGAAAGCAGAGGAAGGCGATGGCCGCGCTTCGACGAGGAGAGGGTGACGATTGGAGGGCAGCAATGATGGCAGTCTGTGGCACTCGGGGCTCGAGTGGAGGAGGAAGACGATGGGAGAGGAGGCTGGCGATCGGTGCAATGGAGGGGCGAGGTGATGAGGAAGACGAGGAGATTTGTTGGGTTCGGGGGTTTCTCTGTTTCGTTTCGAAACCGAGGAAAAGATAGGGAGACGGGGAAAGAAAGTGGGAGAAAGATGGGTTTTAATAAAATAATAATATAATATAAATAAAATAATGGGTAGTTGAGATAATGGGGGGGAGGGGGGTTGTAGTTACAGGGGTGTGAAGAGTGGGGGAACGCAAGAAAATGTGCGGATGCGTATATAGGATTGATTCTATACAAATACATATGGGTACTGGGTTTAGGTTTGGGCTTGGTTTATGGGCTCAAAACAATTTAATAAATTAGTTATAGGATTGGGCTAAACTTTGGGCTCAGGTTAGATATTAATAAATAATGAAATCAAAATATAAAATTGGGATTTAAATGATGGGCATCAATTTAAATGATTAAATAATATAATATATATCAAAACTAGCAGGCTTTAACAAAAATAATAATAATAATACTAATAACAATAACAACAATTATTAATAATAAAAGTAATAATAATAACAACAACAACAATAATAATAATAATAGTAAGATTTGAGATTAACAAGTTAATTAAAATCCAAACAATAATAATATAACATATAAATAGAAAATACATCGTTATTCAAAATATATGTAATCGTCGATTATAAAACACTTGGTAGAAGATCTGAAACCAGTTTAGTGCAAAATAAATTTATAAATATTCAAAATACGAAAATATTCAGAAAATATGTATTAGCGGGAACGGGGGTTACAATTCTACCCACCTTACAACAAAATTTCGTCCTCAAAATTTATTCAGTTAGATCATAGGATAGTGCCCAAGGAACTAGAAGGTAATGAATTAAGAAAATGGATAGTATCGAAATCGAAGAGGATATGGTAGTACAAATTAAACTAGCATGATAATGAATTGATGAATGCAAAATACCAAAAGGAATAAACGATGAAAGAAAAGAATATAAACAGAGAGAACGAAATGAAATCTATTGCAGAATACTTGCAGCCACATCTTCGGCAATCATGTTGTAAGCCTGACCACGCATTCCAGTCTGTCCATCATCGGGAGCTGATCCTCCTGCTAGCGCATTGTACCTATTGCTCGAGCATTCTTGAACCAAGTGATCACTTCCTCCACACAAAAGACATTGACCGTTGGCAACTCTGCAATCCTTTCGTGTGTGTCCAATCCTGTGGCAATAGTAGCACGTCTGATCATTCATTGGGGCAGAATGCGAGTAGGGTAATGTCCATGCTGAAGGAGCCGGAGCTGGTCTCCATATTGGTCCTCCTGATGGCTGGGTGACAGTAGTGGGCTACATTGTCAACTGAGATGCTTTCCTCCTGTTGTGAGCCTGTTCCTGGATTCTGCTACATCGAGAACTGCAGCATAGGTACGGTGCTGGTGGGAAACTAGATGTTCTGGATGTTGAAGTCTAGCCCCATCAAGAATCTCCTGGCCCTGTCTTCATCATTTGCCACAATTATTGCTGCAAAGCGACTAAGCCAAGTGAACTCAGCGGCATACTCATCAAATGACCGGGTCCCCTGGGTCAATGAGAGGAATTGTCGCTCCATCTCAATCTCTGTGACGCTAGGGAAGAACTTCGTCAAGAAGCTCTCAGTGAAAGTAGCCCAAGTGATAGGCCTTCCAACCTCTCGGTTTCTGCCTTCCACCAGTTCTGGGCAAGGTCTATGAGCTGGATGCTTACTACATCCACCCGATCGACATCGGAAATCCGCACTGCTTGCAACAACTTCTCAGTCCGGATCAGCCACTGCTCAGCTTCCAGTGGAGTCTCGATACCCGTGAACTTGTTCGAGTGCAACTTCATGAAATCTGCAACTGTGCTCGGTCTCGGCGGTAACAATTCTGGAGCGGGTCCAACGGGGTAGTTCTCATCAGCTTGTTACGCTCCTGTTGCAGTGCCATAATTTGTTGCAATGCCTAAAGGACAACATCATTGTCCGGCTTCTCATTCCTGGGTTGAGAAGTAGAAGATCCTCCACGAGCCAAAGTCTGCAATGTACTCAAACAAGGTCAGTATCCAGATGATAAGTTGGTTATTAAATATTCATGTGATTAACGTGGTGCACATATTGTTGAGTAAAAGCCTGGCTAAAACCCTTAACTAGTTAGGGCCTAACTTGGCTTTGATACCACTAAAAAACTGTCATGCCCTGCTTTCCAAAACACGGAATACGAGCCTGTGACGAAGGCCCAGCGAATGATATTGACATCATCCATAAGCTGTACGAGTCTTAACTCAACAATATGAAAAAGGAATAATCACAACCACGCAGAAAGACATAATCAGATAAACAATTGATGAGGTAAAACATACAGTAGTCCAACATAATAACCAACAACTGGAAATAAGCAACAATTACGGGTCGACAAAGCCCAGGATACAAAGTATAGAAGTAATAAAATGCTGGAAATAAAATAACATGAATAAAATAACTATGACTATCAATTCCACTCCAATCTTTAGTACATCAGTTCTCCAAGAACTTCAATTTCTCCCTCCATGATACCTATAATCTCATCATCTGGAGATGGAAAAAATATGCCCGTAAGAGCAAGCTATGGGCGACAAGTAGTAGGAAGTAGTAAAATAGGAAATAAAGGACTATATAACAAGAACAGAAATTGGAACGATATCAGAGTCAATAAATGATAAACGATAACAAAATCAAAAGTTGATAATTAATAATTCAAAAATTAGAAATCATTGTTTAATAATCAATATTCATTATTAGTGTCAATGTTTAGTTTTCATTTATGTCTATAAGTCTTTTATCAATCCTAACTAATGCACGCAATCCTGCATCCTATACCACAGGTTCAGTTGCGTACAATCCAGTGAACGTTTGGCTATAGTGGTGAATTCTATAGGGTCCTGTACTCGGCTCTTGTAATATAAATGATCATTGACCGATGATCGATGACCGATGACCGATGACCAATGACCAATATACGATAAATCGAGATATTGTAGTCAATAATCCACAATCAATCGATAAAATAATAACATGTCAATACGGGAAACACGGGCCCCCTTCCGAGTACACTCTCCTATATTGCCCACTACTATAAGTCGACCCTTATTACCCCGGCTTGTTATCCTTTTATTAACAATCAGTTATGAACATGCATGTTATCAATGTGGGCGATGGTATCAATACTCATGCAACAGGTAAAGTCGATGAGACCGGTAGCACTAGTACAATTTCAAGATGATATCAAGACTATACAATGCATGAAATATACATGATCCAATTCATCAAAAATGAAAAACATGGTTTAAATGCAAAACATAACAATATATGGACTAAGAGTACTACAATTTCTACGTGCAAGGTTTTAAGTTTCTCTGTCAAGAACCATGTCGAAACCTCAGTACAAAGTCAAGCAAATGACAAGGCAGTATATTTGAATGTTCCATAGTACAATAAATTTACGGTTCAAGTTTTATTTCAATAGTAATGGCACGATAAGACAACCATGAATCAATAGCATTATACAATAAAGAAACAACAGAGTTCAATTAGATGTGATATTCAAATTGATTATTACTTGCCAGATTTTAAGGAGTGTTTTCTTGAACTAGAACAATAAAAATGAGTTCAAGAGATGCTTGCCTGTTAGAAGACGATTCTGAATATTAAAAGAATAACGGGATGAGAATCCCAGCGGCAGCACACGAGTAACACACGTATAATGCACGTACCCACAAGAACACAAATAGCACATACACACACGTAACAACAGCAAGAGCAACCACAATAAGACCAACAGCAAACAACTCAATAGCAAGATCCAAGTCCTATAACAGCAGACAACGATCTCAAGCCTGAACGGCAAACAGTGAAACCCCCTAATGGCCAAACAGCTAATAGCAAATCCTCTCCCACAATAGCAAATTCGGCAAATAGCAAATCCACAACCACACAGCAAACGTTGATCTTTCCCCAAAATAGTAATGGTGGAGCGCAGGTGCGACAGCGGTGATGGGATGGACGGCGAGCAGTGGGGAACAGCAGTAGAACTGCGCAGGGGATGCTTCGACGGCAAAGGGGGAGGGTGGCAGGGTGCAGTGCTGATGATGACGAGCAAAGTGGAGGTAGGGCGCTAGGAGGTGGGGAGGTCGAGGATGATGAATGCTAGCGGTCTGCAAGGGATTCGACGATAAGGAGCTCGAGATGGTGCGACGCTGAAGGTGAAGATGAGACAGAAGGTCTCGAGGTCGGGGGGGATGACGATGGGTTCTTCGGAGGTGGACGACTGAGGAGACGGTCGAGGTGGTGGCAATGGAGGGGGCATCAACAGAGTGCAGAGGATGGCGGTGTGTGCGGTGGTGCACACGAAGAGGCTCGGCAAGGTGAGGCGACAGCAGGAGCGTCGACTGATGGTGAGCGGTTGGCTGCGGCAGGGTGCAACGGAGGACAGGGGATGATGGAGACTGTCGCGGTGCAGGGGTCGTGGTGGTAAGGAGGTAGGGAGATGAATGCAGGGGCAATGGCAGGAGTTCGCAGCGGTAGGGAGAGAGCTCGATGGGGGCGAGGACGACGAGCAGGGTGTGAAGTTACGGGGATGACGATAGGGTGCAAGGTGGTCGCGGTCGGGAAGTGACGGCGATGGGAGATTAGGAGATGAGAGGCAATGGCAGGTTACGAGATGCACAGTGATAAGCACGAGAGGCTCCAATGGGAAGGGCGAGCAGCTGCTCGAAAAAGAAGACGACGGGGATGGGTTTCGGCTGTGGAGGTGATCGACGAGTTACGAGGTGGGAGGTTGAGGGCTTGTGAAACTGGCAGAGCAAGAGCGGAGGAAGGCGATGGCGGTGCTTCGATGAGGAGAGGGTGACGATTGGAGGGCAGCAATGGTGGCAGGTGGTGGCGATTGGGGCTCGAGCGGAGGAGGAAGATGACGGGAGAGGAGGCTGGCGATCGGTGCAATGGAGGGGCGAGGTGATGAGCAAGATAAGGAGAGTTGTTGGGTTCAGGGGTTTCTCTGTTTCATTTTGAAATAGGGGAAAAGAGAGGGAGACGGGGAGAGAGTGTGGGAGAGAGATGGGTTTTAATACAATAATAATATAATATAAATAAAATAATGGGTAGTTGAGATAGTGGGGGGGGGGTTGTAGTTACAGGAGCGTGAGGAGTGGGGGAACGTGAGAAAATGAGTGGGTGAGTATATTGGATTGATTCTATACAAATACACTTGGGTAGTGGGTTTAGGTTTGGGCTTGGTTTACGGGCTCAAAACAATTTAATAAATTAGTTATTGGATTGGGCTAAAGTTTGGGCTCAGGTTAGATATTAATAAATAATGAAATCAAAATATGATATAGATCAAAACTAGTGGGCTTTAACAACAACAACAACAACAACAACAACAACAACAACAACAACAACAACAACAACAACAACAACAATATTTGAGATTTACAAGTTCATTAAAATCCAAACAATAATAATATAACATATAAATAGATAATACATCGTTATTCAAAATAAATGTAATTGTCGATTATAAAACACTTGGTAGAAGCTCCGAAACCAGTTTAGCACAAAATAAATAATCAAAATACCGAAAATATTCAGGAAATACGTATTAGCTGGAAAGGGGGTTACAGAAATGGAGAAATGGTGAACTAGTTAGGGTTTTATAGCAAATGGAAGTTGGGTGCTAGGGTTTGGCCGGAAATTTGGATGGAGGGTGGAGATGTGATGGTGAAGTGGTGATGAGAATGGAAGGTTGAGATGGTTTCTAACACACCTAATTCCTAGAACATTCAAGACTCAATCTTATTTCATCATGAAAGATAACACATGGATTAATTTTGAAACTTGGATCAACATCAATCAAAGCCAAGCACTCATCATAAAGTAAGGTTACATAACACTAGGTATAATATCCCGGACGGATATTACATTATATAACTTATTATTTTATTATTATTTTGTTTTAAATTCTAGAATGGAGATCTGTGGGTGGATGACACCCAGTTTTTTTCATAAGCATTATCTGTACACATATACCAGTCTGTATACAACCGTATTGTTTCAAATTGGTATCGTGATCTTCCGAACTGATAATAAAATTTATTTTATTATTATTTTTCAAATTAAATTATTTTTATACGGTTTATGCTAATATTTTCGGTATATACATATATATATACGTACATTTATATTGTACCAAATTAGTACATTATACAAATTGTGTGCTATGTATTTTGGATAGTAATACTTCTCTTTGTCATGACAATGGCTATGTTTGGGATTAGGAGGACTAACCCAGGGTTAAGTGTGCATGAAAGAATTAAGGAAAATTCTTCTAGAAGCTTTCCACCTCACCAATGCACCATACCTCCTCCTCACCATCACACCTTACCTCCACCTCACCCTTGCCCATTCCTAGGTAAGGCCGGCCACACCATGCCAAGGGGCATTTTGCAAAAATGCCTTGGTGCATTTTGCACTTCCCACCTTCTCCTCCACCTATAAATACCCCCTCCCTTCACTCATGTCTCATTTTTACAAAGACAAAAAAAGAAAAGAAGGAAAGGAAAAGAAAGAGAGAAAGACTAATAGGAGAGTTTTTCATTGTAGGTTGCTATAGGAGTTTCCTAGGAGCTAAGGGGAAGGAGAAGGATAGCAAGCTAGTTCTTCCTTCAAGGAAAATTTAGGTGGGGGCTTCTCCATTTTGCTTTTGTTTGTTTGAGTTTGTTGTTTTTGGTTTCTCCAAACTTTCTTTTCTCTTTTGTTGATTTGTTTTTCCCTTGAGTTGTTTGTTTCTTTTGTGGTGATAGTTATTGTGTTGTTATTTTCTTGTGGTGTGTGGTTGTAACAACATGGAGTAACATTAAGTATGGATGGAATGAATGATCACTTGAAAGAGACTGAACGGTAGAACTAAATAAAAACATAAAGATTGAACTTTGATGGTTGTATTTTGTTGTTCTTGTGTTATTATTGGACTAATAAACATAAGCATATGGTGATTGTGTATACACCCACTTTGGGTTGTAGGGCTTGATATTGGACTCATACATAAGCATATGGACTTGTATACATACCCATTTTGGGTTGTAGAACATACAACTTGAACTACTTGGACTAAGAACATGCATATGAATGGTTGAACCCAAGTTGAGGATTCTTTATTTTATTTGCTTGTTCCTTTTTATTAATCATATGTGTGTAAAAAGAACCCAACTTGGATGCTAATTCTATTGTAGTGATAAAGAAACTAATTAAGGTTATTAGTTGTAGAATGTTAAAAAGATCACTCTTTTGTTGACTAATTAGTATGGTTCATGTTGTAGGTTGATGCTTAAGTAAGTAATAAAAGGACCATGCTTAAGATAGTAGTAGACATTCATGCTTAAGTAGTGGTAGATGTTTATAAATAAGTAAGGATTATGTTGAAGTAGTAAATAGACATTCTTATTTTAAATTGTAGTAGTAACCCATGCTTAAATTGTAGTAGACATCTATGTTTAGATTGTTGTAAGAAAATTATATACCATGTTTGATGATTGTAGGATTGATACTCATGCTTTCCACCATGCTTAAGTAGTTGTAGAAAAAGATACATGCTTAAGTAATAGAAGATATTCATGCTTAGTTGTAGCAATTTTTCATGTTTAAATAAGTATATATCCATGCTTAGATTGTTGTAGGATTTATGTTAAATTACCTACCATGCTTAGGAATATTGTAGACTCATGCTAAGTATATATCTATGCTTAGATTGTTGTAGGATTTATGTTAAATTACCTACCATGCTTAGGAATATTGTAGACTCATGCTAAGTATATATCCATGCTTAGATTGTTGTAGGATTTATGTTAAAATACCTACCATGCTTAGGAATGTTGTAGACTCATGCTAAGTATATATTCATGCTTAGATTGTTGTAGGATTTATGTTTAAATTACCTACCATGCTTAGCAATATTATAGACTCATGCTAAGTATATATCCATGCTTAGATTTTTGTAGGATTTATGTTTAAATTACCTATCATGCTTAGGAATGTTGTAGACTCATGCTAAGTATATATCCATGCTTAGATTGTTGTAGGATTAATGTTTAATTACCTACCATGCTTAGAATGTTGTAGATTAATGTTGAAGTAGAATACCATGCTTAGGAATGTTGTGGATTCATGCTATGTCATATACCATGCTTAGGAATGTGTAGGATTGATGTTTAAATTACCTACCATGCCTAAGATTGTTGTAGGAATGCTTAAGTAGTATGTCATACTTAAAGATCGTTGTAAGTTCCTACCATGCTTAAGATTGTTGTAGAATGATGTTAAAAGTGGTATACCATGCTAATTATTTTAGGTTAAAGTAGTAAAGAAGATCATACTTTGTTGTATACCATGCTAAACTATTAGTACTCATGCTAAGTTGTAGCAATTACCATGCTTAAAATAGTAGGAGATATCCATGCTTAAATCTTGTAGCTATTCATGCTTTAACTTATAGTAGCTTCCTACTTAAGTTGTATCCATGCTTATAGTTGTAGTGTTTAGCAAAGAAACTATTCACGTTGTAGTTATAGTATTAACTATCACATTGTAGTTGTAGTATTTAGCAAAGAAACTTTTAAGTTGTAGTGTTAATGAAGAACCTTCATGTTATGGTTGTAGTGTTTAGTAAGAAACTATCATGTTGTAGTTGTGGTGTTAGTGGTTGTAGTTGCAATATTGTGTTGTGAAGTAGCACTAGTTAATCCCCTAGAAGGAATCCCATATTTGAGATTACATAGTAAGAACCATGCATGCTTGAATGGAGTATTGTAGCATTCTAGTTAAAAGAACCATGCTTGATTTGTATATGGTAGTGAAAGATTGAAATGGAACCATGAACCCATGCATCTAGCTCCTAGGTGATTCTAGCTCAAACTTGAGAAAGAACCCAAGAATCTAGTTGCATGTAGTTCTAGTTCATTTGGGAAAAGAAACCATGGATTCTAGTTGTGTGAGGTTCTAATTGAAATTGGATCTTATCATGGGGACATTCCTCATCCTTATGGGTAATAAGGGTTGGAAAGGTCACTAGTTATTGTTAGCTCGATAAAAGTTGTTATGTCGCTTAGGGCTTCTCATTGGTAGAATGCATATTTTAGACTGTGCTTCTAATTATAGAAGATCAAGTTCGCTAGTAAGTACATGTGGTTGCTTCTAGGTTTGATTACTTGTATGGTTGTTTGCAAATAGTTATGCTCGTATGTGACTCGACTGACCCGTATGTAGCTTGGGTCTCATACATAGCTCATTTGGCTCGTATGCGTGTAGTTGCTCATACGTGGCTCGACCGGCCCGTGCATAGCTGTTGGTCTCATACGCTGCTTATTTGGTTGGTATGTATGTTTTTGTCTCATACGTAGCCCGCCTGGCTTGTGTGTAGTTGTTGGTTCCATACGTAGCTTGTTGGCTCGTATGTGTTCAATTTACTCGTATATAGCTTGTTAGCTAGTACACAGTTTTGTTATGCTCATCTAGGGCGATATTATTACCCTAGGGGCTATCGACCATCAAGACATGTTTTCTTACTCCTAAGGAACTGTGGACGAGTCACTCCTTGTGTACCGTCAGATCTTAACCGGAGTATAGACGAAATCCAAGTTCAGGGTAGTGGCATGCGTTCGTATTGCCGGGGTCTTGGATCGATAGGCTATGAATCAGATCCTTAGGGATTCTGGTAAGTCTAGGATGAGCAGCCTAGTAGAGTTGTCTTGCGAAGTCTAAACTTAAGACTCAGTATGTTGTGTAAATTCTGTTATCATCCATTAGTTTGTTTAGGGTTAGTGATATTGTTAGGGTAGTAACTTATGGCTTTACTACTTAACCTTTACCTTTCGCCGAAGGGAAGGAGTTGGTGTTAAGGGTGATTCCTTATGATCCGACCTGTCCTATAGGCCTGCATTAGGCAGTGTTATTGGGTTGTACCATTCTTGTCAAAGGGATACAGTCTGTGGCTTCTCACAAGTTTGGAGCACGGGATTCGTATCTCTTCTGTTAATTTCTGAAGTGCCTTGATAAGTGGGAGTGATCCCTGTCGGAGTTAGGGGGATGGACCCCCGCCCCCCCGGAACTCCGTCTTAGCTTGTATCTAAGGGCGAGGGGCCATAGACTACGGTCTGGCTAGGGGGCGGCTGGGAGGCTTCGAGCTAACCTGATTTCGCGGAAACTCCAAAGATTCGTCAGATATTTGAGGAAGGTCTGGTATGCCTGGCGGAACTAGACCATTGTAGGGCCACCTCCTCAGTCATGTCTAATCTTCATAAACAAGTTTTTACAAGAGTATAACTCATAGCGCGGGTTCAAATCCATATAATGAAGCGACGGCTTGAGATGGGCGCATGTAGTATGGGCTACATGTTGCTTCGAAGACTTGCTGGCATTAGAATAGGAGCATCATAGCTTTAGTCAATATTGCATTAGATTCTAGTCATAGCAATCACGAACACTTAAACTACACTGACACCTTTGCCATGTTTTTGTATGTTTGTTTTGGGAGATTCGCTGCTAAGTTATCAGCCTTAAAGCGTCAGTGAATACTAACGTCCCCACTTCAATAGGTACTGGATTGCAGAAGTACAGGTGCGAGATTCAGGAGGACTCAGGGCAAGGAAGGCGAGGAGTCGATGTCATTTCAAGTTCCGCCGTAATATTTATGTTGATTATCTATTTGTTGAAAAGTACCCAAGTGGGAATTACCAAGTGTTGTTCTTCATTCATTGTACTCTGATGTAATTTGCGGAAAGCTGTAATACTTGGGATGTAAAGGTATTATTGTAACACTATTGTAATGTATTGCAGTTGCATAACATTCAGACTTGTAGTACATTTGGTGTTGAATAAAAAGTTTTAAATTTCCCCTGTTTTTCTGTGTATTCTGACTAATTGAAGAAAAGATTCTGGCTTATGTCACGGTTTCCCAGTATATAGAAATCGGGGCGTTACACTAGGTTAGATTTCTAACCCTAGGTTTAGCAACCCTAACCCTGGGTTAAGTAAAATCCTAACCGATACAATTCAATGAATTGTCTATTTGTCTATATATAGAAAAGTTTATTCAAGTATTTAACTCGTAGAGTATATATGGACATATTCACATTCAAAGCAATTGTAGATCATATATCATATACGATCTAACACGATCTAGATCAATCCAAACAATTATTGAATATATATATATATATATATATATATATATATATATATATATACTAGATTTGTCCGTGGGTACGTGCCTACGGCACATCTTCGGAACGATACAAAACACGAAAAGTCATGTAAACAGTAAAACAATAATTATGTAGCTCAAGTTTCAATAGTGTGACAATAATTATTTATAAATGAAAGTCTATATTGAAAAATAATTAGGGGTATGAAATCTAACTTCTTAGAACTTTAAGTGTGGAAAATAATAAAATTTAATTGTTGAAGATATATTCGCTATTAAAAATTTTGAAATTTTACAAAACCGAAATCTTAAAATCAAAATTTTTAAGTAAATAAAGAAAAAATGAGAGAGAGAGAGAGAGAGAGAGAGAGAGAGATATGAAAAAGTAAAGAGAGAAGAGAGAGATAGTAATAAAGTAATGAGTTTTTTTAGGGGAAAAAATTTGGTTTGGGGGTTTGAAATTTTGGAGGGAAAATATGTTTTGTGAGGTTTGATATGGGCCATTGATTTTGGGGGGGATTGATTGTGAGCCACTTGATAGCTTTCTTTGTAATTTATTATATATATATATATATATATATATATATGTGTGTGTGTGTGTGTGTGTGTGTGTGTGTGTGTGTGTGTGTGTGTGTGTGTGTGTGTGTGTGCTTACAAATAAGATAAATTTGAATTTATAAAAATATATGTTTATCAAAATTATTATTTTTCCGAAGATTGTCTTGTTAAAACAATCGGGGCAAAACCACAATTTAATTGAGAAGATATCCCGAATCTATCTCATCAGGTTCAGAATAACTAATATATTTGAAATTTCTTAATTAAAACCAATTATTTATTAAAAAAATATGTAATCTCGTACAATTCTTAACTGTGCACGGGTTACTATGCAAAATAGCTATATGCTATTTTGCGGGGTGTTACAGGTAATGTGTAGTATGGGATGTATATCTCTCCAATCAAGCGTGCATTAGCTTTAAGAGCATGTGTGCATTAGTGTAACAACTTGCAAAGTAGTATATAGTGATTTTTCATCGTATCCGTGCACAATTGAGAATTGCACGCGAATATGTATTTTTCTAATAATAATTGATTTTAATTGAGAAATTTCAGATATATTAGTTATTATGAACTCGATGAGATGTACTGGGATATCTTCTCAATTAAATTGTGGTTTTGCCCTGATTGTTTTAACAAGACAATCTTCGAGAAAATAATAAATTTTATAAACTATATTTTTATAAATTCAAATTATCTTATCTTAAAGTATATAGATAAATATCTATACATATAATTGATTAGATCGTATTGGATCGTATATGATATACGATCTATAATTATTTTGAATATGAGTATGCCCGTATATATTCTATAAATATTAGAACATATTTTGCTATGGATATCAAAATATTAATTTGAAATTTAATTAACCATACATTGTTTTTCATTGGGTTATAGTTTGTTTGACCTAGGGTTAAGGTTCCTTGACCCAACCCAGGGTTATAAAAACCCTACTTTATGATTTGTGTTGATCTTGATTGATGAGATCCAAGGGCCATAGTTAGCCATGAAGGAAAGCTTCATGAACGCCTAAGAAGTTCCTTGAGCATTCTAGCACCTATGTGTAGGCCATTCATCTCACTATCCACTCCCACTCACACACCCACCCTCCATCCCCACCGTCCACCTCATCCACCTCCCACCCTACCCATTTTGGCCGGAATTTAAAACCCCCCCCCCCCCCCCCCCCCATCTCACTTCATTCAATTTTGAAGCTCCATTTCTTTCTTCTTCTATCTTTCTTCATTCTTTCTCAATTTTCTTCATTGTTCAAAAAAAAAGGGAGGGGGGGGGGGGGGGGGAGGAGAAATAGTGAGAAGAAAAGAAAGTGTGAGAAAGAGAGCTTCCTTTTATTTGTAGGTTGTGTATCAAGTAGAGGCAAGTTTGGAGGAGGAAGGCAATCGTACCATGAATACCATGCTTGAGTGTTGATATGTTATGGAAAAATAGAACTTGTATATTAACATAGTTCATACCATGTTTCATGTTAAGCACACATACGTGATGTTGTGACTTAGAAATTTCTCCCATGCAAATGACTTAGAATCTGGACATAAAATCTTGATGGTATGTTCTAGGGTGATTTTAGAGCATCCTCAAATTTTTCCATATTTTCTGGGTTCATTTAGTTGCTCAAGAAAACTATTCTTTTCGGAACAGAGAGCAGCATAAAAACTGCTCTGTATGTTAAAATTTGTGTGTTTTCCAAAAATCATAACTTGGAATTGGCAAGGTATACTGAGCTGAAATTTTTACTGGAGGTACTTGGATATGTTATGAATAATTGTTCCAAATTTAGATTTTTTTGAATTTATTTGCTATATTTAATAATTATGTTTTGTCAACTAGGCCAGAGCCAAGGACTGGCTCTGTTCTGTTTCAATGATGAAATTTTATAAATCATAACTAATTTATGGTATATAATCTTGCAGTGACGTTTTATTTTAGCATCTACTATGTATCTAGATCATGTATCTAAAATTTTAGAAAATTTGGACAACATTTGATAGGGTTTCAAAATTAGTTTGTAACCAGAGGTTTTATACACTGCTGAGAAGAGAAGAAATATTTCTACTAAATTCAAAGGACAATAACTCTCTGTATATTTTGAATCTGAATGTAGTTTTTGGATATGTTAGACTTGTATATGTAGTTACTGAATCCGAAATTTTAATAGTGTTGGATTTGTGGTTGAATTGATATTGAATTTGGATTAGTCCATGTTCAGTTAAGTACAGATTTAGCTAGCCTATGAACTTAAGCTTTTCTGGAATTATATGTTGAGAATCTGGAAGAATGGTTAACTAGTGACTTGTAGTAGAAAGTCTTAGCTTTCCAAAACATCTTGAGTCATGCAATTTCAGTTTGTGGTTTAAAAGATATGATTTTCCTAAGTTTTAGACAAAACCAGTCTTAGTAGAAGACCCTATTTTGTTAAGTGAGTTAAATTTCCTGTGTGTATAATGTTGAAAGTAGGGGGTTTTAGAGTGCTGTAATGGATGAATTTGATGATGTGATCAACTAGGAAGTTGTAGTAGACACTCCCAGCTTTCTATAGAATCCAAGATCACATAATTCCGTTAAGTGAGCGAGTTTTTATGTTATTAGCAAGATGCAGCAATTGCATTGAAGAAGTGTGTAGCTGATAAAATGTAGGGTTTTATAGTACTTAATTGGCTGAACTTGAATGAATGCTTAACTAGAGACTTGTAGTGTAAAGTCTTAGCTTTCCAGAATGGGTAAGATCATGCAATTCCAATTTTTATCTTGAAAGTTATGAATTTTCTAAGTTCAGGAGCTGAGTACGAGTTGATATAGAATTTGAGAAAACTTTGTCCGCATAGCAGTAAACTTGTGGATTTCTGGAATTGTGTGTTTGGAATTTGAGAGAATGATCAACTTAAGAATTGAAGTAGACAGTCTTAGCCTTCCAAAAAGTATCAATCCATGTAATTCCAATGTGTGGATTAGGAGTTATGATTTTTTTTCTAATATCAGGGCAGATCTAGGCCAATAGAAGCGGAGTGTTTATTTTCCTTTACTCCAAGTGGTGGATTTGTGAAATTGTAGCATTTATATGCTTAAAATATTTGGTTCTATCATGTATTAAATATGTTAACATGTGTGTAGTAATTTATTTGATTTGAGTTGTCTGAGGGATCGTCTAGGGCAATGTATTAACCTACGACTAACAACCCTCAGGCCAAAATTGTTTTCTTCCGCCTCGAGAACTTGAGCATCACCCTTCGTGCGCAACAAATTCTTACCCAATGGGCAATTGATCGCGAACATGAGTAGGGTATGCAATCCGAGTCAGAGGTGCTGGCGAACGATGATGATCGAGTCGCTGGTGTTTGGTTGACTCTATCAGGTCAAATCCATACTGACGTAGGTATTACTGAAATTAATTATGAATGGTATCTTGATGCTCTGCGTCTGTCAATGGTCGGGTGTTAGTGTTTGTGTATGTTTACCTTCATTCATGGATTTTTATTTATCCCTTGGACGCTGATGTACTGCTCGCTAAGGGTCATGGGCCAGGGATATGGTTGAAGACTTATGAAGGTGTTGGCAATCAATGAATGTTGATTCACCGTGATTAATTACTATTTTTGACAGACCAGTCAGGCTCAATCATTATTTTAAAACATTGTGCATATTTAAATATATAGCATAATTTTGGTAACACTGTTAATTAATTATTTTTTCTTTCCGCTTGAGGATCGATTTGGTGTTAGGGATGATACCCAATAATCCGACTTGTTCTAAAGGCCAGCACTAGGCGGTGATAACCAGGGTTGTCTCTTCCTGTCGTAGGGATACGGGTTGTGTCTTCTCATTAGTTGAGAACACGAGAGCTGTATCTCGCTCTGTTAATTCTTGAGACACCTTGATAAGAACGAGATGTTCCCTTGTTCTATATTGGTAGACACGAACGGACCATTGTGGATGTTCAGCGCCAAGGGTATGCTACGGTGTATCTATAAATTCGTCACGGCTTTTGAGAGAGATCCGGTGTGCTGGCTATTAGTGATAAATGGGGACTCCTCGAATTGTTTGTAACTTCCTCAATCATGTTGTACTTATCGGGAACAGGAAGTGTACAAAGTAGAATGAATTGCATGGCGAGGGTTCGAAACCCTGAAACTAGAGAAAACGGCTTGATTTGGAGCGTATGTAGTATGGGATGCATGCGTGTCCAAAGTCTTGCTGACATTATACTAAGTGCATCTGTTTTCTGTACATTGTGTACTATGCATTAGACTTCAGGTCATGGCATACACTGACACTAGAAAATTAGGATGCATGTTTTTGTTTACATCGAAGGCTGAATGTGATTGCTAGTTGGAGATCACTGTTTTCTTATCAGCATTGCATCAGTATATGTACTTATGTGCCCACTCAATTAGGTGGTGGATACCGGGTCGCGAGTGCAGGAGGACTCAAGACAAGCATGGCATCCAAGTGGAGTAATAATATACCTACCTACCATTTGAGCAGGTGCAGGAATATCAAAGTAGCGTAGTCGAAGATTCGAGCTACAAGGCGCATCTCAGGGAAGCAGATTGACCACTCAGTGAAGTTCCAGTGGAAGATCAGTTAATTACCAATCTTAAGGGCAGGTGAATGTTTAAGTGGTATTTGTAATGCTTTAATATAATTTGTATTCCTTGTTCAAGAACAAGATAATGATTGTAATTGATGATGTAATGATTTTATTTGGCAATAAAAAGTTTTTAAATTTTCGTGTTATTACTGTGTTGAGATGCATTTGAAGGAAAAGATTTTGGTTTGTGTCATGGACTTTGGGAAGCCGGGTCCAGGGCATTACAATTAGATCTAGGCCATGGCATACATCAACACCTGTCTGACATCACTTTTCCTTTTGCATCAAATTTTGGTTGTTGAGGTTTCGAATCGCTATGTTATGGCATAGCGGGGATCGATGTATTATAGCATTGTGTCAGTTGTATTTAACTGACGTGCCCACAGTATGTTTAGTTGCAGGATTGCTGATTGGGGAGCGCGGGAAAACTCAAGCCGTGGGAAGCATCCAAGTGAAAGTTTGCTGTCCAATTTTATCGTATATTCATGATGTATCAATTTATTGTAATTTTTGTAATCATTGGACATTGTAATAACATTTTGATGTAATAAAAGTTTTTAATTTCCTGTAATTTTGTTGTGTTGTGACTCATTTGAAGAAAGATCCTGGAGTGTGTCACGAGTTCCCGTATTAGGATTTTGGGGCGCTTCATCCACGATGGGCTCGAGATCAGAATGCCATCTCGAGGCGCTAAGACGAGCCATGTTTGCAGAAAAATCCGCAATGGTCTCGGGATCGGAACGCCATTTTGAGGTGCTAAGACGAGCCTTGTTTGCGGAGAAATCCGCAATGGGCTCAGGATCAGAACGCTACTCTGAGGCGCTAAGACGGGTCGTATCTATGAATAAATCCGAGGTTTTGAAGACAAAAAATTTGAGATATTAACTTTTATTCATTGGTCGCCGAGAGACGAACGCTTATTACATTTGCTAGCTTTTCGAGCCTCATTACATGCACGGAATGCTAGGGCCTTCATGGAACTTCATTAAGTATTCCGCATTTTAAGTTCTCTTGACTACCCTGCCTCCCAGGTCTTTAAGTCGGTAAGTGCCAGGGCGTACACTTTGGAGACTTTATACGGACCTTATACCCAGTTGGGAGCAAGCTTCCCCTTTTTTCTTGGCATGGATATATTGAGTGTACGCAGCCCCCCCCCCCCCCCCCCCCCCCCAACCCCCTTTTAATGTTTTTCGGTCGGACTCTTTTATTGTAGAATTGTTCTACTCGCTGTTGGTAGACATTTCTTCTAATAGCTGACCTCTCACGGACCTCGTCAAAGAGGTTTAGGTTGCCCTTGAGGCTGTCTGAGTTCAATTCTTCGTTGAAGCTCATGAGCTATGGGGAGGGGAGCCCAACTTCTAGAGGAATTACAGCTTCGATGACTCGCCCATAATAATCCTCTTGGTTGTTCGGTAAGACCACATCACATTGGGCAGGTAATCGACCCACAAACCCTTGAGGGATTTGTCCAGTCACTTTTTGAGACCGTCGAGCATATGATGGTTGGCATTCTTGGCTTGGCCATTGGACTGGGGGTGCAAGATTAAGGAGAACCTTTGCAGAATTCCCAAGTTTTCATAGAATTTACGAAAATTCTTTTCGACAAACTGGGTGCCATTGTCGGTGATGAGGATCCGAGGGATCCCGAACCGACAGACGATGTACTTCCAAAAGAATTGCTGGGCCTGCAGCTCTGTGATAGTAGCCAAAGGGTTTGCTTTCACCCACTATGTGAAGTAGTCGATGACCACGTTTAGGAAGTGTCTTTGACCCATCGCTTTGGGAAATGGGCAGACCAGATCCATCCCCTACATGGCAAAGGGGCTGGGCTGGCCAGCATTTTGAGCTCAGCCTGTGGGACATTCTTCAGAGAGGAGAATCTTTGGCATGGTCCGCATCTTGTAGTAGGGTCGGCCAGTAGTAGCCTTGGTTGAGCAGTTTTCTTGCAAGCGACTGGCTGCCCATGTGACAACTTCCAATCCCCTCATGCATCTCCTCGAGGGCGTACTGGGCCACCTCAGAGATCAGGCATCGGAGGTAGGGTCTTCCGTGAACCTTTGTGTATGATCTCTTGAAGAGCACATCATTGACGAGTGCAAACCTTTGGTCCTCACTCGGATCTTTCTTGCTTCAGATGGATCCTATTGTAGTTTGCCATTTCTAAAGTGGTTTAGGATCGAGTCCATCCACGTTGTTACCTGCGGGGGTTGATCGAGGCGGAGGACCTCGGGATTCTCAATGCTTGATCGGAGAAGAACCTCCAACAAGACTGTGCGATCGAGGCCTTCACGGGAGGAGGATGCTAGCTTAGACAAAGCATCTTCCTGAGTATTATGTTCTCGGGGAATTTGAACAATGGTAGCATCTTCAAAATCGACTAGGAGAAGCTTGACGTGTGCCAAGTATTGGACCATCTGGGCATCATGAGCTTCATACTCCCTGCATACTTAGTTGACGATCAACTGAGAATCGTTGAAGGCTTTAACCTGTTTGGCCCCTGCCTTACAAGCCAGAACGAGTCCGGTGATTAGGGACTCATACTCCGCTTCGTTGTTGGATGCCCTAAAGCTGATGCAAAAGGAGTATTAGAGGACGAAGTTGTTTAGACCACTCAATATAATTCCTGCCCCACTCCCATATTGGCTTATCCTCCTGAACCTCAGATCTCTCCGAGATGGTGCACTCGGTTATGAACTCTGTGAGGGCTTTTTCATTAATGACGATCCTGAGCTTGTAGTTGATGTCATGTTGACCGAGCTCAATAGTCCACTTGATCAGGCGGCCGGAGTTCTCTGGCTTGTCGAGGATGTGCTTGAAAGGTTAGTCCGTGAGGACCTAAATAGAATGGGCCTAAAAATAGGGGCGAGGCTTTCTCGCAGCCCTGACGAGGGCATAAGCCACCTTCTCATTTTAGTGTAGCAGAACTCGGCATCGCAGAGCACCTTGCTAACACAGTAGATGGGCCTTTGGGTCCCATCACCCTCCCTGATTAGGATGGCGCTGAGCGCATGCTCTGATGCAACTAAGTAGAGGTAGAGAATATCGCTTGGCTCAGGTTTGCTCAGGAGAGGTGGATTGGCAAAGTATTTCTTCAGTTGATTGAAGGCTTGCTGCTAGGGTTTCTCTTATTCAAAGATCTTCTATCCCGTGGGTGCTCTGAAAAAGAGGAGGGATTTCTCTCCTGACTTCGAAAGGAAATGGCCGATGGCAACAAAACGACTCGTGAGTCATTGGACTTCCTTGACATTCTCGGGAGGGGCCATGTTCAAAATGGCCTCAATTTTCACAGGATTCACCTCTAGTCCCCACTGGCTGGCCATGAAGCTGAGGAACTTGCCCGAGGTGACGCCGAAGGTGCACTTGAGGGGTTGAGCCTCATGTTATTCTTCCCCAGGACCCTTGAAGGTTTCCTCCAGTTCCTTCACATGATCTCCTTCTTAGAGGCTTTTGACCAGAATATCGTCAACATTGACCTCCCTGTTTCGACATATCTGCTCTTTGAAGATTCGGTTGATGAGCCTTTAGTAGGTGGTACCTGCACTTTTGAGTCCGAAGGGCATGATCCGATAGCAGAAGAGCCCTTGGCCGGTCACAAAAGTTCTCTTCAGGATGTCAGGAGGGAACATTCGTATCTAGTTATAGCCTGAGAAGGCATCCATGAAGTTGAGCAGCTCGTGCCCAGACGTCGCATCTATGAGGGCGTCAATGCTAGGGAGAGGAAAGGGGTCCTTTTGGCAGGCTTTGTTGAGGTCGGTGAAATCAATGCATATCCTCCATTTGCCATTTGATTTCTTACGTAACGACCCCAAACTTTCACCTTTTTTTGGGTACTACTTCTTGTTTAAACGATTTCTTACTTAAATTATTCCTTACTTACACTATTTCTTACTTAGAATAATCTTCATAAATTTTCAATTAGAATTTTGGCAGAGTATCCCCTGAAATATTAGTCATTTTATAGAAATTTCTTACGGAATTCTGTAAACAATTACGTATAACACAACACAGTCAATATATATAAATCCTCCCCAGGCCAATTCAAGGAACAACACACATGCAATATAAATATAAATATATATATATATATATATATATATATATATATATATATAGGGAAATGCTCCATTGAAAATATAGGGAAATGCTCCATTGAAAACAACCAACATATATATATATATATATATATATATATATATATATGGCTCTGGGGGCATCCCACTCAAGTATTGTATACGTCATTAGTCCGATCCCTCATCATAATATGCAAGATATACAATAAAAACCAAAAATTCGTTTGAAAACAAAATGGGTTTTTAGAAAAATCTTTGAAAAACCTTTCAAAAACAAATCCAAAGAACCCAATACTTCACAACGAGGCAGATATGGGTTTTGCATACTTCATCACATCACTATATATCATCATCTCATACAGTAATATACATAATCTTCCAAAATACAAAATATTACACAAATGTTATGGTTTACCCCATTTCCACATGACTTAGGATAACGAAAGTATATAATAGATACATTTCACCAACTATACAACAAGTAAAGTATAACTACAAAACAAAGTACTAGCAAGGTATCTCACCTCACTGATCACCAAAACCATCAAAAAGAGTGTCACGCCCCGCTTCCCGACAGAAAATACGGAATACGGTTACGTGACTAAGTCCAGTGAATGATTTTTATCATCCATAAGTTGTCAGGATTATTTACAACATTTCACGAGAATGATCAGAATCGGAAGCAAAAGAATCAACAACATGCACATATGAACTAAAATACAACAAGAATACTTGAAGCCAAAATATATTAATCTCAAATAAATCAGATCTGAATAAGTCAAATATCCTGGGTCACATTGCCCAAATACAAAATAAATCCAAGTACAAGATACATTATTTTTCAAAATAAGAAACAAGAATAATAATAGCAAAATCCCAACATCTAGTATCTCATCTCGCCTATTCCATCTGACAGCTGATCTCCAAAATCTGCAATTTAATAAATTGCAGGAAGAAGAAAAAGAAAACAAACTCTCGTCAATGCAAGTTACGGCCGCTTGTAGTGCAGGATACAAATACATGGGAAAAATTAACTAATAACATGGAATAGACATGATAATAAAATAAAATACTAGCATGGCAAGATGAACAAGTGCAAGTGGCATGTATCAAGTGTCAAGTAACAAGTATCGTACAAACAAGCAACAAGTATCAAGTGTCAAGTATCACGAAATCAAGTAACAAGTATCAAGTGTCAAGTACACGAAATCAAGTAACAAGTATCAGGTGTCAAGTATCACGAAATCAAGTAACAAGTATCAGGTGTCAAGTATCATGTACAAGTAATCAAGTATCAAGCATCATGTTCATGTGTCATGGTCAAGTCTTGTAGTATTACTATCTAGGTAGCAATTTATGCACCCCAACTTTTATCACATGGTTGCTACATTCAAACAAATTGCGTTTAGGCCTAGTGGTGGGTTTCTATAGGGCCGTGTACTCAAGCATCAAGTCAAGTAACAAGTAACAGGTAAACAGGCACGAATCACGTAGTGAAATCATGGCAACAGAAACAGGCATGAATCGTGTAGTCATGAAACATGGCAACAGGTAATAACAGGCATGAATCATGTAATCATGAAACATGGTAACAAGTTGTAACACCCCGAATTCCAAAAACAGCTGAATTCGAGATTTCCACGGGATTTTTACACTTCTTTCGTATAATTTTACAAGGAATTTAAAACTTTTATTACAACAACGATTACATCAGAGTCTTTTACATCAATACGCAGCGGAATTAATAAAATATAACAATAATGAATGTTCAATTGTTACAACTTTAACATTTAAGTAATCAACAGCATCAATTCTCTTTATATCTTCGTGTAACTCCAAATCCTGCATATAAAACTGTTGGCGTGTCAGTTGCTTACAACTGACGAAATATTATACACGGCCATCCTCTTTATGCCAAAAACAGTATAACGATTCTTAAATACTTTAGCAAACACAAACTTGATCACAAACAAAGTTACAAAGGGACTATCCTGTTGATTTCGTGTTGTGCGGTGCACTTAGTCCTTAATGCAGTTATTTATATTACATGACACTAATGCACACTTGTTCGGATTCTATGCATCCCATACTACATAGGTCCGAGGGCAAGCCCTTAGTCGTTCTTCATCTTTATAGGGTTCAATCCCTCGCCATGACTTAATCTACTACTGTAATTATGGTAAGTATCCTAGATATTTTCTGACCTACGAACTCATGTCTAGGCGCCCTGGAGGGAATCCCATCGCTGACATGACTCATCATGCAGACATCTTGTGGTAATTCAGCTCCTACCATAGACATGACACCACCCGTAGTCCTAAAACATCCCACGAGCGTCGCCACCGGGACGGTACTCTGGAGCAGTATCCTCGCCCTGACTCATCAAGGGACATCCTGGGATACGCTCTCGCAGCTACCCAATGGCCCTCATACTCAGTGTTTTTCTCTTACTTTCATCACATCTTCACTATGTATCTATCTGTAATTTCGATAAGTATCCTAGATGTTCTATGATCTATGAGCCCATGTCCAGGCAGTCTGGAGGGGAATCCCACGCACTGACACGACGCATCGAGCAGGCAATCTATGGACAATTCAGCCTCCGCCTTGGAACAATGGCACCACCCATAGTCACCAAACATCCCACAAGCATCGCCGCCGGGATGGTACTCTGGAGTAGTATCCACGTCATGTCACGACGCATCGTGAAGACAGCCTGTGCATACCCTCACAACACCCATCCAATGGCCCTCATACTTGTGTTTTTCTCTTACTTCTATCACAGCCTTACAAAATTTGTTTTAAAAGAAAATCATCACAACCTAGAGCTAGCTTACCCTACCGGACTTAAATCAAAACAACAGAGACAGTCAGCCTACCTAGCTACTTCTCAAGAGATGCTCAACCCTCAACGGTTAGCTCTCAAATCAATAAATAATACTGCCGGTCACTAGGGTCTCGCCTAGCCTCTAGATTCCAACAACTATCTCTTTCTATAGATCAACAATATTTCATAATCAATCTCAAATAATCATTTCCATTTCTTTTGTTCACAAACTCTTTCTCAAAATATTTCTTTTATAATCTCATAACATGAGAACAATTCAATTCGGTATCTATATCAATTTCATCTTTCACATCCTCGTGTGTATTTCACAATAAAACTCAATCAAATATTAATAACCATAAAATCTCATATTCAACTTATTTAACTTTCATTTGTCAAAAATCCAATCTAACTCAAGAACCAGAAAACAGTTCGGTTCAGTCGACTGGTGACAATGTCAGTCGACTGTTCTGTGAACATCGAAACATCTCAGTCGGTTCAGTCGACTATTGCCAAGGAGCCAGTTGGCTGTTCCGCTAATACTTTGAAAACTCAAACATCAAAATTCAGTACAATAGCAGTCGACTGTGAAAGTAATCAGTCGATCGTCCTGCCGACGAAAACCAAAATTCTTATACTTTCCAGTCGACTGTAGAAGGTAAACAGTCGACTGTCAATTACACCAACTACAGCTTGCATATATTTTTCGACCTTTTAATTGATTTGTACTTCCATATAAAAATATAGATCATTTCCAGAGTGTATCCCTTTTACAAATAATATCGTATATGCTCTCAAATTCACAAGTCTCTCACTTTTCAATGAAATCCTTAAAATGCATCAAACATATTTTCCAATCAATTTTCCAAATAAACTGTTGTCTTTTATCAAAATTACTTTACAAAAATCTCTATACTCGTATAAATAATATTTTGAGGTTATAATCACACTTCTTTGCCACATTCTCAACAAGCAACATATTTGCATTATTCTAATCATATCTCAACATGCATCAATTTCATGCAATCACTTCAATTCTAGCATTTCAACTAGCAATCATAACAATTTAAGGAATAGCATAGCAATTTGCATTTACCACAATCAATCAAAATTTAACGATTCATTAATTTGCATGTAATCTCATAATACCAATTAAATTTCAACCAAATGAATCATATATCATCTATCATGCAAATTCTACTCCTAAATTAGAAAGCATTTAAGAAACACCCACCTAAAGTTGAAGAAATACGAATAGAAAGCTCCTAGAAAATCCCTTAGAATGCACGAATAGATCCTTCTCCTCCTAGCTCCTTGCCAAAACCGAAAGCTTCAAATTGGGTTGTATAGCCAACCTCAAATGGGGAAAACTCAAAACTACTCAATCTTTTTCTTACTCAAATCTTTTCTCTCTTTAATAAATTTTTCTAATGTACTAAGATAAGAAGAAACTATGGGGTATTTATACATAATTTTGGGTGGATTGAATGGCTAGGATTAGATCAACTAGTTAAAGATTAAGGGCTAGGATGAATTAGGGAGTTGTAGCAACTACCCATGATGAGATAACTACCTCCACACTACTCCCATTTTCTAAAATTTAAACTTGCTTTCCCTCCTACTTTAAAATCCAAAATTTAGTTTTTTTTTTCCTCTTTTATGAACAGCCCGGCCCCCAACAATGTGTGCACATCGCACGTGTGCACGTGCACGTGCTTTGTGTACAAAATAATTTATTTATTTAATCTCTTTAAAACAATTTATTTATATATGTAATAAATATACAAAATTAACTTTAAAATTATACTTTTCATGCACAATTAAAATAGACACACATAATTTCATGAAATTCAATTTGAAAGAATAACACGCTTAAAACATGTGCACCGAAACACGTGCGTCGTCCGTAAAATCTCAAAAATACAAAAATTGACTTTATCAACCGAAAAATATTTATAGTTAATTGGGATGCAACATAAAGTATATTTAATATACATTTTCTATGATATACTCAAACATACAGAAAACACGTGTATTGCACGTAAAAATTTATTTTAATTATAATAGACAAAAATTGAATTCTATTTACAAAAATGAATTTAAATATTTTTTATAGAAATAAATAATTGAAACTCATCGAAAAATATTGCACGTAACGGTGGAATACCCGAAATCGATACGTGCATCGATAATATGTAAAAAGCACGTAAAAACTCAAAGATTGAAATTTAGCATTTGAGTTGTCTCAAATGGGATTTTAAGAATACGAGATTGCATACATAATTGGAATTCAAAATACATATCAAAAAATGCGTTATGGATATAATCAATAACAGTACAAAATGCACATGCGTAACACCCGAGGGCAAAATTGTCATTTAAATTTTGCGGGGTGTTACACAAGTAGTAATAACAGGCATGAATCATGTAATCGTGAGTTCATGGCATAATATAATAATAACAGGCATGAATCATGTAATCATGAGTTCATGGCAGAATATAATAATAACAGGCATGAATCATGCGAGCATGAAACATATATAGCAACAAGTAATGGGATCACGGGCCCCCTTCTGAGTACACATACCTATATTGTCAACTACTAAGGTCTTTCCTATAACCTCGACATGATTATTTATTATTAGTTTCAAACAAGCATGTATGAGTCACGAAACAGGGCAAGTATATCATGGTATAATCAAGTAACAAGTTCAAGTTGCAAGATAAACATGTACGAGTGAAAGATAACACACAAAAGGATAAAATTACCAAATTTCTAGTTCAGGACAGCAAAATCGTACTGTAGTAAAACTGAGATTCCCGTTGTTACTAACATGCAAATCTAAATCCATCAAAATATCTAGAAAATAGAATCTCGGCCGAATCCAGCGAACATATATAAGTCATATATTGTTTTAGAAAAACATAACTCAAAACTGATTTGAAACTAGGAAATACGTTCAGCAAGAAATCAGTAAATCGAATTCAAAGTCAGTAAAACAGCATCAAAACACCTCAAATAAATTCAGAAAAAATCTGGAGTATTCACCTATATGTCTAGTATCAGAATATAAAAGTTTCATAATTTTTTAATAAGATTAGTTTAACCAACAAAAATCAGAAAATATCAAGAAACGATAGTTTGGCAAATCTGGAATTCCCAACACTACTGTACGAAAACTGTAATATCTCACAAACCGTGAAATGAAATTCAAATCCGCCAAAGGGAGAAGAAAATAGATAAAATAAGCTAACTTTCATATTTTATAAATAATTTTCATATAGGAAAAGGAATTTGAGTGAAAATACAAATCATTTCAGAACAGCGAGCAAAATCCAGCAAGTATAGTTTTTATAAACAAACATGAAACGACATATAAAACTCATCAATAAAATCCAATAAAATTTTGGGTAGTCCCTAAATATGTATAGAAATACTGTACAAAATTTCAAATCAAAATAATATGCTTTGCACTAGTATCAAAATAGTTCAGTCATCGAAATCATCAAGAAACGAAATCTGGAAATATAATACACCTCTGTAGTAAAACAATCATATCTCACACATACGAAAACGAAATTGATCAAGGTCAGAAATTTTGGAAAGAAGACAGATTTCTCTAAAAATCATGTTTAATACTGAAATTAAGATTCTGACCTTAATATGGTCTAAAATACCAATCAAAACTAATTACTGACTAAATACAAATTTTCCTTTTAACAACAAATCAACATACAACATGCAAAACTCGTCCCAAATACAACCAAACATGTTATAGAGTCTACTAAGCGTCCAAACATCATGAAATAGGGTATATAGCATGTCCACAACAATTATATCACATGGATCCAAACAAACACACGATTTCTCACAATTATTCCACAAATACAATCACATCAATAACGGTCAAAACCTAAGTTATTTCATGTCAAATTTGTGTTGTGAGACAACTATGGTCAAATAGTACTATAGAGACAATACTCATCAAAATACATCACAGGAGTCATCTCTAGAACCCAACTACACTACAAACGGAATTTATGACTTGTATCATACAAAGGAATTGAGTACAAGTTACTTACCTTAACCGACGACAGAAACGACTCCAAGAAAAAATAACGGGAACGAATTCCCGGGACACGAACATGAACGAATGATGAACGGATCCCACAAACCAAGAACCAAGATAACGACCCAAGATAACACGTGTGAGACCCATGCACGTGCAACCTCAAGAGAGAGAGAGTGACCGGGAGAGCACCACGGGGGCGACGGCGAACAGGCGCAATGCAGTTGCTATCGGACGGGGAACCACCAAGAGGGAACGCTGGCGGCATCAGCGCTGGTCGAGCTACGAAGGCAGAGTAGGAGAGCGAGACAGCGAAGACGGAGAGGAAGATGGGAGCGTGCTCGAGTTGCAAGGTGATCGGGATGCAGGATTCGGGAGGATGGAGATGAAGGTGCAGTGGGTTGGGGAAGTAGGGTTTCGATGTGATGGGGTGGCAGTCGGGGGGTTGTAGGGCAATGGGTTCGAGAGGTAGGGGATAATGAAGTCGGGGAGCGGTGCTGAAGTGCTGGCGGAGCACAGGGGGGTGAAGTGCAGAGGTAAGGGGCGGCTAGGGGAGATGAAGCGGCTGGTAGGAGGTGAAGAGGCAGGGTAATATAGGAGATATATTAGGGTTAGGGGTATTGGGATGACGGCTGGTTTAGTGTGCAAACGGGTTCGGGTTAGGGATAGGGTAACGGGTAGGTAGGTAATAGGTGCAGCGGGTAGTGGGTAGGTAAAACAGGGTAGGGTAATCGGGATTTGGGATAGTAAACGGATTTGGGTTTATTTAAAATGGGTATAGGGTTTTTAATAATGGGTTTTGGGTATGAGATGGGTTATTGGATACATAGGTATAGGTTTTTATAGGGTCATGGAAAAAATATCTAATAGGTAAAGTAGGGTATAAAAATCCATTACGAAATAAAATAATCAATAAAATTGTAGGTTTATATAACAAAATAAAATTGTACTACAATATGGAATTTATTTGAAATAATTATAAATACAATCAGGATTTTATATAAATACTAATAATAATAATAAAAACAATACCAATACCAATAATAATAATAATAATATTAAAACTTACAGTAAAAATTAATAATAATACTGACAATAATAATAATAAGAAAAGTGATAAAACAATAATAGTAGTAATAATAATAGAAACCCAGGTAATAGTGAAAATAATAAGATTAGTATTATAATAAGAATTCGTTGGAAAATAGTAACAAATAAAACCATTGATTTAAATAGATTCTAATAGAAAGTCCAATAATATATTTTAACAAAAATAGTTCGAAAGTGAAAAACTAATTTACAAAAATTTGAAATATCGAAAATACACAGAAAATACATTTTGGGGGAAACAGGGGTTACAGAGAGTCAAGGACGTCAACCCTCAGGGAGGGACTCCTCTGACTGTCAAACACAACTGGGGTCAGCCAATCCTGGTGTGAGTATAATCTATAAGGTTAGTTACTAAAATAAATAATATGAAAGAAATTTAAAGAACTTAATATCATAATGATATTTAAAGGTACCCTAAGATTTGACATGAAATATAATAAAAGAAAACTAGGAATTACACAAGTAACTTTCTAGTTTTCCACCATTCTATCATATCAACCTCCACTCAATCTATATATTTTGTTTTTTTACTTTAATGTTCCTTCACATCTTATACTATATTCAATCTTATAACATTACAGTTTACTTTCCTTTTTATTCTTATTTCATCATACCGCTTACTTTAATTCTCATTCTCATTTTATCATGTACTTCTCATTATATTTCATTCTCATCCTATCATTTAACTTACTTTACTTCTCATTCTTATTAGATAATGTATTTTACTTTCATATTCATTCACATCTCATATTACAACTCATTTTAATTTTTATTCATGTCTCGTATTACAACTCATTTTAACTTTCATTCTTATCTCATAATATATCTTTAACTGTCACTCACATTTCATATTACAACTATCATATCAACACCCCACCGATCCACCTTAAAGTTGTGCATAGGCAGGTAGTTCCTACCATTTCCACCGAAATAGCGGGCGAGTAGTTCCTTGACACAATTCCAAGGCGTATCAAACTCATATTATATCATGTTTTTTCTTTAATAACCATTCTCATCACATAATATCACGTACTTAAATTTTTCCTCATATATTACACCTTATTTTACTTTGCATTCACATAATACATCTTACTTTACCTTTTTATTCTTATAACACAATTTCTTTACTTATTATATTCATTCCCACAATACAATTTCTTTCTTTTCATTCTCATTCATAACACATTTGCTTTACTTTCATGCTCATTCACATAACCCATTTTCTTTACTTTCTCATTCTCATTGCATTATGCACTTTCTTTACTTTTTCATTCTCATTTAATATCATACACTTTCTTTACGTTCTCATTCTCATTTCATATCATACACATTTTATTAATTTGTCGACCAGTGCCCGACATCATCCCAAATACTGAAGCCACTAGCCCAGTAATCACCGCACCCCAAACATAATTTGGGTAATAAACACCGCACCCCAAGCCGATTCTTGGGTATTAGGAGGTCTAGTCCAAACCTCCAGGATTTCTGTAAGCACTGTTAAATAAAATTTAATTTTTATAATCATTTTCATCTCATCATTCGTCTTACTTACATTTCATTCTCATAGTACACTTTTTTTACTTAACTTTTTCATTCACATGATACATCTTACTTTACTTTTGATACTCATCCACATAATACAACTTACTTTAATATTCATTCTCATTTCTTATTACAACTTACTTTAATGTTCACCCCAAGCTGATAATTTGGGTTATATAAAATTTACTGTACTTTTTATTTCTTTTCTTTTTTCATACTTAACTCATCTCACAGATATAATTTATAAGTATAGCCATATAATTCCAACAACATAAACGTATATCACACCATTAATTTCATATAAATATAAATGCCATTTATATCACGCAAATGAATGCATAACTCCATCCATATACAGTAATTAGATAACTCCAACTACATGGTTATATAATTATATTTATATCTCATATTTATGAGCATACCTTGAACTATATAGGTATTGTCACTATATATATATACCTCCCGTAATACATTCATATCTCCCTTTATCCAGTAAAATACACAACTCCATGTTTATAATTTAGCTTTGTCAATATATATATATATATATATATATATATATATATATATATATATATATATATATATATATATATATATATATATATCCCGTTATATATTCATATCTCATGTAATATAAATAGTCTCCGTAGTGTATAATATTATTATCTTATTCATATCTCATGTAATATGAATAGTCTCCGTAGTGTATAATATTATTATCTTCAGCTATACATATATTCTGTCAGTACATATATACACATTTATATTTTCTCCTTTCAGTGCCCACACAACTGAACTCCTATATATATATATATCCTGTTATATATTCATATCTCATGTAATATAAATAGTCTCCGTAGTGTATACTATCATTATCTTCAGCTATACATATATTCCTTCAGTACATATATACACATTTATATTTTCTCCTTTCAATGCCACACAACTGAACTCCTCGTACGACAAAGGGATCTCTGTGCCTCTCCCCATACATTTCAATCCCGCTAACCCACCATTTCGCGTAGATCCAGGTGTCCTACAAATCTATCATTAGTGGGTTGAATTGAAAGTACGGTTGCGCGCTTGTCCAACCAAAACTAAAGCCAAAAAGCTAGTCAAAAACAAATATAATACGTGGATTGCTACCACATAGGTCTTACGCATTCGAGGCAACGTTTAATACCCTAAAATTTCATTTTAATAAAATATTGATTTTCACGTGTTGTGCACGTGCAAATTTCATGTGTATATTTATTTATTTATTTTTATATATAAAATTTCATTTGTATAGTATGAACAATTATTTTCTTCCTTTATTTTTCTAAAAATCCTATTTTATAAAGCCTAAACACTATTTTCTTAGTTTGAGCCCACTTTAATAATTCTTTATTTTATTATTCTTTTGGCCCACAAGCCTAAGCCGACTAATTGATAAGCCCACAAATTTAATTAATCAATTAAATGGGCACACTTGTCATGTAGAGACGAATTGTGAACAAATGATTAATTAAAACTGTACAAACTTCAAATAGGGGGTACTAGGGGGACACGTGCATGCACGTAGTGTGCAATGCACACCATGCATGGCCGGATTGTGCTTAGGATCATGGAGAGCGGGTGTGTGTGTGCATGGGTAGTTTATTTGAGTGTGGGTGGTTGCTACAACTTCCCCTCCTATCCTAGCCATCCATCCTTTAACCATCCAATAAATCCTAACCCTCAAATCCATCCTAGAATTAGTATAAATACCCCCCCCCTATCTACATGTATTTTACACTAAGAAATCATTGAAAGAAGAAACTATATAGGAGATATATATTAGTGTGAGTGTGAGTTGTATGTGTGTGTTCCCCCATTGGAGGCCGACCATCATTCCCCACACTAGGAGCTCTCGGTTTTGGCAAGGAAGCAAGGAGAAGGAGGTTCTTTTGCACCGCAATCTAGGAGGAGAAGGCACTCTCTTGCATTCTAGGGGACTCTAGGGGCTTTAATTGGCTTTTTCTTCAAAGAGGTGGGTGTTTCTCATGACTTCTAAGGTAGAAATTATGTTAGGAATGAATTGAATTGTTATTAGAAAGTAACTAGTTGAAATGAAATCCATGCTTGTCTAATTAGAGAAGAATTGATAAACTAGTAGATGTATGTTAATTTGATTGCTAGATTTATTTATTATGAGCAAAAGTGAATGTTCTCATTGCTTCTAATGATAGTATGCATGCTAGGTATGTTTTAATGCAATTATGTGAATTAACTCGTAAAAGTTTAGAACCATGTTTGTTGATTAAAGTATTAAAGTAGAACGATATATTAGAGATGAATTGATGGAATAATTTATTAAGAGATGATTGTTAATTGTTGTAGTACAATTCTCCATTGTTATATGTGCCATATGAGTATTAAAATGAATGAAAAGAATGTATTTTTGCAAACAAATGATTGAATGCATCATGTGTAAATTAGTGGATAAAAATATAAGTTTTATTCATTAAGAAAGATGATTTTGTGTTCTAAAAACATCATAGTTGTCAATAAATAAGAGAACATTATTGTAGTGTTTTTGTGTGGGAAACTATCTTTAATTATGAAATAGTATGCTTTAGTTTTCAAATGTCGAAATTGTGTTTATGGAATACAAACTAAGGCTAAAATATATGTTTTTAAAGTGTTAAAAATACCCTTAAAAATACTGGTTACTGTAGAATTAAATGTATTTTAGTTCTGGAAAATTTTGTTTTCAAAAGAGGAGAAAAAGAGGAAATTTTTTTTGGAAAATTTTGAATTATAGTTATGAACAGAGAGCAAGATCAAAACCCATTTTAATTATTCTCTAATCGATATGTCCACTTAGACCAATTGGTCGGCAGTACCTTCGGTCGCTACAGTAAGGGGGAGGTCTCAGGTTCGATACCTGAGACTTTTGTTTTATTTTTTTGTTAAAAACCCAAATTGCCGAGAATGGATACATAGGGATTATAACCCATGGTTTAAACGTTCGGCGGCTTTGGCGCGTTGGTCTTGTGCGCTGTCTGTTTCACTGCAGGTTGTGGGTTCGAATCTGGGTGGGGGTTTGAGTTTAGAAAAAAAATGTTTTTTTGTTGTGGATTTTTGATTAAATTGAGTTTTTTAAAATAGAATAAAAATTGGAAAAATTAGGGATTAATTACTGAAAAATTATTAGAACTTTATAAGAAAATTTATATGACTTTTGATAAAGTGTGATTAAGAAATTGGGGTTTTTGCAAGAAAGGACTTCTTTTTTAAATTAAATTGTCTTTTTAAATAAAAGAAAAATAAATGAAATTTTTGAGTTATAAAAGATGAAAAATTATTAATGAGGAATTTTTGAAAGTGTGCTTGATGCGATTAATTGGACTTCTATTTTGTGCTTGTAGTAAGATTTGGAAATGAAAATAATAGTCTTGTGGAATACATGAATTATTGATTACTACTAGTTGAAATTTATTCTTACCTATAAATTGCACGTGAAAATGAATTATTGTTTGTGATGAGTTATGAAAGATGTGAATACATGAATACTATGCTTATGAAATATGAATTGTGATTAATCATGAAAAGACCTTATGAGTATGAAAAGCTCGATATTGTAATTATGAGTTGAAATTGAGAATTAGGGTATAGCCAAGCCTTATACCGGCAATCAAGGAAATGTGGAAATGATATTTGAAATGAGAAGACCAAGGTTTGGGTCATGAAGATTAAATGAATAAGACTGGTAGAGTGGAAGTGCTACACTCTAAGGGTTGATTTTATTCATGATTCAATTAAACTAAGGATTAGATACATAGTGAAGATGTGATGAAAGTAAGAGAGAAAAAATTGAGTATGAGGGCCATTGGATTTGCGGCGTGAGAGTATTCACGGAATGTCCCATAATAAGTCATGATAGGGTGTTGATACTACTCCAGGAGTACCGTCCCGGTGGCGATGCTCGTGGGGTGTTTGACGATTGCGGGTGGTGTCATGTCTATGGTAGGAGCTGAATTACCACAGGATGCCTGCATGATGAGTCATGTGACAGTGCGTTGGGATTCCCTTCAGGGTGCCTAGACATGAGTTCGTAGGTCAGAAAACATCTAGGATACTTACCGTAGTTACAGTAGTAGATTAAGTCATGACGAGGGATTGAACCCTACAAGATGAAGAACGGTTAAGGGCTTGCTCTCGGACCTATGTAGTATGGGCTGCTTAGACTCTGAACAAGTGCGCATTAGTATCATATAATATAAATAATTGCATTAAGGACTAAGTGCACATTCATAACACGACATCAATAGGATAGTCCCTTTAGCTTTGTTTGTGACAAGTTTGTGGTTTGTTAAGTAATGAGAATCGTTATACTATTTCTGGCATAAAGAGGATGGCCGTGTATAATATTTCGTCAGTTGAATGAACTGACGCGCCCACAGTTTTATATACAGGGTAAAGATGCTTGACACAATTGAAGTATACATGTTGCTCAAGATTGATTTAAATGTTGTTTCATGTAAATTATGTAAATTTGCTTCCGCTGTGACAATGTACAAGTGTAATGTAACTCTAACGAAAGAAAAATTTTTATTTTCTTGTAAAATTGTACGAAAGAAGTGTAAAGATCTTGTGGAACTTCCAATTCAGTTGTATTTTGGAATTCGGGGTGTTACACAACGTCTTCCTCCTGGCCCTATAACAGCGAGGGAAAACTACTCCCAAGTCCATCCTGGGGTATCTGCTCCCAAATGTAATTTAGGGTATCTATAACTCCTGTTTCTGGGTATATCCTGGGCCTGTAGGGTCTAGCCCAAACCCCTGGGAGATTGTGCGGCACTGAAATATTAAAATTATCTCCTAATAATTTCTCCTTAAAATAAAATTTCTCATTAAAATAAAATTTCTCCTTTACATTTCCGTACAAAAGTACATCTCCTTTATTTAATCCCATCATAATATCACATATCATCTCACCATTTTATCTCAATATATATTATCACATAACCGACATACACCATGTTATTTATCTTATCTTTTATCACATAATATCCATACACCATACTTTTTATCTTGTTATATTATCATATATCGTGCTTATCTTGTCATATTATCATATCTCATGCATACACTATGCTGTTTATTCATTATCATATAAAATTTTAAAGTTAACACCTGCATATCGTATATCTACCAAGCCATTAATCTCATCATTTATCATATAAAATTCTCATTTATCACCTACACGTCATACACGCATCATGCCCTTTTCGCATTATATTATCACATAAAATTTTCATTTTATCACCCGTATATCACACATACACCATACCATTCATCTCATCATATTCTTACATAAAATTGTCGCTTCATATTATTGTACAAACACCCCGCCATTATTTCCATCGTATTATCACATCACATTACCACATATCATATATACACCATGCTATTTATCTCATCACATTAATCATGTCATCACATATCATACATGCACCAGACTATTTACCACATCTTACTATCATGTATATAAATCTAAACATATCATACATGAACCATACCATTTACCACATCTTACTATCATGTATATAAATCTAATTCATCACTCATCACCTTTACCCACATATCATCCATATGCCATGCCATTTACCACATCACAACATCATATATATTACCCAATTTGTCACTAAAAACACCAAACTTTCACAATCATACAAGAGCACTACATAAATGCAATTTCAACTATTGGAATTCCGTATTTTTCATTAATTCACCATATATCATATATACACCGCATCAGTTAACACATCATAATACCATATATATTATTTCTATTTATCACCTGCATATCATATGTATATCAAACCCTAATTACTTCATATTATCATATATATATCCAATATATCACTAATAATACCAAATATTCAAAATCATGCAAATACACCATATAGCACAATTTCAACTATCTGAATTCCATATTTTCCATTAAATCTTTATCCGGCCATAACCATCACAAATCACATCGAGTAATTATAAAATTTTACCACAAATAAAGTATATCTAGTATGATCATACTCACCTGTCAAAACGTGAAAACTCGATATACAGCTGTAAGACCCCGCAAAATAGTATATATGTATTTTGCATTTTTAATCCGTGCATGCTTAAGAGTTGCACGTGTTAATGGAATTTTCTTAATTTTAATTGAGTAAGTATTGAAACATATAATTATTCGATATGTTTTGAACTCACGACAGTGCAATTGTAGAACCGGAGTTGAGATATCTTCTCGATTAAGTTGTATATTAGTCTTAACTATAATTGAGTTAGGACATGTAATATTGAATTATTATTTTGTATGGTGATAATATGATTTTATGTGTGTTATTGCAAATCATATGTACAAATTGTATTAACATTATTTGTGTGTATTTCAATTTCTGTTTGATTGAAATTGTGTGTGAGATTGTTGTGATTTGAATCATCTAATCAAACCCAATATAACTCAACTAGACCCAAACAAACACACTCTATGTTGAACTCAAGTTGACCCAACCTAACTTAACTTGTTTTGTGCATGGCATGAGCAAAATTTTGTGCACACGCACTAGTTTGGGCCAGCCATCATTGGAGGGAAAGGAAGATGTTGCCGCTAAATTTGGTGTGGGGGCAAACAGATAGAACTTGTGGATTCTTGGGGAAACTGAATAGGAAAACCTGCGTACCTGTTCCGTCGGGCTTCGTTCGTCGTCCCTGCCGTACACCTGCAAAAAGTGCGAGACACCGGGGTTGTTCCCGGCGACGCACCCTCCGACGCTCAAGTCAGTAATCTGGCGGACTATGAAAGAGCGTAAAAACTGGTGAAAGATTGATTACCTCTTAATGGAGATGGGTGGGGGGTATTTATAGGCGTCTTAGGGAACGGATTAGGAATGTAATCCTCGTGATCTGATATGGAATATTCTCTCCGTAAACAGATTAGGAATGTAATCCGCTAAGGTATATTCCATGTAAGCAGATAAGGAATTTAATCCCTAAATCCCGGTGAAAGGATAGACATGAATCAGGGCCGTTGATTAATATTAATCAGAGACCCTAATTCTATCCCTTCAGGACCGGGTTTGCCGCGGGTTGGAACCCGCACCCGGTTGAGGTGGATCCGTTTGCGGGTAAGTGGATCTTTGCGGGGGACAACCATTACCCGCTTCAGACCCGTTGGTAGGTGAAATTACCGTTTTACCCCCGAGCTTCAAGATTCGTGCTCCATCTGGACGGTTCCGATTTAACCCCTTTTTTAGCCATATCACGAGCCCCCCACTCCTAAAGACTGTATTTGATCAGCCTTTGAGGAGTAGTTTAACTGTTTCCGCTGGCTATCAGGGTTCTATCGGGAACTAAACGGAGCACTGCTGAATCGCGAAGGAGGTGGTATGTCGATCTTTTCGGCAGACGGAACTCTTGAACCGTCATCGTGCTCTTCTTAATTAGCGGTTTTGGCCGTTTCCGTTTGTCGGGCGTTGGTGCGAAGGGAGCCGAAGTTCCGCTCGTGACGCACCCGGTGCTGTGGACATCTGGTGATTGACGCCGAACTCACTTGGTGCCGAACTCTCCCCTGTAAGAGGGCCGGGGACACGAGCGTTCGGTGTAAGGTGCCGAACTGACTAAGTGCCGAACTCTCCCCCGTAAGAGGGTCGGTGGCATAAGAGCTCGGAGGACGGTGCCGAGCTGACTAAGCGCCGATCTCTCCCCCGTAAGAGGGTCGGTGGCACAAGAGCTCGGGGAACAGTGCCGAGCTGAATTGGTGCCGAACTCACGCCTATAAAACGATCGGTGGCACGAGCGTGTTCGGCGAATGGCGCCGGGCTGAAAACGCGCCGAACTCACGCCTATAAAACGATCGGTGGCACGAGTGTGTTCGGCGAATGGCGCCGAGCTGAGAATGCACCGAACTCACGCCTATAAAACGATCGGTGGCACGAGTGTGTTCGGCGAATGGCGCCGAGCTGAGAATGCGCCGAACTCACGCCTATAAAACGATCGGTGGCACGAGCGTGTTCGGCGACCTGTGGCGAGCTGAAAACACGCCGAACTCACGCCTATAAAACGATCGGTGGCACGAGCGTGTTCGGGGAATGGCACCGAGCTGAGAATGCGCCGAACTCACGCCTATAAAACGATCGGTGGCACGAGCGTGTTCGGCGAATGGCGCCGGGCTGAAAACGCGCCGAACTCACGCCTATAAAACGATCGGTGGCACGAGCGTGTTCGGCGAATGGCGCCGGGCTGAAAACGCGCCGAACTTACGCCTATAAAACGATCGGTGGCACGAGTGTGTTCGGTGAATGGCGCCGAGCTGAGAATGCGCCAAACTCACGCCTATAAAACGATCGGTGGCACGAGCGTGTTCGGTGAATGGCGCCGAGCTGAGAATGTGCCGAACTCACGCCTATAAAACGATCGGTGGCACGAGTGTGCGGCGAATCGTGCCGGGCTGAAAAGGTGCCGAACTCACGCCCGTAAAATGATCGGTGGCACGAGTGTGTTCGGCGAACTGTATCGGGCTGAAAACGCGCCGAACTCACGCCCGTAAAACGATCGGTGTCGCGAGTGTGTTCGGTGAATGGCGCCGAGCTGAGAATGCGCCGAACTCACGCCTATAAAACGATCGGTGGCACGAGCGTGTTCGGTGAATGGCGCCGAGCTGAGAATGCGCCGAACTCACGCCCGTAAGACGATCGGTGGCACGAGCGTGTTCGGTGAATGGCGCCGAGCTGAGAATGCGCCGAACTCACGCCTATAAAATGATCGGTGGCACGAGTGTGCGGCGAATCGTGCCGGGCTGAAAAGGTGCCGAACTCACGCCCGTAAAACGATCGGTGGCACGAGTGTGTTCGGCGAACTGTATCGGGCTGAAAACGCGCCGAACTCACGCCCGTAAAACGATCGGTGTCGCGAGTGTGTTCGGTGAATGGCGCCGAGCTGAGAATGCGCCGAACTCACGCCCGTAAAACGATCGGTGTAACGAGCGTGTTCGGCGAATGGCGCCGGGCTGAAAACGCGCCGAACTCACGCCTATAAAACGATCGGTGGCACGAGCGTGTGCGGCGAAGGGCGCCGGGCTGAAAACGCGCCGAACTCATGCCTATAAAACGATCGGTGGCACGAGTGTGTTCGGCGAATGGCGCCGAGCTGAGAATGCGCCGAGCTCACGCCTATAAAACGATCGGTGGCACGAGCGTGTTCGGCGACCTGCGGCGAGCTGAAAACGCGCCGAACTCACGCCTATAAAACGATCGGTGGCACGAGTGTGTTCGGTGAATGGCGCCGAGCTGAGAATGCGCCGAACTCACGCCTATAAAACGATCGGTGGCACGAGCGTGTTCGGCGAATGGCGCCGGGCTGAAAAAGCGCCGAACTCACGCCTATAAAACGATCGGTGGCACGAGTGTGTTCGGCAAATGGCGCCGAGCTGTGAATGCGCCGCACTCACGCCTATAAAACGATCGGTGGCACGAGCGTGTTTGGCGAATGGCGCCGAAGTTTCGGACTTGTGTTTCTCTTTGGGTTGAGTTTTGGCGGTTCTGGCGGATGTGACCCTCGGAGCTTCTGACAGATGGGACACCGTCTGTGTTTTCTGACAGATGTGACGTCCATTAATGCCGCCCCCTGGGCTTCCGCCAGAAGTGATGGTCATTATTGCGCCGTCTGGATCAGCGCGAAGAATAAGGTGACGTTTGGGGTCTCTTTTTGTCGTTTTTGGAGGTGGGCCTGCGTTAGAGGCCCATTTACCTCGATTGAAGCGCTGGCTCCTCTATAAAAACCCTCACCCCCTCCTCATTTTTTACTTTCCAAGTTTTTGTTCGCGTCTGAGTCTTCTGTGAGAGAGCTTCAGGTGATCACCGACCGTTTTCCGGCAAAATTTCCGGCGAGTTCCCCTTTCAAGGTAACCTTTATATTTATCTTCTCAACATGTCTGTTTCCCACTCCTCTTCTTCGTCCGAGCCCTCCCTCGGAGCCGATGGAGCTCCAACTTCGAGCCGAGCTGCCAAGGGCCAGAAGGTGTTCGGCAAGGACTCGATAGTTCAGGATCCGAAGCGCATGGGGGCGTTCGGACAGCTTCCGGGACCGTTGACGGGGCTCCAAAGGGTTCGGGAAATCCCAGAGGATAAGGCGGAACGTATAGTGTACGGGAGGGCGAGGGCGTTCGAGGAGAACGCGGCGAGGGAGACCACGGAGGCCGACGAGACGGTGTCGATCCTCTCCGAGGAGGACCTGGATTCGATTCGGGACTGCTTCCAGATCCCGCGGGATTACGAGCTTATGCTGCCGGGCCCCGGGGTTAGGGCCAACTCGCCGTTGCCAGTGACCATGTGTTGCTGGCCGGTCGATGCCTTTATCGCCGGGGCTCGGCTGCCTCTCCATCCGTTCGCGGTAACGGTTTTAAATTGGTTCGGGGTCAGCCCCATCCAACTTATGCCGAACGCATGGAGAGTCATAAACGGCTTCGTACTCCACTGCCAGGCGGAGGGGATTCAGCCGGAGTTGAATGTGCTTCGGACTATCTATCAGCTGCACCAAGGGAATAGGTCGGCCTACCGGTACTATTTGACTCCGAGACATGGGGGGAGGTTGGTCCTCTGTCCGGACTCTATCAAGTTTTGGCGCGAGAAGTACCTTCTGGTGCGCAGCGCGGAGGCCTGGCCTATTCCCGTTGGTTGGGTGGAAGGAGTCTCGAAGAAGGTGAAGGCGCCGCCGGCACTTCGACCCGAAGACGAAGACGCCGTACGGGTGCTTCTCGATCGGCCGAAGTATGACTGGAGGGAGTTGACGGAGGACGTCTTGTATGAGGGAGGGCTCGCACACGTTAACCCCAGTACGCTGCCTTTATTTATCGTCTTCGTTTTCATTTTGCTTTCTTTCCCTTGTTTCGTTCCGAGCTAACTAACTTAACTTTTTGGTGCAGAGACGATGGATTACCAAGCAGTGCTCGCGTTGAGGACGAGCCTCGCCAACAAGGCTCCGAGGAAGAGGAAGAGGGTGGCGTCGAAGCAGCCGGCGTCCAAGGCCCCGAAGATTACGGAGGTGCCCGAAGAGGTGGAGATCTTGGATTCCCCCGTGGTGGAGGTCGGGGCCGCTTCGTCGTCGGCCAAGGTCGGCGAGCTACCTATCACCGAGGTCCTGACCATGGTGACGCCGCCGTTGACAAGGGCGGCCGAGGAGCTTCTGACCGAGGCTCATAAGAGGATCCACGTCCCGGACTGGCAGGTTCGGAAGCACGACGGGTTCCTGGGCAACTCCTTGGCGAGCATGGAGGCCGTCAAGCACCTCGCTACGCCGAAGGATCGCGCGGCGATGGAGGCCGGACGAGAGGGAGACGACATCATCGAGATAGCGCGCTCGGCGGTGTCAGTGAGTGCCGAGCCAAGTTCCCTTCTCTTTACGCCGATCTTCTTAAGTTGTAATTTTTGTAACTTTTTGCATTTTATCCGCAGATCGTTGTTCACTTCGGGCACCTCACCGAGAGGTTGTCGGCCCAGGAGAAGGAGATGAAGAAGGAGAACGACCAGGCCCGGAAGGAGAGGGACAAGATCCGGGGCGAGCTCGACAAACTCGAGCTGAATTTTGAGGCGAAGTCGGCGAGGGCAACCTACCTCGAGGACCGGGTCAAGACGCTGGAGGACCAGCTTCGGCAGCAGAAGGAGGAGGCAGCCAAGCAGATGGCGGATGCAGCCGAGGCCCAAGCGGCGGCAGTGAAGAAGGCGGAGGAGGCTACTTTGGAGAAGGCGCAGAGCTACCTCGCCGTGAACATGGCCAAAGCTTTCGCCGATGCCCTTGCCCGGGTCACGGCGGCCTACCCCTCTGTCGACGTCTCCGGTTGGCGGCTCTTTCCGGGGTACGTCGAAGGCTTTGACCCCGAATCAGAGGGGGAAGAAGAAGAGGAGGAAAGAGGCGACGACGAGCCCTTGGTCAATCCAGCCGCCGGAGCTCAAGGGTCGGTGGTTACCCCCTTGGCGGCGGTTGCCCCTTCGGAGGCGTCGCCCTCGACCCCCTCTCGCCGCCCCGGGAAAGAGGTCGAGCACTGATCCTGTCCGTTCTTTTTTTTTTTTTGTAATGCCTAATAGCGGACTGGCCACCGCTACTTTTTGTAATGAATGAAAAACTTCAACTTTTTGGGCTCGGCTTCTTGCACTTGTTTGTTGTATGTTGCGTGTTCGAGAATTTGCTCTCTAGAACCCCCGAGGTCTAGGACTTGGGCCATGACTGAACTTTTATTGCTCGTCTGTATTTCTTTTCAGCTTGCCCTGGTAGACCAAGAGATCGAGCGCGCAGGGTCGGACGTCAAGGTTCGAACCCGCGCAGGGTCGGACGCCAAGGTTCGAGCCGAGGCCGGGCTCGGGGCGACAAGGTTGAGTCTGGCGAGGTGTAGAGAGCGACTTTACGAGGTCGAGCTAGGACTGTGCCGAGCCGAAACAGAGCGAGGACAGCTCCAACTTATTTTAGGGCAGCGGGACAGCGATATCCGGCGTCTGGAGGGCAGGATTGCCGAGATGTCTGCCTCGAGCGAGGGCGGTGCCTCGCCATCTGCTTTCACTAGTAGCCTCCGGACCAAGTGCTTTCGCCACACGCTGTCCAAGGTAACGGCGGAGAGGGACGACCTGCTTTCGGAGATTCAGCACTTACAATCTACGGAGACTAAACTTCGGACGGAGGGAGAGGAGCTGACAACTAAGGTGGCCGATCTCACGGCTGAACGGGATGAACTGGCGGCCGAAGTCGATGTTTTGAAGAGAGCTACCGTCGATAGGAGCATCGAAGTCACCCATCTTCGTCATCTCATCGCGAGCCATGTTGGAGTTCCGACCTCAGCCGTACCGGCGTCCTTCGAGGCCGACGCACAAGATGGTTCGTTGAGAGGTCGGATTTCCGAGCTGGAAGCGGAGGTGGCTCGCCTGAGGCCGCGTTCGGGGCCGATTAATGTGAGGAGCACGTCATGCACCCGAGCGGAGAGCGAGCGGGGCATCACCTTTTACGAGATGGCGACCCGCGAGCGCCTCGGCCATCCGAGCCCGGGGGACGCGCAGAGCTCAGTGGCCATTTCGTCGAGCGGCGCATCCGTCGGCGTGACGGCCAGAAGCAGTGCCGAGGACACGTCTCAACTTGCCGGCCTGGGATCGGGTTCCGGAGGCAAACGTCGCCGACCTCAAGTGTCCTTGAAGAGGAGCATCCCTGTACCCCGAAAGCGTTGATGGGTCCGGGTTCGGTGTCTTGTGATCTTCGCTTTTCAGCTTCTTGTAATCGTTTAGTGTCTTGTAATATTGACGTTTGTAAGGGTTGTTTCTAATAAAGTTGGAATCGTTTTAACTGTCGTCATATCGTAGTTGCACAATGTTTGCTCTGATTGTGGAGTCGTGGAACCGAGGTCCGAGACTTGGTGTTTTTGACTGGTGTTAGCCTCCGAACTTAAGCGCGTAATACGGTCAGTAGTACGAACGTTCGGTGAAGGCGTCGGATGTCGGAAAACTTCTGGCAGGAGGTGCATTGCCGAACGTGTCGTTCGGCGTCCCGTAGGAGAGTGGGCCAGTAATACCCGTAGTTTAACACTTTGCGTGCCAAGGCTCTGGAGCCGGAGTGGGCTCCGCCGATGCCCTCATGGAGCTCTTGTAGGGCGTAATCGGCTTGTCCGGGGGAGAGGCATCTTAGGTAGGGTCGACCATCCACCTGGGTGAAGGAGCGCTTATACAGAATGCCCTCGACCATTATGTAACGCTCGGCCCGGGTCCTTATCTTTCGGGCTTCCTTCGGATCCCTTGGGAGGAGTCCGTCTCTCAAAAACTCGACGAGGGGCTTCATCCAATTATCTTCGATGGGGAGTGGCAGTGTTTCGACGGAGTTGAAAGCCTCGTCCTCTATGCTGGGCTTGAGGAGGACTTCTATCAGAACGGTTTGTTCGAGGCCTTGCAGGGATGAGGAAGCTAATTTGGACAGGGCGTCGGCCTGGGCATTTTCCTCTCTAGGGATTCTTCGGATGAGGGCTTCCTCGAAGAGCACCATGAGGCTCTTTACTTTAGCCAAGTACTTTACCATCCTGTCATCGCGGGCTTCATATTCGCCGAGGACCTGGTTGACGACCAACTGAGAGTTGCTGAAGATGTGCAGGCGTCGCGCCCCTGCGTTTCGGGCCATCCCGAGGCCGGCTATGAGTGCTTCGTATTCGGCTTCGTTATTCGAGGCTTTAAAGTTTATTCGGAGGGAATATTGAAGGACAAAGTCGTCTGGGCCTGCAAGGATGACTCCAGCCCCGCTCCCCTCGTTGCAAGAGGATCCATCGACATATACCGACCAGATAGGCGGGCCCTTCGTTGTCTGCTCGGGGTCGGGAATAGTTGTTTCCACTATGAATTCGGCCAGCGCCTGTGCCTTGATGGCGATTCAAGGTTGATAAGTAATATCATGTTGGCTCAGCTCGATCGACCACTTCATGAGGCGGCCGGAAGTCTCTGGCTTGTGAAGGATCTGTTTCAACGGCTGGTCGGTAAGAACGACCACCGAATGAGACTGGAAGTATGGCCGAAGCTTTCTCGCAGCCATTATCAGGGCGTAGGCTATTTTCTCAATTTTCGGGTACCGGAGCTCGGCGTCTCGGAGCACTTTGCTGACGTAGTAAATGGGCTTCTGAGTTCTTTCTTCTTCCCTGACTAAGACCGCACTTAGTGTCTGTTCCGAGGCTGCCAAGTACAGGTAGAGGGGTTCGCCCGGTATGGGTTTGCTGAGAAGGGGCGGATTGACGAGGTAAGCCTTAAGCTGGTCGAAGGAATCTTGTTGTGGCTGCCCCCACTCGAACCCCTTAGTCCCCCTCAGGGCTTTGAAAAACGGGAGGCACTTCTCCCCAGACTTCGACAAAAAGCGCCCAATGGCGGCCAGTCGACCGGTCAGTTTCTGAACTTCTTTGACGTTTCTAGGCGGGGCCATGTCCAGTATGGCCCTGATCTTCTCTGGATTCGCCTCTATTCCTCGTTGGCTAACCATAAAGCCGAGGAACTTGCCTGACGAGACTCCGAACGCACACTTGTTCGGGTTGAGTCTCATATTGTGCTTTCTCAAAACATCGAACGCTTCTTGGAGGTCGGTCTCATGATCAACGCCTCGGATGCTTTTCACGAGCATGTCATCCACGTAGACTTCCATGTTCCGGCCAATCTGGGCCTGGAATACCTTGTTGACGAGACGTTGATATGTTGCCCCTGCGTTCTTTAGGCCGAACGGCATGACTCGGTAACAGTAGAGTCCTTGGTCTGTTACAAAAGACGTCTTCGGAATATCCGGGGGGAACATCCTTATCTGATTGTAACCCGAGAAAGCGTCCATGAAGCTGAGGAGCTCATGTCCCGAGGTTGCGTCAATCAGAGTGTCGATGCTCGGCAGAGGGAAGGGATCTTTAGGGCAGGCCTTGTTGAGGTCGGTGAAATCAATACAGATTCTCCATGTTCCGTTGGATTTCTTTACCATGACTACGTTTGACAACCACTCCGGATAATTTACCTCCTGTATGAATCGGGCTTTCAGCAATTTGTCTACCTCCTCTTTGATAGCGAGCTGGCGCTCGGGGGCGAACTTGCGCCTCTTCTGCTGGACCGGTTTGGACCCCGGATCAACGCTGAGGCGGTGGACCAAGAGTTCTTCGGAGATACCGGGCATGTCCGCCGCTGACCACGCGAAGAGGTCTTGGTTGGCTCGGATGCATTTCACAATACTTGAATATAGGGCGGACGGAAGGGCTTTGCTGACATAGAACTTTCGGGTCGGCTCCTGCTCCGAGAAGAGTACTTCCTCCAACTCGTCTACCGGTTCGGAGGTTGGCCGAACAGCATCTTGAGGGATCTCGAGTGTTTCTAGGGAGAGGACAGGTCCGAGGGTGGAGGTCATATAACACTTGCGGGCCTGCTCCTGATTGCCTCTTACTTCTCCCACCCCGGCCCGAGTAGGGAATTTCATTTTGAGATGATAAGCGGAGGGGACGGCCTCGAGAGCGGCCAGGCCGGGCCGACCCAAAATGACGTTGTAGGCCGCTGGGACGTCTACGACCATGAAATCCATTGACTCCGTGCGGGTGGTAGGAGTTTTGCCTGCTGTGACATCGAGGGTTATCACCCCTTCGATGGTCACCGGCACTCCCGTGAACCCATGGAGCGTGTACCCGGCGGGCTTGAGTCTGTCTCGGGCGAGCTTCAGCCCCTTAAAAGCATCGAGGAATAGGATGTTTACGGAGGAACCGTTATCTACTAAGATCCTTTCGACTTTGAAATTGGCCATGTGAAGGTTGATGACGAGTGCGTCACAATGGGGGGTGCGGACGCCCTTGAGATCTTCGTCAGAAAAGGTGACGGGCACTCCGAGGCCTTTGGGAGGAGGGGTGGCTCGGACCGAGTTGACTTCTCTTATGAAAGCTTTCCGAGAAGAGTTCGAGGAGCCCCCCATTGGACCCCCATGGATAAGGTGGAGGACTCGCTCCTCCTCGAATTCGGGCGTCTCTTCTCTCTCCGGACGTTTGTTAGCCCCCCGAGGCTGGGGTGGAAGTTCGGCTCCGTCCCTTCTTACAAATTTCCCCAGCTGCCCTCTCTGAATAAGGGCTTCGATCTCATTTCTCAGAGCACGACAGTCGTTGGTGTCATGTCCATGGTCTCGATGATAGCGGCACCATTTTTCCTTATCTCTTCTTTTGGCAGGGGTGTTCATCTTTGGAGCTGGAGGCAAGACCCCTTCTTTTTCGACTTCCATGAAGATGGCAGAGATGTTAGTGGTGAGGGGAGTGAATTTTTCGAATCTGGGGGGAGGTCGGCGTTGGCCAGTGTTATCCTTCTGGAACTTCTTTGCTCCTTCTTCTTCCGTTCCCTTCCTCTTAGACCCGGATGCAGCTCCTTCCCAGTTGGGCTGTTCCTCGGCCTCTTCAGCTCGGATGTACTTTTCAGTTCGGAGGAGGAGGTCAGAAAAGTCGTGTGGGGGTTTCTTGGCGAGGGAGGAGCGGAGATTGGAATTGAGGATATTGGATTGGAACGCCGCGGTGGCGACGGATTGGTCGAGGGACGCGATGGTTCTGGCTTCAGCTGTGAACCTCTTCACGTAGTCCCTCAACTTCTCCCCCTTCTGTTGACGGAGGTGCAATAGTGAGATGCTGGTCTTCTCGGCCCTTCGGCTGCTAACGAAATGGGTGATGAACAGTGTCTCGAACTGTTCGAAGGAGAATATCGACGCCGGGGCAAGTCGAGAGTACCATTCTCGAGCTGGGCCTTTGAGAGTTGCTGGGAATGTTTTGCAGAGGAGGGCATCGGAAGCTTGATGGAGGAGCATCAAAGTCTTAAAGCTTTCGATGTGGTCAACTGGATCGGTCTCCCCAGTGTAGTTCTCGAACTGGGGAGGTTTGAAACCGAACGGCACAGGAGCCTCTACTATGGTCCGGGAGAACGGGGGTCGGCTAGGACGTAGGGTCCTCCCCCTAAGCTCCTCTTCTCTGTTTAACTGTCCCAATAGTTTTTCTACCTCGTTTAGACGGCGGTTCATAGTGTCATCTCTCCGACGGTAATCAGCCGAGCCACGGGACTCGTCTTCGTACGATGGGGAGCGAGGGCTGCGGCGACGGTAGCTTCGGGAACGACGAGGACTTGGGGTGCGTCTGGAATTGGTAGGAGCGGGTCGAGGCGAAGGGGACCGTTGGCGAGGGCTCCGGACCGGAGGAGGGGAGGGGGCCCTCGGCTCATTGGGGTTCTGACGGAGATTGAGGGCCTGTTGTACCATTGCTTGGAATTGCTGGAACTCGGCACGGGTGATGGGTGCCTCATTGCTCCGATGCTGCTGCCGACCTGCGGGAGAGTGCCTCCTTTGGTAGTGATCGGGGGAGTCCTTTCTCCCTCTTCGGGCGGGGGACCTCCTGTGTCCCCGGTGTCGGGGGGATCGCTCTTGGCGGGAGGCTTCCCCCCGAGCCCGCTTTTCGTCCAGATGGCGACGAAGGTCCTTATCCTCCGGGCGTTTGGGATGGGCATCGTGGCGACCAGAGGCTCGGGGATGATGGGAGGCCATGGAGGCACTGGAGGCGTTGTGGATGGAGAGGTTCTCTTGGTGAATAGGCTGTTTCTGGGGGTTAGGACCCTTTGGATCAGGAGGGGGGTTCTGTTGGAGCGGCTCTTCCATGGTAGGGGGGAGTTGCCCTTGTTGCTGAGCGGGATCAGGATGGACTTCTTGCTGGTCAGGGTTGGGCGCTCGGTTGGAGCCCCTAGATCTAACTTTGCGGGGCGGCATGGTAGGAGAGAACCTGTTCACCGGGAAGAGGAGAGGTCCCTATTCGTTAGTTTCCCACAGACGGCGCCAATCTGTTGCCGCTAAATTTGGTGTGGGGGCAAACAGATAGAACTTGTGGATTCTTGGGGAAACTGAATAGGAAAACCTGCGTACCTGTTCCGTCGGGCTTCGTTCGTCGTCCCTGTCGTACACCTGCAAAAAGTGCGAGACACCGGGGTTGTTCCCGGCGACGCACCCTCCGACGCTCAAGTCAATAATCTGGCGGACTATGAAAGAGCGTAAAAACTGGTGAAAGATTGATTACCTCTTAATGGAGATGGGTGGGGGGTATTTATAGGCGTCTTAGGGAACGGATTAGGAATGTAATCCTCGTGATCTGATATGGAATATTCTCTCCGTAAACAGATTAGGAATGTAATCCGCTAAGGTATATTCCATGTAAGCAGATAAGGAATTTAATCCCTAAATCCCGGTGAAAGGATAGACATGAATCAGGGCCGTTGATTAATATTAATCAGAGACCCTAATTCTATCCCTTCAGGACCGGGTTTGCCGCGGGTTGGAACCCGCACCCGGTTGAGGTGGATCCGTTTGCGGGTAAGTGGATCTTCGCGGGGGACAACCATTACCCGCTTCAGACCCGTTGGTAGGTGAAATTACCGTTTTACCCCCGAGCTTCAAGATTCGTGCTCCATCTGGACGGTTCCGATTTAACCCCTTTTTTAGCCATATCAGAAGAGATGACTGCAATTGTTTTGAATTTAAATGGCAAGGAATCTAGGACTTTTGTTGGGACTTAAAACACTCGAGTGTTTGAGAAACCCTAAGAGGCAATACCACTCTCACACTCCACCTCCCCTCCTCTCCAATTCATGTTGGCCTTACCCTCACTCTCTCGCTCTCTACATCAGGCCAAACCATCCCCCTCCCCCCCCCCCTCTATTTAAACTGTCCTACAAACCCTAGCTCCACTATCTTATTTTCACTCAGACTCACACAGTTTTCTTTATTCTAATACCCTTCCAAGACACTGTAGTTGCTGTTTTGGGAGCAAGAAGAGCAGGAAGAAGCCCAGAGAACCCAAAGAGAAGGAGAGTAGGATCAAGAAGTGCTAGCAAGGAGGAGCAAGAACAAGGAGGCCAAACTTGGAGAGTACATTTCGTCAACAAACAAAAGGTGGGTGTTTCTAAACCTTTGTGGTGTTTAATTTTTTGTGGTGAAATCTTGATGTGGTCTTGACAAAATGAGTGGGTCATGAAATGTGTGATTAAGTGTTCAAATTCATTGCATGCTAGTTTTATTTATGGAAGACTAAATAGAAACCCAGTAAACAGCTGAACATAAAAGCGTGTTAGGTCTGGATGCTATAACTCGAAAATTACTTGGAGTTTGAGGTTGAAATTTTACATATTGAATCTTATGCATGTTATACGGCTTCATTCCAAATTTCATAAATTTTGGAATTTATTTACTATTTTAATTAAATACGAACTTGAACACTGACTGTGCAGAAAACAGATTTAGTATAGGTTCTGACTATGATGTTCCAAAGATCATAACTCTGTAACCACTTGAGATCTATTGCTGAAATTTTAGTATGTGCTTCTAATATATTTTCAGTTCTTAAATATAAAATTTATTAATTTTGGAGATCGTTTACTATTTTTATTAAATCCGAAACCATTGGCTGTTCTGAAAAGAAAAGACAGAGTGAAAAGGATCTAATCTGTTTCTAGCTAATTTTCAAGAAATCATAACTTCAAAAATAGTTTGTAGAATCGCTTAAAATTTAAATATATTCTGTTACCATGTATGAAGAACTTATGTTTCAAATTTCATGAATTTTAGAGATCATCTGATATTTTTAAAGTATTTTTATGTTAGTACTGGTTAGTTGTTGCTCTGTTTTGAAAATTATTGCATGCATATTAAACAATGACTCATTTGATTACTTTAACGACTTAATCTGAAGAAGCATGTAAATAGAAAGTTGTAGTAGACACATAGATCTTTTTGTAATGCCTAAGAAATCAAGATTTGGATAAGTACATGAATTATAATGAATTTTGCAATTGTTAACAGAAACACACAGATTCTTAAAGCCCACGATTTAGTACTATGCCTATGAAATTGAGTTAGAACTTGTGGATTTGAGTTTTTAGTTGCTGTTTATGAGTTACAAATCATGTTGTGGATGTGAAAATGAATTAAAACTTGAGTTTACTAAGTTTTATGTTTTGAGTAGCTCATATGTGCTTGTGGAACTACAATCTAGACATACTTGTTCACTGTTTTGAGATAGATGTTGTGTTAAGTGATTGTATGTTGCTGTGGACCTTTTTGGGATGAGATTCATGCCCAATTGGTGCTTGTGCTTGCTATCTACTTCGAGTAGAAGCATGAGGAGCATTCGATCGCGTTTCTCCAATGAAACAGGACCGGGAATAGCTCTATTTTAGTATGAATGCCAATTGTATGCTTGCTGTTTAGAAATGTAATTTTCCATTTTTAGAGCTTTTTAGCAATCTTTTGGGGTATTCATGGTGTAGGGTTTATTCGTAGAGTAGTTTACCCTTATTGAGCTTCATTGGTTGAGTTTGAGACTCTAGAATTATGTCCTATGGTATATCTAGACGGGTAGAATAGGAACCTGTGTCACATCGAACGCATGGGAGGAGACGACTCGTGCACCGACGTCCTCGCCGTTCATGGAATGATTCTATAGTTGTGTTTGATGCTACCACTTGTCGAGGACCATGGGGCGTGAGGATAGCGGGAGCAACGTGTTTGGGTCAGGCCGATGTTACAATCGAACTCAAAGCGTAGTTGGTGGTTGCGGCAATCGACGGAGTCGGTTTGTCGTTGGTTCGAGCCAAGTGTGGGTCGAGGCAGACCTGCCCTTGGGTTGGATTTGAGGGTAAGATTGATTCCTATTGTGGGATGGGTTAAGTCCAAATAATGAAAAAGGTAATTCACTAGAAAAGAGTCTACAAGTAAAACTTAACTAGTTTTTTTATAATAAACAAAGTTGATTACTAAGTTAGGACTTGGAAATACTTGATAGATTGCCTAACTAAGAGAATTAGCTAAAATGAAATAGACCTAGACTCGCCTAATAATTCATACATCTAATGAGATAAAGAAAGAGAATTAGAGATTGACTAGAGTCATGGAACTTGATATTCAGATGACCAGATAAAAAGCTAGTAATCCTGTAATTAACCTCATTCTTAATCTTTGTCCTAGAGGAGATTAGCAGTATTACCTTGGGTTCGTGATGTTTTCAAGCTGTTGTTGAATGTAAGGACATACACTAGTGGGTGTTGTGTTCGCCTATCAGGGGGATGCGTGGCGTCTTCACGCCTGGCCGAATCCTAGGTTCGTTTAATGCGGACAGGGGACTTAGGGACTGCCATATGAGTGAACTCTTTGGGGCTCTATTTTCTTCGGCGTGAGTGTCATCATGTCCGTAACAAGCTTTAAAGATGTTTGGAGTGGTGACGCCATCTCGACTGCAAGTTCTGGTCTAGTGTAAGGACGAGTGTAGCAGGGAGTTGGAAAAACCCTAATATCTGTCAGGTCCTATGTTGATCAATGCGGGCAGAGGACTTAGAGACTACCGTGTGAGTGAACTCTATAGGGCTCTAAAATATTGTTCTCGATGGGGAGCCCTAGTGTCCGTACATCAGCATTTAGTGAGGTCCGAGGATGTAGAATTATCGTGACCTACTATGGATTTTAGCCGCGACGGAATAAGCCATGCGACTGCGACCCCGGGCGTAGTGGATAAAACATGAGGAATTGGACACCACTAGCATGGCAGCGACTGGAGTAAACCGGACGACTACAACCTTATTATCACTAGAGTATCAGAGACAGCAGAGAGCACAAGAGTAGGATGCATAACGGGGGATCGAACTCCATCAATTGAAGAACGTCATTTGATTGGGGAATGTGTAGTATGGGATGCATATCTCTCCAATCAAGCGTGCATTAGCTTTAGGAGCATGTGTGCTTAGTGTGTGCATTAGATCTAGGCCATGGCATACACCGACACTTGTTTGACATCACTTTTTCTTTTGCATCAAATTTTGGTTGTTGAGGTTTAGAATCGCTATATTATGGCATAGCGAGGATCACTGTATGATAGCATTGCATCAGTTGTATTCAACTGACATGCCCACAGATTTTAGTTGCAGGTTGGCTAATTACGGAGTGGGGAACTCGAGCTGCGTGGAGCATTAAAGTAGAGATTACTGATCGATTGTAATATGTAGAATATCGATGTAATTTTTGGTGTAACATTTTATTGTAATCATTAGATATTGTAATAACATTTTTGGTAATAAAAGTTTTTATTTCCTGTGATTTTTTCTGTGTTATTGGCTCATTTGAAGTAAGATTCTGGATTGTATCTCGAGTTTCCGGGTTGGGGAATTTGGGGCACTACAATAGCTCCTCTGCTACATGTCCGAGATCGCTACCATGGCCTATTACCAAGTTTAAATATCAATTAGAATTAAAAACTCCCAAAACCAGTCCAAATTTACAGCTGGAAATACTTTGAGTTCTCACAGGCATTTCATCGAATGCCTGGCGTGCATTATACGCATGCACACCCTCACAATTCTATTAATTAGGTTTTAAGCCTATAAATTCCTCCAAAAATTATTCTGCATTGTTTTTCATAATTTACAACAATTCCTTTTGCCAATCTCTAATAAATTTGAGGCATAAACTCTTTTAATTTCTAACTCAAAACCCTAGCTCTTTTCAAATGTACTCCTACCATTTCAAATAATGAAATAATCCCTTCTAACACGAAGATTATCCCCTAATCTTCTTACTACCCTAATTCTATTGCCAAGAATTGAAAACATACAACCCTATACAATTTAAGGAAATTATTTCTCACCTTCCAAGAAACCAATACCAGGATGGTGGAGAGCACCCTCCAATTAGCTGGAACCCCTTAAAATTTTTCTAGAATAACTAAGAATTTATGGGAATTAAGAAACCCAGAATGAAGAAAAGAAGAAACAGGTCAGTCGACTTGGGGGCGGGGAGGGGGGGGGGTCTGGTCGACGGGTCTGAGAAGGAGAATGGGGAAAGGGGGAAATGGAGAAAAGAAATAAAAAGGAAAATTTATTATAAACCCCTCAAAGTTTCTTCTATTATTTTTATACCCTTATATTTATATTTTCTTAATAACTTTAATAAAACCCACTCCACCGGGATGAACAAATAAATTAAGGAATATATATAAAATAGAATTGCATATTTATGCATAATAATAACAGTAAACCAATATCTAATAGCAATAAAAGAATTGCAAAGGACTGTTTTAAAATTATAAAATAGGAGGGTGTTACATCTTCACCATCACAACGGTTGCTAACCATTATGGGTAATTGACTTCTTGGATGAAACAGGCGAAGAGGAGCATTTTGATCTCTTTTTTCACCACCTGCTACCACTCAGGGGCAAACTTCCGGCACCTCTGCTACACCGGTTTGGAGTCCGGGTGGACATTCAGAGTATGCATGATGATGTCCTCGAAGATCCCGGGCATGTTCGAGGGGATCTAGGAGAACATGTCCTTGTTCCGTCGAACGCAATTGACAACATCCTGCTTGAGGTGTAATACCCTGAATTTCTATTTAAGAAATTGTTGATTTTACATGTTGTGCATGTACAAAGTCTTGTACATATTTTTCTTATAAAATTATCTCTCTTATAACCTGAATAAACAATTATTTTTCTTTCTTTCTCTTTATTTTTTGAAAAGCCTATTTTAAAGGCATAAGCTTGTTTTTCTAATTTAAGCCCACCCTAATTAAGTAAATGTTTTATTAATAACCCATGAGTCTAAAAGCCCACTAATTTGAAGCCCACAAATTAATTACCCTTTTAATTGTCATAGCTTGTAGTGTAGACACTTCTAGTAGACAATAAATTAATTAGTAGTGTACAACTTATTAGTGGGGGACACTAGGAGGCACGTGCATGCACTAGTGTGTGCATTACACACCCTTTTGGAGTGTGGCTGGATGTGGCTAGAGAGGAGAGGGAGAGTGGAGTTGATGTTGAGGGGTGGTTATGAGATCATGGAAGTTAGTACAACTTCCCATTTCATCTTGATCCTTGATCTCTAACTCCTTGATTAAATCCTAGCCATCTATTCTCATCCTAAAAGTGTATAAATACCCCACAGTTCTTCTCATTAGTACACTGGAAATTATTGAAAAAAGAAGAAAAGACTAGGTGAGAAAAAGATTGAGAAGTTTTAGTGAGTAAAAGATAGAGTGTGCTATTGTGTGTGTGTGTCCCATTCAAGAGGAGGTCGGCCTATCACCAAGGAGGAAGGAGGGCTTTCGGGTTCCATCAAGCACTAGGAGGAGAAGGTAACTTGCAACACAATCTAGGAGGAGAAGGCTACTTTCGTGCATTCTAGGAGATTCTATGAGCTTTTCATTTTCGTTTCACCGATAGGTGGGTGTTTCTCATGCTATTAAATCTAGATACCATGCTAGGAATGATTTGATAAATTACTAAGGAAAAACTAAGTGAAATTGGCCTCATGTTTGCTTAATTAAAGATGAATTGGTAATTTAGAGAATGATTAATAAAATGATTGCAAGTTGATAAATGGTGAATTAAACTGCTAGAAACTATCATGTTGTCATGATATATGTTTTGAATTATGCTCTATGATGACATTTGTGCTAATGAGACAATAGTTGATTAAATGCACCATGTACAATTGATTGTCTAAATTAAAGTAACACTATTGTAGAAGAATGAAAATTTGCGTTCTAGAATGTTGTAGGGTGTTAATAAATAGAAGAATAAAGAAATAAAGTAGTTTAGTGGAAATCTAGATCGTAAATTATGTGAAAATGGAAATTGTTCTCAATGTCGAAATTATGGACATAGAACATAAAATATGACCAAATTGCATGTTTTTATAAGCAAATACTGATGATAAAAATACTGTTTTACTGTGATTTTATATATTTTATAATTTGGAAAGTTTCGTTTCAAAAAGAGAAGAAAAAGAAATAAAAACGTTTTGAGAATTATGAAAATTAGAAATGAACAGAGAATTGGATCAAAACCATTCCAACCCTCTTTGAAACAATCTGGTCCCTTAGACCAAGTGGTTATGGGTGCTTTGGGCGCTACTGTAGCGTGCGGCTGACCCTAGTGGTCGCGGGTTCGAAACTTAGACCCTGCCTTTTTTTACTGTTTTTGAGCAAAAACCCAAAATCCCGAAACCAAACCACTTACCTATTAAAAACCTTTCACATACCGTGGTTGCACCTTAGCCCATTTTGCTTTCGGTGGCGGTTGGCTAGTCTCAGGTCGTAGGTTCGAAACCTGGTTTCGGTAGTTTTTTAAAAATATTTGATTTTTGAGTTTTAAAAATTGATTTCTTGGCCTTTAAAAAATCCGAAAAAATACCATAATTATTCTAAAAATATGTGGATCTTATGAAAAATAATTGTGCATTGTTTGACTAAAATAAAAGTGATTTAGAAGTGAAAATTAAGTAGAATTGCATGACATCGACTCTTGTATAAATATGAAAAGCGATTATTTTTATGAGAAATTATACTAAGTGGTAAAGGAGAATTTTTGAATGAAAGAAAATTTAAATGTGCTATCTATGGACTCTCATTTGTTAAATTGAGTATTTCTTATAAATGGAAATACGACCTTGTGACCTTTTGAATTAAATAAATTAAATGAACAATAGTATGAGAATCAAATGAATTTGTAGAGATTAATTTTGAATATGAAATGCATGAAATGCTATTGAACTTTATGTATGAGATGTGATTCATAGAAAAGTATGGAAATCATCTTAATTGTGAAAGAGAACTTATGAGTATGAAAAACTCGATTTTGTGATTATGAGTCGAAATTAAGAACTATGGTGTAGCTAAGTCTCATACCGGCAATGAAAGAAATGTTAATATGATATTTGAAAAGAAATGACTAAGATTTGGGTCATGTGAAATGAATGAATAAGACCGGTATAGTGGGAGGGCAACCCTAAGGGATTGATTTTGTTCATGATTCAATTAAATTAAGGACTAGATACATAGTGACGATGTGATGAAAGTAAGAGAAAAATATGAGTATGAGGGCCATTGGATTGGCGGCGTAAGAGTATTCACAGGATGTCCCATGATGCGTCATGAGTAGGACGTGGATATTGCTCCAAAGTACCATTCCGGTGGTGATGCTTATGGGGTGTTTGGTGACTGCGGGTGGTGTCATGTCTGTGGTAGAAGGTGAATTATCACAGGATGCCTGCATGATGAGTCATGTGTCAGTGTGTTGGGATTCTCTCCAAGGTGCCTAGACGTGAGCTCGTAATTCATAAAACATCTAGGATACTTGCCGTAGTTACAGTAATAGATTAAGTCATGGTGAGGGATTGAACCCTACAAGATGAAGAACGGTTAAGGGCTTGCCCTCGGACCTATGTAGTATGGGCTGCATTGACTCTGAACAAGTGCGCATTAGTGTCATGTAAAATAAATAATTACATTAAGGACTAAGTGCACATTCACAACATGACATCAATAGGCTAGTCTCCTTAGCTTTGTTTGTGATCAAGTTTGTGATTGTTAAGTATTTAAGAATCGTTATACTGTTTCGGCATAGAGAGGATGACCGTGTATAATATTTTGTCAGTTGAATGAACTGATGTACCCACAGTTTTCTATGCAGGATAAAGTACATGAAAAAGACTAAGGAGGAATTGATGCTTAAAGAATTATTCAAGTGTTGTTGTATGTCATTCATATAATTGTTGTAACATTTCTTCCGCTGTTTAAGTGTAAATATAAATATAACTCTGATGTAAAGTAAAGTTTTAATTTCCTTGTAAAATTGTACGAAGTGAAGTGTAAAGATCCTGTGGAACTTCAAATTCGGTCTTATTTGGAATTCGGGGTGTTACATGAGGTCCGGAAGGAGAGTCTGGCTCACTTGAAATCTTTTGGCTCTGTCGTCTTTCAAGAATAGGACCTCCTCCAACTCGTCGACGAGCTCTAAACCTATTGATCTCCTATCGGATGGGAGCTTGATTACGTCAAGGGGCAAGACCGAGCCCCTCAATGTGGATGAGTAGCAGGTCCGAGCAGCTGCTTGGTTTCTCTTAACATCCTCAACCCCATGCTTTATGGGGAACTTGATCCTTATGTGGTAGGCCAAGGGTACCGCCTGAAGAGAAGTGAGGCCAGGGCGGCCAAGGATAGCTTTATAGGCGGCCTTGATATTGACAACCATGAAATCCATGGTTCTGTCTGGGAGGTCGAGGATTTTCCTGCGGATACATCCAGTGTGATGATCCATTCGATTTGGACTGGAGCTCCTGAGAAATTGTGGAGAGTGTATCCTATGGGCTTCAGCTTGTCTTCGGAGAGCTTCAAACCTACGAAAGTAGCGAGGAGCTGGATGTTGACCGAGCTTCCGTTGTCCATAAGAATACACCGGACCTCATGATTCACCAGGCCAAGGCTGATGACCAGAGCATCACAGTGAGGAATTCGAACACCTTCAACATCTTTGTCTGAGAACGAGATCAATAATTTGTGGCCCCAAGGGGGAGGACAATTGTGGACAAAGCTAACTTCCCAAACAAAAGCCCTGTGGGGGGATTTAAATCCCCACAATTGTGGACTCTGGCTTCAGACGCTTGCTGTAACATCCCGTAATTTCTATATATATATATATATGGTAGGAGGATGGGCCAAAGGGAACCAAAGGCAGTGCGGCCTTACTTCCACTGATGTCACCTATGTGACGTGGCGTGGGGGCCCATTTGTTTGAGGCAACAGGCACTGTACTTCCATGCTGACATGTATGCAAGGGGCCCACTTACAAAGGGGCTTTGTGTGTGTGTACATGGGATTTAGAAAGAGGAGAGAAATGAGTTGTATTAGTCCTATATCGGGAATACAACAAGAAGAAAATAATAATAAATATAATAGCTTATGGTCAAGAGTCACCAATCCGGTTAACCACATTTTGAGAGGCAGCCAGTGGTGGGTAGTTGTACTATAGTATTAATAATTTGTCTGATAAATTATATAAATTTTCTGAGCTTGGGGCAGGGGCGTTACAAATGGTATCAGAGCCGATTTTCGACACCGAGTGTGGGGCATTTGTATATAGTCGAGCGGTAGATTTCGGCACTGTGGTCAGCCCCCAATTAAATTCGGGACTGTGATTGATCGGGCGGTGGATTCTGGGATCATGAATAATCAGGCGGATAGGAGAGCAGATGCTCCACATCGGCTAGAAAGTAGACCCTGCACTAGATTGTGCATGCCCCGTGCTCAGTGAGGACACTGATTTCTAAAGGGGGGTATATGTAACATCTCGTAATTTCTAAAAAATATATAGTATATATATTTATGTGTGTGAGTATGTGTGTGTGTGTGTGTATGTGTGTGTGTGTGTGTGTGTGTATAATAAGAGATAATGGCAAGAAATGTAAATATGTTGAAATAGTAGGAGGAGGGGTGTCACGCTCCGCTTCCCAAAAAGGAATACGGAATACGGATACGTGACTAAGTCCAGCGAATGATTTTCATCATTCATAAGCTATCGAGATCTTTACAACATTTCACAGGAATAGTAGAAAGTAAACAAGGAGAAATCAACCACGCATACATGAATGAATTAATATAGTCAACAAGATTATTTGAAACAAAACTTAATAATCTTAAATAAACCAGATTTGGAAAGAAGTCAAAAATCCTGGGTCATACTGCCCAATACAAATAATCCAAGCAGCAGATACATTTATTCGAAATAAACAACAAGAAATAATAATAATAGCAAGAACTCCAGCATCTAAGAAGTCAGATCACCTACTCCATCAGGCAACTGATCACCATAATCTGCAATTTAACAAAATGCAAGAAAAGGAAAAAGAAAAACAAAACGTCCGTCAATGCAAGTTACGGGCCGCTTGTAATGTAGGCACAAGTACAGGAATAAAATAAACAGATATAGAGTAACAGTGGAAGCACACACAGTATGGAATAGATATGATAACAAAACAGAACAACTAACATGAATCAGGAACAGAATCAAGTAACATGATAAACTAGCAGGGTACAGGTAATATGTAACAGATGTCAAGTATCATGTAAACAGGTAAATAGATAACAGATGGCAGGTGGCATGTAACAGGTGTCATGTTATGGCAAATCTTGTATTTATTTCTATCTACGTAGCACATCATGCGTCCCAAAATTTTACCACATGGTTTCTACATTCATACAAATTATGTTTAGATCTAGTGGTGGGTTTTTATAGGGCCGTGTACTCAGGCGTCATGTAACAGGTAACAGGCAAGAATCACGTAATCGTGAAGTCGCGGCAACAGAAACATGCATGAATCATTTAGTCATGATACATGGCATCATATATTAATAACAGGCATGAATCATGTAATCATGAAACATGAAAACAAGTAATGGGAAACACGGGCCCCCTTTCGAGTACACATACCTATATTGTCCACTACTAAGGTCTTTCCCTTAACCCCGGCTTGGTTATTTGTTATTATTATCAACAGGCATATACGTGTCACAAAACAGAGCCAGAATAATATGGCATGAACAAGTAACAGGTTCAGGTTGGAAGATAAACATGTACTGGTGAAAGACAACTCATAAAAGATTAGAACAACGAAAATTCTAGTTCAGGACAGCAAGACTGTACTGCACAAAATATGGGATTCCCGTTGTCACAAATATGCAAACCTGTATCCGTCAGAAAATCTGAAAAATAGAATATCGGCCGAATCTAGCAAATATATATAAGTCATATGGTATTTCACAAAAATAGGACTCAAAACAAAATTGTATCCAGAAACATGTTCAGCCAGAAATCAGAAGTTTGTATTCATAATCAGGAAAATGGCATAAAACTTACTGATTAAATCCAAGAAAAATCTGGGATATTCCCTAGTATGTATAGTATCAGAAAATAAAGTTTCATAATTTTCCAACATAGATAGTATACTCAAATAAAATCAGAAGGTAGCAAGATACAGTAATTTTGTAAATCTGAAATTATGAACACAGCAGTACTAAAACAGAAATAGATTACAAAATATAAATCAAAATCCAGATCCGTCAAAAGATTAATAAAATAGATACAGTAGGCTACAATTCATATTCACAAAGTTTTTATAAACAGCAAATAGAATCAGGTCGAAATTAAGGTTCTTTACAGAATAGCATGAAAATTCTGCAAGTACAGTAGTTGTTTGCAAGTATAGAATAGTTTATAAAATCATCGAATAAATCCACAAAAATTTGGGATTAATCCAAATCAAGTCTATTTGTACTCAGAAAAATATTGGGTCAAAATATTATCTTTAATATTGGTATAAAAATAAATAACACTACAGAATTCATATAAAACAGAATCTGAAATTTCCTACACATCTGTAGTAAAACAGCAATAACTTGCAACTTTCAAATCGAAACTGAGATCTGTCAGAAATTCTGGAAAGTAGATAGAATTCTCTATAATTCATATTCACAAATAATTTTCATATACTGACCTTAATAGGGTCTAAAATACTAAACAAAAAAAGGGTAACAGAAAAGACCGAAATATTCTTCATGCTTAATATTAACTAGGTCATATGTAACACATCCAAATTATAACAAAGTGTGAAGTATGGTGTACTAGATGTCCAAGCAACATGGTATAGGGTGTTTAACATTTCCACAACGGAATATAGACAAGTAACACGTCAGGCATGCAAGATTCATACAACAACTAATGGATCACAACCAACATACATATATGCAACAGGAATTACTAGATATAGGTTAAATTTCATGTCATGTGTGTAATGAGACCACTACGGGCGGATCAACACATAGACAGATATAACATGGGTTCAGCACACGATTTGTCTCTAGAAAAAACTACAATACAGGCGGTATTTAGTACTTGTATATGCAAACAGAAATTGTACAAGTTACTTGCTTTATAGACAACGGCAGAAACGATGCAAAGAGCAAGAATAATGGGAACAATTTTCTAGGCACGAACATAACAAACAAACGAACCACGAACCAATAATCACGAACTCACACGCAAAACACACGTGTAAACAAAGAGAGCGAGAGGGAGAGGGTGTGCACGGGGCGATGGCTGAATGGCACCGTAGGCTAGGTGGTAGTGCCACTGTGCTCGCTACTGGCTGTCGACAGAGAGTGCAAGGAGGGAGGGGCTGCCTGTCCGCTGTTGGAGGGAAGAAGACAACGCACATGGGCGCTGTGTCGGTGGTGTCATGACTTGCTGGAGGGGCAGCGCAGGGGGGGTTTGATCGGGATGTCGGGATAGGGATGAAGTCGAATAATGAGGGCAGGAAGAAGTAGCGGCTAAGTTAGATTAGGAAGATGAGAGGTAGGGAGTTGAGAGCATGGGGATGGGTTGAAGAAGACCGCTGAAGTAGTGTTTTTGGAAAAACACAGTAGGTAATTATATATATAGTGTGAGAGAATTAGGGTTATGGGGTTGTAACGGGTGCGGGTTTTAATGGGTAACGGGTAGGAGGTTTTAGGGGGGGTTAATGGGTTGTGGATTAAAGATCCAAAAGAGTTAGAATAGGGTATTTGGGGTTTTTGGGTTTAATTAAGAAAAGAATCCAAATAGAATGATAGGGAGATCCAAATAATGAGATGAGAACAAAAATAATAAATAAAATGAGGCATGAACAACAATATAATAGGGATCAAAACAATAACTCGAACAATCATAGACGAAACAATAGGAGACAATGAATCAAGAAGATCAAATAAAACGACGACAAAACAAATTGATGAATATATATTGAAAAAGAAGATCCAATATACGGTTCAAAAAAAAGTCGAAGAAATACAAAATGAATAAATACACAAAGAAATAAAAATACATTCCAAAAATACAAAAAATAAAAACTGGGGTTACAAGGGGCCCACGGGTACCAAAGGCAGTGATGCCTTACTTCCACTGACGTCACCTAGGTGACGTGGCATGGGGGCCCATCTGTTTGAGGCAGTAGGCATTGTACTGCTATGCTGACGTGTATGCAAGGGGCTCACTTACAAAGGGGATTTGTGTGTGTGTACACAGGATTTAGAAAGAGGAGAGAAATGAGTTGTATTAGTCCCATATCGGGAATACAACTAGAATAAAATAATAATAAACATATAGCCTATGAGAAAGAGTCACCAATTCGGTTAACCACCTTTTGAGAGGCAGCTGTGGTAGGCAGTTGTACTATACTATAAATAATTTGTCTGATAAATTGTATAAATTTTCTGAGGTTGGGGCAGGATGTTACACTTTCTCATACCTCTGGGAGGAGGAGAGGCTCTCTGGCCATCCTTGATGAGGGCCTCCATTTCATCTTTGAGAGCCCGACAGTTGTCGGTTTTATGACCGTGATCTCGATGGAATCAGCAGTAGAACATCTGATCCCTCTTTTTGTTATTATTCGGTTGGGAGCGGGGGAGGGGAGGGGGGGGTCGATCAACCCCTCATCCTCCACCTCCATCAGGATAGCAGAGATACTCGCGTTTAGCATAGTGAATTTGTTGAAGCGAGAAACAGGAGGGGATAGCCTCTACCAGGAGGCATCCTTCTAGGACTTCTTTGGGGCCATGAAATTTTCAATCTTCCTTTTCCTCTTAGATGGAGACCCTTTTTGGCCTCCCGGATGCAAGACCTCTTCAAGCCAGATATATTTTTTGCTTCGGAGAAGGAGGTCGGGAAAGTTGGTGGGGGCTTCTTAGCCAGGAAGGCCTTGAACGAGTCATACTGGACATTGTGACGGAATGCAACTGTCGTGACCGCAACGTCGAGGGAAGAAATTGAATGAGCCTTATCTGTAAATCTTCGGAAGAAGTCTCGAAGAGATTTCCCATCATTCTACTTGAGGTTTAGCAGGGAAGCACTTTTCTTCTCAGCCTTTCGGCTGGTTACAAGTGAGTGAGGAAACACTCATCGAGATGATCGAAGGAGAAGATCAAGTTGGGGGAAAGCTTGGAGTACCATTCTCATGCAGGGCCCCGTAATGTGGCAGGAAAAGCAGTGCAAAGAAGGGGATCTGAGGCACTATGAATCATCATGAGGGGTTTGAACCATTGAATGTGATCAGCAGGTTCTGACTCTCCATCGTACGTCTCAAATGCCAGAGGCTTGAAGCTCCTCGGGAACGGGGCCTCGAGGATGTAGATGAGAAAGGTGGCCGGATTGGCCGATACCCTTGGTTAGAGTGCCTTCCATATTCGCCAATCCGGGCGAGGCGGTCTTCCATGTCTTGCAATCATTTGAGTATCATGTCTTCATGTCCCTCAGATCGGCTTGACCCGTGGGACTCTTTGTTTCCGACCCTTTAGGAATGGTGGTCGTCAGTATGGTGCTCGCTCCGGACTCCACCTCGGATAGCCTGGAGGACCTTGTTCATAAATTATCGGAACCGACCCTCGTCACCTGGCCTCCCTATCCATGGCCATTTGGTGGTCGACGATCCCTCGGAGAGTGGCTGTGCCCCCTATCCCAGCAGTGGGAGGAATGACAGCTTCGGCTCGGCTGGTAGTTAGAAGATGCCGCATTTCTAGATCGACTGAGGTGATTTTGAAGGTCTTCCTTATTTAGTAGGTTGTTTGTGATGTTTTAGAGGTTGGGAACCACCGGGGGCTCGGTCCTTTGGGCTACCAAGCGGGAGGTACTCGGAGCTGGAGCCTGCGAGCGCTTGACCCGCTGCTATTGCGACCTTTGAGTGGCCGCCCGGCTGCGTGAGGGGCGTGGAGGAGGTGGAAGTTTGGCATGATGACCCGTGGCAATGGTTTTCATGGCCTTTGGGGCCATAGATGTCTGTTATAGGGGAGGGTCTGGGTCAAAAGCTTAGACCTGTTTTCCTACAGATGACAAAATCTGATGCTGTTGTTTTTCCGGTGTGGGAGCAAGAGATAGTGAGTTCTTTTGTTGAAGAGGAAACTCTCAGCAAAAGATCTAACTCTGATGTGAGGCTAGTATGAGTGAGGTGTATGGCCACAATGATCGTCGAAGACCTGCAAAAAAGTCTGAAACACCGGGAGGACTCCCAACGATAGACCCTCCAATGCTCAAGCCAGTAATCTGCGGTTTAAAGGGGTAATAGGTGGTGAAAATGTGATTACCTGATAACAGTGGAGGGGAACCTGTATTTATAGGCCAGAGGAAACCAGTTATAGAAAGGTTTCCTACTACCTAATTAGATCCCTCTGATTGGGAAGTAGTTAATAAATCCCTAATTCTATGGGGTTGGATATACTAGCAGCATAGCTTCCCCTAGTAGGCTGGGCCGAACGGGTAGGCCTGTATAAAAGGCCCACAAAATGCGCTAGGCCCGAAGTTGCTCATGAGATTGCTTATCCAGTTCCTGTTTGCCTCCTGATACACAGCTAGATCAAACGGTGGGGATTAGCCATGATTTTTACCGATATCACTAGGAGAATGCAAGATCTAAGGTAAAATTAAAGAAATATGTGACATTGGTATAAAATATGTCATCTTTCATGCAAAAATGAGATAAAGGAAAAACAAAGTAAAAATAAAATATGTCATCTTTCATGTGTGCACAAAATGATACAGATGCAATCTTTGTAGGAAAAAAATTGAGTTACGAACTAAATATGACAATGGTGCAGACTTCAAACAAGAAAAATAAAAAAACTTGCAAACTTTAAGTCCACAATGTGAAAAAGGTGCAAATTTTAAACTAAAAAGTATAAAAAATGCAAATTTGAACTAAAAATGCAAGAAAGGTGATAACTTTAGATTAAAGATGCATACTTTATGAGAAAAAGTACTTAGATTTAAAAATAGATAAATATGTCATCTTGGTGTAAAATATGTCATCTTGGTGTAAAAATAGATAAATATGAGAAAAAAATTAGAAAAATATGTGATCTTGGTGTAAAATATGTCATCTTTCATGCAAAAAATAGATAAATGAAAATAAAATAAAGGGAGAAAGAGATAAGAGCTGGGGTCCAAGTCATCTTGAATCGTAGAAGCCCCAGAACAACCCCTCACAACCTCACACTCCTAAAAATATATGTAAAGAGCTAATATAAATACTAAAATAGTGAGTATAAGTAGAACAATCTTATTGAGCTAAAAACAATCCAAGATTTCACCAATATAGTGACCCAAATGACCTAGGAAGTAGCAAAAATAAGGGATTTTTGTGATGGCTAAACCTTAAACAATAAAACCCTATGTGAAACCCTAAGGTTGCCTCCAAAACCCTAAAATTTTCCTAAACCTCAAGATGAAACTTTATGTTTTGTCTAGATGGTTTGGAATGAAGGAGATGAAGGGATATTTATATCCTAAAACTACGTGATTGTTGCACATATCTTGGGACAAAATCAAGGGCTCAAAATAGACAAGTGATGAGTGAAATTTAAACATGAAATTGTTACTATTTTTACGCATAAAAGTTCCGAGTTCTCATTTTTTTCTTTAAAAATTATCTTATTTCTACTTAATTTTATTTATTTGTTTTTGTATGAATGAGAACGATAAGATAAAGATTTCAAAATTTTTAAATTGACTTTATATGAAGATTCCTAAAAAGTTTGCGCACTCAAAATAATATGTTTTAACTAATTGGCCCTTTGAAGAACCAATAGAAAATATTATGGTCAAGTAGGGGGTATAATAAAATATTGTAATAAAAAAATTAGAGAAGAAAAGAAACAACTGGATTTGAAAATTGAGTTGATTTGAATTATGTTAGTTAATTGATTAGTTTAGAATTTAATAAATTAATCTTAATCTATATATTCTTATTATTTAATTAATTAACTAAACTTAATCTTAATTAAATAACCCCAACCCTACTATTTACTCTATATAAAGGCATAAAGGCAGGATGGAGGCTAAGAAAGAGTGCGGCTCTGGTTTTGAAAAAGAAAAAGAAAAGAAGAACGACACACAACCCGAGATCGAGAAAAGAAGGGAAGACAGGGAGAATGCGACTCTGACTTCGGCAAGAAAGAGAAAAAGATCTTCATGGCTTCAAACAACATCAACACAAGTTCTTTTCTCTCTTTTACCTTTCATTATGCAATCCAATATGATGTTAATCAGTCACAAATTTATCATGAACTAAATTTATTTTTCTAGAGATTCGATGTAGCATAATTTTGAGAACACAATTCTAGTTTCATATTATTTTATTCGTCTATTTTTTCATAGTTGTGTGTTTAATTTTTGTTCTTAATTCTTATAATTGTTGGGCCAACTATTGTTTGATTTATTGAATCATGGAGTGACCGAGAAGTAATTTGTGATTTAGAATTATACAAGTTAAACAACATTGATTGAGAAAATTAAAAATGATTTACCGCGATTAATGTGACTGTAAAGAAATCCATAGAACTTAATGAATCTTCAATTAATTATTTGTGCATAGAGATATGACGAATTGTTAGTTGAGGATATTTTTAGTGTTGTTCGAGAGAAAACATTAAATAATTAGGGGGTTTTAGTCTACAACTTGAAAAAGTAGAATTTCTAGCTATATGAAATTATGAATTGTGTGTGATTAAATAGGTGAAATCAAAAGTCCTAGAACTAGCTTTGCTATTAACAAAAATAAAATTTTAGATTTTCCTTATTCTTAATTAGTTTAATTTAGTTTAGTTTCTATTTTTATCATATTTTCTATTTTCCAAATAATTGTTAATCTAGTTATTTCGATACTCAATAAAATAATTGGTCATTGTGAGTTTGACACTCTTTTATCTTAAACTATAATACTTGTTGCGATTTTATACACTTGCAAATTATCCAATCAATAAGGAAGCAGTCAAAACAAGGAGAAAACAATCAGTAAGAGCATCTGTAGTCGTTGGGAGGAGAAAATATGCATATATGCATAAATGACAATAGCAATCGAAGTTTTGCTGCAGTCGTCAAAAGCTATTTTTTAGCTTTTTATAATAAAATAATAAGAGACGGCACTTCATGTGCCGTCGGAGGAAAAAAAAACAGCTAAAATTTGTGGGACGGCACTTCGAAGTGCCGTCCGAGCGAAAAAAAAAATTAATTAATTAAATGGAGCGACGACACTCGAAGTGCCGTCGGAGAAAAAAAAATTCGAAGTGCAAAACAAAAATTACAAAAAAATTATAAAAATTACAAAAAAAATTACAAAAATTACAAAAAAATACAAAATTACAAAAAAAGTACAAAAAATTACAAAAACAATTCAAAAATTACAAAAAAACCTAAAAGTGGTGGGACGGCACTTCAAGTGCCGTCCGACCATTTTGGGCTTTTTTGGGGTTTTTTTTGTTTTTTTAATTACGAAATTAATTTTTTTTGGTGGGACGGCACTTTCAGTGCCGTCCGACCATTAAAAATATATATATTTTTGTGCGACGGCACTTCAAGTGCCGTCCGACAACTTAAAACGAAAAAAAAAAATCGTGCGACGGCACTTGAAGTACCGTCGCTCAAATATGGATAATTCTCTAAGAGCATCTGTAGTCGTTATCTATATATCGATAATATCGATATATAGCTTAAAAAGTAGCTGCAGTCGTTTGCTATATATCGATATTATCGATAAATCGCTACAGTCGATTGCTATATATGAGAGACGAAATAGCTTTATCGATAAGTCAGCGACGGTGGTCGAAGAGCCGTCCGTTTCGTGCAAAATACTGTTGTAGGCGTCGGACGGCATTCGATATGCCGTCCGTTTCAATTTTTGCCGCCGTGGAGGAGTGGCCACGTTTCCCGGACGGCACTCGATGTGCCGTCCGTTGGGATTTCACTAAAAAACAAAAAAATTGCTTAGTGTTAATTAGCTATTAATTAGATTATGTTAGTGGAAAGTTGCTGTTAAGTATAGTCTTCTTCAATTAGATTAATTAGCTGTTAAGTATAGTGCAATTAATGCAGCTATTATGTCAGTGGAAAGTTGCTTAGTGTCGGACGGCACTTCATGTGCCGTCCTAGACATGCGGCTGCGTTCACGCGTGTGTTTTTGCACTTTTGGCCTCCGACGGCATTTCGTATGCCGTCCCTTAATATTAAATAGTTGTTTGCTATAATATACCTTACGACGAGTGCAGCGGAATCGTAATATCTATTTCTATTTATCGATATATGGATAAATTTATAGAAAACGACTACAGATGCTCTAACCCATTCTCATTTATAGCAAACGACTGTAGCGAAATATGGATAAAATGGATATTTGGCAAACGAGTGCAGCGCATTTTTTAGCCAAATATTCATTTTATCGATATTTAGCAAAGACTACATAAACTCGGCCAAAATGTTTGAAACGGCCCGACAGAAGGATGAAAAAACTAGCTTGTGCTGGTGGATGCTTTCTCGATCGGCTCAAGTCTGGTGACAGTGGCAAAGTAGTTGAGGTTCTTTTGTGCAGATGCACTTCCTGCACTGCATAAAGAGCCGGGTGTGCCCTTCTAAAAGATCACTAGACTTTTTGGCCATTATGATTTGCATTTTCAAATATAACAAGCTGCACTACCGTCAGAATGAGAGACGGCGGGTACCATTGAATTTGTGGAGATGAACTGGTCCTTTCGATATATAATATTATGTTTTTTGAGCATAGTGAAAACTGGGATCCTAGATCACCTCGATCGGATGATCGAACGAGCTAAATCGACCCAGAGTTAGAAATATCTGATCTAATGGTTTTTGTGTTGTTGGAGCCGTCGAAAATGGAGTGTTTTAGGTGTGGAGATTGTGATTTTTGACGGTCGAATGTATAAGATGGCTTTATAAGTGGACAATCGCACAGTCAAGATCGATTTGGACCGACGAATATCTTATTAGGGTGATTCTTATTTTATTGGGTTCATATTGGGATAAGAAGTACAAGAACAAAGATGACTACACTTTAAACAACTGAATAGCAAGAAACTGGCGAATTGGGCTTGTGAGCTATTTTGGTCCTTTGAGTCCATTCATACGCAGAGCGTCTCAATTGCGACTTCCCGTAAGTACAGTTATGCCTTAGCTCAAATCAACAAGTTTGGTTATTATGGATGGGTAATGCAAATGATTAATGTGAAATGCAGATAAATTGGACCTTTTGGGCTTGAGATATGCAAATGATTTCAATAGACAGAACATAGTAGGACTTGAGAGTTAGCCATGTAACATGGCATGTTGACCACAAATCTGGGTGTCAACAATGCCCACCTCCGTTCACACTTCAGTGGTCACTACTAGGAGGACCCTATATGTGGAATCAGGGAGGGCAGTTGGAGCCTTTGATGCAAGTAGCTAAAGGTATAGTCTCAACATTATAAATTTGGATCCACAACTTGAAAGCCCAGTACGCCTTGTTTTATCACTAGATCCACTAGAATGTCCATTATAACCCTCTACAAACACTACGACATTGGAAACTCCTTATTTGACGCCAGATCTAATTTTAGGCCTATTTGTCACTTCATGGATTGGCCCTGAACCCAGGATATTGGAGCTGGCCCAACCTATAGACTCATGTCGTTAACATTATGGAATAGCTCCTTAGTATTGGTTTTCCCCTTACTCCCTTAGTAACCGGATTGACTAACTGCTCGTAGTCCCACCATTTGCAGGCCAAACTGAATGCACATGCGACATGGGTTAGATTTAGATAAATCACCATCCTGATTTATCACTTTAGTACTATAATTGACCTTAGCTTTCCAAACAGTCCAAATCACGGCTGATTTGGGGGAGGACCCCCCATCACCACCAATCACCATCTTGTTACTCTTTTGAACCTACCTCTGAGACTGTTACTTAGAGATTGTTATCTCGATACATGTCGCTAGTTGGTGCCACTTCTAATGATGGTGTGGACATTAAACGAGAATGTTCAAGTAGAGGTTTCTGAGATACATTACTTACAACCACTTGCTCCTCCCAAGGCTGGCCGTGAGTTCCTGGGGTCGATGCGAAAGACCCAAATAATTATTTTTGGGGGTCTATAATAACAATATAATTTTTTTACGTACAAAATATGTGCCTATATTTACAAGAAAAATATAAATTTGGGGCCCCTAAAATTGCAAAAATTTCGAGGGACTGAGGCGGTCGCCTCACCGGCCTCAAGGTGAGGGCCGACCTTGGCTTCTCAACAACCAAATCATTAATCGAACCAGCTATCTCGACTACCTTGGTTGCTTACCTTCCATATGGAGGATGATGTCAATATTTAATTTCCGACATTTTGGCTATCGCAATGGGACCCGAAACGTTTTCATTGGACAACATTTCTCTTAACCTTACTCTTTTTAGTTTTTCTTTTTCCTTTTAGTTGCTAGATACATAGTTTCCAATATTATTTTATTTTTATTTTTTTCTCAACACACACACAATATATATATATATATATATATATATATATATAGAGAGAGAGAGAGAGAGAGAGAGGGAGAACTTCCGTTGTGCACTAGGCTGGTGCACACAGCCGTGTTCATTCCTCCTCAGCTGTCCGATGTGGCTCTTGATCATGATCGTGATCAAACGGCTGTGCATCGCTCCCTCTCATCTCACACTTAAAGAGGGGTAGTTTGGGAATTTCCCCTACCCTTCATTCTCTTTCCTCTCCTTCTCTCTTTCCTTCTCATCAATCTCTTCTCTTCTCAATCCGCTCATCGAAAGCAAATGTTTCTTTCCCCAAAATCAAAACCCTAATCGAAACGAAATCCCTAAATCAAATCTCTATCATCTCCTTCTCTCTTCCTTCTCATCGCTCTCTTCTCATCCCCTAATCGAAAGCAGGAGGTTCTTCCACCAAAATCGAAACTCTAATCGCAGTCGAAATCCCTAATTCGAAATTCCCCAAATCGAAACCCTATTCTCTTTCTCTCTCTCTCACCCGAAACCCCAAATCGAACTGAGGGTCTCCGAAACCCATCGCGTCTCTCTTCCTCCTTTAACCATAGCTCTCGACGCACCCAGGTATAAATTTTTTGGATGTTCTTCTTCTTAATTAGTTTTAGCATGTTATTTATTTATAATTTATTGAAATTAAGTGCATCATATCTTTTAATTAACTGCTCGACGAGGGTGTGATATTTCTTGAAAATAATTTCATGTAATTAAGTGTATCCCTAATTCCTTGAATAATATCTGTGCACTTAATAGGATGAGGTTAACTGACTGTGAAATTAGTGCGGTTATTTTGTAATGTGTTTAGTGTTGATTTAATAGGAATTGTTTTTTTATATTGTTTGTTTAGTGGCTTAAACCTGACTACGATTTTGTATGATGGCATCGACCTACTCTTCCAACCAAATCCACAATCACTATGGTGATAGCTCCAAGTCTTTAAGAGTGAGTTCAGGGCCAAGGTTGCGCGCTCCCAAATGCTTCTGTCGAATGCTAACAAGGGGAAAATATTCTACTTCGGGCAAGAACCCAAGTAAACCTTACTACAACTGTCCGAATTTTTGTAGTGGTTGTGAATTTTTCTTGTGGTCCAAGAACTATGGAGAGGAGGAGGACACTGCTGCAAGGCTGAGAGATTTGAAAGATGAGCTCGTGATTCAAACAACCTCTAGGAGATACGAATGTGAGGAGGAGAGGAAAATAAGCTATAGGGATGGAATGTATCATGGTTGGGTGTTAGGATTTTTTTGTTGTGTTTTGGTGTCCATGTTGTTGGTTATTAGGTTTTTGAAGTAGATGTGTGGTGGTGGCGGCGGGTGTAAGGGTGTTATTGCTCTGTTTATGTTATTGATGGAGTTACATGTTTCTACTGTACTGGGTGGTGGTGGTGTTACCTGATATGTGTTTCCTTGATCATGTAGTATGTTTCCGTGATCATTTTGTAATGGAAAAATAATTTAGCAGGATTTCTATCTAATTTAACCTATGCTTGTAGTATGGAGTTTGTAAAATCTTTAAGAATGAACTTAAAGGTTAATCTATTTGTATTATGATGGTTATGGACAAGATCTATGATACTATGTGATGGATAACTATTAGTGAATTTGTGCCATTTTCTGTATTAGAATTACTTCAGTTAGCAACTTTGACATGTATGCGATAGGAGCAATGCTTGAATACTTGTTCTAAATGATGAGTTGTGTATGTTCGAGAATTGTTGTAAGTTAGAGAATTGTTGTGTCTCATTCTTGTAGGTTTTCTGAATTGTTATCACAACATATTTTCTAAAAAGTCATCTTATTTACAATTGTCACAATTTCTGAAATGAAAACGCAGCAAGAATTCTGAATTGTTGCGATCATCTTATTTACAATTATTTATAAATTTTGAACGGTTGCGATAACACAGCAGGTTTTCTGGTCCATCAGCTTCACAAACAAAAGCACGATCAGTAAGATTGACTGCAAACATTCAGAAACTTCTCTTGCAGAACTGCAAACATTTAGAAATTTACTCGCAGAAGTAAGATTGACTGCAAACAAGGGAGATGAACTATAGAATTTTGTAACTTAAATGCACATACACATTGTATATGAGAATGAGGAAAAACAATTTGAATTGTACATACACATTATATAGAGAATGAGTTTTAAAAAAAAATGTGTTGTCATGCAATTTGAATTTTGTAATTTGATTTGTACATATGCATTGCTGCTGCTCAAACAATTTGTGTATATTCATGCAATTTGAATTGTATAAACACAAATACTGCTGCTACTGCTCAAACACTATAGAATACACATTGTACATACACAAACACTGCTGCTAAAAAATTCAATTGCTTACAAAATACAAACACTTACAAAATACAAAATGTTACACACACACTTATAAAATACAGTTGCTACTCATATGAATTTCAACTGCTGCTCATAAAATACTTCTTGTGTGGCTCATATGAATTTCAACTGCTGCATGCATCATCTGCTCCGCTCCATCTGCAGGCTGCCCCTTCACAACAATGCCTGCTAAAAAAAACAATTTGAGTTTAGAATCGCATGACAACACATAATTAAACTGAGTGCATGGTTTAGCTCAGAACATGAATTTAGGTATAAATTAATGTAGGCTCAGAACATGAATTCACAACTCAAGAATATCAAATAGTCACAACTTTTTGACTGGGGAAGCATAAGTGTATCAAGCATAAGTCTATGAAAATTGAACAAATTGAGAAGCACTCTAGCACTATGGCTGCAGTAGTATGCCACGCCCTAATAGTTGCTATCTTCACAAACCCCCACCTCTTCCAAAATCAAATATAAATAGAGCTCAAAAACCAAAACCATATTCCTAGAGCTCAAATATAAACAGAGCTGAAATTTAAACAGAGGTCAAATTTTAACAGAGCTCAGAAACTAAATAGAGCTCAAATATAAATAGAGCTCAAATTTTACAAGAGCTGAAATATAAACAGAGCTCAGAAACTAAACAGAGCTCAAATATAAACAGAGCTGAAACTGCAAACAGAGCTCAAATTTTACAAAGAAACTCAGAAACTAAACAGGGCTCAAATTTATACCTGAGCTGAACTATAAACAGAGCACCAAAATAAACATAGATCAAATTTAAACAGAGCTCAAATTTTACAAGAGCTCAAATATAAACAGAGAAGCACAGAATTATACTTTACTTGGTAGGTGGGGAAAACACATAATTAAACTTGACAATTGCATGCATTCATCACTGCCTACAAATTCATCCACAAAATAAAATACAATCAACCAGCAAATTTACAACATATTAGCGAATCAAATACTTCCCTCAGTTCATATAATCGGTATTGTTATCGGAACTTTCTTCAGTAGATGAATTCACCTCTTCTTCATTGAATGCACTAAAAATTGGAAAATTGAAGATAAAGTTAGTCAATATTTTGATTTAAACAACTAATATGAAAGTGTGTGGTAAATTTAGATTTACAAATATAGTCAAGTTCAGGCTATACCTATCAACCTTCTTTGGGCAAGTTCTCGCAACATGGACTTACCCGCGCAATCTGCAACAATTGCACTTTCTTGGTTTTTCTCTTAATTTCTCTCGCGTTGGCTTCAATCTCTTCCCACTTGGTCTTCCCTTGGTTTTACATTGACGAGGTTCTTAAACCGAAACTTGAGACAATACCAATTCCTTCCCATATAATCTTGTTCCACTACCTTTAGCCACTCCACTACCTTCGGGTGCCATAAGATTAAATCCTTCAATACATTTGATCATACTGTCATGCATGAACACGTACCCTTCATTTGTTCCTAATCGAATCTCAACTTGTTTTTTGGCTGAGTTATTCAACTCACAATAGCGAGAAGCAAAATTCTCTATATTATTGCCTTCATCGATGCCTTCCAAATTTGTGAATGCGTAGGTTCTTTTAATTACTTCTCGGCATCATCTTCTTAAAATATATTGTTTTAGAAGTTTATTACAATTAGAGTACTTGAGAAAAGCCAAAAGATGCTTGCAAGGGTTGCCAACAAATTCAAACATGAAGCATGAACAACACCCAAACTGAGTATCCTTCGAATAAGTAATCATGGTCTCCTTTTCTGACCTACCAATGAATGTCACTGCATAATAAGCAATAGTAGCATTGTTGTCATCTTCCATGAAATTCACATTATATAATAGGCTAGATTTGAGTTGCTTTTGGAAGTCATAAAACATTGCCAAAGTGTACACCTGGGGCCATTTGTTCCTCCATATACCATTTGGTCTTCAATTTAGGTTTTCTAATCAAGTGTACGATGGTTCTTTTTAAGTTCTTCTTCTCATTGTCTTTCAATTACTCTATCTAATATCAAGGCAAATTCATGAAGTGAATACTTCTTTTGCGTGTGCTTCTTTAAGAAAGAATTCATTCCCTCGCTTATTTGGCAACTTGACATGCTGGCCCAAAAGTGAGCCCTATGATATACTGGGGCCCATTTCTCACGAATTTCAAAAATATCATTTAACCATTTATTGTTTTCTGCACCATATTCTAAAACCAATGACCTCCATAGTTCTTCAAAATAAATACTATTATAAGAATTCCAAATATTATCTTTAAAAGCATCCATAAACTTAACATTTTGAATCAATTGAGGCACCTCTCCGGGAATGTTATCTAAAATATGCCATATGCAATATCTATGACGAATTTGAGGGAAAACTTGTTTTATTGCACACCTATCCCGTGGTCCCGTTATAATGCCAGATGGAACTTTTTTCATGACTCCTGACCATTTTTCAGATAACCAAACAAAATATGAAGCTGTTTCATTTGGAATGAAACCACAACCGAGAAAAAGCAGACTACAAATGATGATTTATTCCAAAAAATGGAACAAATAGCATTCCGTAGAGGTTTGTACTATGTGTTGCATCAAAGGAAATTACATCACCAAATAGCTCATAATTCATTCGAGCAATCACATCAACCTAAATACATTAAAAAAAAAGAATGATCTTTTTCCTTTTGCCATTTGAAAAAGTTTATCAACATTTGACCATCGTGACCTTTAATTGACTCCCTCAAGTCTCTTGCAAGATTTCAAGCATCGATTTCGGTAAATCCAACCCTATCATATCCCCTACTCGAGTTTTCAAAAAAAATCGTTTGTTTGCTTGTAGGAATATTACGACCCATATGTTGCTACATTATAACTTTATCGGAACTTGACACAACATGGTTTCGCGGCAACAAAAGCCGTCTACCAGGTGAGGTGAAAGCATGCGTGTGTACTTCATGGAAAAAATAAAAAGACCAAGAATTCGTTTCTTTTTTTAATTTCACACAAACCAATGCATTGCAAGCAGTTCTAGATGTAGTACCCATCCCAACTTCATTATTCTTACTTTTTGACACTCCCGCTTTATTACAAAGAATTGTCTTTTCCACTACCTCACCATTCTTCAATTTATGAGGACCCTTACGCATTAGAAAACCCGCACATTTCACATAACTATCATAATAATTTTCTGCTATCTCAAGGGGATCAAATGTCATACCTAGCTTTGGTATTAGATGCTCGTCAACTATGAGTGTCAACTCACCTTCTTGAATACAAAAAATAATTCACCGAGTTGTGAGCAACCTTCCCCACTCTCCATACCTATTACAAATTCCAACATATAATCAAATAGATACCACAGTATATCTACATATTTGCTTCAAGAAATTAGGGTTTCGATTTAATGAAAAATCAAGGAAAAAATTTATACCTGAGATCGATTCAAGATGGTGCTACGTATGTAGCCTGAGATCGAAAACAAAAATGTGGAAGCGAGCGGTCGAGCAACAGTGAAGAGAGTAGCGACGGGTTTCGTAGACCCTCAGTTCGATTTAGGATTTTGGGTGAGAGAGAGCTTCGTCGATCAAGAGAGAGAGAGAGAGAAAGAGAGGTAGAAACGAGAGAATAGGGTTTCGATTTGGGGAATTTCGAATTGGGGATTTTGACTGCGATTAGGGTTTCGATTTTGGGTGAAGAACCTCCTGCTTTCGATTAGGGGATGAGAAGAAAGCGATGAGAAGGAAAGAGAGAAGGAGATGACAAAGCTTCGATTCGGGGATTTCTTTTCAATTAGGGTTTCGATTTTGGGGGAAGAAACATCTGCTTTCGATGAGCGGGCTAAGAAGAGAAGAGATCGATGAGAAGGAAAGAGAGAAGGAGAGGAAAGAGACTGAGGGGTAGGGAAAATTCCCAAACTACCCCTCATTAAGTGTGAGATGAGCGGGAGTGATGCACAGCCGTGTGATCACGATCATGATCAAGAGCCAGGTCGGACGACCAAGGAGGAGTGCACACGACTGTGTGCACTAGCCTAGTGCACAACGGAAGGGCTCCACAAACACACACACACACACACACACACACACACATATATATGGAGGATGATGTCAATATTTAATTTCAGACATTTTGGCAATCGCAGTGGGACCCGAAATGTTTCCATTGGACAACATTTCTCTTCACCCTACTCTTTTTAGTTTTTCTTTATCCTTTAGTTGCTAGATACATAGTTTCCAATTTTATTTTATTTTTCATTTTCTTAACACAATATATATATATATATATATAGTAGCGTTCTGGATCTGATCAGCTACTTCTACGCCTACACGCCTTTCACGCCTATAGAGCATAACCACGGCCCCACCACTAGATGCAACCTCACCAAAAATGCTATACATTTATAAATACTCTTGAATCCTGGGAAAACCTATTTAGACTGAAGTTCACCTATGTACCCTACGATATGTGACTAATTCTATCACGCCCCGCTTCCCAAAAGAAATACAGAATACGGTACGCGACTAAGTCCAGCGAATGATTTTCACCATCCATAAGCTGTAAGGATCTACTCGACTCAGCATAACAGTAAATATAGCAATATACTCAACCACGCATGCATAAACAATTATTAACCACAACATTTATTTGTAACAATGATAAATATCCCAAACGAATGCATGATCTGAATCAAAACAACTCCGAGACTACAAGCCCAATACAAGTCTCAATGTAGCAGCATGAATAAAATAGTTCAAAACAAATCAATAAGCAAGAATCTTCCAAAGCAGAGCCTAAAACCTTTGCTCACCAACTCCCGCAGGTAATTGGTCACCAAAACTTGCTCAAATAATAATTACAAGAAAATAGGAAGGCAGGAAAACAGAATATCCGTTAGTTGCAAGTTCTGGGCCACAAGTAGTACAAGCAGGAAAAGGAAAGGGAAAATATGAAGCAAGAAAACAGGAAGTACCAACAGGAAGAAAAGCAACAGTTGGTGGTAGTCTACAAATAACATGAAACAGTAGGTAAACAGTAAAGATAACAATAACAGTAACAGTAGAGGATAACAGTAACAGTAACAGGGTGTGACAGTGAAATAGTTATTCTTACGTCTATTGTTCATTACTATCTAGATAGCACTTCATGCGTCCCATTTATTTACCACATTGTTACTACATTCAAACATTTTCGTTTTTAGATTTCATAGTGGAACCTATAGGGCCGTGTACACAGACAAACAGTAACAGTAACAGTAAACGGTGTCATAGATCATGCCATCATGCATCCAGAGAAAAATAATTGATGAATCACGGTACCACGGTAAACAGTTGAGGAAAATGAGTCCCCTTTTGAGTACATATTTTTATATTGTCCACTACATGATCCTTCCCTTAAACCCCGGCTTGATTATTTGTCATTATTATTAAATAGGTGAGAGCGAACACAGACAGGAAAAAAAGACATGGCAAGAACAAAGGACAAGTCTGAGATGAATAGGAAATACAAACGGGTGACAAAACTACTTATAATAGTTGAAACAACGAAACTTTCAGTTCTAGACAGCAAGACGTTGCTGCACCGAAACTAAGATTCCCGTTGCTACAGGACTGCAAATCTTGATCCTTCAGAAAATCTAGAAACTAGACTCTCTGCCGAATCCAGCGCATATACACAAGTCATACATCAGCTACAGTAATAGGGTTCAAAACAGTGTTTTACACAGAATTTAGGTTCAGCCAGAATATGCAAAGTATTGTTTATATGCATGAAAAGGGTCTAAAAACATCATAATTAAATCTAAAAAAAATCTGGAAGGTTCCCAAGCATGTCTAATCTTAACATATAATATTTCATGAAATTCCATTACATATAGTACAGTCTATTTAATTTAGAAAATAGAGTAATGTAGTAAAACTTCAAATCTGAAAGTTCAGACATAGCAGTTTCAAAATAGTGATGATTCACAAAATACAATTCGAAAACCAAATCCGTCAAAAGGGTGATAAAATAGACAAATTAGGCTACAGTTCATATACACAAAGTTTTCCTCAGAAATGAATAGAATAAGGTTGAAAACATAATTCTTTACTGGACAGCATGTAGTTTGAAAATATATTGATTGGTTTCATAAGTATAAAATGAGTTACAAAAGTCAATAAATAATTTCACAAAAATTAGGGGCTGATCCCAGTCATAACTAAACATACCCAGGAAAATATCAATTCTAAATCCTACTTTAATCATCAGTTTTAAAATATTGGTTCATGCAAAAATCATATAATTCAGAATCTGGAATTTACGATACAACTGCAGTAAAACAACGATAACTCGTGCATCAAAAGTCGGAATTCAGATCCGTCGAAAGTTCTGAAAACTAGAAAATAAGGCCTACCAATCATGTTCACAAATTAATTTATTTTACTGATGTTAATAGATTCGAAATTACTGTACTAAAGTAGGGCAGCAGTACAAAGAAACTTCTTTTATGCATTTCATCAAACAGTTTAATTACAAACGATCCAATTTAAGATGTAATACAAAGCATGGTATATAGGTTACTCAATCAGCATGGCATGTGTATTAACAGTCTATAATGAGATATTACATCTAACAAAGCATTCATGTAACAATTATCTACAACATGCGATTTGTCACAAACAAGCATATACACATCAAGATGTCCGTCTAATCTAAATTTTTTTTCATTCAGTGTGTGACAACTACTGTGAGACACTCATGATCAAGAGATGAGGGAACGGATCAACAAACAAGATATGGTTATCATGAGAGTGACAACAAAATGCATGCAAGACTACTTACGTTATTTAACTTGTATGAAGAACAAATACATACAAGCTACTTGCCTGATAACGACAACGAAGATGATGAAAGAATAACGGGAACGGATCCCGACACACGAACACAAACACGTGCACAAGGGACAGCACGTACAACAGCAAGATGACTAACACCAATACACGTACGACGCATGTGCTCACACACAGAGCGACGGTAGCAGCGACGGACAGCAGCAACAGTAGCGGTGACAACTTCGACAGTGACAGCAAGGCGAAACGGTGGGGATCATGGCAGTGTCGAGGGTAGCTCGACCACGGCAGTGATGATAGAGGACGAAGATGACGACGATAGTAGTAGGCACGGTGCTCGAGCGGGGACAGGGGGGACATAGGGGCGAGGGGATCGGGTGGTCGCTGTGGGGTGTGTACGGCGAGACGGATGGGAGGAGCGGGCGAGAAAGGGGGTGTCGGCGATGGGGATTAAGGCGACGTCGGCAGGGAGCAGTAGAGGAGATAGAGAGGTCGGGGGGGGGGGGGATGGCTGAAGCTAGAGAGTAGGGATTAGGGTTAGGGTGTGATTAGTAGGGTTATATAGAATCAAAGCGGGTTTGGGTTACTGGGTAGTATCCAATAGGAAGAAAAAGATTCAAATATTAAATAAATAGGCCACGAACTAGGTTTAGTCAATATACAAGAAGAAGAACAAATCTTGAATCAATCAGATTGGAAAATAAAGGCTGAATCAAAGCAAAAAATAAATTTATATAAGGAGGGAAAAAACAACACACGATTCAAAAGGGACAAAATAAATACAATGAAAAATTAAAATAACCAAGGATTTAATTAAATACATACAAAAATACAAGAATGAGTCACATTGATTACAAGTTGTTATCATCATTACACCACTTAAATGTCACTATCATATGTACATGCTTATATATGTCATTGTCACGCTTGCATGTACTTCATGCAATGTTGCAGACACATATAAGGCCTTGTTATTTAGCCTAATCATTTTAGGCCTACTAACTAACCGATGCTCAATACTAATTCCTACTAGCCCATTTATTATTAATGCTATTTCCACTAATCCTAGGGTATTATATATATATATATATATGCTCAATACTAATTCCTACTAGCCCATTTATTATTAATGCTATGTCCACTAATCCTAGGGTATTTATATATATATATATATATATATATATATATATATATATATATATATATATATATATACTCACCCACATTTCTTTTAACTTTTCCATTTTCAGATTTAAAAAAAGTTTTAAAAGTAAAAAAAACTTTCTATTTTGTTTTCCATATTCTGAAGGAAAAAAATCATCTCATCGCATTGTGCTCATTGATTTGTTTACTATTTTTTGTATGTGTGCTTTTATCTCTCTATTTTTCTTGTAGTTTGAATTGGGCAAACACCACCCGTTAAGTCAACACTTCACATTGTTTTGTTGCATAACCTTCATAGGTTTTAGGAAGCCACAATCATTGTGGCATCCTACAGTACGGGTCCCTTTGGGTATACCACAGAAAGGGGTTCAGCTTTGCCTCCTTCTAAAGGTTAACCATCAGCTGTCGAGGTTGTACTTTTTCCCTAAAATAGTTAGAAACCACACCTAATCTTTAGGAACCACCCATACCGGATCATCATTTCATTCATCATTGATTTGAATTTGGTTGTTCTGCATTGATTATTATGAACTCATATATTAACATGGTGGTTATGAATTACGGTTTCACAATATTTGATGTTGAACCCCTTTACAACAAGTTCTATTGTTAATCCATTCAAGAGAAGCGCAAATGTAGAAGAAGAATTCAATGAAGTGGTATCTCCAAAATGTTCAAATAACCCTTGTGATGGAAGAATTTGCAAGCACACAAAATCGCAACAAATAGTATAGCTTAAAAGAAAAGAGTGTCGAACCTACAATGACTAATTATTTTATTAAGTACGGAAATTCACCAGATTAACTACTATTTGGAGAATCAAATTATGATGAAAACACCAATTAAATTAAATTAAACTAAAGGAAAAACTAAACTAATTAAAAAGAACGAAAATCTGAAATTTTAGGGTTAATTAATAGTAAAATTAACTCTAGGCATTTCAATTTCATCTGGCTAATCCCACACAATTTATAATTTCATGAAACTAAAAACTCTACTTTTTCACATAGCAGACCAAAATTTCCTAATTATTCAATGTCTTATCTCGAATAACACCAAACATATCTCCAACTAATAATTCGTCATATCTCTATGCAAATTTAATTATTTGAAGATTCGTTAAGTCCTATGGATTTCTCAACGGTCATATTAATTGCGGTAAATTATCTCTAATTTCACTCAATCAATGGTGTTTAATTCTATAATTCCATATCACAAGTTACCTCTCGGCTTCCCCCATGATTCAATAAATCAAACAATAGTTGGCCAGACAATTGTCCGCATTAAGAACAAAAATTAAACACACAACCAAACTATGCTACATCAAAGTCCTAAAAAAATAAAATTAATTCATGACATATTTGAAACTAGTAAACATCTTATTAGATTGCATAATAATAAAAAAATAGAAGAGAGAAGAAAGCACTCATTTTGTTGTTGTTGCTTGAAACCGCAAATCAAATCTCGAGCTTCTCCTAAAAAAAAATCAAGGCTCAGCCAAAAAAATCCATGTCTGGCTTTTTCTCCTCTCCTTTGGTTTCGGGTCTCGTGCAGCCACCTTCCCAATTTCTTACTTTTTTTCTCTCCCTAGAGATCTGTGAGCCACCTTCTTATATTTTTTTTAAAAATTTTGTTCAAATTTTTTTTGCCTCTCCTTTTCTTGGTTCTCGGTCCCCTCGTTCTTATGGGGGGGGGGTTTAAATAGGTTTAGTTAAATAAGATTATGATTAGTTAATTAGTTAATTAGTTAAATTTCCAAGATTAAGATTAATCTTTTGAATTTTAAATTAATCAACCAACTAACGATTATCCAAACTCAATTCAATCCCTATCTTCTCCTCTCAATCCGTACTATTTCTTTTTTTTAATATTTTTTTACACAATTTTTTTCCACCCCCTAATTGACCATATTATTTTCTATTGGTTCTTCAAAAGGCAAATTTGTAAAAATATGTATTGGAGTGCTCGAATCTTCTTGAAATCCTCACATATAATCAATTTGAATTTTGAAATCCTTATCCATGTTTTCTTCCTTGGTTTTACCAAAACGTTCACTTTTTGCACTTATCCATCCCATTCCTTAAAAAACAAACAAACAAATAAAAATAAGTTGAAAAAAGATGAAAGGATCTTTCTGATTCTTGAAGAATGAGGGGAAAAGCGATTGATCGAGAAAGATCTCTTGTTCTTATTAGATTAGAATTATTAGAATTAGAAGATCATGATTTGATCCACATATGTTTGGTAAAAAGAATAATCTTCTCCTTTGATCATAAATGGAAAGTGTTCAATTAGAACACGAATAAACAATAAACGAGAAATTGCAACTTTAATACGTAATAAGTGTAATGAAAATTATGTTAAAATTATACTCGTTAAATACCTCCAAACTTAAGATTTTGCTTGTCCTCGAGCAAGAAGGAAAACCTTAAATCAAAGGATAATAATCATAATTAGCCTCAACTCATTGCACCAAAAGGTTTTATCATGCAAGCAGTAAATTTTTAACTTAATACATAAACAATAGCAAATAAATAAAAACTAAGCATACTCACTTTCTCCAGTGTAATTATTCATACATAATTCCAAATCCAATCATATTTGTCATGCAATTAACACAACTTAATCATGTAACAGCTCAATCTGCGATCACCCATTTTCATCACTATAAACTGGGTAGCAAACTTAAGATTATTTTTTTTTCTCTCTCTCTAAGTTGTCACTTGCATTTTGACGTGAATGCAAACATTTGTCATGGATGCACCCGGTTACTCAACAAGTCACTCATTTAGAGTGCTTTTGCATACCCATATTTCAAGTTGTTATTTGATGTAAAAGTAAACATTGGTGATGAATACCCCTAGTTACTAAGCAACTCAAAATATTGGAATAGATAAAACTTTATTCATTGAATTATTTAATCATTATTACTTTATTTACTTAAACCCTGTTTAGGAATAGATCAAAGGGGATAATCACAAGAAAAACATCACACTCATCTTTTATGCATAATCACATGACTCTCATAATCCTGTAAGGAATTTTGAGCTTCAATAATCCTAAAAATAAACAAGTATGCTTAATCTTGCTTTATAAGATATTGCCTATCCTAAATGAAAAAAATGCAATGCTTTAGCACAATAAACAACTCAAAAGTGTAATGGCAATCATAATTTAAGCCACTTTTTTATATATATAAAATTTTTAACCCCTTCCCAATATATATGTGTAACCCCTGTTTTTTGTTTTGTGTATTTTTGAGTGTATTTTTTGTTTTGGTGTATTTCTCTTTTTGTATATTTTCCTGGACCGTATATTGGTTTTTATTTTCAATAAATTCATTTTGTTATTTGGGTCATCTTTTTTATTTTAAATTATTGATCCAATTGTCTCATTTGTTTCATCTCTATTTGATCGACCTACTTTTGATTCTCTTTATTCAATTTGCTCGTGCCTATTTTTTTATTTGTTGTTTTTTTGTGCCCTGTCTAATTTTTTTATATATTAATTTTGATCACCATATTTCTTTTTATTTATTCAACCCATTCATTTAACCCATTTAGCTTTATATTAAACCTATTAATAACTACCATTATCCCATTCTGAACCTATAAACCATTCCAAATACCCATTTATCAAACCATCAGACCCATTTACCATTTACTTTCTTATTCACCTATTACTCTTAAACCCATAGCCTGTTAATTAATACCCAACCCATTTACCTAATTACTACCCACACCTAAACCCTATATACTACCCGTTACCCTGTAGCCGTCACCAGTCTCTTTCCCCCCCTAAACCTGATTCTACATACATATATATATATATATGACTATAGTTTTCTCTGTTTACCCATCCTCTGCATTAAATCCCTAGCCGAACTTTGCCTTTGTACTCCTCCCGACCTCCCTATCTCTCCCCATACCGTCTGCTCCTCCTGAGGATCCCTGCTCTCGTCCCATTTCTGTTCCTCCCCGTCTCTCCCTAGTGCCGGCCTCCAACAGCCACTGTGGGCTGTGCCATGTTGCCCTCCCAAAAACAACACAACCTCGTGCTGTTTTCCTGTGCAACACAGTGCCTCTTGGCTGTCGATCTCCGTCTCTCTTCAGGTGCGAGTATAGTCGTGGTGTGGGTAGTTTCGTGTTCTCGTTGATTTGCGGTTGTTGCTCGCTTTTGGTTCGTCATGGTTCGTGGGTTTTTCGTTCGTGGTTCGTTGTGTTCGTTGCTCCGGGAATCCGTTCCCGTTATTCTTGCTTGGAGTTGTTTTCGTCGTCGGTTAAGGCAAGTAACTTGTACTCAACTTCTTTGTATGATACAAGTCATAAATTCCGCTTGTAGTGTAGTTGGGCTCTAGAGACATCTCGTGCGTGATGTATTTTGATGAGTATTGTCTCTATAGTGCTATTAACCATAGTTGCCTCATGACACAAATTTGACATGAAACAACTTAGGTTTTGATCGTTCTTGATGTGATTATATTTGTAGATAATTATGAGAAATCGTGTGTTTGTTTGGATACATGTGATGTACTTGTTGTGGACATGCCATATATCATATTTCATGATGTTTGGATATTTAGTAGACTCTATAACATATTTGGTTGTGTTTGGGACGAGTTTCATATGTTGTATGTTGATTTGTTGTTAAGAGGAAAATCTGTACTTTGTCGATGATCAGTTTTGATTCCTATTTTCAACCATATTAAGGTCAGTATCTTAACTTCAGTATTAAACATGATTTTTAGAGAAATCCGCCTTCTTTCCGAACTCTCTGACCTTAATCGATTTCGTTTTCGTATGTGTAAGATATGATTGTTTTACTACAGAGGTGTATTTCATTTCCAGATTTCGTTTCTTGATGATTTCGATGACTAAACTATTTTGATACTAGTGCTAAGCATATTATTTTGATATGAAATTTTGCACAGTATTTCTATACCTATTTAGGAATTATCCAGAATTTTGGTGGATTTTATTGATGAGTTTTATATACCGTTTTGTGCTCATTTATAAAAACTATACTTGCTGGATTTTTCTCGCTGTTTTGAAAAGATTTGTATTTTCACCCTAATTCCTTTTCCTTTACGAAAAATATTTATGAAATATGAAAGTTAGCATATTTTGTTTATTTTCATCCCCCTTTGGCAGATTTGGATTTCGTTTCACGGTTTGCGAGATATTACAGTTTTCATACAGCAGTGTTGGGAATTCCAGATTTGTCAAACTATCATTTCTTGATGTTTTCTGATTTTTGTTGGCTAAACTAATCTTACTGGAAAATTATGAAACTTTATTTTCTGATACTAGACATATACGGGAATACCCCAGATTTTTTCTGGATTTATTTGAGATGTTATGATGCTGTTTTCCTGACTGGAAATTCAATTTACTGATTTCTTGTTGAACTTATTTTCTGGTTTCAAATTAGTTTTGAGTTATGTTTTTCTAAAACACTATATGACTTATTTGTATCCTCTAGATTCGGTTGGAAATCTATTTTCCAGATTCTCCGACGGATTCAGGTTTTGATATTTGTGGTAGCGGGAATCGCTGTTTTAGTACTGTACTGTCTTGCTAACCTGAATTCGAACTTACACTTTTTACTCTTTTATACGACTATCTATCATTTGTACATGTTTATCTATCACCCTGAACCTGTTACATGTTTATACCATGTTATTCTTGACCTGTTTATGACACATACATATCTTTCTGATAATAATAATAAATGACTAAGCTGGGGTTTAAGGAAAAGATCTAGTAGTGAAAAATTATAGAAATGTGTACTCGGAGGAGGACCACTAGGTTCTGACTGTTACTGTTACTATTACTGTTACTGTTACTGTTACTGATACCTGAGTACACTGCCCTATATGATCCCCTACAAAATTTAAAACGAAACTTTTTAAATGTAGTAACCATGCGATAAAAAGATGGCGCATGAAGTGCTACCTAGTTTGTAATAGACACAATACTGTAAGAATATAACACTATTACTGTTACACTGAAACTGTTATACTGTTAGACTATTATACTGTTATACTGTTACACTGAACATACTGTTACACTGATACACTGAACATACTGCTACTAATACTGTTACTGGACACTGTTAAGTTGCCATATGACATTGTTACTTGACACATGTTACTTATACCTATTAGTATACCATGCTAGTTGACTTTGCTTGACTGATTCATGATAGATATTACTGTTGATGTGTTATACCATGCTATATTTGTTTCCGCTGTTATTTAGATTTGTTTCCCATGTACTTGTATCATGCACTATAAGCGGTCCGTAACTTGCATTGACGGGTACTTTTTTCTTTTTCCTTCTCCTACAATTTATTAATTGCAGATCAGGATGGTCGTCTGCCCGATGGTATTGCAGAAATGAAATATTAGTGCTGGATTTCTTTTTGCTATTATTATCATCATTGTTGCTTTGAATAATGTATTTGAGTACTTGAATTCATTTGTATTTGGGCAATGTGACCCAGGATATTATTAACTGTCCAGACTTGATTTATTTGGGATTATTGAAGTTTGGTTTTAGGTAAATTTCTGTTGGTATATTTGATTCGATTATGCATACTTGGTTGATTCTTTTGCTTCTGACTCTAATTGTTTCTGTGAGATATTGTAAAGATTCTGAACAGCTTATGGATTATGAAAACCATTCGCTGGGCTTTTGTCGTGTATCCATATTCCGTATTCTTTTTGGGAAGCGGGGTGTGATAAGGTTTTAGTGGTATCAGAGCCCAGGTTTGACTAATGTATTAGTTTTGCTGATATATTAGACAAGCTTGGCTCATACTGGGATCGGCTCAACATTTCATCAACCATGCATGCATAAATGAATTAGTTATTATCAACCTTAATCTGGATGCTGATTGTTTTTGGTTTTGTATAGACTATGGCTTGTAGTGGTTCTTGTCGTATTCGGATGATCAGCCTGGGCTTGAGGCTATCACCGCTGTGCTTGAGTGCTTGATCAATATGCAGCAGAACCATAGCGATTTGGTGATGGATACTTTGGAAGCTGCTCGAGTTCCTCCGCCCGCTGTGCCTATGCAGGCAGCTCTTTCTCCCCGTCTGGATACAGTCACGGACTTCATGAGACTGCATCCCGACAGGTTTTTAGGCACCGAGACACCTTTGGAGGCTGAACAGTGGTTGATTCAGACAGAGCAACTGCTTTTGGCAGCTAGAGTTGCAGATGCAGATCGAGTAGACGTGGTTGCCATTCATCTGGTGGACTTGGCTTATATTTGGTGGATGTCCGAGTCCGAAAGGCTCGAAAGACCGATCACTTGGACTACATTCACTAGGGGCTTCTTGGAGAAGTTCTTTTCTAGCAGCACTAGAGTGGAGATGGAGCAACAATTCTTGGCCCTGAAACAGGTTGGTCGTTATTTCTAGTAATAGAATTTTGTTACATATTATCCATACAATGTTGTAACTTGAGACATTCTTGAAACAGGGCTTCAGGTTTATAGATGAGTACACAGCTGAATTTACTAGAGTCAGTCGCTTCGCAGCCGTTCTTGTGGCGAACGAAGAAGACCGGGCTCGTAGATTCATTTTGGGGCTTGAGCGTGAGATTAGGGTGCATCTTGTCTCCCTTCGCTTGTGTAATTATGTAGAAGCTCTTGAGGCAGCTCGTGCTCAGGAGAAGGCTCGTGGTGGTTTGGCTCTTTCTCAGCGGACTGTTCCGCACTCCTCTACTGTTGTTAGGCCTTCTAGTGGGCCTATTTGGAAGCTTGTTCCTGTCCTTCCTATTAGGGCAGCTCCTTACTCTTCTGCTGGTTTTCAGATGGGTGGTTTTTGTGACTTCTGCCAGGTGTCTGGACATGACCGTAAGAACTATTGGCACGTCAACTGCCAGTGCTTTACGTGTGGCACCACTGATCATTCTGTGCAGGATTGTCCTCAGCCGCAGCAGTAGTTGGCTCTTCCATCCAGGGGTCCAATTCAGCAGGTTGCCCTAGCTTGTGGTCCAGTAGGCCACCGCTTCCTCCTAAGCGCCAGATTATCGGTCAGAGGACCGCTATTTCGAGGAGAGGTCAGGCTTTCAACCTGACTGCTGCAGAGGCTGAGTCAGCTGAAGGTGTCTTTGCAGGTGTATTTTGTTATTGTTTTGTTATTTTATTGTCTTTCTTTTGTTTCTTTTCATTTCTCTTGTATTTGTTTCTTCCATTTTATCTTTCCGCATTTTGTTTTCCTCACCCCTATTCGACCATTCTTTGTTCTCTTGTCTTTTGATTCTATCTTAGGTATCATCCAAGTTTGCGCTTTCCCTGATCATGTTCCTTTTGATTCCGGGGCAACCCATTCTTTTGTCTCCTCTCGATTTGTGGCTCATCATCAGTTGGAGTGTAGCACCATGTCAGAGCCTTGGAACATTGTGATAGGTGGTGGAGTTTTCGTTTGTTCTCGAGAGTGCAGGCAGTGTCCCATAATTATTGGTAGCGCAAACTTCAAAGCCAATTTGATTGTAATTGGGAATTCAGGATTCGACGTTATTCTGGGTATGGATTGGTTGATGAAACCCACACCATTATTGATTGCCATGCCAAGAAAGTCATGTTCAGAATTCGAGATCGCGCAGAGTTTGAGTTCCATGCCGGGGAGTCTTCCTTCGGCCGAGCTGTAGTTGATCAGGAGGTTTGTGCGATGGAATTGCATTCAGGGTGTGAGGCTGCGCTGCTAGTGGTTCGGAATTTCTTGGATGTTTTTCCAAAGGAGTTGCCTGGCTTACCTCCTGATAGGGATGTAGAGTTCGGTATTGAAATTCATCATAGTACGGTGCCTATATCGAAGAGTCCCTACAGGATGGCACCGGTTGAGCTAGCAGAGCTTAAGGTGAAGATTTAGGAGTTGCTTGATTTGGGGTTCATTAGACCCAGTGTTTCGCCTTGGGGTGCTCCAGTCCTTTTTGTCAACAAGAAGGATGGTAGTCGTCGACTGTGTGTGGATTATCGGGAACTAAACAGTATTACTGTGAAGAACCGGTATCCGTTTCCCAGGATCTATGATTTGTTTGACCAGTTGAGTAGGGCTGTTGTTTTCTCGAATTTGAATCTTCGTTCTGGGTATCATCAGGTCAAAGTGAAGGCAACTGATATACAGAAGTCTGCTTTCAGGACCAGATATGGCAACTATGAGTACCTTGTGATGTCGTTCGGGGTCACGAATGTGCCTGCTGTATTTATGAGTCTTATGAACCATGTCTTTTCTCAGTTCTTGGATAGATTTGTGGTGGTCTTCATTGATGATATTTTGATGTATTCTCGGAATCGGGAAGATCATGCTGAGCATATTAGAGTGGTTCTGCAGACTTTGAGAGAGAATCAGCTCTATGGAACACTCAGCAAGTGCGAGTTTTGGCTCTACAGGGTTTCATTCTTGGGGCACATTATCTCGGGTAATGATATTTCTGTGGATCCGACCAAGGTTGAGGTTGTGAAGGACTGGCCGGTTCCCAAGTCAGTTTTAGAGGTCAGGAGTTTTCTTGGTTTGGCTGGCTATTATTGAAATTCATCCAAGATTCTTCGAAGATAGCGGGACCATTGACTAAGCTGACTGGTAAGGATCAGAAGTTCTGTTGGTCTGATGAGTGTGGTGTGGCTTTTGTTGAGTTGAAGAACAGATTAATGTCAGTGCCTGTGTTGACTATTTCGGATGGTTCAGGCAGATTTGTTATTTACTGTGATGCTTCTGGTAAGGGTCTTGGAGTAGTTCTGATGCAGAAGGGTCGAGTCGTTGCGTATGCATCGAGGCAGTTGACGCCATATGAGAAGAACTATCCGACTCATGATTTGGAGTTAGCAACAATGATCTATGCTTTAAAGCTATGGAGACATTATTTACTGGGAGACCGAGTGGAGATCTTTACAGACCACAAAAGTCTCAAGTACCTCTTCACTCAGAAGGAGTTAAACATGAGGCAAAGGCATTGGTTGGAACTTATGGCCAATTATGACATCAGTTTGCAATGCCATCCTGGTAAAGTAAACTTGGTGCCAGATGCTTTGAGCAGGAGACTGGCAGTTATGTTCTTGACTCAGTAGAGGGATCTGATTGAGCAGATGCAGAGGTTGGAGTTGGATGTTTTGTTGCTGAGTTCTGGTCGGAGTTGTTTGGCGCTCCAGCTTCAGTAGTCTCTTTTTGATCAGATTAAGGAGGCGCAGGCTGGTGATGCGCATTTGCAGGGTTTTCGAGCTGAGGTTGAGTCTGGGTCCAGGACGGACATGGTTATTCATGCTGATGGATCGCTTCGTTTTGGGTCCATATTATGTGTCCCGAAGGGTGAAGTTCGTCAAAGGTTGCTTGAGGAAGCTCACCAGTCATCTTATTCTATCCATCCTAGCGGTACTAAGATGTATCGGGATCTGAAGCTTCATTTCTGGTGGCATGGTATGAAGAGCGCTGTGGCTCGGTTTGTTGCTCAGTATTTGATCTACCAGAAGGTTAAGGCAGAGCATCAGAAAACTGCTGGACTTCTTCAACTACTTCCTATTCTAGAGTGGACGTGGGAACATATCACTATGGACTTTGTGACCGCTTTGCCGAGGAGTCTTAAGGGTTATAATGCTATTTGGGTGATTGTCGACCGTTTGACGAAGAGTGCTCACTTCATTTCTTTTCGTATCGGCCGGTCTACTGAGAGCCTAACTGAGAGGTACATGCAAGAGATTGTTAGACTTCATGGGGTTCCAGTTAGTATGGTATCCGACAGGGATACGAGATTCAGATCTTAGTTCTGGGAGAGTCTTCAGAGCAGTTTGGGGAGTAAATTAAAGTACAGTATAACTTTTCATCCCCAGAATAATGGACAGTCAAAGAGGACCATCCAGATTCTTGAGGACATATTGAGGTCCTGTATGCTTCAGTTTGGTGGATCATGGGAGGACCATTTGCATTTCGTAGAGTTCTCGTACAATAACAGTTTTCAAGCCAGTATTAAAGCTGCTCCGTTCGAGGCACTTTATGGACGGAAGTGCAGATCGCTAGTGTGCTGGGATGACATTGGTGAGAGAAAGTTGTTGGGTCCAGAGTTGATCACCAGGATAGTTGATGTGGTGGTTCAGATCAAGAAGCATCTGTAGGCAGCTCAGGATAGGCAGAGGTGATGGGGTGAAGTCCAACGGGGGGCTTTGGAGTTTGAAGTTGTTGACCATGTTTTTCTAAAGGTATCGCCTTTGCGGGGTGTCATTCGGTTCGGTGGTGGGGGCAAGCTTAGCCCTAGATTTATTGGGCCGTTTGATATTGTGGAGCAAGTAGGCAAGGTGGCCTATCGTCTTGCATTGCTGCCAGAGTTATCTGGTGTGCACGATGTATTCCATGTCTCACAACTCAGGAGATATATCCAAGATGAGAGCCACGTGATTGACTATTCTGAGTTGATCGTTCGACCAGATTTGACTTGTGAGATTCTGCCAGTTGTTATTATGGATCGACGGGAGAAAGTGCTTAAGAACAAGGTTATCAAGTTGGTTTGTGTTGCTTGGAATCCTTACTCGCCCGGTGAGTCGACTTAGGAGCTGGAGGAGGAGATTCAGCAGAAGTTTCCTCATTTGTTTGAGTAGTTTTTGTTTTTATTTTGGGGTTACCCTATGTATCTTCTTGTTTGAATTTCGAGGACGAAATTCTTTTTGTTAGGTGGGTAGGATTGTAATCCCTGTTTTTCGTTTTGTGTATTTTTTAGTGTATATTTTGTTTTGGTGTATTTCACTTTTTGTATCTTTTCCTGGACCGTATATTGGTTTTTATTTTCAATAAATTCATTTTGTTATTTTTTTCATCTTTTTTATGTTGAATTCTTGATCCAATTGTCTCATTTGTTTCGTCTCCATTTGATCGACCTACTTTTGATTCTCTTTATTCAATTTGCTCGTGCCTATTTTTTTATTTGTTGTTTTTTTTTTCTGTGCCCGTCTCATTTTTTAATATTAATTTTGATCACCATATTTCTTTTAATTTATTCAACCCATTCATTTAACACACTTAGCTTTATATTAAACCTATTAATAACTACCATTATCCCATTCTGAACCTATAAACCATTCCAAATACCCATTGATCAAACTATCAGACCCGTTTACCATTTACTTTCTTATTCACCTATTACTCTTCAACCCATAGCCTGTTAATTATTACCCAACCCATTTACCTAATTACTGCCCATACCCGAACCCTATATACTACCCGTTACCCTGTAGTCGTCACCAGTCTCTTTCCCCCCTAAACCTAATTCTACTTACATATATATGTGACTATAGTTTTCTCTGTTTACCCATCCCCTACAATAAATCCCTAGCCGACCTTTGCTTATGTACTCCTCCCGACCTCCCTGTCTCTCCCCATCCCGTCTGCTCCTCCTGAGGATCCCTTCTCTCATCCCACTTCTGTTCCTCCCCGTCTCTCCCTGGTGCCGGCCTCCGACAGCCACCGTGGGCTGCACCGTGTTGCCCTCCCGAAAATAGCACAACCCCGTGCAGTTTTCCTTTGCAATGCAGTGCCTCTAGGCTGCCAATCTCCGTCTCTCTTCGGGTGCGAGTGTAGTCGTGGTGTGGGTAGTTTCGTGTTCTCGTTGATTCGCGGTTGTTGCTCGCTTTTGGTTTGTCGTGGTTCGTGGGTAGTTTCCTCATTTGTTTGAGTAGTTTTTGTTTTTATTTTGGGGTTACCCTATGTATCTTCTTGTTTGAATTTCGAGGACGAAATTCTTTTTGTTAGGTGGGTAGGATTGTAATCCCTGTTTTTCGTTTTGTGTATTTTTAGTGTATTTTTTGTTTTGGTGTATTTCACTTTTTGTATCTTTTCCTGGACCGTATATTGGTTTTTATTTTCAATAAATTCATTTTGTTATTTTTTTCATCTTTTTTATGTTGAATTCTTGATCCAATTGTCTCATTTGTTTCGTCTCTATTTGATCGACCTACTTTTGATTCTCTTTATTCAATTTGCTCGTGCCTATTTTTTTATTTGTTGTTTTTTTTTTCTGTGTCCGTCTCATTTTTTAATATTAATTTTGATCACCATATTTCTTTTAATTTATGCAACCCATTCATTTAACCCATTCAGCTTTATATTAAACCTATTAATAACTACCATTATCCCATTCTGAACCTATAAACCATTCCAAATACCCATTGATCAAACCATCAGACCCGTTTACCATTTACTTTCTTATTCACCTATTACTCTTCAACCCATAGCCTGTTAATTATTACCCAACCCATTTACCTAATTACTACCCATACCCGAACCCTATATACTACCCGTTACCCTGTAGTCATCACCAGTCTCTTTCCCCCCCTAAACCTAATTCTACTTACATATATATGTGACTATAGTTTTCTCTGTTTACCCATCCCCTACAATAAATCCCTAGCCGACCTTTGCTTATGTACTCCTCCCGACCTCCCTGTCTCTCCCCATCCCGTCTGCTCCTCCTGAGGATCCTTTCTCTCATCCCACTTCTGTTCCTCCCCGTCTCTCCCTGGTGCCGGCCTCCGACAGCCACCGTGGGCTGCGCCGTGTTGCCCTCCCGAAAATAGCACAACCCCGTGCAGTTTTCCTGTGCAACGCAGTGCCTCTAGGCTGCCAATCTCCGTCTCTCTTCGGGCTGAAGCAATGCCAATGATTGTCTTTTTTAATCAAAAGTAGGTGTTGAAGGATTGTCGGGTGCAAGTGTAGTCGTGGTGTGGGTAGTTTCGTGTTCTCGTGATTCGCGGTTGTTGCTCACTTTTGGTTTGTCGTCGTTCGTGGGTTTTCGTTCATGGTTCATTGTGTTCGTTGCTCCGGAAATCCATTCCCGTTATTCTTGCTTGGAGTCGTTTTCGTCGTCGGTTAAGGCAAGTAACTTGTACTCAACTCCTTTGTATGATACAAGTCATAAATTCTGCTTGTAGTATAGTTGGGTTCTAGAGACAACATGTACGTGATGTATTTTGATGAGTATTGTCACTATAGTTCTATTGACCATAGTTGCCATACGACACAAATTTAACATGAAACAACTTATGTTTTGACCGTTTTTTATGTGATTATATTTGTTGGATAATTATGAGAAATTGTGTGTTTGTTTGGATCCATGTAATATACTTGTTGTGGATATGCCATATACCATATTTCACGATGTTTGGAAATTTAGTAGACTCTGTAACATGTTTGGTTGTGTTTGGGATGAGTTTCATATGTTGTATGTTGATTTGTTGTTAAGAGAAAAATCTGTACTTTGTCGATAATCAGTTTTGATTGCTATTTTAGACCATATTAAGGTCAGTATCTTAACTTCAGCATTAAACATATTTTTAGAAAAATCCGTCTTCTTTTTGAACTCTCTGACCTTGATCGATTTCATTTTCGTATGTGTGAGATATGATTGTTTTACTACAGAGGTGTAATTCATTTTCAGATTTCGTTTCTTGATGATTTCGATGACTAAACTATTTTGATACTAGTTCTGAGCATACTATTTTGATCTGAAATTTTGCACATTATTTCTATATCTATTTAGGGATTACTCAGAATTTTTGTGGATTTTATTGATGAGTTTTATGTACCATTTCATGCTCGTTTATAAAAACTATACTTGCTGGATTTTGCTCGCTGTTTTGAAAAGATTTGTATTTTCACCCTAATTCCTTTTCCGGTATGAAAAATATTTATGAAATATGAAAGTTAGCCTGTTTTGTTTATTTTCATCTCCCTTTGGAGGATTTGGATTTCGTTTCACAGTTTGCAAGATATTACAGTTTTCGTACAGCAGTGTTGGGAATTCCAGATTTGCCAAACTATCGTTTCTTGATGTTTTCCGATTTTTGTTGGCTAAACTATTATTACTTGAAAATTATGAAACTTAATATTCTGATACTAGACATATAGGGAAATACTCCAGATTTTTTCTAGATTTATTTGAGGTGTTTTGATGCTGTTTTCCTGACTGTGAATTTGATTTACTGATTTCTGGCTGAACGTATTTTCTGGTTTCAAATCAGTTTTGAGTTATGTTTTTCTAAAACACTATATGACTTATTTGTATCCGCTGGATTCGGTTGGATGTATATTTTCCAGATTCTCCGACGGATTCAGGTTTTGATATCTTTGGTAGCAGGAATCGCTATTTTAGTACTGTACTGTCTTGTTGTCCTGAATTCGAACTTACACTGTTTTACTCTTTTATATGACTGTCTATCATCTGTACATGTTTATCTGTCACCTTGAACCTATTAAATGTTTATACCATGTTATTCTTGACCTGTTTATGACACATACATGCATGTCTGATAATAATAATAAATGACCAAGCCGGGGTTTAAGGAAAAGATCTAGTAGTGGGAAATTATAGAATTGTGTACTCGGAGGAAGACCACTAGGTTCTGACTGTTACTGTTACTATTACTAATTATCTGACTGCACACTTCCCTATAGGAAGGTGTACTCGGAGGAGGACCACTAGGTTCTAACTGTTACTGTTACTGTTACTTATACTTGAGTACACTGCCCTATATGATCCCCTACGAAATCTAAAATGAACATGTTTGAATGTAGCAACCATGCGATAAAAGGATGGCGCATGAAGTGCTACCTAGTTAGTAATAGACACAATACTGTAAGAACATAACACTGATACTGTTACACTGATACTGTTATACTGTTATAATGTTTTACTGTCATACTGTTACACTGATACACTGAACATACTGCTACTGATACTATTATCTGATACTGTTACTGGACACTGTTAGTTGGCATATGACACTGTTACTTGACACATGTTACTTATACCTGTTAGTATACCTTGCTAGTTAACTTTGCTTTACTGATTCATGATAGATATTACTGTTGATGTGCTTTACCATGCTACATTTGTTTCCGCTGTTATTTAGATTTGTTTCTCATGTACTTGTATCCTGCACTATAAGCGGCCCGTAACTTGCATTGACGGGTACATTTTTTTCTTTTTCCTTCTCCTGCAATTTGTTAATTACAGATTAGGATGATCGTCTACCCGATGGTATTGGAGAAATGAAATATTAGTGCTGGATTTCTTTTTGCTATTATTGTCATTATTGTTGCTTTAAATAATGTATTTGAGTACTTGAATTCATTTGTATTTGGGCAATGTGACTCAGGATATTATTAACTGTCCAGACTTGATTTATTTGGGATTATTATAATTTGGGTTCAAGTAAATTTCTGTTGGTATATTTGATTTGATTATGCATACTTTGTTGATTCTTTTGCTTCCGACTCTGATTGTTGCTGTTGGATGTTGTAATGATTCTGAACAGCTTATGGATGATGAAAATCATTCGCTGGTCTTTTGTCGCGTATCCGTATTCGGTATTCTTTTTGGGAAGCGAGGCGTGACATTATGTATCACATTGTAATCGATAGGAAAATAAAAGGGAAAAGAAAAAGAATGTGAAAATTTCAGAATTTTTCCCCTGATTCATGTTGGAATTCTGGATGAAGGATGTTCATTATTTCAGTGATATCTAGAGTTGTAGATGTCTACATTCCCTGATTCTTTTTCCATTTGAAAGCTAAGACAATTTCTTTCGATCGGTATTTGATACATTTTTTCAGATTCAGACTCCATCAAGCCTAAAATCAGCCATCAAACTAGGTCTAGAAAATAACTCCGCTCGGAACCCCTAAACTTTTGCAATCCTATAAAATAAAATCAAAAACTAAAATTAAAGTTAACAAAAAGAAAAGAAATTCTAAAGAAAGGAAAAAAGCGGGTTACATCCCAAGAAGTGCTATGTTTTAAGTCTTCAGTCGGACATGGTAATTGAAATAGTTAGGTGATGCCAACATCCAACAACATAAGAATATTTTTTCTAACAACTTTCTTTATACGTGGATTAGGTTTTCTCTGTGCATCCCGCAAACGAGATGGCAGCGATTTAGGCTCGAGTTCGAGTGTTTCTTTCTTGAAGATGGCGTCTTTGATATCCCCATATCTTTGAATTTCAGCTGAGAAGAAATATAAATAGAGGGTACACCTTCTAAATACCGAACATAATTTGTTAAACACACTTCTACTGATAACTTTTCAACTTCAGCCCTATATGTCTCGTTCACAATTAAATTAATTTCACTAACTTGAAAACACAAGTGAACTTTGGCAGAAAACTCCTTGCATTTAAAGACGTCAAACGTTACTTGCTCATCCTCAACCCTCAAAATAAGTTTTTCTTGTTAGAAATTAATCAAAGCTCTCCCCGTAGCTAGGAAAGGTCACATCAAAATTAACGGAATTTGTTCATTTTCCTCCATGTCAATCATTATAAAATCAACTGGGAATATGAACTTGTTTACTTTTACCAAAACATCTTCAATTATACCTCATGGGTATTTGATAGATCTGTCCGCCAATTGAAAATAACTTGTAGTGGGCTTTGTTTCTCCAATACCAAGTTTCCTGAAAACCAAAAAAGGCAAAAGATTAATACTTGCTCCTAAATCACATAAAGCTTTATCAAAATAAGAATTTCCAATAGTGCAAGGAATTATAAAACTCCCTGGATCTTTCATTTTAGGAGGCAACTTATTTTGTGAAACTGCACTACACTCTTCGGTTAGGACCGCCATTTCATGCTCCCCTAACTTTCGTTTGTTTGATAAAATATGCTTAAATAATTTAGCATATCTTGGCATATGTTCTAAAGCTTCAATAAGAGGAATATTAATATGCCATTATAAAAAATATTTAAAAAACTAGAGAATTGATTATCGAGATTATTATTTTTTCAGTCTGTGCGAAAAAGGAATCGGTGGATCATAAGGTGAATTAGGACAAGTTTCAGAATGAAACTCTCTGGAAATAGTGGGGTTTGAAGCTCTTTTAATCTCCTTAGAGTTCCCAACATGGTGGTTAGCCAGCTGCTGCATTTGTTCATCCAAAACTGGCTCGGACATATCTTGCTTTTCAGCCATATTTTGTTCGGCGGTTTGTAATTGTGGCTGCTCAATTGTTCTCCCGCTTCTCAATACTATTGCATTGACATGCTCCTTTGGATTGGTCACGGTGTTATTGGGTGAGGTTCCTGCTGTCATCTTTAAAGCAATATTGGAAAGCTGACCAATCTGAGCCTCAATGTTGCGAATTGAAGCCACATTATTTTGGATCACCAAATCTGTCTTTTGCATTCATTGCATTAACATCTCCTCAAATGTCGGCTTATTTCTTGCTGTAAAAAATTTTGAGGTGGTATAATTGCACCTTGATTGTTGTTCCAAGAAAAATTGGGGTGATTTCACCATCCTGGATTATACGTGTTTGAATAAGGATTGCTTTGATGTTGGAAGTTGGACACAAAATTTGCTTGATCGGAATTTGGTTGAGCAAATGAATTTATCACTTGGCAATGAATACTTGAGAGATTTCCTGCACCTTGATCATAAATAATATTAGTTTGAATAACATTAACGTTCATATTACCTAGTTGTTTAGATAAAGTAGCAATTTATGTCGTCAAAATGGTAATAGGATCAAGCTCAAAAGTTCCAACCGCTTTTCTTGGCATTGCTCTCTCCGAAGACCATTGGTAAGTGTTAGACGCCATCTCCTCTAAAAGCTTATAAGTCATTTCATGAGTTTTTCTCATAAGAGCTCCTCTATCTGCTGCATCTACCATAGACTGATTTGTAACTCCCAAACCATTATATAATTTTTGGACTTGCAGCCATTTCAAAAGTTCATGATGATGACTTCTTAATAAATCTTTATACCACTCTCACGCATCATACAAAGACTTAGTTTCAAATTGAGTAAATGTGGTAATGTCATTCCTTAGCTTCGCTGTCTTTGCCGGAGGAAAATACTAAGCCATAAATTTTTCTGCTAATCTGTAACACCCACTTATTTTATAATTTCAAAATAGTCATTTGTAATTCTTTTATTGCTATCGAATATTATTGTTATTGTTGTTATTATACATAAATATACAATTTTATTTTATATAGATTCCTTAATTTAATTATTGATCCGGTGGAGTGGGTTTTATTAGATTTTATTACGAAAAATAGAACTATTAGGGTATATAAGTAATAGAAGAGCCTTTGAGGGGTTTATAATAAATTTTCCATTTTTAATTACTAATCTCACCCCTCCCCATCCTTTCTTCATTTCCTTCCAGACCTCCTCCCCCCCCCCCCCCACCCCCCGGCCAAGATCTCCTCATTTCTTCATTTCTTCAATTAGGCTTTTTTTTTTTCATTCCCATCAATTCTTAGCCTTTCTTAGAAATTGTTAAGGGATTTTAACTAATTTGAGGATGCTCTCCAATATCTCGGTGTAGGTTTCTCGAATTGGAATCTTGGAAGGTGAGAAATAAGTTCATTAAATTGTATAAGGTTTATCTTTTCAATTTTTAGCGAGAAAAATACTGTAGTAGGGAGATTGATTAGTTTTTTAATTGGTATGGTAGGAGTAAATTTGAAAAGAGTTAGGGTTTGGGTTAGAAATTAAAAGAGATTATATCTAAAATTTATTAGAGATTGACAATTGGAATTGCTATGAATTATGGGAAACAATTTAGAATAACTTTTTGAGGGTTTTATAGCTTAAAACCTAGTTAATAGAATTGTGAGTGTGTGCATACGTATAATGCACGCCTGGCGTTCGATGAAATGCTTGTAAGAACTCAAAGTATTTCCAGCTGTAAATTTGGACTGGTTTTTTAACTCCTATTTCCCGTATCTGTATTTTTCTACTGTATCTACATTCCTTATACTCTGTCTATCAATTTGAGATCTATATTTTGTTCCAATTCTAATAAAATTATTTCATTTGTTTCAACTCAATTTTTGTGCCAATATTTATTTCAATTTTATTGTTCGTATCTGCTCTGATTTGTCGTTCTTCATGAAGAATGGACTGATTCACCTCATCTATTTCTTTTTCCCTCATAATATTTAATTTGGACTAAATCTTCTTTTGGATCCTACCCAAACCCGTTAACCAATAACCTAATAACCCAAAACCCTCCTATATAAACCTAAACCTAGTTTACCCTAACCTTACACCTAATTACTGTGCAAACCCTGTTCTATAGCCGCCTACCCTCTCTCACCCCGACTTCTTCCTCCGCTCTCATCAAAAACCCAGACCATTGCTGTCACCTTTGCCCTACCACCCTTCGCCCTCATCGCCTTAGCCCATCGCCTTCGTCATCCCCACAACCACCATAGAACCACCCCCCTTCGTCTTCCTCATCCTCGTCACCGTGAACCAAGCCTTCGCCATTATCCATCGTCGTTGCCGCCTCACTCGAACCCATCAACCCCACTGCACCATTGCCTTAACCCAGCACCTCCTCACCCTCGACCCCCGCTCTCACCGCCAACACCCACATCGACCACCCGCCGTTGTTCGCTCCCCTGTTTTCGAATCAAAGAACAAATTGCCGCCGCTCCTCGACATCGTCGCCGCAGTCGTCCACAGTCATCGCCAGCCGTCGGAGTCACTCTCCCTCCCTCTGTCGCTGTAAAGAAGGAGGAGGGAAAGTGAACAGGTGATTGTTTTGATCCTGGCCACACGATCTCATCAAGATCCGCTCTAGATCTGATCTGATCTACACCATTGGATCACTTCTCAGCCATTGATCGCCTTGATCTTGATCATCTCATCAAGATCCGTGCCGGGATCCATCTCCGTTTTCCTCCGTCGGATTCGTCGGCTATACCCCTAAGGCAAGTATTCTTCTTGTACAAATTATTATTCCAGTACAAGCGTTTAATTGAAAATACTGTAAATAGGTCGTAGTTGTGACTCCTCCTTGTCTCATTGTTTATTGATCTTGAATTATTCATCATCGATTCCATAATTATAAGAGTCACAACCCTTCATTGATATAATTACAAAACTAGTTGGACCCTTTTATCTCCTAATTACTTGAACATGAACCCCTTGACTTGTAGACGTGTGTTGTGTGGATCTTACATTTTTTTGAGTTGAGAAATACATGATGCTTGCTGGTTTGATCCTTAATGCATCTGTATTTGTATCACACACTAATCTAAACTCATAATAGACATTTATCATGCAACTTGTATATAAAAGAAATTCACACTTGCTGCTGTTCTTGTCTTTACTTGCTGTTTCGACCCCAATAAAATCAAAATCTGAACTTGAGTCCTGAATATGAAATATAGCTCTAAGTGTCTAGTTGTCAATAATATCCATAACTTTCGAATTCCGAGTTATGGTCTAGGAGATATCTCAGTTTTACTGCTGCTATGTCAGTAGTCGCAGATTCACAAAAACTGCTACACCTCTTTAGTTTGCAGTTATTTTATCAATGCTACTAGTAAGTAAATATAATGCCTCAATTTTTATTTAATGAAAATTATTTATTTTGCACGTAGTGTGCAAGTGAAATATTTTGGTGATTATTTTCATTATGATGAGTATAGATATTTATATATGTGCTCTTTAATTATTTTTGTATAAGGCCCTTTTTCAAATAGACAAAAGCCTTTCTTTTTAAAAGCCCAAATTGAATTTAATTAGTTTCTTTTATAAGTTATTATTTTGGCCCAAAAGCTAAAGCCCATGAGCTATTTTATTTTTAAATACAACTTGTAATGTAGAACACAATTTAAAGATTTTTTTAAAAATATAATGTACAAATTTTTGGAGACCAAGTTGCATGCACGTGCATTGCACGTACACGTGCAAAATGCACATGATGGAGCTAGGCCGGTTTTGATCCAAGAAGGGAAATCAAAATTTTGAGTGGAGTCATGGTGGTGGTGGTTACTTGATCATGGGTGGTTAGTGTAACTCCTCCTTAAATCTTAGCAATTTGCTTCTAACTCCTAAGTTAATCTTAGCCTTCCATTTTCCTAGATTTTTAGTATAAATACCCCCCCTAGCCTAGTTATTCTTGTGCTTATTATTTCCTCCAAACCTATAGTCTAAAATACATTATCTAGTAGTTTATTAAGTGAGTTAAAAGATTGAGATTGTGTGGGAAGATTGTGCTTGCAACAAAGAGGAAGGCCAGCTTTCATCAAGGGGAGTGCTCGGGTTTGGTGTGCTTGAGGCTCGGGTGCGCGCATCAAGGAGGGGGATCGTTCTTTTGCAAGGACATTTGTTTAGGAGGCGTTGCTAGTTGTATTTCTCTCCAATTAAGGTGGGTAAATTTTCCGTATTTCTAATTAGGAAACATGTTATATGTGAATTGAAAGAATGATGCATGAAAAAGATTAATAAGAGTACACTTTAATTAGAAAAATGACCTATTGATTGATTGAAATGTTGATATGTAAATGGTATGTGGTTCTATCATCAATTTAAGTTGTGTGTGTATTGATTATCGCCATGGATTGTTTGAAGAAAATTTCGTTTTTACCATCAAGAATTATATACAAAAGTTAGTAGATTGACAATGCTACTTGATATGGTTAAATGAATCTTTGTGATAATATGAATGAATTAAGATGTGGATTGTATGTTTGGGAAATGATTAAAAACAGAGAATTATTATGAAGTTTGCTAATAAAGAGATTAGTGATGTTAAATTCGTTAAGAAATGTCGAAAAAGAAACGTGGTAGTGGTAGTTTATAATTCGAGTCAATTGTATGAAAAATATGCATTAATTATTAAAAAAATTAATTTCTATATACTAGAGTATAATTTATGATGGTATTAGTCAATCTGGAAATTTACAGCAAATTTTATAAAAGCAAAATGAAATGAGTGCTTGTTGAACATCGAAATGTTTTACTAAACAGAGAGAATCGATTTAATTAGATCTTGAGTTGAACTATTGACAACCTGAGCGCATAGCTCTAGTGGTTGGGATGCTTCTATTCGCTACAGTAGGTTTCGGGGTCTCGGGTTGCCAGGTTCGAATCCCCTTGGCACCATACTTTTATTCTTTTTTAAAAATAAAAATAATCGCAGCCGAGAGCATTTGATGCTCTCAGCCTCTCCTTCTAACCCATAGAGCGTTCGGCTTAGTGGTCTCTGCCTTCGGTGGTTTTCCCTCTGGTCGTGGGTTCGAATACTGGGCTCGGCCAGTATATAATTTGTGGGAAAAACATTTTTTTTAGGATTTTGATGATTGATAAATTATGGAAAAAAATATGTTTATTATTTTAAAATTATGTGGGACTGGTGAATAATAATTTGAGAATTATTTGCATGAAGTAGAGTATGTTTTGAGAATAAATGTATAAATAAAACTATGGTTCTACATTTTATATTTTTGTGAAGTTATAATTTGCAAAAGAACTTGGAATGAAGTGTTAAAAAAACAATATAGCAAAGAAAGGAATTATATGAAGTGGTGTGATGTAATTTATTCTCATTTGTGTGAAAATTATGAAATGTGAATACTCAATTTTTGCTATATAAATAGTGTTGTGATTTTTTTGAAATTTATAAGGAATAATTGAATTCCATGTATGGCTATGGACTCATGAATAAATTAGAAATCATGCTATTGAAAAAGAAAATCTGTTATGATTATGAAGATGAACTTATGAGCTGTAAACGCTCAATTTTGGAAATTGTGAATTGGAATTGAAACAAAAGAGTAGCGAAGTCTCCCCCAGCAATTGGAAAGAAATGAAATGAAATTTGAAATGGAAGACCTAGGTTGGTCATGTTTGAATGAATGAATAAGTCCGCTTTAGTGGAGAGGCTAACTCTAGAGCTTTGATTTTGTTCATGATTCTAATAAAAACTAAGGATTAGTACATAGTGGAGACGTGATGAAAGTGAGAGAAAAACAAGAGTATGAGAACTAGAGTTTACGGTGCGGGTGTGAGCCACAGAATGCATGCTTGATGAGTCAAGACATGGCATGGGCACTACTCAGTAATGATCGGACTTTAGCCACGCTTGTGGGATGTTTGGTGACTGCAAGAGGATCGTGTGCCATGAAGGGGGCTGAATTGCCAAAGAATGCATGCTTGATGAGTCAAGACATGGCGTGGGATTCCCCTCCAGGTTTTCTGTACACGAGCTTGTACTCATAGATCATCTAGGATACTCACCGTAGTTGCAGTAGTAGATTAAGACATCACGAGGGATTGAACCCTACAAAGATGAAGAACGATTAAGAGGCTTGCCCTCGGACCTATGTAGTATGGGATGCATAGAATCCGAACAAGTGTGCATTAGTGTCATGTAATATAAATAACTGCATTAAGGACTAAGTGCACAATCACAACACGACATCAATAGGGTAGTCCCTTTAGTTTGATATGTGACAAGTTTGTGTTTGTTAAATATGGAAAATAAGTTATACTATTTCCGGCATAGAGAGGATGGCCGTGTATAATGTTCGTTGGTTGCATAAACTGACGTACCCACAGTTTTGTATGCAGGGTAAATGACATGATAAAGATTAGAGAGGAACAGATGCTTAAAGATTATTCAATGTTGTTGTACATTTATTTAAATGTTGTAAATTTACTTCCGCTGTGCAATGTAAAGTGTAAAGTTCCATATAAACTCTGATGTAAAGTGAAATGTTTTAAATTCCTTGTAAAATTGTACTAAATGAAGTGTAAAGATCCCGTGGAATCTCGAATTCAGTGTATTTTGGAATTCGGGGCGTTACAGAGTGGTATCAGAGGCACGCTTCACACTTGTACAAATTTATAAGGAACGACACCCTAGAAGTGGACATTAGAGTGTGTGTTTGAGTCTGGAGATTTAAATGTATGTGACTTACATTTGTGTTGCTCTATGACTTATGCTTCTTCCTCTCTATTTCTAAGATGGCTGATCACTTCGACCCTGCTGGAGACGACGACTGGCATATCATTGAGGAAGAGTACCATTCTGGACAAGCAGATTCCGAGGAAGAGTACTACCCAGGGCAAGCAGATTCTGACGGAGAAGAATGGCCGGAATCCCGGGAGATCACCCTACCTCCGGATTCATCTGATGACTCTTCTGACGAAGAAGAAGAACCAGTTCCAAATGGTCTTATGATATCTCTTTAGAGACAGGTAGAAACACTGCTGGAGAGAGTCGAATTAATGGAGGCTCAATTGGCAAAGCAAAAGGACGACTTTTCAGTTCTCAGTCATCGTGTATGGAAACTCGAGAAGAGGAAGAATATGACCGATGTGCTGAAAGAAGAAGTTGATGAACTACGGGGAGAACTTCGAGAAGCAAAGAGGAACCGCGGGAGTTAGACTGTTGTAGCTTCTACTGTTTTCATTCTGATGTCAAAAAATATTTTTCAATTCGAATGTATAAAGTTTAGAATTCAATGAAATGCAAGTTGATTTAAAATTCATGTCTTATACTTCGAATTTAATGGATCTTTTGTATCAGAATATGGCTAGAAGAGGAGCTAGAAACGGTGAAGGTCTGGATCTGGAAACGGAACTTGCGAGGGTCTATCAGACGCTCAACACCGTGACCATGAATCAGAACCAAGGAAGGGTACCTGCGAATCCGGTGCCCGAAGCGATCAAACTAGTGGAATCGTTCAAACGGATGAAACCACCTGTGTTCAAAGGGAAGTCAGACCCTGATGCGGCTGACAACTGGATTCGTCAGGTAGAGACGATCTTTGAAGTGCTGGAGACCCCTGAAGGCAGTAAGGTGAAGTTGGCGATTCTGCAACTTGAGAAGGATGCGGCTGTGTGGTGGCAGTCGATGAAGAGGATAATGAGAGGCACAGTTCTCGACAGGGAGGAATTTCTGGAAGAATTCCGCAGTCACTATTTCCCCTCCGACGTCCAAGAGAAGAAGGCTATGGAGTTTCTATCACTACAGCAAGGTGGCATGTCCGTGAGAGAGTACGAGACCAAGTTTACTCAGCTCTCTAGGTATGCTCCGGAATTAGTGATGGATGAGGCTAAGAAGGCTCGTAAGTTTGAGCATGGATTGAGGCCGAGCTTGAGGTCTCGGATGATACCTCTTGGTATCAGAAGATTTGACAAGTTGGTCAAGAGAGCAGCAGCCACGGAAGCAGACATGGAGCAGTTTCATGTTGTTCAGAATCGGAGGAACAACTGGCAGTCTGGAAAGAGGCCCTCAAATTCTGGGAGTTTCAAGGGACAACCATCTGCACAAAGGTTCAAACCGATAGGGGCAAACGCTATTAGTGTGGCTGGAGGACCTGGGAACAATGTGGTGAGACTTCCTGCGGTAAATTGCTTCAACTGTGGTGAGACGGGACATTACCAATCTCAATGCCCCAAGCCATGGAATGGTAATTGCAATGTACCAATGCAGCAGACTAGAAAGAGATCATACCAACCAGGGCGAGTATTTGCCTTGACGGAAGCTGATGCCGATGAGGTTGATCATGTCATCACTGGTACGATGGCAGATGTTTATTGGTTTATGTCATTTCTTTTTCCTGCTATTTAGTGAACTGTTACGTAATGAGTGTGTATTATATAACAGGAGAACTTTATCTTAATGGAATGAAAGCTGTTGTGTTGTTCGATACTGGATCCTCTCATACTTTTATGTCTCCTAAATTTGCTAAAGTGTTGGGAGTTGAACCGAAGATTTTTCCAGGTAAGATCTTAGCAGTAGCTACTCCATCAGGGGAAAACTTTAACCACTGATCGGTATTATGCGGATTGCGAGATTGTGATCGAAGACAGAATCTTTGGGATTGATCTAATCGAGCTGACTATCTTGGGAGCCAATATTATCATTGGCATTAATTGGATGTCGGTGTACAGTGCAGGCATCGAGTGTAAGACCAAGACGGTAACAGTAAAGGCTCCAGGTGGACCTGAAGTCACTTTCCAAGGGAAGAAGAAATGTTATAGGCTGGTGGCAGCTATCCACAAGGAAGAGACTCCTATGGAAGTGCAAGGGATTCCTGTGGTTCGGGACTATCCGACTGTGTTCTTGGATGATTTTCCTGGGTTACCCCCACATCGTGATGTAGAGTTCAGCATCACTGTTCAACCGGGAAGTGCACCCATTTCTAAGGCACCATATAGGATGGCTCCAGTGGAACAGGATGAGGTGAAACGGCAGATTGAGGAACTGTTGAAGAAAGGCTTTATTCAACCTAGTGCGTCACCTTGGGGAGCACCAGTGCTTTTGGTAAAGAAGAAGGATGGATCGATGAGAATGTATATCGATTACCGAGAGCTGAATAAGGTCACTGTTCAGAATAAGTATCCAATTCCCCGAATTGATGACTTGTTCGATCGTCTACAACGAGCAGCTGTTTTCTCCATAATAGATCATCGATCAGGATATCACCAAGTTTGAGTGAAAGCCGCGGATGTGCACAAAACTGCATTTAGAACTCGACATGGGCATTACGAATTCTTAGTTATGCCATTTGGAGTGACGAATACACCTGCAATCTTCATGGATTTGATGAACAGAGTTCTGAGGCCATTCATTGATTCGTTCGTCGTGGTGTTTATCGACGATATCCTCGTGTACTCCAAGTCAGAGGAGGAGCACACCGAGCATCTAGCAGCAGTTTTGAAGAAGCTGGAAGAGCAGAAGTTGTATGCCAAGCTATTCAAGTGTGATTTCTGGAAATCTGAAGTGGCATTCCTAGGTCACATCCTTTCTAAGAAGGGAGTGGCAACTGATCCTCAGAAGATAGAGGCAGTGAGAGATTGGGCTAGGCCTACTACAGTGAAGAAAGTCAGAAGTTTTCTTGGAATGACTGGATACTACAGGAGATTCATTCAAGGTTATGCTCAGATAGCCGTGCCTCTTACTGGTCCGACCAAGAAGAATGTGAACTTTAAATGAACTAAGCAATGTGAGGCAAGCTTTCAGGAGTTGAAAAAGAAACTGACTACTGCACCTATTTTGGCTTTGCCTAGAGCAGGTGTTAAGTATGATGTTTACAGCGATGCTTCACATCGTGGGATTGGTTGTGTCTTAATGCAAGAGGGAAGAGTAATCGCTTATGGGTCTAGGCAACTACGACCGCATGAGAAGAATTACTCGCAACATGATCTGGAGTTGGCTGCGATTATCTTTGCCCTGAAGCAATGGAGGCACTACGTGTACGGTGAGAAATTGAACATGTACACTGACCACAAGAGTTTGAAGTACATATATCAGCAGAAGGATCTGAATTTGAGGCATCGGAGATGGTTGGAAGTGCTTGAGGACATGCGACCTGAGATCAAGTATCATCCTGGAAAAGCTAATGTTGTTGCTGATGCACTTAGTCGCAAGAGCAGTTTATCCAGTTTGATTACAACTCAGAAGCACCTGATTGAGGAATTGGACCGAGCAGGTATTGAAGTTTTCTTGCAAGGATTGGGAGCATCTTTAGCTCAGTTAAGGCTTCAGCCTACTTTGAATGCAAGGATCATTGCAAGTCAGGAGGTTGATGCTGATATTTTGGAGATGAAGGAGCAGGTTAGTGCTGGCTGGTTGCCTGGATTTCAAATCAAGGATGGAGTGCTGTGATTTGGAGAGAGGCTATGTGTTCCGAATCAGGCGGACCTGAAAGAGAGTATTCTTCAGGAGGCACATGCTACTCTTTTGTCGGTACATCCTGGGAGTACTAAGATGTACAGGGACATCAAACTGCATTTCTGGTGGTCAGGTTTGAAGCGGGATGTGGCTGAATTTGTGGCGAGGTGTGAGATTTGTCAGCAAGTCAAAGCCAAAAATTAGAGACCCGGAGGTCTATTACAACCGTTACCTATTCCGGAATGGAAGTGGGATAACATCAGTATGGATTTCATTACGGGATTGCCTAAGAGTCCTAAAGGCAATGATGTGATTTGGGTTATAGTCGATCGACTAACCAAGTCCGCTCACTTTTTGGCGATGAAACTCATTGCTTCGATGGACAAGTTAGCTGAGTTGTATGTTGGCGAGATCGTCCGGCTTCATGGTGTTCCGTCAACTATTGTGTCTGATCGAGATGCGTGGTTTACTTCGCATTTCTGGAGGAGTCTTCAGACAGCTTTGGGTACCAAGACAGATTTCAGCACTGCTTTTCATCCGCAAACCGACGGGCAGACCGAGAGAGTCAACCGTATTCTTGAGGATATGCTCCGGTGTTGTGTACTAGACTTTGGAGGCAGTTGGGAAAGGCATTTACCTTTGGTAGAGTTTGCCTACAACAACAGTTTTCAGACAAGCATTGGAATGGCGCCGTACGAAGCTCTGTATGGCAGGAAGTGCAGAACACCTATTTGTTGGTTTGAATTTGGGGAGCGTCAGTTGTTTGGTCCTGAGCTTGTACAGCAAATCTCTGAGAAGATTGATCTGATCAGGAAAAGGTTGGTAGAGGCTCAGAGCAGGCAGAAAAGCTATGCAGACAACCAGAGAAGGGACCTTGAATTTGAGGTCGGTGACTTCGTCTTTCTGAAAGTATCGCCTAGTAAAGGTGTGATTCGATTTGGCAAAGGCGGGAAGTTAGCCCTGAGGTTTATAGGCCCGTATAAGATATTGAAAAGGATCGGAAAAACTACTTACCGGCTTGAGTTACCGGAAGAGTTATCTCAGGTGCACAATGTTTTTCATGTGTCTATGCTGAGAGGTTATATTCCAGATCCGAGTCATCATTTGCCTGAAGTGCCGGAAGGTTTGCAGTTGGATCTGAATTACATTGAGTCTCCTGTCGAGATTGTTGATCGTCGAGAGAAAGTCTTGAGGAATAAGACGATGCCGATGGTCAAGGTAGTCTGGAGAAACCATTTGGTTGAAAAGGCTCTTAGGAGTCTGAGGAGAGGATGTTGAAAGACTATCCTGAGCTTTTTGCTTGATTTGTATCTTTATATTCTTTCTTGTGCTTGTTGTGAGTGTTGTATTTTGTTTCTCACTCTTGACTGTAGTTCCGGGGACGGAACTATTCTAAGGAGGGAGTGTTGTAATGCCTCGATTTTTATTTAATGAAAATTATTTATTTTGCACATAGTGTGCACGTGCAATATTTTTGTGATTATTTTCATTATGATGAGTATAGATATTTATATATGTGCTCTTCAATTATTTTTGTATAAGGCCCTTTTTCAAATAGACAAAAGCCTTTCTTTTTAAAAGCCCAAATTGAATTTATTTAGTTTCTTTTATAAGTTATTATTTTGGTCAAAAAACTAAAGCCCATGAGCTATTTTATTTTTAAATACAACTTGTAATGTAGAATACAATTTAAAGATTTTTTTTAAAATATAATGTACAAATTTTTGGAGACCAAGTTGCATGCACGTGCATTGCACGTACACGTGCAAAATGCAAATGATGGAGCTAGGCCGATTTTGATCCTAGAAGGGAAATCAAAATTTTGAGTGGAGTCATGGTGGTGGTGGTTACTTGATCATGGGTGGTTAGTGTAACTCCTCCTTAAATCTTAGCCATTTGCTTCTAACTCCTAAGTTAATCTTAGCCCTCCATTTTCCTAGATTTTTAGTATAAATACCCCCCCCCCCCCCTAGCCTAGTTATTCTTGTGCTTATTATTTCCTCCAAACCTATAGTCTAAAATACATTATCTAGTAGTTTATTAAGTGAGTTAAAAGATTGAGATTGTGTGGGAGGATTGTGCTTGCAACAAAGAGGAAGGTCGACTGTCATCAAGGGGTGTGCTCGGCTTTGGTGTGCTTGAGGCTCGGGTGCGCGCATCAAGGAGGGGGATCGTTCTTTTGCAAGGACATTTGTTTAGGAGGCGTTGCTAGTTGTATTTCTCTCCAATTAAGGTGGGTAAATTTTCCGTATTTCTAATTAGGAAACATGCTATATGTGAATTGAAAGAATGATGCATGAAAAAGATTAATAAGAGTACACTTTAATTAGAAAAATGACCTATTGATTGATTGAAATGTTGATATGTAAATGGTATGTGGTTCTATCATCAATTTAAGTTGTGTGTGTATTGATTATCGCCCTGGATTGTTAGAAGAAAATTTCATTTTTACCATCAAGAATTATATACAAAAGTTAGTAGATTGACAATGCTACTTGATATGGTTAAATGAATCTTTGTGATAATATGAATGAATTAAGATGTAGATTGTATGTTTGGGAAATGATTAAAAACAGAGAATTATTATGAAGTTTGCTAATAAAGAGATTAGTGATGTTAAATTCGTTAAGAAATGTCGAAAAAGAAACGTGGTAGTGGTAGTTTATAATTCGAGTCAATTGTATGAAAAATATGCATTAATTATTAAAAAATTAATTTCTATATACTGGAGTATAATTTATGATGGTATTAGTCAATCTGGAAATTTACAGCAAATTTTATAAAAGCAAAATGAAATGAGAGCTTGTTGAACATCGAAATGTTTTACTAAACAGAGAGAATCGATTTAATTAGATCTTGAGTTGAACTATTGACAACCTGAGCGCATAGCTCAAGTGGTTGGGATGCTTCTATTCGCTATAGTAGGTTTCGGGGTCTCGGGTTGCTGGTTCGAATCCCCTTGGCACCATACTTTTGTTCTTTTTAAAAATAAAAATAATCGCAGCCGAAAGCATTTGATGCTCTCAGCCTCTCCTTCTAACGCATAGAGCGTTCGGCCTAGTGGTCTGTGCCTTCGGTGGTTTTCCCTGTGGTCATGGGTTCGAATACTGGGCTCGGCCAGTATATAATTTGTGGGAAAAACATTTTTTTTAGGATTTTGATGATTGATAAATTATGGAAAAAAATATGTTTATTATTCTAAAATTATGTGGGACTTGTGAATAATAATTTGAGAATTATTTGCATGAAGTAGAGTATGTTTTGAGAATAAATGTATAAATAAAACTATGGTTCTACATTTTATATTTTTGTGAAGTTATAATTTGCAAAAGAACTTTGAATGAAGTGTTAGAAAAACAATATAGCAAAGAAAGGAATTATATGAAGTGGTGTGATGTAATTTATTCTCATTGGAGAATAGTGTGAAAATTATGAAATGTGAATACTCAATTTTTGCTATATAAATCGTGTTGTGATTTTTTTGAAATTTATAAGGAATAATTGAATTCCACGTATGGCTATGGACTCATGAATAAATTAGAAATCATGCTATTGAAAAAGAAAATCTGTTATGATTATGAAGATGAACTTATGAGCTGTAAACGCTCAATTTTGGAAATTGTGAATTGGAATTGAAACAAAAGAGTAGCGAAGTCTCCCCCGGCAATTGGAAAGAAATGAAATGAAATTTGAAATGGAAGACCAAGGTTGGTCATGTTTAAATGAATAAATAAGTCCGGTTTAGTGGAGAGGCTAACTCTAGAGCTTTGATTTTGTTCATGATTCTAATAAAAACTAAGGATTAGTACATAGTGGAGACGTGATGAAAGTGAGAGAAAAACACGAGTATGAGAACTAGAGTTTACGGTGCGGGTGTGAGCCACAGAATGCATGCTTGATGAGTCAAGACATGGCGTGGGCACTACTCAGTAATGATCGGACTTTAGCCACGCTTGTGGGATGTTTGGTGACTGCAAGAGGATCGTGTGCCATGAAGGAGGTTTAATTGCCACAGAATGCATGCTTGATGAGTCAAGACAGGGCCTGGGATTCCCCTCCAAGTTTTCTGTACACGAGCTTATACTCATAGATCATCTAGGATACTCACCGTAGTTACAGTAGTAGATTAAGACATGACGAGGGATTGAACCCTACAAAGATGAAGAACGATTAAGAGGCTTGCCCTCGGACCTATGTAGTATAGGATGCATAGAATTCGAACAAGTGTGCATTAGTGTCATGTAATATAAATAACTGCATTAATGACTAAGGGCAGAATCACAACACGACATCAATAGGGTAGTCCCTTTAGTTTGATATGTGACAAGTTTGTGTTTGTTAAATATGAAAAATAAGTTATACTATTTCCAGCATAGAGAGGATGGCCGTGTATAATGTTCGTCGGTTGCATAAACTGACGTACCCTACAGTTTTGTATGCAGGGTAAATGACATGATAAAGATTAAAGAGGAACAGATGCTTAAAGATTATTCATTGTTGTTGTACATTTATTTAAATGTTGTAAATTTAGTTCCGCTGTGCAATATAAAGTGTAAAGTTCCATGTAAACTCTGATGTAAAGTGAAAAGTTTTAAATTCCTTGTAAAATTGTACTAAATGAAGTGTAAAGATCCTGTGGAATCTCGAATTCAGTGTATTTTGGAATTCGGGGCGTTACAGTAAATGACTTGAAATTTTGCATGCTCTTACTGGAAACCCTCGAGAACATTCTTTAATTTTCTCAGAATTAATTAATAATGTTTCAACCTTGTTTCTTATGTATAAACTCAGATTCACAAATTCTGGCTGAACACAATGCTGTATAGTTTGCTGTTTTGACATATGTTACCACAACTTTTAAGTACCTTAATTATTTGCGTTGGAACTGGGTAGGAGTCTAGTTTCTAGATCTTCTAACGGATCCACATTTTCTATCTCGTAGCAACGGGAATCACAGTTTTGGTGCTGCAACGTCATGCTGTCCAGATTTGAGATTTTCGTTGTTCTTGATACTTTGACTTGTTTTGACCTCGAACATGTATCCTACCTAGCCTAGACTTGTTCAATGTTCTTGATTATATTTACTTGACTTGCTTCGCACACTTTCATGCTTTCTTGATGATAATAATAAATAACAAGCCGGGGTTTAAGGGAAATACCATAGTAGTGGACAATATAGGTAAGTATACTCGAAAGGGGGCCCGTGTTTTCCAGTACTCGGTTCATGAACTTGTTGCTCCTTGATGTATTCATGAAGCCATTACTTGGCTCATGAACCTGTTGTATTCATGAACCCACTGTGTGGTTCTTGAACTTGTTAGTATTCACGAACTTGCTTCGTGAACTTGTTACTTTATTTTCGTATTCATGAACCGTGCTTGCTTGATACTTGATACCTGAGTATGCCGCCCTATAAAATCCACCACTAGGCCTAAACGAAACTATTTGTATGTAGCAACCATGTAGTAAAAGTATTGATGCATGAAGTGCTACCTAGATAGAATTAAACATTAGACTTAAGAATAACTTGTCACTTGTACATACTTGATATCCTATTGAGACTTGCTACTTGATGACATGATACATGAGACTTGATACTTAAGCGTAACACTTGACACTTGCTACTTGATACTTGTACTTGACAACTTGACACATTAGACTTATTACTTGTTACTTGACACTTGTATGTGATACTTGTTACTTGATGTTTGACACCGTTACATGGTCACTAGCCACTTGTTCTACTACTAGTATTTGTTACCCAAGCTTGTCACTTGAGTTGTCTTTCTTGCTAGCTAGTTTCTTGAATCTCCACTACTTGTTGCATCCCTATTACATTCTTGATTCCAAATCTTGTTCCATATTTCTTGTACTTGCTTTATTATTTGTGGCCCTAACTTGCACTAAGGGCTTTTGTCTTGTTTTCTCTATTTTTTCCTTTTTATTTTTCTTACAAACAGACTTTGGAGATGAATTGCCTGCTGGAATTGGTGAGCAAACATTCTAGGCTTCGCTAGGAGCAAGGACTTGCTTAAATAATTTGTTTTCTTGAGTTATTTATTTCTTTGCTACTTAAGAACTTGTAACGGGCTTATGTTCCCGAGTTTTAGATTTTAATTCAGATTTGAGAACTATTTGAGATATTATTATTTTGTTTCAAATTATTTTCTGTTGATTAATAAATTATTCATGCATGTGTGGTTGTGTACATTTTGTTATATTCTTGTTATGATGCTGAGTCGATCCTATAGCTCATGAATGATGAAAATTATTTGCTGGGCTTTGTCATGCGCTCGTATTCTGTGTTTTTGGGAAGCGGGGCGTGACAAGGTTTTTAGTGGTATCAGAGTCAGGTTTGGCTAATGTGTTAGTTTGACTAATACATTAAACAGGCTTGACTCAGTTAGGATTAACTCTACATTTAACAGGCCATGTAATTGCATGGAAATTTGATTATCAACTTGATCCGGATACTGATTGTTTTGGGTTTGTACAGGCTATGGCTCGTAAGAATGTTTCGTCCTCCCAATCTGGGAGTGATCAGTCAGAGGAGCCCGCTATTGTTCAAATGTTGCAGATGCAGCGTGAATAGAATGAGTGGCTGATGCAACAAATGATGCAGATGCAGCAAGAACATGGTGAACTCATGATGGCAGTCTTGGAAGCTGCCAACAGAGAGCCCCTTGTACCTGGAAATTTAGTGGAATTCATGAGGCTACACCCAGAAAGTTTTCTGGTACCGAAGGTCCGCTGGAAGCTGAGCAATGGCTCATTAGGACTGAGCAGCTTTTGATCGCAGCGCGAATAACTGATGTGGATCGCGTGGATGTCGTGAGCATCCAGCTTGTTGACCTCACCCACTTCTGGTGGCGAGCTGAGATGGAGCAGCTAGGGTGCCCCATCGCTTGGGCTATCTTCAGAGAGAGCTTTCTCACGAAGTTCTTTCTCGATGTCACCAAGAACAAAATGGAGCGGCAATTTGTCATGCTTACTCAGGTTCGTCAGATAGTGTTTATTATGCAATTTTCATTGTTAATTCATGATATATCAATGTTTTAACTCAGACACTATCTTGAATCAGGGGAGTCGGACAGTAGACGAGTATGCTGTGGAGTTCACCCGACTGGGTCGCTTTGCCACGTCCATGGTGGCAAATGAGGAAGATAAGGGCCGCCGTTTCATACTGGGCTTGGACATTGAGATCCAGGATCGCCTACCTGCCTTGTGACTCCGATCCTATACTGACATCCTGGAGGCTGCCAGAAGCCAGGAACAGACCAGTAGGCGGAAGCGTGCCATTCAGTGGTCCGCTCCGCATCCTATCGCTGCTAGGCCCACTGGAGGGCCAATCAGGAGGCCAGTTCCAGCCCATCCTGCCAGGGCTGCTCCCTACCCTGCTACTGCTCCACGGAGAGAGGGTTACTGTGACTTCTGTCAGATTACAGGGCATATGCGCAGAGATTGCAGGCAGGCCAACCCTCGATGCTTCGAGTGTGGTGCTGGTGATCACACCATTCAGGACTGTCCATAGAGGAGGTTTGTGCCACCCGCTAGTGCGCCAGCTCAGGGTCAGATCAGGCCACCACTTCCTCCTCAGCATCAGATCGTCGGTCAGAGGACCGCTGCCCCGAGGAGAGGTTAGGCCTTCAACCTGATTGCAGAGGAAGCCGAGACTGCAAAGGAGGTCGTTGTAGGTATATTTGTGTTGTGTTGTTTATTATCTGTTCCCTGCTTTATTTATTTATCTTTGCATCATTCATTGTGTAGTTTTTTGCACATCAGTATCTCTTATTCCCTATTACCCTGCACTATTCATCTCTTCTCATGTTTTTAGTTCTATCATAGGTATCATTCTAGTTCATTCTTTTCCCACCCATGCCCTATTTGATTCCGGAGCGATCCATTCTTTCGTCTATTCCCGCTTTGTGAATCAACATCAGTTGGAGTGCAGTGCTATGCCAGCATCTTGGAACATCACCACAGTTGGCGGTGTTTTCATTTGCTCTAGGGAGTGCAAGCAGAGCCCTATGGTTATTGGGGGCACAGACTTCAAGGCAGATCTGATAGTGATCGGGAATTCAGGGTTTGATGTGATTCTCGGTATGGATTGGTTGGGGGAGTCTCATGCTAATATTGATTGCCGAGCAAAGAAGGTTGTGTTCAGGATTCCGGGACATGCAGAGTTTGAGTTCCATGCTGGGGAGACACCGCTTGGGCGTGGTAAGAAGGTGGCAGATAAGGAAGGTTGTGCAATGGAGTTGCACACAGGTTGTGAGGCTGCACCTCTTGTAGTGCGGGAATTTCTGGATGTGTTCCTAGAGGAATTGTCGGGGTTATCTCCAGATCGAGAGGTGGAGTTCGGCATTGAGGTTCAGCCGGGTACAGTGCCGATATCGAAGAACCCGTACAGGATGGCACCAATTGAGCTAACAGAACTGAAAGTGCAGATTCAGGGTTTGTTGGATTTGGGTTTCATCAGGCCTAGTGTTTCACCGTGGGGAGCTCCTATTCTGTTCGTCAAAAAGAAGGACGGAAGCCGCAGGTTATGCATGGATTATCGAGAGCTGAACAGTGTCACTGTGAAGAATCGGTATCCACTACCCAGGATCGATGACCTGTTTGATCAGTTGGGCAGTGCTACAATCTTTTCGAAGTTGGACCTTCCCTCGGGGTACCATCAGGTGAAGGTGAAGGCAGCAGATGTGCAGAAGACTGCGTCGAGATACGGGCATTATGAGTTCTTAGTGATGCCCTTCGGAGTCACGAATGCCCCAGCAGTGTTTATGAGCCTGATGAACAGAGTTTTCTCCCAGTTCCTTGACAGATTTGTGGTGGTCTTTATAGATGACATATTGGTGTATTCGCGGAACCGAGAAGAGCATGCCGAACATCTGAGGTTAGTCTTGCAGACTCTGAGGGAGAATCAGCTCTTTGGAAAACTCAGCAAGTGCGAGTTCTGGCTTGACCGGGTCACATTCTTGGGACATATTATCTCGGGCAAGGGAATCTCTGTAGATCCGTCCAAGATTGCTGCAGTGAAGGATTGGCCAGTTCCTTAATCTATTTCAGAAGTGAGGAGTTTTCTCGGGCTAGCAGGGTATTATCGAAAGTTTGTCCAAGACTTCTCGAAGATTACTGGGCCATTGACTAAACTGACAGGGAAAGACCAGAAGTTTGCTTGGGATGAGGCCTGCAGTAAAGCTTTCACAGAGTTGAAAAGCAGGTTGACGTCAGTGCCAGTGTTGACTATACTAGATGGTTTGGGTGGTTTCGTGATTTACTGCGATGCTTCAGGCAGAGGTCTAGGTGCAGTGTTGATGTAGAAGGGTCGGGTTGTTGCTTATGCGTCCAGGCAGTTGAGGCCGCACGAGAAGAACTACCCTACTCATGACTTGGAGTTTGCAGTGGTGATCTTCGCTCTGAAGTTGTGGAGACACTACTTACTTGGAGACCGAGTGGAAATCTTTACTGACCACAAAAGTCTTTAAGTATATCTTCACTCAGAAAGAGCTGAACATGAGACAGAGGCGCTGGTTGGAGTTGATGGCCGACTACGACATCAATTTTCAGTATCACCCCGATAAGGTGAACTTGGTGCCAGATGCGTTGAGCAGGAGGCCAGTCGCCATGTTCTTGACTCAGCAGAAGGATCTTATTGAGCAGATGAGAAGGTTGGACTTGAATGTGATTATGCCGGGTGCCGATCGGAGTTGTATGATGCTTCAGTTGCAGTCATCTCTGGTAGAGCAGATTAAGGAAGCACAGGCAGGTGACGAGCAGTTACAGAAATTCAGAGCAGAAGTTGAGGCAGGTTCGAGGACTGATATGGTCATTCACTCTGATGGATCACTCCGCTTTGGGGCTAGGCTGTGTGTCTCAAAGGGTGAAGTCAGGCAGAAAATGCTCGAGGAAGCCATCCAGTCGGCATACTCTATTCATCCTGGTGGTACCAAGATGTATCGGGATTTGAAGCTACACTTCTGGTGGCATGGTATGAAGAGGACAGTAGCCAGATTCGTGTCTCAGTGCTTGATCTACCAGTAGGTGAAGGGAGATCGCCGGACTTCTTCAGCCTCTTCCCATTCTGGAGTGGAAGTGGGAGCATATCACCATTGATTTTGTGACTACCTTGCCAAGGAGTCCTAAGGGTCACAATGCCATTTGGGTGATTGTCAACAAGCTGACGAAGAGTGCTCACTTCGTCCCCTTCAGAGTTGGTCAGTCTACTGAGAGTCTCACAGAGAGATACATGCAGGAGATTGTCAGGCTTCATGGGGTTCCGGTCAGTATTATATTCGACAGAGATACAAGGTTTAGATCTCAGTTTTGGGAGAGCCTTCAGAGCAGTCTTGGGAGCATGTTGAAGTACACTATAGCTTTCCACCCTCAGACAGACGGGCAGACTGAAAGGACCATTCAGATGTTAGAGGACATGTTGAGGTCCTGTGTAATTCAGTTTGGAGGGTCTTGGGAGGATCACCTGCACTTGGTTGAGTTCTCGTACAACAACCGCTATCAAGCAAGTCTTAAAGCTACACCGTACGAGGCATTGTATGGTCGGAAGTGTAGGTCACCAGTGTGCTGGGATGACATTGGTGAGAGAAAGTTGTTGGGGCCAGAGTTGATCACTAAGACTGTCGATGCAGCGGCTCAGATCAGGAAGCACCTTATGGCAGCGCAGGACAGGCAGAGGAAATGAACAGATGTCCATAGAAGGCCCTTGGAGTTTGAGTGGGAGATCATGTGTTCCTTAAGGTACCACCGTGGAGAGGCATTATCCGATTTGGAGGTGGAGGCAAGCTAAGCCCCAGGTTCATCGGGCCTTTTGATATTGTGGAGCGAGTAGGCAAGGTGGTCTATCGACTTGCATTGCCGCCGGCTCTATCTGGGGTGCATGATATCTTTCATGTCTCCCAGCTCAGGAGATACATCAGGGATGAGAGCCATATGATCGACTACACGGAGTTGTCTATGCAACCGGATTTGTCTTGTGAGATTCCGCCAGTTACAATCTTGGACAGGCGTGAGAAGGTGCTGAAGAACAAGGTCATCAAGCTGGTTCGAGTTTCTTGGAATCCTCACTCGCGGGGTGAGTCGACTTGGGAATTTGAGGAAGAGATTTAGCAGAAGTTTCCCCATCTGTTTCAGTAGTTTTTTGTTGTTGTTGTTGTTGTTGTTCTTTCTTTTTCTTTGGGTGGGGGGGGTCCCTATGTACCACTTGTCTGAATTTCGAGGACGAAATTCTGCTTGTTAGGTGGGTAGGATTTGTAACTCCTATTTCCCGTATTTGTATTTTTCTACTATATCTTCATTCCTTATACTCTGTCTATCAATTTGAGATCTATATTTTGTTCCAGTTCTAATAAAATCATTTCATTTGTTTCAACTCAATTTTTGTGCCAATATTTATTTCAATTTCATTGTTCGTATCTGCTCTGATTTTTCGTTCTTCATGAAGAATGGACTGATTCACCTCATCTATTTCTTTTTCCCATATTATATTGAATTTGGACTCAATCTTCTTTTAGATCCTACCCAAGCCCGTTAACCAATAACCCAATAACCCAAAACCCTCCTATATAAACCTAAACCTAGTTTTCCCTAACCCTAGACCTAATTACTGTGCAAACCCTATTCTACAGCTGCCTACCCTCTCTCACCCCGTCTTCTTCCTCTGCTCTCATCAAAAACCCAGACCATTGCCGTCACCTTCGCCCTACCCCCCTTTGACCTCATCACCATAGACCATCGCCTTCGTCATCCCCACAACCACTACAGAACCACCCCCTATCGTCTTCCTCATCCTCGTCACCGTGAACCAAGCCTTCGCCATTATCCATTGTTGTCGCCACGTCACCCCGAACCCATCAACCCCACTGCACCATCGCCTTAACCCATCACCTCCTCACCCTCGACCCCTGCTCTCACCGCCAACACGCCCATCGACCTCCCATCGTTCTTTGCTCCCCTATTTTCGAACCCAAGAACAGAGCGTCTCCACCTCATCGCCGCCGCTTCTCGACGTCATCGTTGCAGTCGTCCACAGTCATCGCCAGTTGCCACCTAGTTGCCAGCCATCGGTGTCGCTCTCCCTTCCTCTGTTGCTGTGAAGGAGGAGGGAAAGTGAAGAGGTGATTGTTTTGATCCTGGCTACATGATCTCATCAAGATCCGATCTGATCTTCACCATTGGATCACTTCACAGCCGTTAATCGCCTTGATCTTGATCATCTCATCAAGATCAGTGCTGAGATCCATCTTTGTTTTCCTCCGTCGGATTCGTCAACTACATCCCTAAGGCAAGTATTCTTCTTGTACAAATTATTGTTCTAGTACAAGCGTTCAATTAAAAATACTGCAAATAGGTTGTAGTTGTGACTCCTCCTTGTCTAGTCGTTTGTTGATCTTGAATTATTCATCATCGATTCCATAATCATAAGAGTCACAACCCTTCGTTGATATAATTACAAAACTAGTTGGACCCTTTTATCTCCTAATTACTTGAATATGAACCCCTTGACTTGTAGACGTGTGTTGTGTGGATCTTACATTTTTTTGAATTGAGAAATACATGATGCTTGCTGATTTGATCCCCAATGCATCCGTATTTGTATCACACACTAATCTAGACTCATAATAGACATTTATCATGCAACATGTATATAAAAGAAATTCACATTTGCTGCTGTTCTTGTCTTTACTTGCTATTTCGACCCTAATAAAATCAAAATCTGAACTTGAGTACTGAATATGAAATATAGCTCAAAGTGTCTAGTTGTCAATAACATCCAGAATTTTCGAATTCTGAGTTACGGTCTGGGAGATATCTCAGTTTTACTGCTGCTGTGTCGGTAGTTGCAGTTTCACAAAAACTGCTACACCTCTTTAGTTTACAATTATTTTAGTTATGCTACCAGTAAGTAAATGACTTGAAGTTTTGTATGCTATTACTGGACACCCTAGAGAAAATTCTCTAATTTTCTCAGAATTAATTAATAATGTTTCAACCCTGTTTCTTATGTATAAACTCAAATTCACAAATTCTGGCTGAACACAAATGCTGTATAGTTTGCTGTTTTGACATATGTTACCACAACTTTTATGTACCTTAATTATTTGCGTTGGAACTGGGCAGGAGTCTAGTTTCTAGATATTCTGACGGATCCACATTTGCTCTCTCGTAGCAACGGGAATTGCAGTGGACAATATAGGTAAGTGTACTCGGAAAGGGGCCCGTGTTTCCCAGTACTCGGTTCGTGAACTTGTTGCACCTTGTTGTATTCATGAAGCCATTACTTGGCTCATGAACTTGTTGTATTCATGAACCCACTGTGTGGTTCTTGAACTTGTTAGTATTCACGGACTTCCTTCGTGAACTTGTTACTTTATTTTCGTATTCATGAACCGTGCTTGCTTGATACTTGATACCTGATACTTGAGTATACCGCCCTATAAAATCCAACACTAGGCCTAAACGAAACTACTTTTATGTAGCAACCATGTAGTAAAAGTATGGATGCATGAAGTGCTATCTAGATAGAATTAAACATTAGACTTAAGAATAACTTGTCACTTGTACACACTTGACACCCTATTGAGACTTGCTACTTGATGACATGATACATGAGACTTGATACTTGAGCGCAATACTTAACACTTGCTCCTTGATACTTGTACTTGACAACTTGACACATTAGACTTGTTACTTGTTACTTGTTACTTGACACTTGTACGTGATACTTGTTACTTGATGTTTGACACCGTTACATGGTCACTAGCCACTTGTTCTACTACTAGTATTTGTTACCCAAGCTTGTCACTTGAGTTATCTTTCTTGCTAGCTAGTTTCTTGAATCCCCACTACTTGTTGCATCCCTATTACATTCTTGATTCTAAATCTTGTTCCACATTTCTTGTACTTGCTTTACTATTTGCGGCCCTAACTTGCATTAAAGGTCTTGTTTTCTCTATTTTTTCCTTTTTATTTTTTTTACAAACAGACTTTGGAGACGAATTGCTTGCTGGAATTGGTGAGCAGACATTTTAGGCTTTGCTAGGAGCAAGGACTTGCTTAAATAAATTTTTTTCTTGAGTTATTTATTTCTTTGCTACTTAAAAACTTGTAACAGGCTTATGTTTCCGAGTTTTAGCTTTTGATTCAGATTTGAGAACTATTTGGGATATTACTATTTTGTTTCAAATTGTTTTCTGTTGATTAATAAATTATTCATGCATGCGTGGTTGTGTATATTTTTTTATATTCTTGTTATGATGCTGAGTCGATCCTACAGCTCAGGAATGATGAAAATCATTCGCTGGGCTTTGTCACATGCTCGTATTCCGTGTTTTTGGGAAGTGGGGCATGACAGGTTTGGGAGTATTTAACCCTAATTGATATATATAACTTGGTAATAGGCGGTGATAGCGACCTCAGACGTATAGCTGAGGAGCCGTATACTGAGATTTTGCGTTTTGGCAGGTGAGTATGACTCTGTTTATTTTACATATGATATATTATTAAATTATTCAAAGGAAGGACACATATATAAATATATAGATGAATAAGGAAAATTGAGTGTAATGCGAAATGTATGTGAGTATGAGTATACTTATTATTCTTCATGTTCTGGTGTGGTTTCGTGGTTACTTGAGCTGAGGTATGGCATATAGGTTGAATTGGAGTTTTAATATGGAACACGAAAAATTATGGTTTATTATTGACCTAAATGGTGATTAAAGTTTTGGGTCTTGTGTGTATCTTACACTTTGATAGATGATGATATAGATATATTGTTAGATTGATTATAGACTAGGTGTCTTTTATCCATGTATGTACATGAGGGTTATAGAAAGAAATAATGTTATGTACTTGGTGTTATATTATGCAAATGGGTTGCAGGTTATATAACTAAAATATAAAGGTGATAATTTTTGCAATATTATAGCGGTATTATATGGGTAATAGTATATTGGTGATATTTATATTTATATACGTTGGTGAATTTATTTTGATTAAGCTTGTGTATAGGAAAATGGGGTGTAACGCGTGATGTTTATGATTATGATCCTACTAGATATATTTAATGTTGTGGTAAAAGTTTAGGGTCATCCAATGTGTATCGTGACAGATATGGCCGGATGACTAATTTATGGAGAATATGAAATTTTAATATTTGAAATTGTGGTTATGTGGTGCTTTAGCATGCTATGAATGTTTGGTGCTTTTAGTGATGAATTGGATTTATATATGATAATATGAGGTGATTAACGGCATGGTGTATGTATGATATGGTGATGATAAATGAGAATTATATACATGATAAATGATGTGATTGATGGCATGTTGTATGTATGAGAAGCGGGTGATAAATGAGAATTATATACATAATAAATGATGTGATTGATGGCATGGTGTATGTATGATATGCGGGTAATAAATGAGAATTATATATGATAATATGATGAGATACATGAGATGGTGTATGTATGATATGCGGGTGATATATGGGAATTATATATGATAATACGATGAGATACATGGCATGGTGTATGTATAATACGGGAATAAGGCGTCATAACATATATTTATATATCTAAGCGTATGTGTATGAAATATGTATATAAGACTATATGGAAATTTATGATAATCATATAGGGAGCAATGGCAATATAGATGTATATGCCTTGTGATATAGTTATATATGAAGATATAAAGGAGATATACCTATATACAGAGATATAATGGAGATATTTTAATATTGTAGTGCTGCACAATCTCCCAGGGGTTTGGGCTAGACCCCACCTGCACAGGTTTTACCTGGAGATAGGATATATATATATATATATATATATATATATATATATATATATATATATATATATATATATATATATATATATATATTTACATACCCAAGTTATACTTGGGAGGTGTTTTTCCTTCACTGGTATATGGACAGGAGGAAGACGTAGCCTCGTATGCGTAAGACCTATGTGGCAGCGATCTGCGTGTTATACCCAAGTTCTATTTATCATATGCGCGCAACCGTACAGTCAATCCAACCCACTACTTGTAGATTATTATATGACACCTGGATCTAGGTGATATTTTATAGTGGGATATCGGGATTTAGGTACGGGGGGAGACACAAAGATCCATGTGTTGACTTTGAGGAGCAGTCAGTTGTGTGGGCACTGAAAGGAGAAAAATATAAATATGTATATATATCCTAAACGAATATATATGTGTGAAGATAATGATATCAAGATAAAAATAATGGATCTTGGTAATTTTATTACCGATAGCACTACGAAAATTATTTATATTTACTGTAGATATTGGAGATACAATTGATAAGATTTAATCTACTAATACTATAGTAGTAAGACGAACTAAATATTGAGAAGACTATATTAATAAATATGGTGTTGTGTATTTTACTTGATAAAGGGATATATATATATATATATATAGGGAAGTCTTCCGTTGTGCACCATAGGTGGTGCACACGGTGTGTGCACTCTGCCTTCCCGCCTTCGTATCGACAATCTGAACCGTTCACATTGATCTACACATCTAAATTAGTCTAAATATGTAAAATCAAATCATTTAAAATTCATTTGTCCATCCATCATGTGACTATAAAAACCAATGATGATCAGCCATACAATTTTGTAACACTTCAATAGATGGGCAAATGAATTTCAAATGATTTGATTTTACATATTTATGTTAATTTTGAAGTGTAGATCAATGTGACACACACACACACACACACACACACACACACACACACACACACACATATATATATATATATATACTAGAATTGCTCGTGGCCATGCACCTACGGCACGTCTTCAGAACGATACAACATATGAAAAGTCTTGTAAACAGTAAATCAACAATTATGTAGCTGAAGTTTGAATAGTATGACAATAATTAGTTGTAAATAAAATTCCATGTTTCCATTAGTATATGGTGAAAATTAATTATAAATTGGGGTATAAAAGCCCATGTTTATATATATATATATATATATATATATATAATAATAATAATAATAAAACACAAAAAAAGCTATCAAGTGGCTCACTTTCAATCCCCCCAAAATCAAAGGCTCAGATCCAACATTACAAAACACATTCCCCACCCCCCCTCCCCTAAAATTTCAAACCCCAAAACCAAAATTTTTCCCACAAAACTAAAAAACACATTACTTTATTACTATCTCTCTCTACTCTCTTCACTTTTTCATATTTCTCTATTTCTCCCTCTCAGCCTGTAACACCTCTTGTAAAATACCGAAAATGCCTGTTTTATATATTTTGAGTGGTGAAAATTATTTTTCATGTATTTTAATTAAATATTGATATTAGTATGAATATATGTAGTAGATCGGTTTTATTGTTATATTAGAGTTAAGAGTTGAGATTTTGCGTGAGGAAATATAGTTTATTTGATTTTATCATTATGGGGGATTATTATAAGATATTTTTAATGTATTTTGTATTGTTTGTATTATGATGGAAAAGAGTTGGGGTTTATTTATAATATTTTGCATTTGGAGGGTTTATAGGTAAATATACCTTATTCTTATTATTATTATATACATTATTTTTTCTAAAAACCCTTCTCCATTTTCTTTCTTTCCTTCTCCCTTTTTTTTTTCTCCTTCCGTTCCTTTCTCCCAATCCAACCGAACCCATTCGGTGGAGAACTCCCCAACCCCAAATCCATTTCATTTCTCCACTATTTCTAAATTAATTTGAGGAGTAAGCTTAGTGATGGGTGTTCTTCCTCGTGGCGGTGTCGGTTTTTCAAGAAGAGTTCACGAACGTATGAGAAGTTGAATATTAGTTTATTAAATTGTATGCTTTTTATTTCTTTTACTAGAAATTGATGTAGGAAGGTGTAGAGAGCACATAGAACATATTGGTAGTTAGAAAGTATGCAAATCATGGTGAAATTATGGAGTGGTGAATTTGGCATAAAGCCAATTTTTACAAATTGGTGAAGTTGGGTAAGAACCTTGCTTCTAGTGAGTTTAAAAATTGCATAAGGAGTTGTGGAGTAGTGTGAGGGCGTTAATATGAATTTAGAATGAATTTTGTAGATTTAAAACTTAATGGAAATGATTAGAGAATGAAAAGGGTTATTTTGCACGCCGGGTGTTCGATGAAATGCCCGAGCAAGATTTAGGTGAGAATTTGATGGGTTCGGAGGTGTAGTTGAGTCTTATTATTATTATTAACCCTAATATGTGAGATTAGGACAAAGGAGATTAAGGAATTTAGAAAATATGAATTTTCCTATTAGAAAGCCTCCGATCAATATGTGAGTTCTTGTATCGGGGTTCGAATTTGAAATCCGTTGATGTAGCTCACCTACATATGTCATTTGTGACGCGTGGGTGAAGACGGATTCAAATTTGGAGGTTCGTAGGCCGAGTTTTGAGTTTTAAACTAATCGGTTCTATAATTTTTCAATTAGGAGGAAAAAGTCGAACTTCGACTGGCTACAGGACGGACGTGGGACTTCGTTTGCTCGATCCCTCAAGTGAGTATATTGAACTATAAATATTTTATACTGTGGCCAAATTTCGTGGCTTTTTGATAGGTTTTGTAAAAGTTATAGCAAAAATTGATTTTCAAGGAAAATACGGATTTTTTGGGCCCGAAAATGGGTTTTTGTGATATGTGGTGAAATTAACTATTTTAAGTGTATAAAACTTATATTATGGATTAATGTGACGGGTTGAAGTATAAAAATTAAACATATTAAATCGTTTATGCATATTTTTACCCCGTGCATGTTTTGTTGATGTTTTTGGGGTATATAGACCGATATAGGCAATCGGGTATATGCGGAGCCTGGTGTATGGGCTAGAATGCTATGGATGGATGCTATAAGGTGTAATTAGATGAAATTAGTGATTGTGATCATGATTTGAAGATCTGTGTAATTATAGTGCCCGTTTTGTGCATGTTTTGGGGCATATAAGCCCTTATAGGTGATTTTATCTATATGAAACATGATGTATGAGCTAGTATGCTATAATTAGATATTATAAGACTTAATTAGAGGAAATAAGTGGTTTTGGCCCCTTATGATGGGAAACCCGCATGTGGTGTTTATTTGTAATATATATAGAGGTGATTATGATGTGTGATGCAATAATTGACGAAATTAAATAAGTGGGTGCATGTTTACATTTTAATTATGTTTGAAAGGAATTAATGGGCAATAATATGACATGTTGGTTTATATGATAAATGACTTGGTGTATGTTTATGGGTGATTTAATGAAGTGGTAAATAGCATGGTATTTATAATGGGTGATGTTATGGCAAAATAAATAACATGGTGTGTATATCTATGATATACTGAGATGATAATTATATCGTGGACATCAGATGTGCATCAAATGCAAGATAAAAGGTGAGATGGTAAGTGTTAATAAAATGTGTTTTAATTCACGTGGTTAAAGTCAAAGACATGACTGGTTTGTGAATCAAAAATGAAATGCTTGTGTTGATAAAGTAAGTTGAAAGGATGAAATGATTAATGCTAATAACAGATGGCTTTGTTGACCAGTACCTACAGCAATCCTGGGGGTTTGGGCTAGACCTCCTAACGCCCAAGGACCGGCTTGGGAATAGTGGACCCAAACTATGTTTGGGGTAAGTGATTTTTATCGCCCAAGCTATCGGCTTGAGGCCCGGTTTCCCTCGATGACAGCTGTCGCGAGGAAGAACCCAGTTTACCTGGGGCGATGTTTTTCCCTCCTGGCTATCGGCTGGGAGGAAGTACCCAGTTTACCTGGGGCGATGTGTATTTCCCTCGATGACAGCCGTCGCGAGGAAGAACCCAGTTTACCTGGGGCGATGTGTTTTTCCCTCGATGACAGACGTCACGAGGAAGTACCCAGTTTACCTGGGGCGATGTGGTTCCCTCGCTAGTTCGGCTAGGAGGAAGACGTAGCCTCGGACGAGTAAGACTCTGTGTGAGCATCGGGCCGCGTGTTTACTGGGCTGTCGGCTTTCAGTATGTTGGGATACTGTGGCTCACTGGTCGACAAACTAATAAAATAAATAAGTGTTAATAATAAATGTGGTAGTAAGAGAAAGTGGATAGTAAAATGTGAATTGTGCGTGGAAAAGAAAGTGGATAGTAAAATGTGAACTGTGTGTGGAAAAGAAAGTTGTGTGAATGAAGTAAATGTGAAAGTGAACGTGCTATGAGTTAGTAAATGAAAAGAAGTGATAAATGCAGCTTGTGATTAATTTAAGATGAAAATAATAAAAGTGATGTGTTATCATGAATAATACGAAGTAATTGTATTATGTGTGTGATCATTAAAGTAAAATATAGTTGATATGAGTTGTACCTTGGAATTGTGTCAAGGAACTACCTGCCCGCAATTTCAGTGGAAATTGTGGGAACTACCTGCCTTGGCATAATTCGCAGGGTGAGTGGATATAATAGTGGTAATGATTAATAGAAATGAGAAATAAAATGAAGTGAAGATGATAAGTGATGGAAATGAAATTAATAATCAAGCTATCGGCTTGAGATGTGGTGTGATATTACCCAAACTGTGTGTTTGAGGTACAGTGATTATTACCCAAGCTATCGGCTATGGAATGTGATATGTGGTGGCCCCAGAGTGTGTTTGGGGATTAAGTGAAAATGATAATAAGATTTATTGTTATAAGAAAAAGTAATTAATAAAGTGATATAATAAGATGTGAATGAGCTATAAAACATGGTTTTGATGCAATGAGTATAAGTATTCTAATTAATAAGGTGTTAATGATGTGATGAAATGTGCATGGGCAATGAGATATGGTATTTATGTCATAAGGCATGAGGGAAGGTGGTAGTATGAGAATAGATGCATATGTTTATGATGTGATACTTTTATAACATAATAAAATGAATACCTGTTTTATGAGATTGGGTAGGATAATGGTTATTAAAGAAAGTATGTTGTGATATGAGTTTGTGTACCTTGGAAGTGTGTCGGGAAACTACTCGCCTGCTATTTCCGTGGAAATGGTGGGAACTACCTGCCTCAGCACAACTTCCAGGATGAATGGGTGTGTTGATGACATAATATACGTAAATGAAATGCATAGCTAAATAGAGTTGGAGAAATGATGTAATAACATCATGTAGTTATATTATTATAAATAGTGAGATGCTGATATGACGATAAGTGTGGAAAGATGAATATTCGTATCATGCGAATGTAAGATAAGTATATTTATATATATATACGAGGTTGATGGGAAGTGTATTATGAAATGTGGGAAGTATGGATAATTAAATAATTGAATGCAGGATTGGCAAAGTATGTGATTTATCACTGTATTGACGATGTTGTTGTGTTCAGGATTCAAGTTGCATTATCTTAAATTGGTATTCGTAAGTTTAAACTATTTTCTTTATACTATTTTAATTTGTCGTTAGATTAATAATTATACTCACACCAGAAATGGCTAACCCCTTAGTGTTTGGGGGGTTAGGGGAGTCGGAGGACTACCCTAGATCCCCCACTGTTGCAGGTTCTCATCAGTGCAGAGGTGAGGCGTGGATGGGTAGGATAGATTTTTATATTAAAAATTTGTATTAATTAGTTATAGGAATAGTGAAATTTATGATTTAAATTGTATTATGGGTGTATAAGTATGTATATGACGAAGATGAGTATAGTGTAAGGTGGTGTGGTATGTTGGTGACCCGTACCCATCTCGTCGTGGAGTACCAGGCTCTGTGGTAAGTTTTACAATGATTTTTCTAAGATTTTACCTCGTTTTTCAAAGAAATTCATAGTTTTTAATTGATATTTGTTAATCCGTTATGAGTTTGGCCCCCAGAGCATTATATTATATTGCCTGTGTATATCTGCTCATTTTGGCCTGGGAGCCCATGAAAAGATTATGTGGTTTGTGAGCTACGGAATTTTGAGCAGAATTCCGTAAGCTTTTTGTATTTCGGGGCAAAATTTACAGGGGAGATTCTGCCAAAATTTTTCCTGAAATATAACTTTCTTAGTTTATGTTTAAAGTGATATAGAAATTGAAAGAATTGAATTTGGAGACTTAGTTTTCAAAAAAAAAAAAAAAAAAAAAAAAAATTGGGGTGTTACAGTTTGGTATCAGAGCTTAGGTTAACTAGGAATTTGTTAATCCTAGTGATCTTGCCATGTGAGTATGGGTTCATTATCGCTTAGTTGGAGATAGAGAGTGTATTTTATGTGGGTGTTTTGTTGAAGAATAGATTCTATTGTAGAAGGATGCGATCCTCATTAGACTTTGGTCTGACCTTGAGTCAGCATTTCCTTTCATGACCCTGCATATGGGTTGATCTTGTAGAAATCTCGGTGCGACTACGTGCACTATTGGAGTATTATATTAAATTGATTGCTATGTACCGCAAGGGGCTATTCCCAGGAGATCTGGTGTAGGTCCTATGGACGTATGTTCTGTAGGTGTATATTTTATAGATTGAGGAGTGATGTGTGGTTATGGTTTTATCCCATATTTGGGAAGATTGATTGGTTGTAGAAGGTTATGTAGGTCATCTGCGTAGTTGGGGTTTGGTGCAGGGAGGATTCGGGTGAGACAGCCCGATGAAACCCAGTTTTGATTATTTATAATGCCTTGGACGATGAAGATTATGCCCGTTGGGTTTGGTGGAAACATTTAAGACAAAGATTGAGATTGTTGATTGGGTTTGCAAAGTTTTTGATATATTTGAAGAGGTTCTTGGTCCCCCACCTTAGCGAACTCTGGAATTCAAGATCGACTAGATATTTGGTACGACTCCAATTTTTAAATCAGCTTGTGTTATAGCACTTAAGGAATGGGAAAAGATGAAAGAGAATTTGAGGAGATGTTTTTGATAAAGGTTATCGGTTCAAATGATATGTCGTGGGGTGCGCCGACAGTTTTGTAACAAGGAAGATAGCTCACCGAGAAGGTGTACTGAGTAAGGTGACTATTAAGTATTCATTGTTGAGAATAGATAAATGGTTGGATTAGTTGCGGGGAATGTCATTAATCTCCCGATGAGAGTTGTACACCGAGTACTATCAGATAATCCCTAGAGAGGGAAAACATCTCAGGAATTGTTTTTCGTACTCGGTATGATTGTATGAGTTCTTAGTGATATCTTGGGACTGGCGAACATCCCTGCAGTTTTTATAAATTTGACGAATTGGGCCTTTCACCCTTATATTAACAGGGTATGATTGTATATGTGAATGATATTTGGTGTATAATTGCTGTATGGTGGAGCACTGATCGATAGATTGGGGCCGAAAGTGGTATGCTATGTCTGTAAATTGCCAATTATGGGGGTGAGAAGCATGACTTTTGGGACACATTGTGTTTATTGAAAGCGTATTTATGGATCCGAAGAAAATTTCAGAAGGTGACAAGATGGGAAATAACCCTCGGATGTGTTGGAAATTCAGAGTTTCTTAGTTTTCACTGGCTATTATCGGAGGTTCATCCCTCGATTTTATATTATTGCTATACTGATGACTCATTTTCTTATAAAGAATGAGCCGTTGGTATGATCCGAACAGCGTGGAAAGATGTTTTCAAGAGTTAAAGGAAGATTAACGACAGCTCATGTTTTTATCATCCTGAGAAGGGAGTGCATGTAGTATAGGACCAGGTGGGGTTTGATGCCTGAAAGCGTGCTCGTGGCCTACATAGGAGGCAGTTGTGGTTATATGAGGTGCGTGAATTACGCAAATTTGAAATTAGTAATAGTAAGGCATGTATTGAAGGTGTTGAGAAATTAGTTTTTCAGAAAATAGATTTAGTTTTTTCTGTAATTGTAAGAGTTTGAACACTCGTTCCTGCAAATGATTTTAGCAGGAGGCACTAAACGTGGCTTGAGTACTATGGTAGCTTGGTATGGAAATAAAATACCACCCGGGGAAGAAATAAAGGGATGAATGCTATAAATGAAAAGAAGATTTTGTATTAATAATGTCCCAGGAGTGGACGGTGTTCAATTCACTAGATCAATTTGATTTTATTTCAGTAGTAGAGGTTGATCCGACCCTATATAACGGTAGTTTATCAATACAGTTGTCTCTCCTACAGTTGACCAGTCAAACTGGAATTCAAAATTCCTGCTTGCGACAGAGGATGTATGGTCGAATTTTGGATGAGATTAGTGAATGTAATGTAGATTGGTCAGTAGGCAGTAGAGAAATCCTTGTTATTATCGTAGATTTGGTGTTCTTGATGAGGATGGCTCGTGATAGCGGGTGATGGAGAATGTTCCTTATATTCAGTATACTGTCTATCCGGTGGCACGAAGATGTATCAAGATTCTAGGAGAATATTTTAGTGGATCGGAACGAGGAAGAATATTAATTATCAGGTGAGCATGGATAAGCCTCTTTTGAGGTGTGTAGTCAACAAGAGAAAAGGTGACGCCCATCAGCGGCGAAAGCATCTTGAAGTTAGAAATTGAAGATTTGGATATTCTTGAAAGTATCCTTTATTCAGGGAGTACATCGTTTTCGAAACTGGGAAAAGTTAGACCCGAAATATGATGGCCCGTCAGAGTTATAGGAAGAATTAGAATTGTGGTATATTGTTTGAAGTTTATTTTGGAGATATCGGGTATTCTTGATGAATTTCTTGTTTCTATGTCGAGAAAAGTGTGAGAGATCTATCTCAAGTGTGGAGCCGTTGTAGATCGAAGTCCAGCTGGATGTGGCATTGGAGGTGATATCCTATGAAACTAGTGGTTATTGTAGGTCGATAGTGCGACAGACCAGACGATGAGTTGTTCAGCAGTTAATAGTGCAATGAAGTAGTGATGCTGATAATGTACCTTGAAATCCTAGGTGATGGTGCGGAGGAGGTTTTTTGAATTTGTTCGAGGAGTTTTCTTAACCCCTATAGCTCGAGGACGAGCTTCTTTTGAGGTGTGTAGAATGTAACACCTCGAATTTGTAAAATACCGAAAATGCCTGTTTTATATATTTTGAGTGGTGAAAATTATTTTTCATGTATTTTAATTAAATATTGATATTAGTATGAATATATGTAGTAGATCGGTTTTATTGTTATATTAGAGTTAAGAGTTGAGATTTTGTGTGAGGAAATATAGTTTATTTGATTTTATCATTATGGGGGATTATTATAAGATATTTTTAATGTATTTTGTATTGTTTGTATTATGATGGAAAAGAGTTGGGGTTTATTTATAATATTTTGCATTTGGAGGGTTTATAGGTAAATATACCTTATTCTTATTATTATTATATACATTATTTTTTCTAAAAACCCTTCTCCATTTTCTTTCTTTCCTTCTCCCTTTTTTTTTTTTCTCCTTCCGTTCCTTTCTCCCAATCCAACCGAACCCATTCGGTGGAGAACTCCCCAACCCCAAATCCATTTCATTTCTCCACTATTTCTAAATTAATTTGAGGAGTAAGCTTAGTGATGGGTGTTCTTCCTGGTGGCGGTGTCGGTTTTTCAAGAAGAGTTCACGAAGGTATGAGAAGTTGAATGTTAGTTTATTAAATTGTATGCTTTTTATTTCTTTTACTAGAAATTGATGTAGGAAGGTGTAGAGAGCACATAGAACATATTGGTAGTTAGAAAGTATGCAAATCATGGTGAAATTATGGAGTGGTGAATTTGGCATAAAGCCAATTTTTACAAATTGGTGAAGTTGGGTAAGAACCTTGCTTCTAGTGAGTTTAAAAATTGCATAAGGAGTTTTGGAGTAGTGTGAGAGCGTTAATATGAATTTAGAATGAATTTTGTAGATTTAAAACTTAATGGAAATGATTAGAGAATGAAAAGGGTTATTTTGCACGCCGGGTGTTCGATGAAATGTCCGAGCAAGATTTAGGTGAGAATTTGATGGGTTCGGAGGTGTAGTTGAGTCTTATTATTATTATTAACCCTAATATGTGAGATTAGGACAAAGGAGATTAAGGAATTTAGAAAATATGAATTTTCCTATTAGAAAGCCTCCGATCAATATGTGAGTTCTTGTATCAGGGTTCGAATTTGAAATCCGTTGATGTAGCTCACCTACATATGTCATTTGTGACGCGTGGGTGAAGACGGATTCAAATTTGGAGGTTCGTAGGCCGAGTTTTGAGTTTTAAACTAATCGGTTCTATAATTTTTCAATTAGGAGGAAAAAGTCGAACTTCGACTGGCTACAGGACGGACGTGGGACTTCGTTTGCTCGATCCCTCAAGTGAGTATATTGAACTATAAATATTTTATACTGTGGCCAAATTTCGTGGCTTTTTGATAGGTTTTGTAAAAGTTATAGCAAAAATTGATTTTCAAGGAAAATACGGATTTTTTGGGCCCGAAAATGGGTTTTTTTGATATGTGGTGAAATTAACTATTTTAAGTGTATAAAACTTATATTATGGATTAATGTGACGGGTTGAAGTATAAAAATTAAACATATTAAATCGTTTATGCATATTTTTACCCCGTGCATGTTTTGTTGATGTTTTTGGGGTATATAGACCGATATAGGCAATCGGGTATATGCGGAGCCTGGTGTATGGGCTAGAATGCTATGGATGGATGCTATAAGGTGTAATTAGATGAAATTAGTGATTGTGATCATGATTTGAAGATCTGTGTAATTATAGTGCCCGTTTTGTGCATGTTTTGGGGCATATAAGCCCTTATAGGTGATTTTATCTATATGAAACATGATGTATGAGCTAGTATGCTATAATTAGATATTATAAGACTTAATTAGAGGAAATAAGTGGTTTTGGCCCCTTATGATGGGAAACCCGCATGTGGTGTTTATTTGTAATATATATAGAGGTGATTATGATGTGTGATGCAATAATTGACGAAATTAAATAAGTGGGTGCATGTTTACATTTTAATTATGTTTGAAAGGAATTAATGGGCAATAATATGACATGTTGGTTTATATGATAAATGACTTGGTGTATGTTTATGGGTGATTTAATGAAGTGGTAAATAGCATGGTATTTATAATGGGTGATGTTATGGCAAAATAAATAACATGGTGTGTATATCTATGATATACTGAGATGATAATTATATCGTGGACATCAGATGTGCATCAAATGCAAGATAAAAGGTGAGATGGTAAGTGTTAATAAAATGTGTTTTAATTCACGTGGTTAAAGTCAAAGACATGACTGGTTTGTGAATCAAAAATGAAATGCTTGTGTTGATAAAGTAAGTTGAAAGGATGAAATGATTAATGCTAATAACAGATGGCTTTGTTGACCAGTACCTACAGCAATCCTGGGGGTTTGGGCTAGACCTCCTAACGCCCAAGGACCGGCTTGGGAATAGTGGACCCAAACTATGTTTGGGGTAAGTGATTTTTATCGCCCAAGCTATCGGCTTGAGGCCCGGTTTCCCTCGATGACAGCTGTCGCGAGGAAGAACCCAGTTTACCTGGGGCGATGTTTTTCCCTCCTGGCTATCGGCTGGGAGGAAGTACCCAGTTTACCTGGGGCGATGTGTATTTCCCTCGATGACAGCCGTTGCGAGGAAGCACCCAGTTTACCTGGGGCGATGTGTTTTTCCCTCGATGACAGACGTCGCGAGGAAGTACCCAGTTTACTTGGGGCGATGTGGTTCCCTCGCTAGTTCGGCTAGGAGGAAGACGTAGCCTCGGACGAGTAAGACTCTGTGTGAGCATCGGGCCGCGTGTTTACTGGGCTGTCGGCTTTCAGTATGTTGGGATACTGTGGCTCACTGGTCGACAAACTAATAAAATAAATAAGTGTTAATAATAAATGTGGTAGTAAGAGAAAGTGGATAGTAAAATGTGAATTGTGCGTGGAAAAGAAAGTGGATAGTAAAATGTGAACTGTGTGTGGAAAAGAAAGTTGTGTGAATGAAGTAAATGTGAAAGTGAACGTGCTATGAGTTAGTAAATGAAAAGAAGTGATAAATGCAGCTTGTGATTAATTTAAGATGAAAATAATAAAAGTGATGTGTTATCATGAATAATACGAAGTAATTGTATTATGTGTGTGATCATTAAAGTAAAATATAGTTGATATGAGTTGTACCTTGGAATTGTGTCAAGGAACTACCTGCCCGCAATTTCAGTGGAAATTGTGGGAACTACCTGCCTTGGCATAATTTGCAGGGTGAGTGGATATAATAGTGGTAATGATTAATAGAAATGAGAAATAAAATGAAGTGAAGATGATAAGTGATGGAAATGAAATTAATAATCAAGCTATCGGCTTGAGATGTGGTGTGATATTACCCAAACTGTGTGTTTGAGGTACAGTGATTATTACCCAAGCTATCGGCTATGGGATGTGATATGTGGTGGCCCCAGAGTGTGTTTGGGGATTAAGTGAAAATGATAATAAGATTTATTGTTATAAGAAAAAGTAATTAATAAAGTGATATAATAAGATGTGAATGAGCTATAAAACATGGTTTTGATGCAACGAGTATAAGTATTCTAATTAATGAGGTGTTAATGATGTGATGAAATGTGCATGGGCAATGAGATATGGTATTTATGTCATAAGGCATGAGGGAAGGTAGTAGTATGAGAATAGATGCATATGTTTATGATGTGATACTTTTATAACATAATAAAATGAATACCTGTTTTATGAGATTGGGTAGGATAATGGTTATTAAAGAAAGTATGTTGTGATATGAGTTTGTGTACCTTGGAAGTGTGTCGGGAAACTACTCGCCTGCTATTTCCGTGGAAATGGTGGGAACTACCTGCCTCGGCACAACTTCCAGGATGAATGGGTGTGTTGATGACATAATATACGTAAATGAAATGCATAGCTAAATAGAGTTGGAGAAATGATGTAATAACATCATGTAGTTATATTATTATAAATAGTGAGATGCTGATATGACGATAAGTGTGGAAAGATGAATATTCGTATCATGCGAATGTAAGATAAGTATATTTATATATATATACGAGGTTGATGGGAAGTGTATTATGAAATGTGGGAAGTATGGATAATTAAATAATTGAATGCAGGATTGGCAAAGTATGTGATTTATCACTGTATTGACGATGTTGTTGTGTTCAGGATTCAAGTTGCATTATCTTAAATTGGTATTCGTAAGTTTAAACTATTTTCTTTATACTATTTTAATTTGTCGTTAGATTAATAATTATACTCACACCAGAAATGGCTAACCCCTTAGTGTTTGGGGGGTTAGGGGAGTCGGAGGACTACCCTAGATCCCCCAATGTTGCAGGTTCTCATCAGTGCAGAGGTGAGGCGTGGATGGGTAAGATAGATTTTTATATTAAAAATTTGTATTATTTAGTTATAGGAATAGTGAAATTTATGATTTAAATTGTATTATGGGTGTATAAGTATGTATATGACGAAGATGAGTATAGTGTAAGGTGGTGTGGTATGTTGGTGACCCGTACCCATCTCGTCGTGGAGTACCAGGCTCTGTGGTAAGTTTTACAATGATTTTTCTAAGATTTTACCTCGTTTTTCAAAGAAATTCATAGTTTTTAATTGATATTTGTTAATCCGTTATGAGTTTGGCCCCCAGAGCATTATATTATATTGCCTGTGTATATCTGCTCATTTTGGCCTGGGGAGCCCATGAAAAGATTATGTGGTTTGTGAGCTACGGAATTTTGAGCAGAATTCCGTAAGCTTTTTGTATTTCGGGGCAAAATTTACAGGGGAGATTCTGCCAAAATTTTTCCTGAAATATAACTTTCTTAGTTTATGTTTAAAGTGATATAGAAATTGAAAGAATTGAATTTGGAGACTCAGTTTTCAAAAAAAAAAAAAAAAAAAAAAAAATTTGGGGTGTTACACAGCCCCTCTCTCTCCCATTCTTTTTTTATTTACTTAGAAATTTAGATTTTAAGATTTCAGGTTTGTAAAATTTTCAGAATTTTTAGGCTTTTTTTTATTGCACATGTTATATTGAAAATAGCAAATATCTCTTCAACAGTTAAATTTCATTATTTTCCACCCTTAAAGTTCTAAGAAGTTGGATTTTACATCCCCATTCATAATTAATTTTCAACAGTACTAATAGAAACATGGACTTTTATTTACAACTAATTATTGCCATATTATTCAAACCTGATCTACATAATTGTTGTTTTATTATTTACAGGGTTTTTCGTGTGTTGTATCGTTCCGAAGACGTGCTGTAGGAACGTGCCCACGGAAAAATCTAGTATATATATATATATATATATATATATATATATATAAACAGAGAGAGAGAGAGAGATAAATAATTAAATAAATAAATGAGTTGTTTTGGGGGGGATTTGAATTTGAGTTGGGGGAAAACTTTTGGGGGAAAAATGTGTTTTGTGATGTTAGATCTCGGCATTTAATTTTGGGGGGATTGAAGGAGAGCCACTTGATAGCTTTCTTTGTGTTTTATTATATATATATATATATATATAGAGAGAGAGAAAGAGAGAGAGAGAGAGAGAGAGAGAGAGAATATATATATATATATATATATATATATAGAAATCTTCGGTTGCACACTACTTTGGTGAGCACTCCGTGAGCACTCACGAACTAGAGACCTTATGAAAAATTCGAACCGCTCATATTGTTCTATATGCCTTAGATAGCCTAACAATAAAAAATCAAGTAATTTGAAGTTCATTTGCCCATGATTTACATCATCACAAAATTGTATGGCTGAAAATTCTAACAGCATGATGGATGGGCAAATGAACTTCAAATTACTTGATTTTTTATTGTTAGGCTATCTAAGACATATAGAACAATATGAACGGTTCGGATTTTTCATAGGGTCTCTAGTTCGTGAGTGCTCACGGAGTGCTCACCAAAAGTAGTGTGCAACCGAATGGGACTCTATATATATATATAGTTCCCTTCCGTCGTGCACTAGGCCTTCGTGTGCACTCGGTCTTCCCACCTTCGTATTGAAAATCCGAACCGTTCACATTGATCTGCACATCTAAATTAGTCTAAATATGTAAAATCAAATCATTTGAAATTCATTTGCTCATCCATCATGCGACTATAAAAAACAATGATTTTCAGCTATACAATTTTGTAACACTTCAATGGATGGACAAATGAATTTCAAATGATTTAATTTTACATATTTTGACTAATTCAGATGTGTAGATCAATGTGAACGACTCAGATCGTCAATACGAAGGCTGGAAGACCGAGTGCACACGAGTGCACACGGAGGCCTAGTGCACAACGGAAGGGGACCCTCTCTCTCTCTATATATATATATAGATATGGTGAGAGTATGTGTAGGGATGTAATGCAAGTATCTTTACTTTGGTATCGTGTCAAGGAACTTCCGCCCGCTATTTCTATGGAAATGGTGGGAACTACTTGTAATGCCCTGATTTTTCATTTAATGAAAAATTATTTATTTTGCACGTAGTGTGCACGTGCAATATTTTTGTAAATATTTTCTTCAAAGATGAGTAAAGATATTTAAATATGTGCTTTTAATTATTTTATACGAAAGCCTTCTTTCAATTAGACAAAAAAGCATTTTCTTTAAAAGCCCAAAGTTAATTTAATTTATTATTTTTATAATAATCATTTTGGCTCAAAAAACTAAAGCCCATGGACTATTTTTTATACAACTTATCATGTAGAATACAATTTAAAGACTATTTTATTTTTATACAAAAAATTAAATGTACAATTTTTTGGACCTAGTTGCATGCACGTGCACTACACGTACACATGCAATATGCACATTCCCATGGCCGGTTTTGATTTTTTGGGAGGGAAAATGAAAATTTTAATGGTGATCATGGTGTGGTAGTTACTTGGTTGTGGGTAGTTATTGCAACTCCTACTTTCACCCTAGCCTTCCATCTTACAACCAACCAATTGATCCTAGCCCTCCATTCTCTTTGATTTTTAGAATAAATACCCCCCCCCCCCCCCATGGCTAGTTATTCTTGTGTAAAATTTATTCTCTTCCAAACCTATAGCCTAAATTATATCATCTAGTAGTGTTTTGTGAGTTGAAAGATTGAGAGTGTGTGGGATTTTTGCTTGCACCAAGGAGAGGAGGCCGGCTACATCAAGGAAGAAGGAGCTCTCGGTGAGGTGTGCTTGGAAGCTTGTGTGCGCGTCGTCTAGGAGGAGGTGCACTCGTGTTGCAAGGACTTTTGTTGCTAATTGTGTTTGTCTCTCCATTTGAGGTGGGTAAATTTTCTATATTTCTAAATAGGGATATATGCTAGATTGGAATGGAAAAATGATGCATGAAAAAGGCTAATAAGAGTACACATTTTTAATTGAAAAATTGAGCTATAAATTGATTGGAATGTGGGTGTGCAATTGTATGTGATTTGATTAGTAAAAATCTAATTTTTATGTGAATTAGTTATGGCCATGGATTGTTGAAGGAAATTTTATTACCTATGTCATAAATTATATACACAAAAGTTAGTAGATAAACCATGCTACTTTATGTGTTTTAATGAGCCTTTGTGTTGCATTGAAATAAACAAATCAAATTATGGATTCGTATGGTTGGTAAATGGCTAAAAACAGAAATTAATATGAAGAATTTCTAGTAAAGAGATTGAGATGTTAATTGTGAAGAAATGTCGAAAAGAAGAAGTGTGGTAATTATAAGGTAGAATTTGAATTAGTTACATGAAAATATGCTTTAATTGTTACAAAAATTATTTTACTCATACTGGTATGTAAATTATGTGAGAAAGAATTAATCTGGAGATGTACAGTAATTTTTATGAAAACCAAATGAAATGGGGACTAGTTGAACATCGAAATGTTCTAAATAACAGAGAGTATGGGTTAAATGAAATTGGAATTATACTAGTGACAACCTAAGCACGTAGCTCAAGTGGTCATAGTGTGCGGTTGGTTCCCTGTGGTGATCGGTTCGAATCCTCTGGGCAACATATTTTATTCCATGAATTTTTTTAAATAAAAGAAAGCAGCGACCGAGAGCATATAATGCTCTCAGTCCTCTTTATAATGCTTGTGACACCTGGCCTAGTGGTCTGTGCCTTGGGCGTTTTTCCTGGGGTGCTGGGTTCGAATCTTGCCATCGGCAAGATTGAAAATTTATTTTTTTTGAATGTTTCGGTGGCCAAAAATTATGAAAAAAATATGGCTATTCTCCTAAAAATATAAGGGACTTTATAAAAATGATTTGGGAATTATTTGCATGAAATAAACTATGATTTGAGAATAAAATGCATAAATAGAACTATGGTTCTATATGTATACTTTGTGAAAAATTATACCTTGCAAAAAGAACTTGAAATGAAGGATTAGAAGATTAATATAGTAAAGATTGAAGTGATATTATGTGATGGATGTGATTTATTCCTAATTGAGAATAGTATGAAAATATGAATTGTGAATATTCGTTAGTGATGCAAAGTATTTCTCATTTGGAGAATAATGTGACAACTATGAAATGTGAATTATTCTCGTTGGAGAATAGTGCGACAAATTATGATGCGTGAATATCCATCTTGATTGAATACTAGTGATGTGGGTTTTTAATGTGAAAAATAATAATTCATGAGTTACATGATGAATAGTTGAAACTCATGTATAGTTATGGACTATGTGAACGAACTAGAAATCATGATTGGAAAAGAAAAATACTTTTGAGTATGATAACTCAACATGGAAATTTATGAGTTGGAAATGCTCATTTTGGAAATTGTGAATTGAAAATTGAAACAAAAAGAGTAGCTAAATCTCCCCCGGCATTTGGAAATAAATGAAATAAAAATTTGAAAGAAAGACCAAGGTTGGTCAGGTTTGAATGAATGAATAAGTCCGGTTTAGTGGAGAGGCTAACTCTAGAGCTTTGATTTTTGTTCATGATTTTGATAAAAACTAAGGATTAGTACATAGTGGAGACGTGATGAAAGTAAGAGAAAAACATTGAGTATGAGGGCCATTGGATAGCGGCGAGAGCGTATCCCAGGATGTCCCATGATGAGTCTGGGCGAGGATACTGCTCCAGAGTATCGTCCCGGTGGCGACGCTCGTGGGATGTTTGAAGACTACGGGTGGTGTCATGTCTACGGTAGGAGCTGAATTACCACAGGATGTCTGCATGATGAGTCATGTCAGCGATGGGATTCCCTGCAGGGCGCCTAGACATGAGTTCGTAGGTCAGAAAACATCTAGGATACTTACCGTAGTTACAGTAGTAGATTAAGTCATGGCGAGGGATTGAACCCTACAAAGATGAAGAACGATTAAGGACTTGCCCTCGGACCTATGTAGTATGGGATGCATAGAATCCGAACAAGTGCGCATTAGTGTTATGTAATATAAATAACTGCATTAAGGACTAAGTGCACAATCACAACACGACATCAATAGGGTAGTCCCTTTAGTTTAAATGTGATAAGTTTGTGTTTGCTAAATATGAAAAATAAGTTATACTATTTCCGGCAAAGAAAGAATGACCGTGTATAATGATCGTCGGTTGAATAAACTGACGTACCCACAGTCTTATATGCAGGTAAATGGCTTGATAAAGATTAAAGAGGAACAAATTCTTAAAGATTACTCAATATTATTGTATATTTGTTTCATTGTTGTAAATTTTACTTCCGCTGTGCAATGTAAAGTGTAATACTGATATAAACTCTGATGTAAAACGAAAAGTTTAAATTTCCTTGTAAAATTGTACTAAAGAAAGCGAAAAGATCCTGTAGAACATCTCGAATTCAGTGTATTTGGGATTTGGGGCGTTACACTACTTGCCACGGCACGACTCCACGGTAGATTGGGTGTGTTACTTATTACCCAGTTTATCTGGGGTGCATTGTTATGTATATATTATGATAAAGTAAAAGAAAATATGTTAGGTGTAGTGTTGATATGATGGATTGGTTACAGGCTAGTAATTACATCTTGTGTATTAACAAGTTTTCTTTCATTACGTTTTCAAGCTTAATTTTCAGGAAATATTCGTTTACAATCATGTTAGTAAGTTCTTTAAATTCCTTTTATGATTTTATTTTAGTAACTAACCTAGAAGATTATACTCACACCAATTTTGGCAGACCCCTGTTGTGTTTGGGGGTCAGAGGAGTCCCTCCGTGAGGGTGGACGTCCTTAGACTCCTTTTTTGCAAGATCTAAGTAGTAGCGAGGTGAGACACCCTGAATTTTCTAGTTTTTGTAGTTTTACTTTCTTTAGTAGTTGGTTGATGGATTACACATCTGTTATATACTTTTTATTAACATAAATTATGTAGAAGGATTAACATAAGTTGTATAGAAAAAGGGTAAATGATAGAATCTGTGTATTAGAATGTATTTTTGAAGAGTATATATGTATCAGTGTGGGACGATGATATATAGTGACGAGATAAGTATGTTAACACCCGTACCCGCCTTGTTGTGGAGTATTGGGTTGTGTGTATGGCTTTTTGAAGGTTTTACAAATGTTTTTTCTAAAATTCCCTTATGTGTTCATACGAGTTTTTTGTTTTTATTTTGTATCTTGCATCATATGATGAGATATGCGCCCAGAGCCCTATACATATAATGCATGTGTGTTGTTGCTAGGATTTTCCTAGGGAGGATTGATATTAATTGCTCGTGTTGTGATATTTGTAATTGTTAGTAGAATTCCGTAAGGAATTCTGTGAAAGGGCTAACATTTTAGGGAAAACTCTGCCAATATTTCAATTGAAATCCATTATGATTATTTTAGCATGATATAGTAAAAAAAAAAATTGTGGTTGTTACATAATCCCTCCCAAGTAGTGATGACACCTGGTGGTACAGAATTTAACCAAGCTTTCGCCCTATCCCTAGTGAAAAAGGAAAAAGTTTCAAACGAATAGCCTCATTAGACACTCCATTGTGCTTGAAAGTGTCACAAATTTCTGTAAAGTTTACAATATGAACATTAGGATCATCGTGTGACGGTCTCCTAAATTGAGTAGTCTGTTGAGTCATTTGAATTATCATCAATTTAATTTCAAAATTGTTAGCTTGTATGGCTGGCCTCTTTATGCTTGATGTTGCTCAATAAACTGAGGGCATAACATAGTCCCTCAAAGCCTTAATTTCCTCATCATTTGTCATTGTGATACACTTCTATATGCAGAAATATAGCTATTAAATAACATAAAAATTAATCAAACCTATATTTCCAAAAAAAATAAAAATTCAAATTAATAACAATCTAGCTATTATCAATATCAATAAAATAATAATTACCCCACGTTTTAAAGAAAAGTGAGAGTTCAGATTGATAAAAAGAAATGGAAATGATAATATAGCTAGGGAAAGGGGAATTAGTGAAGATAAAGTAAATATCAACTTAGTGAAGATAAAGTAAATGAAAATATGTGGAGTGTGGTATTTTTATATACTACCCAAGTTTTCGGCTTAGGGTGTGGTATTATATTACCTAAATTATATTTGGGGTGCGGTGTTATATATTACCCGGAAGTAATGGTCAGTATATGATAGAATCGGGATTAGAAGGTTCCCTAATAGGGGGGCAAACTCCGGTCATACGTTCTTCCAAACATCCGACATATGCTACCGCTGCTGCAAGACCTCTTCTTTCCCGAGCCGCCGATAGGCCAGTGAAAGCCTTTCGTCCGCAGCAAAAAAGCAATCCCCATCTTCATGGAAGCCCTCCGAACCTAGGAGCTAATGAGCAACCTATGATCCCAAGTGATTCAAGGCCTTTACCTTCGCCAAGAACACCAGCTGGATAAGTGGATACAATCTAATTCAGTATATGGTGACAGTATGTGTAGGGATGTAATGCAAGTATCTTTACCTTGGTATCGTGTCAAGGAACTTCCGCCCGCTATTTCTATGGAAATTGTGGGAACTACTTGTCTCGGCATGACTCCACGGTAGATTGGGTGTGGTACTTATTACCCAGTTTCTCTAGGGTGCGGTGTTATGTATATATTATGATAAAGTAAAAGAAAATATGTTGGGAGTAGTGTTGATATGATGGACTGGTTACAGGCTAGTAATTACATCTTATGTATTAACAAGTTTTCTTTCAGTACGTTTTCATGCTTAATTTTCAGGATATATTCGTTTACAACCATGTTAGTAAGTTCTTTAAATTCCTTTTATGATTTTATTTTAGTAACTAACCTAGAAGATTATACTCACACCAGTTTTGGCTGACCCCTGTTGTGTTTGGTGGTCAGAGGAGTCCCTTCGTGAGGGTGGACATCCTTAGACTCCTTTTTTTGCAGGATCTGAGTTGTAGCGAGGTGAGACCCCTGAATTTTCTAGTTTTTGTAGATTTACTTTCTTCAGTAGTTGGGTTGATGGATTACGCATCTGTTATATACTTTTTATTAACATAAATTATGTAGAAGGATTAACATAAGTTGTGTAGAAGAAGGGTAAATAATAGAATCTGTGTATTATTATGTATTTTTGAAGAGTATGTATGTTTCAGTGTGGGATAATGACATATAGTGACGAGATAAGTATGTTAACACCTGATATGGCTAAAAATGGGGTTAAATCGGAACCGTCCGATTGGGCGCGAATCTTGAAGCTCGGGGGTAAAACGGTAATTTCACATACAAATGGATCCAGAGTGGGTATTGGGTCTTCTCACGAATCCAACAACCCGCAAACGAATCCACTCTGACTGGGTACGGGTCCCGACCCGAAGCGAACCCAGATCTACAAAGAGACAAATCAGGGCCACTGATTTGACCAAGTCAACGGGCCTGATTTGCTCTCACCGGGAATCAAGGATTACTTTCCTAAACAGACTGTGAGGATTTTTCTCCTAGCAGTTACACAGGGAATCAAGCCTCTAATCTCTCCCCTAGCGACTATAAATACCTCCCCTCTGCCACTGTGACCAGGTAATCACTCTTTTTCCACCTTAAGCTCTTTCTTTAATCACCACTGGTTACTGACAAGAGCGTCGGAGGGTGCGTCGCCGGAATCAACCCCGGTATTTCGCACTTCCTTGCAGGTTGTGGCAGGAGTAAGGAGGCTTGGATCAGCTGTTCAGGTTTTCTCGAACTCACAAATCTTATCTGTTTACCCCCACACCGAAATCAGCGGTAACAGATTGGTGCCGTCTGTGGGAAACGCCACACGAACAGCCTCAGCCTCCTCCTCGTCGTCTTCTGCAACCATGCCTCCGAAGAAGGTCAGGTCTGAAGGGTCCAACCGCGGGCCCAATCCTGCCGATCAGACGGAGGAAGTCCCTGGCAATCCTGTTCCCCAACCCGACCTTCCTCCCCCGGCTCAGCAGGGCCAACTTCCTCCCCCGGCCCAGTAGGGCCAACCTCCTCATCCCAAACAGCAACCCAACAATGGCCCTTCTGGTCATAACGGTCGGAAGCAGAAGCAGCCCCTCAACCTGGACCATGTCTCGGTTCATAATGAATCCTCGGATTCAATGGCTTCTCACCACCCCAACCTCCGCAACACAATCCTGAACCGCCAGAAAGATGAGGACCTCCGCACCGACCTTGATGAGAGGCAGGTCCGAGAGGGAGCCTCCCGCCAGCATCAGGGTGAGCGGTCCCCTCATCGCCGAGACGGTAGGAGGTCTCCGGACCGCAGGGGCCGAGCGACATCTCCCGAGCGCCGAAGGAGGAGGCTGCATTCCCCCACGGATCGGCATCCTCGGAGGAACAATGAGACACCTATCACTCGTGCCGAGTTCCTACAATTCCAAGACACCGTGCTGCAGGCCCTCAACCTTCGGCAGCACAACCAAAATGCCCATAGGGCTCCAACACCCCCGAGGGTTCCCAGTCCTCGTCGCCGATCCAGAAGTCCTATCCCGGCTCCCAGTCGCCAGCAGCAGCAGTATAGTCCCCGCCGATCCCAGGACTACCGGCGCCGCAGTCCCCGCTCCCCTTCCTATGAAGAAGAGTCTGGGGGATCGTATGATTACCAGCGGAGGGACGATGCCCTCAACCGCCGTCTCCATAAGGTAGAGAGGCGCATTGGTGGCATAGACAGAGAGGAGGAGTCCAGAGCAGGAACCGTCCGGCCCAGCAGACCCCCTTTCTCTCGGACGATCATGGAAGCCCCCATACCGAGAGGTTTCAAACCCCCGCAGTTTGAAACGTACTCAGGGGAGTCCGACCCAGTTGATCACGTCGAAAGCTTCAAGATGTTAATGCTGATCCATCAAGCTTCCGACGCCATGCTCTGCAAGACCTTCCCAGCCACCCTCCGGGGGTCGGCTCGGGAGTGGTACTCCAGGCTCGCCCCCTCTTCCATCTTCTCGTTCGAGCAGTTCGAGACGCTGTTCATTACTCACTTTGTGAGTAGCAAGCGGGCCGAGAAGACGAGCCTCTCCCTGCTCAACTTGCGGCAAGAAAGGGGAGAGAAACTGAGGGACTACGTGAAGAGATTCACCGCAGAAGTCCGGTCTATCGCCTCCCTAGATCAGTCAGTGGCGACTGTTGCGTTCCAATCGAACGTCCTCAACTCCAACCTCCGGTCGTCCCTCGCCAAGTAGCCCCCTCACAACTTTGCCGACCTTCTCCTAAGGTGCGAGAAGTACATCCGGGCGGAAGAGCCCGAGTGCCTCCCGAACTTCGGAGGGTCGCCCTCCGGATCGAAGAGGAAGGCGACCGAGGGGGAGGGATCGAAGAAGATGCAGAAGGACAACGGTGGTCAGCGCCGTCCTCTCCCCAAGTTTGAGAAGTTCACTCCCCTCACCACCAGTGTCTCCACTATCCTGATGGAAGTGGAGAAGGAAGGCCTACTGCCACCCGCTCCGAGGATAAACACCCCGGCCAAAAGGAGAAACAACGAGAAATGGTGTCATTATCACCGGGACCACGGCCACGAGACCAACGACTGCCGGGCGTTGAAAAGTGAGATAGAGGCCCTCATCCAGAGGGGGCAGCTGGCCAAATTTGTGAAAGCAAGTGACCGGGCAGACCGCGCTACCCCTCCGCCTTGAGGGGCTAACAAGCGATCCGAGCGGCGCGATGAAACCCCCGAGTTTAAGGAAGAGCGGGTCCTGCACCTCATTCACGAAGGCCCCATGGGGGGCTCCTCCAATTCCTCCCGGAAGGCCTTCGTCCGAGAGGTCAATTCGGTCCACAGCGCTCCTCCCCCCAAAGGTCTCGGTGTCCCGGTGACATTCTCTGATGAAGACCTCGAAGGGGTCCGGACCCCTCACTACGACGCACTGGTTATCGACCTCCGCATGGCAAACTTCAAGGTGCAGAGGGTCCTGGTAGATAACGGGAGCTCGGTGAACATCCTCTTTCTCTCGGCCTTCCGAGGTCTGCAGCTGTCTCGGGACCGTCTCAAGCCGGCCGGTTACACACTCCACGGGTTCACGGGGGTCCCAGTAACTGTCGAGGGAGTAATAACCCTAGACGTGACCGCTGGGAATGTCCCTACTACCCGTACCGAGCCGATGGACTTCATGGTCGTCGACGTCCCGGCCGCATACAATGTCATCCTAGGCCGACCCGGCCTAGCTGCCCTGGAAACTGTCCCCTCGGCGTACCATCTTAAAATGAAGTTCCCCACTCGGTCGGGAGTAGGGGAAGTCAGGGGAAGCCAAGAGACAGCCCGGAAGTGCTACATGACTTCTACTGGGGGACCGGTGCTCTCGCTCGAGACACTAGAAATCCCCGAGCCGAAAGTTCGGCCAACGTCCGAGCCGGCGGACGAGTTAGAAGAAGTGCTCTTCTCGGACGAGGACCCAAGCCGGAAGTTCCTCATCAGCAAGTCCCTACCGACTGCGCTGTGCTCTGACTTGGTTAAATGCATCCGGGATAACCGCGACCTGTTCGCTTGGTCAGCCGCGGATATGCCCGGCATCTCCGAGGAGTTGCTAGTCCACCGCCTAAGTGTCGAACCGGGGTGCAAACCGGTTCAGCAGAAGAGACAAAAGTTCGCTCCCGAGCGACAGCAGGCCATCAAGGAGGAGGTGGATAAACTTTTGAAGGCCAAGTTCATACAGGAGGTAAACTACCCCGAGTGGCTCTCCAATGTTGTAAGGGTCAAGAAGTCCAACGGCTCTTGGAGAATATGCATCGACTTCACCGACCTGAATAAGGCGTGTCCGAAGGACCCATTCCCTCTTCCGAACATCGACACCCTCATTGATGCCACCTCGGGCCATGAGCTCCTCAGCTTCATGGACGCCTTCTCCGGCTATAATCAAATTTGAATGTTCCCCTCGGACATTCCGAAGACCTCCTTCATCACCGACCAGGGCCTCTACTGCTACCGGGTCATGCCGTTCGGGTTGAAGAACGCGGGTGCCACCTATCAGCGCCTCGTCAACAAGGTTTTCCAGAGCCAGATAGGCCGAAATATGGAGGTGTACGTTGACGACATGCTCGTCAAGAGTATCCGAGGCACTGACCACGTGGCCGACCTCCAGGAGGCCTTCGGCGTGTTGAGAAGGCACAGCATGCGGCTGAACCCGAACAAGTGTGCGTTCGGGGTCTCTTCGGGAAAGTTTCCTCGGCTTCATGGTGAGCCAGCGAGGGATCGAAGCCAATCCCGAGAAGATCAAGGCCATATTAGACATGGCCCCGCCCCGGAATGTCAAGGAGGTGCAGAAGCTGACTGGTCGGCTCGCAGCTATCGGTCGGTTCCTTTCGAAGTCTGGGGAAAAGTGCCTCCCCTTCTTCAAAGCACTCAGGGGGGCTAAGGGTTTTGAATGGGGCCAACAACAACAGGAATCGTTCGACCAACTGAAGGCCTACTTGGTGAACCCCCCTCTGCTCAGCAAACCGGTCCCGGGCGAGACTCTCTTCATCTACTTGGCTGCTTCCGAGCAGACCCTAAGTGCTGTCTTGTGAGAGAGGAGGACCGGGCCCAAAGGCCCATCTACTACGTGAGCAAGGTGCTTCGGGACGCCGAGCTCCGCTATCCGAGGATAGAGAAGATGGCCTACGCCTTGGTCATGGCGGCAAGGAAGCTCCGGCCGTACTTTCAATCCCACTCGGTCGTTGTCCTCACTGACCAACCTCTAAAGCAGATCCTCCACAAGCCCGAGACCTCAGGCCGGCTAATGAAGTGGTCAATAGAGCTGAGCCAACATGACATCTCTTACCAACCTCGGACGGCAATTAAAGCACAAGCCCTCGCCGACTTCATCGTAGAATCCACCATCCCTGAAGTTGGCCACGTCCCGAACGGACCCCCCATTTGGACGGTCTTCGTGGACGGCTCCTCCTGTAACGAAGGAAGCGGCGCCGGTATCATCCTCAACGGTCCTGACGACTTCATTCTCCAGTATGCGATCCGTATGAACTTCCAGGCTTCCAACAATGAGGCGGAGTACGAAGCACTCATCGCAGGCCTCGGACTTGCCCGAAGTGCTGGGGCGCAGCGCCTCCGAATCCATAGCTACTCCCAGCTTATCGTGAACCAAGTCTTAGGCGAGTACGAGGCCCGAGACGAGCAGATGGCGAAATACTTGGCTAAGGTTCGGACTCTCATGAGCCGGTTCGAAGAGGCGCTCATCCAACGGGTCTCCCGTGAGGAGAACTCTCAGGCCGATGCCCTCTCCAAATTGGCCTCGTCCTCCCTACAAGGTCTCGAACAAACCGTGCTGATCGAAGTCCTCTCTAGGCTGAGCATAGAAGACGAGACACCCGGCTCGGTGGAGTCGTTGCCAGTCATGCTGCGTGATAATTGGATGAAGCCGTTGGTAGAATTCTTGAGGGACGGGGTCCTGCCCGAGGATTCCAAAGAAGCACGCCGAGTCAGAACCCGGGCCGAGCGGTATGTCTTGATCGAGGGTACCTTATACAAACGCTCCTTCTCTCAAATAGACGACCGACCATACCTAAGGTGCCTCTCTCCGGAACAAGCCGACTATGCCCTACAAGAGCTCCACGAAGGCATCGGCGGGGCACATTCAGGATCCAGGTCCTTGGCTCGGAAAGCCTTGAATTATGGATACTTCTGGCCGACCCTCCTTCAAGACGCCGAGCGACACGTTCGGCAGTGTAACTCTTGCCAGAGACACTCCAGTATTCGTCGCCTCCCTCAAGCCAACCTCGCCTCCCTATCAAGTCCTATCCCCTTCGCAATGTGGGGGATGGATTTACTAGGGCCTTTCCCTCCGGCTTTAGGTCAATTCAAGTTCTTGGTCGTAGCCATCGACTACTTCTCGAAGTGGGTCGAAGCCGAACCCCTCGCCACAATAACCGAGAACAAGGTGGTGCAATTCTTCTGGAAGAACATCATCTGCAGATTCGGCATCCCCCGCGTCCTCGTGACGGACAACGGGACTCAGTTCACCGGCGCAGCGTTCCGAGCTCTGTGCGACGACCTTGCCATCCAGCAGCGCTTCTCGTCCGTCTCCCACCCTCAGTCGAACGGACAGGCAGAAAACGCTAATCGGCAGATCCTCGCAGGCATCAAGAAAAGGCTGGACAAAAGTTCCAAAGGCCTATGGGTCGACCAACTCCCCAATGTCCTATGGAACTACCGCACGAGCAAGCAGACCCCCACAGGAGAGTCCCCTTTCAACCTCACCTATGGATCCGAGGCCGTGATACCCCTCGAGGTCGGAATACCTTCCCCTCGGCTTGTAGCGTACGACGAGGAACAGAACGCCAGGGACCTCAGGGCAGACTTAGATCTGATAGATGAACTGAGGGAAAGAGCGTCGACTCGGCAGCAGAATTACCGAAGAAGGGTCGAGTTGGCATACAACAAGAAGGTTCGACCCACGAGCCTTAAGCAAGGAGATTTAGTCTTGAGGAAACTAGCCATATCCTTCCCCAGTCAGAAGAACAAGCTGGCTCCGAACTGGGAAGGGCCGTACAGGATCACGAGGGTAGTTCGGCCCGGAGCATATCGTCTGGAAGATCTAGAGGGCAGAGAGATTCCGAGGACCTGGAATGCCGACCATCTCCAGAAATACCAAGAAAGCGCCCCGGCGCCACCCTAAGTATTATAGGATATTGAGCTATTCCTCTCCTCTAATTTGTAATCTATTTTCATGAGCTGTAACATGTAAAACGGTTCGCCGTCGATTATCAATAAAGAATGCTCTTTCATGCTTACAAATTCGTTTACGTATCTCCTCCCCTATTCATTATTTTTTGTTATTTTTCAACCAATGGTTCGGAGTCCATGTCCGGTCCGACTTTACCTCCTCGGCTCGTCCCCGAACGAACCAGAGGTAGATCGCCGTTCGGAACTGCTCCCACAACCGTTGAACTTACCAATGGTTCGGAGTCCAACACTCGGCTCGACTTTACCTCCTCGGCTCGACCCCGGACGAGCCAGAGGTAGTTCGCCGTTCGGAACTGCTCCCACAACCGTTGAACTTACCGATGGTTCGGAGTCCAACACTCGGCTCGACTTTACCTCCTCGGCTCGACCCCGGACGAGCCAGAGGTAGATCGCCGTTCGGAACTGCTCCCACAACTGTTGAACTTACCAATGGTTCGGAGTCCAACACTCGGCTCGACTTTACCTCCTCGGCTCGTCCCCGGACGAGCCAGAGGTAGATCGTCGTTCGGAACTGCTCCCACAACCGTTGAAGTTACCGATGGTTCGGAGTCCAACACTCGGCTCGACTTTACCTCCTCGTCTCGTCCCCGGACGAGCCAGAGGTAGATCGCCGTTCGGAATTGCTCCCACAACCGTTGAACAAACTTACCGATGGTTCGGAGTCCAACACTCGGCTCGACTTTACCTCCTCGGCTCGTCCCCGGACGAGCCAGAGGTAGATCGCCGTTCGGAATTGCTCCCACAACTGTGGAACAAACTTACCGATGGTTCGGAGTCCAACACTCGGCTCGACTTTACCTCCTCGGCTCGTCCCCAGACGAGCCAGAGGTAGATCACCATTCAGAGTTGCTCCCACAACCATCGAACGCACGCCGTGACCGACGAATCCCATAAAGGGAAAGAGCTCGGCTCACCCCCCCCGGCTTCGCAAGAAGAAGGAGACCAAAGCACTGTCCGGTAACATAATCCGAGTAATCTTGTCTAGAAGCCGATATCCGAAACCCTACGCCTTCGGTCGGCTACCGAGCAAGTGCCTTCTCGACCCTGCAAACGGAGAAAACTCACTTTCTCCTCAACTTTCGTAATTGATCTCGATCAGACGGCCCAGATCTTGCCACCGACGCTAAATGACAAGATAGCGTTTTCTCGGGAACTGAACCGCCTCGAGATTCGTGCCATCATCCGACGGTTCAGATCCTGCCAACAGCGCTAAAACGACAAGATAGCACTTTCTTGGGAACTGCGCCGCATTGAGATCCGCGCCGATATCCGACGACCCAGATCTTGTCAGAATCGCTAAACGACAAGGTGCCGCTCCGTCAGGAGCTCGTTCGCCTCAAGACTCTAGACGACGGCACCATGTACTCGGCTCGAGGACCTCGGCACGGCCAACACACTCGCAAGCAAAACAAATATGCAGAGCCACAAAGGAATTTTATTAATGATCGGGACACAATACAAAGCAGTCTTTCCATAGTTACAAAATACTAGAAAACAAATAATACAGCACCGACCCATTACACTTCACTGATCTCTTCGGTCGCCAGCACTTCCCCTTCGGCTGTTAGCTCCTCCGCCTCCTTCCGAAGCTTCGCCTCCACAGTCTGTAAGTGATGAATCTCGTAGTGCAAATCGTCCCGCTCGGCTAATATCTTCGACTGATTGTGCCTAATACACTGGACCCGAAGAGCATTGCTAAAAGCTGTCTGCGAGTCCTCGTCTTCCCGTGCGGGGGTCGCCTCGATGATCCTGCTCTCCAAGCGTTGGATCTTGGCGTCTCGTTGGCCGAGGACGGACTGAAGGTGGGCCCGCTCGCTCTCAGCTCGACGTAACTCTAGCTCCACTCAACGACGCCGCTCTCGGCACTTCGACGAGCGCGACTTCACCACCCCGGAGGTCACCTCGGCGTCAGCTTCATTGTCCGAGCCGTTGGGATCGGTGTATTGGTCTGACACCAGGAGCTGAAAAGAAGGGAAAATGAATAGCAAGGTTTCAATACACTTCCGAGGCACAACACTTGAAGAATTTTCCAATCAAACTTTCAAATTCATATGTAATAGCTCCACAATAAAACGAGACCGACTCTACTACAAAGTTTCGCAACCAATCAGAAGAAACACAAAACGACATGATCAGGGCCTCTTCGGAAGGGGAACGCTTCGGTTCAAGGAACGCGAGGACGACGAGGCCTGACCTCCGAGCTCGATTCCAAACCAACGAAGCGTGACCCCCCTTCACCGCTGACCTTGACTGTGGCGCCGACCGAGGCACCGCTCGACGAGATGGCTGTGCTACTCTGAGCGTCGGCAGGGCTTCGCCTAGCCGCAGGCAAACGTGTCGCGAGTTCGTAAAAGGAAATCCCTCTCTCGCTCTCTTCGCGAGTGCACGACGTAGTGCGAACGTTGGCCCTCTCCGGCATAGGCTTGAGTGACGCGACCTCTTCCTCCAGTTCAATGATTCTGTCTCTCAGGGCGTCGTCCTTCGCCAACTTCTTCAAACGAGAGGGTCTTGACGAGCCAGAGACGTTGGCACCATCGGTCGCGAGCCGTCGGAAGTGGGTGACCTCGATCCCCCTGTCTATCGTGATCCTCCTGAGCCTGTCGACCTCGGCCAACAACCTCTTGCGCTCGGCCGATGCCTTCTCTAGCTCGGAAGTTAGCCTCTCTTCCGCCGCCGAGCGTTCTTTCTCCGCTAATTCCATAGGTTGGACCTCGGCCAAAAGCTTGTCATTCTTCCGCTCGGCGGCAGTAAGCTTTCTACGGAGCCGCTCGACATCGCCTTCGAGACAAGGGGCTTGGGGTTGCTTCCGCAGTTGCCACAACTCGCGACAATACTTCCGCACAGCTGCCTTCGTCTCCTCCAGCTTCAAGAGCATGAGAAACTGCATCTGTCGGCTGTTCGAGAGCTCACCCCTCGTTTTGGCCAGCTCCTTACGAAGGTATGCAACCTCCGTAATCGGACCGAACCTTACCTAAAAATCAGAGATAAATCCGAGACCCAACACTTGGAGAATTCCACACCAAATCAAACACAAAATCCGAGACTCAACACTTGGATAAATTTTGGCCAAACACACTGTTTTCATTCAAAACCGAGAAGAAAGTTTTACAAAGAGCGGTGGCCAGTCCGCAGTTAGGCTTACAAAAAGAAACAAAACAACGAAAGACTAAAAGAGACAACCGAGTCAGGGGTCGACCTTTTTGTCGTTTGGGTCCGTCGACCCCCCGGCCTTGTCCTCGCCGTCGCCCCCGTCTTCGCCTTCGCTCCCGCTCTCTTCCTCGGAGTCGTCTTCCTCCTCACCCTCGACCTCGGTCTCTCCTGGGCCTTCGATGCCTTCCGTCTCTCCCTCGGGGTCGAGCATCCCCTCGGGAACCTCCTCCTCCCCTTCCACGGGGTCGTAAAAATGGTAGGAGGACGTGTCGAAGCCCGGGTTCCTGGCAGCCACGTGGAGCAAGGCTCGACCGTCGGCGTCCTCCATGTTCTGGAGCATGTGTTGCGTGGCCTCCTCCTGCACAGCCTTCTTCACCTTCTTCACCTTCCTCTGGTGTTTGGCCATGATCTTCTCGGCCCTCTTCCGAGCCCTCTCCGCTTCCGACCGAGCGTTGGCCAGCTCCTCCTTCAGCTCGGCAACCTCCTTCTCCGAGGCCTCAAGTTTGGTCGCCGCGTCCTTCGACAGCTGAATGGCGTCGGCCAGCTGCTTCTCCAGCCCAGCCACTTCGGCACCCTTCTTCGCCGAGAGGAGCTGCTCGGCATCAAGCAGCTTCGCGACCTTGACACGCTCCACCCTCTCCCGCTCATGTTCCTGTTCCTTGCTCGCGAACTCCTCGAGCAGGAAGTTGAAGTGGCAGAGGGTCTGAAAAGAGAACAAGACGTTAGAGACCGAACCCAAGGACTTGGAAAATTCTCAGCAAAAGTTTCGATAAAGAAGAGCTCGGCCTACTTACCGACATGGTGTTCCGAGCAATCTGCATCGCAGCGTCCCCCGCTAGCCCGGCCTTCAGGGTCGCTCGATCCTTTGGGGTCGGCAGGTGCCTCACCGCTTCCATGCAGATATTGCCGTCGCCCAAGAAGCCGTCGACATTCATCACCTGCCAGTCGGGGACGAAGATCTGCTTATGACGCTCGGTCAAGATCTTCTCCGCCTCGGCAGTGAGAGGCGGAACTTAGAGGGACAGCAGCTCCTTCACGCCGAACGCACCGCTCGACGAACCGGGACCATCCCCCTTCGAGATCGGTGTCGGCGCCCCTGAAGCAGGAGGTTCAGAGACCATGACCTCCCCCTGCTCGGAACCAGCCTCCGACGCAACAACCTTCGGCTGGTCGGCGACCTTCGCGACCGAAGGCTTCTTCGAGGCTCGGCCATCCTGAGGCCCCGCCGAAGGCCTCCTCTTCTTCGTCTCCTGCTCCGACCTGCCCTTCGCCATCAGAGCTTTGTAGTCTAGCTTCATCGTCTCTGCACAAGCCGAACGAAAAAACTCAGAAAAATTTTCATGCACTTTAAGCAAAGAATATAAATACCAGAAGCATACTAGGGTCGATCGGACTGAGACCCCCTCGGAACAGATCCTCCTCGGTAATATCTTTCCAGCTTAGCGCTGGCAGGGCGAGGAGCTTCTTGTGGACCTCTGTCTCCTCGTCACTCAGCACTGACTCCTTCTTGGTTCGCTTGGGCAGGCCATCCTTCGCCCAAACTGTCGGTATCACCCACGGCGCGGGGGCTCAGATGATGAAATACTTTTCCTTCCAATGTTTGATCGAGTCCGGATTCTCGATCAACTTCACGCCCGTTCGTGGTGAAAGATAGAACCTTTGTTCGTCTCGCTTTGGCTGACAAGGTCGGTAGAGGCTCCGAAAGAGAAACATACTCGGCTCGGCACCAACCTCTTGGCACCGGAGGACGAATGCCATGACGTGCCTCCATGTGTTCGGCATCAGCTGGGCAGGGCTCAAACCGTACCATGTCAAGACATCCACAACGAACGGGTGGAGGGGAAAGCGGAGTCCAGCAATGAGGGAGTCGACCAGAAAGATGCACACATCTGACGAAGACTTTGTATTGGCTGGGAAACCCGGCCCGGGGAGGAGCAGTCCGTAGTCGGCAGGGATCCGGAAGCCCTTTCGGATCAGGTGAAGGTCGGCCTCCGTAAGAGACGAGATGGTATGGTCCACCTCGGACAGCTCTCTCGGTTCATTCTCCTCCACCGCCTTGGCCGTACCTTGGGTCTTTCTCCAAGATGTCCTCGGCATAGTCCCGTACGCCTCCCACGCTCGACAGAGCAATGGGCTGCCGACCGAACGCTCCCGCTGTCTTCGGCGTTTCCACGATCGTGACCACCGCTTTACCCTTCTGGGACACCGCCGCGACTTCCTTAGGCAGCTCGGCCACCTCGCCCTCTCTATCCTGGACGTACGACGTGCTGATCGGTCGGCTCCGGAACCTCCTTCCCTTTACCCCCTCGGCCTACTGCTTGCTCCGAGGCGGGGGTCTCATCTGAGGATGTAATCTTAACCATTTTCTAAAAGAGAGGGGAGAGAGACTGACCTCGAAGTGACAGCTTCGGTCGGAAAGTTCACCGGAGACAGAGAACGCCTTGCCGCGACAGCTAACACCACCGCCAAAGAGCTGAAAACTTCGAAGATGAAAGTAAGAACTGAAGAGAGAGAGTAAAAGTAAATAATGAGACTTGGTTTAAGGGGGGGTGAAGATTTATAGTAAAAAGGAACGTCCCTTGGACTTCCAAACGTAAGGGCGCGACTTTTGGTCCGTACTCGAAATGTCGCGAAGGCCCAAAACCACTCTGCCTCCTCACCAAGCGAAGCCCCATGCCTTCGGTCGGCTGCCGAGCAGGTGCCTCTCCAATCCTGCAAGTGGAGAAAATTCACTTTCTCCTCAACATTCGCGCATGATCTCGATCAGACGGCTCAGATCTCGCCAAAAACACTAGACGACAAGATAGTGTTTTTTTGAGAAATGCGCCCGTCTTGAGATGCGCACCGTCATCCAAAGGCCCAGATCGCGTCAAGCCGCTCGGACTGCTACACTTGCCCCATGTCATCTGACGGCTTCGATTACGCCGCGTCGCTCGGATTATTGCACCCTCAGACGTCCCACCTCTGACTGAAGATACCAGAAAAGTTTTTATTCAAAGTTTTAAGGCACCGCCCTCGGCGTGCCCCCCAGGCCCCACATCTCGGTCGGCATTCCGCTGACCCACAGGGGCCCGGTCAAAAGCAGATCGGCACTCCCCCCATCTCTAACTCCTCCGGGTTGACATCCATTAGAAGCCATCAGCCCGGAAGGAAGACAGAGATGGGAGGAGACCCATAATTCTGAAGCTGTTGCAGTCCCTCGGATCCGGACCCTAGGTCATCATCTCTTCTACTGTGATCTTCCCCGACCCTGACACCCACATCGGGCCAGTCAGAATCGAGAGAAGACCACAGTGGAAGAACGACCACCCGTCCTTCCGAAGCAAAAATCGTCCCTCAGTTCCGGACATGGGTCATCACCTCTTCTACCATGACCTTCCCCGATCCTGACACCCACATTAGAGCACTCAGAATCGGGAGAAGATCATTGTAGAAGAACGACCACCCGTCCTCCCGAAGAAAACTCGACCCTCGGATCCGGACTTGGGTCATCACCCCTTCTACCATAACCTTCCCCGACCCTGACACCCACATCGGAGCAATCAGAATCGGGTGAAGATTATGGTGGAAGAGCGACCACCCGTCCAACTGAGGCAGATCGCCCCTCGGATCTGGACCTCAGCAGCCAACCCCTCTGCCAAGATCTCCCCTGATCCTGACACCTCCATCCAGGACGTCAGAGTCAGGAGAAGATCTAGGCGGAAGAGCAGCTCCCCGTCCATCCGAAATACACAGTCCCTCAGATCCGGACTTCGGTGGTCTACCCTTCGGCCCAAACCTCCCCTGACCCTGACACCTCCACTCGGGCCGTCAGAGTCAGGAGAAGATTTGGGCGGAAGAACGGCCGCCAGTCCTTCAGAAGTGAACCCCTCCGTCGGATCCGGACTGGGTCATCACCCCTTCTACCATGACCACCCCCGATCTTGACACCCCCATCGGGCCAGTCAAAATTGGGTGATGATCATGGTGGAAGGGTGACCACCCGTCCTTCCGAACGAACTCACCCCTCGGCTCCGGACATGGATCATCACCTCTTCCACCATGATCTCCTGACCCTAACACCCACGTTGGAGCAGTCAGAGTCAGGAGAAGACCATGGTGGAAGAACGACCACCCGTCCTTCCGAAGTAACTCATCCCTCGGGTCCGGGTTACGGTCGTCACCACTATTGCCTTATTCTCCCCCGACCCTGACATCCACTTCGGGGCCGTCAGGAACGGGAGAAGAACAAGGCAAAAGAGCAACCACCCCTTCGGACCTCGAAAGAGAAGTTACCCAAGGCAAATACCTTCGAGGTTTGAAACTCTACATTGTTGCGAGTGAAATGACAAAGGAAGTGGGGTACTTATAAGCTCTCCTCCAAGATCTGGCCATTATGACCCTCGGAAGTTGAAACGCCATGCATTAATTGAAGGAATTATCCTTAATGACCTGGAGAAGGTGGAATGCCGCACAAACCCCGGGGCACCATTAATGCCCTTGGGAACAGGATCGTCTCGAGACAGATTGCGCTGGGTCGCCCGGACCGCCGAAGCCCCATGCCTTTCCGACCCTGCAAACGGAGAAAACTCACTTTCTCCTCAACTTTCGCGCATGATCTCGATCAGACGGCCCAGATCTTGCCGAGGATACTAGGCAACAAGATAGTGTTTTCTTGAGAAATGTGCCCGTCTTGAGATGCGCGTCGTCATCCAATGGCTCAGATTGCGCCACGTCGCTCGACCTGCCGAGACCCCCTGTCTTCGGTCGGCTACCGAGCAAGTGCCTTTCCGACCCTGCAAACGGAGAAAACTCACTTTCTCCTCAACTTTTGCGCATGATCTCGATCAGACGGCCCAGATCTTGCCGAGGACACTAGGCGACAAGATAGTGTTTTCTTGAGAAATGTGCCCGTCTTGAGATGTGCGTCGTCATCCAATGGCTCAGATTGCGCCACGTCGCTCGATCTGCCGAGACCCCCTGTCTTCGGTCGGCTACCGAGTAAGTACCTTTCCGACCCTGCAAACGGAGAAAACTCACTTTCTCCTCAATTTTCGCGCATGATCTCGATCAGACGGCCCAGATCTTGCCGAGGACACTAGGCGACAAGATAGTATTTTTTTGAGAAATGTGCCCGTCTTGAGATGCGCGTCGTCATCCAATGGCTCAGATTGCGCCATGTCGCTCGACCTGCCGAGACCCCCTGTCTTCGGTCGGCTACCGAGCAAGTACCTTTCCGACCCTGCAAACGAAGAAAACTCACTTTCTCCTAAACTTTCGCGCATGATCTCGATCAAACGGCCCAGATCTTGCCGAGGACACTAGGCGACAAGATAGTGTTTTCTTGAGAAATGTGCCCATCTTGAGATGTGCGTCGTCATCCAATGGCTCAGATTGCGCCACGTCGCTCGACCTGCCGAGACCCCCTGTCTTCGGTCGACTGCTGAGCAAGTGCCTTTCCGAGCTCGCAAACGGAGAAGAAAGCATCCGAGCGATAACTACCGTTGGATTTCTCAGAAACTCGTTCTTCTAATGATGAACGGCCCAGACTGCGCCACGTGCGCTAAAAGACAAGATAGTGTTTTCTTGGGATTCACACCATCATCCGACGCTTCAGATTGTGCCACGTCGCTCGGTCTGCCTAGCCCCTATCCCTCCGGTCGGCGGCCGAGCAAGTGCCTTTCCGAGCTCGCAAACGGAGAAAAACTGCCGAGCGACAATAACCGATGGATCTCTCAGAAATTCGCGCCCGACCATGATCAACGGCCCAGATCGAGCCACGTCATAAATCGGTATTTATAACCGTTTTTTATTTATTTAAATCATTTTATTTATTTAAAAATTGCGAAAAAATTGCTAAAAATTCGAGAAAATTAACTAAAAACCCTAGAAAATAATCAAAAATTCGGGGGCATATTCTTGAGCCCCTGAACGAATAATTATTGCCTGGGATGTACTGTTAAGGCCCCCGAACGATTAGCGGACACGTCGCAAAATTAAATAAATAATCCGAAGAAATAAATGAAAGGCTGTCAAATACTCAATATGACTAGGGAACATCACATGACATCAAAAATTACCTCACTACCCCCTTCGAAATTCAAACTCCTCCATTTTGGACTCCGATACAACTCCACTAGCCACCAAAACAGTTAAACTACTCCTTAAAGGCTGATCACACTCAGTCTTTAGGAGTGGGGGGCTCGTGATATGGCTAAAAATTGGGTTAAATCGGAACTGTCCAGATTGGGCGCGAATCTTGAAGCTCGGGGGTAAAACGGTAATTTCACATACAAATGGATCCAGAGTGGGTATTGGGTCTCCTTCTCACGAATCCAACAACCACAAACGAATCCACTCTGACTGGGTACGGGTCCCGACCCGAAGCGAACCCAGATCTACAAAGAGACAAATCAGGGCCACTGATTTGACCAAGTCAACGGGCCTGATTTGCTCTCACCGGGAATCAGGAATTAGTTTCCTAAACAGACTGTGAGGATTTTTCTCCTAGCAGTTACACAGGGAATCAAGCCTCTAATCTCTCCCCTAGCGACTATAAATACCTCCCCTCTGCCACTGTGACCAGGTAATCACTCTTTTTCCACCTTAAGCTCTTTCTTTAATCACCACTGGTTACTAACAAGAGCGTCGGAGGGTGCGTCACCGGAATCAACCCCGGTGTTTCGCACTTCCTTGCAGGTTGCGGTAGGAGTAAGGAGGCTTGGATCAGCTGTTCAGGTTTTCTCGAACTCACAAATCTTATCTGTTTACCCCCACACCGAAATCAGCGGTAACAACACCTGTATCCGCCTTATTGTGGAGTATTGGGTTCTGTGTGGGTTTTTGAAGGTTTTTCAAAGGTTTTTCTAAAAATCCTTTATGTTTTCAAACGAATATTTGGTTTTTATTTTGTATCTTGCATCATATGATGAAATATGTCACCAGAGCCCTATATATATAACGCCGGTGTGTTGTTGCTTGGATTTTCCTGGGGCGGATTGATATTAATTGCGTGTGTTGTAACATTTTTAATTATTAACAGAATTCCGTAAGGAAATTCTGTGAAAGGGCTAACATTTTAGGAGAAACTCTGCCCAAATTTTAATTGAAACCCACTAAAATTATTTTAGCATGATATAGTAAAAAAAAGAATTTTTTTTTGGGGGTCGTTACATAATCCCTCCCAAGTAGTGATGACACCTGGTGGTAGAGAATTTAACCAAGCTTTCCCCTTATCCCTAGTGAAAAGGAAAGAGTCTCAAATGGACAGCCTCATCAGACACTCCATTGTGCTTGGAAGTGTCACAAATTTCTATAAAGTTTACAACATGAACATTAGGATCATCGTGCAACAGTCTCCTAAATTGAACAGTTTGTTGAATCATTTGAATTATCGTCAATTTAATTTCAAAATTGTTAGCTTGTATAGCCGGCCTCTTTATGCTTGATGTTGCTCCATTAACAGAGGGCATATCTGCAAAGTCCCTCAAAGCCTTAATTTCCTCATCACTTGTCATTGTGATACACTTCTATATCCTGAATATTGCTATTAAATAACATAAAAATTAATCAAACCTATATTTCTAAAAAAAAATCAAATTAGTAACAATCTAGCTATTACCCCCCCGGCAACGGCACTAAAAACATGATTGAATCATTTGTAAGCACATTTAATCGCAACAAGTAGTATAGTATAAATGAAAAGAGTGTAGAACCCATAAGGACTAATTATTTTATTGAGTACCGAAAGTCAGTAGATTAACTACTATTTGGAGAATCAAAATTTTGATAAAAGCAACAACTAAATTAAATTAAAATGAAGGAAAAAACTAAACTAATTAAAAAGAAACGAAAATCTAAAATTTTAGGATTTATTAATAGGAAAACTAAGTCTATGGCTGTCACGCCGCGCTTCCCAAAAAACCGAAAATACGGGCACGTAACTAAGGTCCAGCGACTGATTTGCATCATTCATAAGTTGTACAATTACCACAACAATATAAAACATAATCACAACCACGCATGAATAAGTAATCACATAAACCATGAATAAACTTCAATAATCTATGAAATAAATTCATAAAATAATATACAATATTTGGAATAAACTACGGGTCGACGGTCGGAAATACAATGTACTAAAATAAATGTAAAACAATAACTAGTCTACTAAGAGAAAATGTTGATTAGAAAATAAACAGTTGAGTAGCAATGAATGGGAACTAAGTAATGATTCTTCTAGAAAGCTTGTTCCCTAAGCCTTCCGGTAACTCATCTTCAATACCTGCAAACTTTACATCTACAGTTTGGGGGGGGGGGGGGGGGGGAGGAGGAGGAGGAGGATGTCCGTTAGAGCAAGTTACGAACAACAAGTAGTAACAAAAAAAGAACAATAAAACATAATATACTGAGGATCAATGAACTAAAACAATATCAAGGTATCAAGGGTCAATGGACAATAGTTGATATTAAGATCAATAGTCTATAATTAATGATGCAATGATTAATAACAATAATCAGTAATCAATGTTTTTCCTCAAAAAAAATAATCAATGTTGATAATAATAATCATGATCAAAATGCAAGTGACAATCCTAAGTCTATCAATCTTAAGTCTATCAATCTTTAGTATCCTATCTAATGCACGTAATCCTGTGTCCCATACTACACATACAATGAAATGAACGTTTAGACTCTAGTGGTAAATTCTACAGGTTCATGTACTCGGGTCTTTCAATAACAATGACTGATGACCGATGACCGATGACCAATGACCGATGACCGATGACCGATGACCAATACACGATAAAATCGAGATACTGTAGTCAGTATTTCACAATCAATCGATGACGAATTAATAATAACAATGAAAAATAGAGGAAACATGGTCCCCTTCTGAGTACACTCTCCTATATTGTCCACCACTAGGTCTTTCCCTTATTATCCCGGCTTGTTATTCATTTACATCAACCATACATGAACATGCAGTCGATATAATGAGTGTCAACACAGGATCAAGAAGTTATTGAGGGATATGCAATGCAGGATATATAATTCAACTTATTAATGCGAGAAATAAATATATTTATATTTATATACATGAAGATACAAGTTCTGGACGGCAATACGTTGTTGTACAAAAACAGACTCTCCCGCTGCTACAGGAGAGCGAACTAGGTTCCGTCAGGAGTTCCGGAAACTAGACTCCTTGACGTTCGAACGCATATTCACACGATATATTATAATCAAAGAAGCCATGTGTATAATTTTATTCTTTACCAGTTTCATATTCAAACAACATGTTATGGTCAAATTCTTATATGTAAAAGTTTGTTGTAAAATCACTTAAAAATCTTTTAAAAATTATAATTTAGTTATTAATAGTGTTTAGCAACCACGCTATTAATCTCAGGTCTAAATTCTTAATTTAATCTGGTGTTTCAATTAATTAAATATGGTAATGTATATTCAGAATGTATTCTAAAATTCAGACGTTACACCATGAGATTCTGAGTATATTACAATCTGTAAGTCGGATTGCTAAACCATTAGGTAGTCTGGATTTCAGACACACAGGGCTATAACTCTTATTTAATAAGTTTTAAATAGTATCATTAGTAACAAGGTCAAAAGTTTGGTTCTTTACTGAACTGGTGCTCTGACAGCAACCTAGGGTCATGTTTTTTTGTGTAAACCCGGTTTCTCATTTTGTGTATTTTTCGTTTTAGTGTATTTTCTCACTTTGTTTTCCTCTTGTATTTCTTTTGGACCGTATATTGGATTTTTGTTTCAATATATATTTTTATTTTATTATTTTGTCTTCTTTTTATTGAGTTCTTGGTTCGTTGTCCCTTTTTTGTTTGTTTCATTTGTTCGGGCCATTATTTCTGATTCCCTATATTTATATATTTTTTTTATTGTCATGGCCTATTCCTTGATCCCTAAACCTATTATATTCAATATCCTCCTAAGAACCCTATGGAACTCAATCCCATTTATTTCTATACCCTGTTTACCCAAATCTATATCCATTACCTACTTTCAAATCCTATTATTTAATCCTATACTATATATCATCAGACCTATTAATACCTATCCATCCACTAACCTACACCTAATACCATCATCAGATTATTTCTTTTACTCGTTAATTAACCATATACCCATTTATTAATCCCCTTATACAAATCCTTCATTAACCATACACCAGATATAGTTACCTACCCCGGACTACCCAATACCCTCATACCTCTGTTTTCATTTTACACTCGCATCCTATACCCGATGCTTACCTGGGCCGCTCCCCCTCTCTTATAACCCTAAAAATCCCTTAATCCCATATACTTAACTGCACTAAAATCTTTTCCTATAGCCGTCACCCAAAATTTCCCCCTAACCCTAATTTCATTTAACCACCATATATATATTATTTCCCGTTTGCCTTTCACCTGATAAAAAAAAAGTAAAGAGACCCTAGCGGCTGCTGTGTTCATCCTGGCTTCCACCCCTCATCCTGCACCCCGGCTCCATCCCGCTCCTCGTCCCTCTTTGTTCGCGAGTGGGTTTTCGTTTGTTCGTGGTTTTTGTACGTGGATTTTGTTCATTGCCGGGATCCGTTCCCGTTATTCTTGGTGTTCTTCGTTTTCATCTTCAGTTAAGGGAAGTAACTTGTACTCCAATTCCTTTGTTTGATACAAGTCAAAAAATACCACCTATAGTGTAGTTGGGTTCTAGAGACAACTCGTGTGTGTGTTATCTTTGATGAGTTTTATCTCTATTATGAAAACTTGACCATAGTTGGCTCACGACACAATACTGACATGAATTAACTTAGATTTTGCTCGTTCTTGATTTGATCATGTATGTGAGACTTCTTGTGAGAATTTGGATATTTGTGGAGAACCATGTGATAGACTTATTTTAGATATGTTAATTACCACATTTCATGATGTTTGGACACTTGGTAGACTCGATTTCATATTTGGTTGTGTTTGGATCAAGTTTCGTTTGAATTATATTGATTTTGGTTTTTAAGGAAATTCTGTGTTTTGCCGATATTCTGTCTTGATCAGAAATTTAGACTAGCTTAGGATCAGTATCTTAATTTCGGTATAAAATATGAGTTTTAGAGGAATTCGTCTTCTTTCCCACCCCTCTGACCTTGCTTGATTTCGTTTTCGTATGTGTGAGATATGACTATTTTACTATAGAGGTGTAGATAAATTCCAGATTTCGTTTCTTGATGATTTTGAGGACTAAACTATTTTGATACTTGTGCTACACATATTATTTTGATCTGAAACTTTGGTCAGTACTTCTATATCTATTTAGGGATTACCCAGAATTTTGGTGAATTTTATTGATGAGTTTTATAAGCCGTTTCATGCTTGTTTATGAAAGTTATACTTGCAGTATTTTGCTCGCTGTTCCGTAAAAAATCGTATTTTCACCATGTTTCTTTCTACTGTATTGAAAATGTTTAGGAAATATGAGAGTTAGGTTAATTTGTCTATTTTCATCTCCCTTTGGCAGATTTGGATTTCGTTTTACGGCTTGCGAGATATTTCAGTTTTTGTACAACAGTGTTGGGAATTTCAGATTTGCCAAAGTATCGTTTCTTGATGTTTTCTTAATTTTGATGACTGAACTATTTTTACTGGAATATTATGAAACTTTATATTTTGATTCTATATATAGGAAAATACCCTATATTTTTCCTGGATTTAGTTGAGGAGTTTTAATACTGTTTTTCTGACTGAGAATTCGTTTTACTGATTTCTGACTGAACGTGTTTTTCTGGATTCAAATCAGTTTTGAGTTATGGTTTTGTGAAATATGATATGACTTATTTATATTCGCTGGATTCGTGTGAAAGTCTATTTTCCAGATTCTTCGACAGATCCAGATTTGCATTTCTGTAGCAACGAGATTCACTGTTTTAGTACTGTACTGTCTTGTTGTCCTGAATATAAACATACACTGTTTTGCTCGTTTATGTGACTGTATATTATCTATGCATGTTTATTTGTTCCCCTGAACCTAATACTGATTATACCATGTTAGTTTGACACTGTTCCGTATACATTCATGCCTGTTTGATGACCATAATAATAGTAACCAAGTCGGGGTTTAAGGGAAAGATCTAGTAGTGGGAAAACATAGAAATGTGCACTTAGAAGGGGGTCCGTGTTTCCCATCTGATGATCTAGTTATTTGTTATGAGATCATGCAAGATTTTGCTTATCTGATTCCTGACTACATACTTCCTTATGAGAGGGTGTACTCAGAAGGGGGCCCGTGATCTCATCTGTTACCCAAGTACATACTTCCTACGGAAGGGTGTACTTGGAGGGGACTTAGTCCAATCTGTTGCATGATCATCTGTTATCTGTCAGTCTGCATCTGTTATTTGATATCTATCTGTCGGAATCCTGAATACATGACCCTATATGATCCCCTACGAAATCTACAGCGAAATTATTTGTTGTAGCAACCATGTGTTATGTTTTTGGGGCAAATGAAGTGCTACCCAGATAGTAGAGAGTAATCGCACATCTGTATCTTAATCTGAATCTGTTATATATATCTGGCTATCTGTTATCTGATTATCTAATTACCTGTTATCTATCTGACATTATCACTTGACACCGTTATTTGATACTATCTGGATATCTGTCTGCATGCCTTTTGACTTTGACACTTGACACATGTTAGTATACTATGCTAGTTGATTCTGCTATACCATGCTAGATCTGTTTCTGCTATTATTTAGATTTGTTTAGTTTTCCCCATGTACTTGTATCCTACATTATAAGTGGCCCATAACTTGCAATTGACGGGTACTTGTTTTCCTTTTTCTTCTCCTGCAATTTACTAATTGCAGATCAGGATGGTCAGCTGCCAGATGGTATTGGCAAGATGATGTATTAGTGCTGGATTTTCTGCTTTATTATTATTATTATTTGTTTCTTGAACTTGAATAAAATGTACTTGATTACTTGGATATTTATTTGTAATTGGGTAATGTGACCCAGGATATTTGACTTGTTCAGAATTTGATTATTTGAGATTATTATATTTGGTTTCAAGTAATTTCTGTTGGTATCTTGTTTCAATTATGCATGCCTAGTTTTATCTTTTGCTTTCGACTCTGATTATCTTGTGAAATGTTGTAAAGATTCTTGAATAGCTTATGGATGATGAAAATCATTCGCTGGGCTTTTGTCTCGTATCCGTATTCTGTATTCTTTTTGGGAAGCAGGGGCATGACATTTTGTATGCACAACGAGTCTAGAAAAGCATAAATTAGGCTCATAAAAATTGTAAAGCAACTCCTGATCATGTCTAGCAGCTTCCTGGATAATTTTCAAGTTTTTATTCTACTTTGAACATTTTATTTTAATTAGAAAGTCATGTCGGTGTGCTTATAAACGACAATCTGGAAATTTAAACCTAGCAGTGTTAAAAATAGCATAACTTATAGTCTATAAATCAGAGTTTAGAACCGTCAAATGTTATAGAAAATAGATTCAAAGGGATACAAATGTCGTTTACAAAGTTCTACCTAATTATAACAGTAACTGGGTCAAAAACTCAAAACACTATGGGACAGATATCAGGCCAGCAAGTTGATTATTATTAATTAGCAACAAACGAGATACACAAGCATATAATTTAATGGCAATAATTAACAAGAAATTGTACTCAACATGAGGGTGGAATTTTACTATTAACAAAACAAACCATTATTTCCCTAACATTAAATTCACAAATCAAGTTATAACATCATATCCAACCAAAAAGCATTCAAATCATCATTGTTCTATATAACATGTTATAATCTATGAATTCGTGGTGTATGCATATGAAGATGTATAACAAGGTTTGGGAATGACACGAAAAAAACTACTACTTGGTTTCGCTGATGAATTCGTAATAGTTTCTTTGAGAGGTATCAAGCAAATAAAATACGGCAATTGAAATGATAACTACTTGTGCAGATCAAAAGAGTTCTTAAACTAGAACAATGAGCTGGTTCAAGGGAAACTTGCCTTATTGATGATACGATTGCGACGGAATGGAGATGAAGCGACGCGACACAAGCAAGAACAGTCTGCAACAACAGCAATGGCGATTGCAGCGAAAGAGGGGCTTGAGTCTGTGGGGGGTGGTGATCATTGAAACCGAGAGAGGGCTTTTGCTACAATTATGGGCAGTGATGCGCGCCGTGGGAGGAAGACCAATGGCGGCGATCGACTTAGTTGTTGCTCTGTTCTAGAAACTAATGCATGCATGTTAAAGAATGACTTATTTGACCACTTAAACGACTTAATCTAAATAAGTATGTAACTAGAAAGTTGTAGTCGACACAAATATGTTTATGTAATGTCTAAGAACTCATGATCTGGATCAGTACACGAATTATAATGAATTTTTTGAAGAACAACAAAAACACACTGACTCTTAAAGCTAACTGTTTGCATTATGTCATGAGATTGAGTTTGAACTTGTAGAATTTGAGTTTTAAGTTGCTGTTGTGGTTCATAAATCATGTTGTGGATGTGGAATTGAGTTAGGACTTAAATTATCTAAAGATTCATGTTATGAGTAGCTCATGTTGTGCTTGTAGTTCTACAATATAGACATGTTTGTTCACTGTTTTGAAGTAGGAATTGTGATGGATGTTAATGTATTGTTGTTGATCACTTTGATATGAAATTCATGCCCAATTCGTGGTTGTGCTTGCTGTCTACTTTGAGTAGAAGCATGGGGAGCACCCAATTGCATTTCTTCAATGAAATGGGACCGAGAACGACCCTGCTTTTGCATGAATGCCAATTGTATGCTTGCTATTTGGAAATGTGATTTTCCATTTTTAGAGCTTTTTAGCACTCTTTTTGAGTATTCATGGTATAGAATTTATTCCTAGGATATTGTACCCATGTTGGGCTACATTAGTTGAGTATTGAGACTCTAGGATTAAGTCATATTGGTATATCTAGATGGGTAGAATAGGAACCCGTGTTGCCTCGAACGCGTAGGAGGAGATGACTCATGCGCCAACGTGCTCGCCGTTCTTGGAAGGATTTTATCATTGTGTTTGATGCTACCACTTGTCGAGGACCGTGGAGCGTGAGGATAGCGAGAGCAACGTGTTTGGGTCAGGCCGAGGTTGCGATCTAACTCCAAGAGTAGATGGCGGTTTCGGCGATCAACGGAGTCGGTTCGTCGTTGGTTTGGGCCAAGAGTGGGCCGAGGCGGGCCAACTAGGTTGAGCCCCATTGTGGGACGGGTTAAGACCTAATGATGAAAAATATAATTAACTAGAAAAGAGTCTACATGTAGAACTGATCTAGTTTGTCCTAATAAACAAAGTTGTTCTAAGTTAGGAAATGAAAGTGGATGGATCTCCTAACTAGAAGAGTATTGGTTAAAATGAAATTGTAACCCCTGTTTTTCATTTTCCTGTATTTTGGATATATTATCTTTTTCTGTGTATTCGATCTAATTGTATTCTTCTATTCCTTCCGAACCATGTGTTTACTCTTCGTTCTTAATAAATCTATCGGTCTTGCCTTTGATTCAATTTTCTGGCCTTGAATGTATTCTTGATTTAATTTTTCTGTCTAATTATTGTCTCCATTTGAATTGCTAAATCCTAATTAATTGTTTCATGGCCTATTTACTTGTCTTTCACCTAACCCTAACCCAATAGCCCGTGTACCCTCTGACCCATCATCCTACATCCCTAATTGGTTTTCCCCCCAATATCCAATACTCGTTACCCCCTGAAACCCTACCACTCTCCTATATATAATCTCCTACTGTTAACCCTACTAATCCAAACCCTAATCATCTTTTACCCTAGCCGCTATTCACTTATCTCCTACCTCCCTCACCCGACCTCCCATTCTCCCTCTCTCTCACTGTGATCCCGAATGCATCCCCCTACCCGACTGCCGCCCATCCTCAGGCGACCCCCGCCTGTCGCGATGCCACGGCAGCACCCTGCCCTGCCTCCACGACCCCATCGCTCCTCTTCTCCCCTCCCGAAGTCGGTAGCAACCACCTCAGCGATAGCAGCACCCATCAGCCACAGCGTGCCCCCTCGTCGTTGTTGCACTCCCGACGCTAGCCAGCAGCCACCCTGTAATATTTCGGTTGGATATTATATTTGTATAATTATTATTTTAAAAAAAATTAAAATATTTCTTATGGAAATGACTTAGTTTTTATTAATAATCATTATCTGTATATATATACTATTAAGTATATATATGTATTCTATCGATTTTGTGCACTTGTACAAAATCATGAAATATGCATTTTTGAAAAAATATCTGTAATATCCTGGGCTGATATTTAAAATTATTTTTTTATTATTATTTTATTTTTATTTTCATAATTGAAATATTTTTGGGGGATATTACCTGTTTTAGTTAATAAACATTGTCTATATATATACACTAGTCTGTATATATCCATATTGTATCAAATTGGTACTGAAATCTTCCGAGCCGATAAGAAAATTATTATTATTATTATTTCTGAATTAAAATATTTTTGGTAGAGATTATTCGTTTTAACTAATAAAAATTATCTGTATATATAGATGTATGTACGTATATGTACTGTATCGATTTCATATGTTTGTACGAAATCATGTAGTATGTGATTTTGGAAAAATGTCTTTTATTTTTTATGAATCATGATCAAATAGAAGGTTAGGATTGCATTAGGGTTTGATTGCAATATTAATTTGCAAATTGAATATAAATCGTTGAGCCACAAGAATGAGAACACTTGGTTTCATTCTCAACCACAAAACTCAACCCTCTTTCCTATAACCCCCCCCCCCCCCCCCCCCCCCTCCTATGGCCGGCCAATCTCAAAAGGGAAAGAAGCCCTTTTATTTTATGTTCCTTCATCTCATTCTCATCTCACATTCTCTTCAAATTTCTTCCTCTTCTTTACTTGTTTTAATTTTAGAAAAAAATTCAGAAGAAAAGAAAAGAAAGATAGATCAAAATAAAAGAAAAGAGTGAGTTTCTTTCATAGGTGTTCTTGAGAAGAGGAGTAAGAATAAGGAAGGAGAAGAAATCTAGATAGTTCTTCCAACCGATTTGGGTGGGGGTTTCTCAACTTGATTTTATTGTTGTTATTTATGTTATTAGTTTTAATTAATTGAAGATCTTGGACTAAATTCATGTGTATAATGATGACTATGGACTAGAATAAATGGCATACAAGATTGAAGTGGTATAACACAAATATAAACCCTAAAAACCCAATCTTAGAAACTAGTATGTTGTTTTTATGCTTATGAATTAATTGCTTGTGCTAAAGTTGAAATCATGAGCCCAAATTAATTTAAGAGGTTCTCATATGTGTTACTACCACGCTCCAATTTTGTATATTTTTTGGATTAGTTTGATAGGTCAAATAAATGTTTCCCCCAAAACAGCGGGCTTTTAAGCAAATTGTTGTTTTGGTTATCTTTGTTGTGTTCAAAGAGCTGATTTTGAGTTCCATAAGGAATCTGAAAAAGTTGTTAACTAGAAAGTTGTAGTATTTGTTCCTAGCTTTCCGAAAAGTCTAATTTTGTTAGATTCCGACAAGTATAGCAAAAGTTAAGAGCTTTACAAGTTTTAGCCTTTTGCTGTCTTTGTTGCTCTTTGTATTCTGTTTAAAGAGCTGGATTTTGAGTTCCATAAAGAATATGAGAAAGTTTTTAACTAGAATGTTGTAGTAGTTGTTCCTAGCTTTCCAAAAAGTCCAACATTGTTAGATTCCGACAAATATAGAAAAAGTTATGAGCTTTACAAGTTTCAGCCTTTTGCTGTCTTTGTTGCTCTTTGTATTGTATTTAAAAAGCTAGATTTTGAGTTCAATAAGGAATCTGAGAAAAGTTGTTAACTAGAAAGTTGTAGTAGTTGTTCCTAGCTTTCCAAAAAGTCCAATTTTGTTAGATTCCGACAAGTATAGCAAAAGTTATGAGCATTACAAGTTTCAGCCTTTTGCTGTCTTTGTTGTTCTTTGTATTGTGTTTAAAGAGCTAGATTTTGAGTTCCATAAGGAATCTGAGAAAGTTGTTAACTAAGTTTTAGTAGTTGTTCCTTGCTTTCCAAAAAGTCCAATTCTGTTAGATTCCGACAAGTATAGAAAAAGTTATGAGATTTATAAGTTTCAGCATTTTGCTGTCTTTGTTGCTCTTTGTATTTTGTTTAAAGAGCTGGATTTTGAGTTCCATAAGGAATCTGAGAAAGTTTTCAACTAGAGAGTTGTATTATATGTTCCCACCTTTCCAAAAAGTATAGTTCTGTTGGATTCTGACAAGTGTAGCAAAAGTTATGAGCTTTACAAGTTTCAACATTTTGTTGTCTTCGTTGTTCTTTGTACTGTGTTTAAAGAGCTGGATTTTGAGTTCCATAAGGAGTCTGAGAAAGTTGTCAACTAGAGAGTTGTAGAATATCTTTCCACCTTTCCAAAAAGTATGATTTTGTTAGATTCCGACAAGTATAGCAAAAGTTATGAGCTTTACATGTTTCAGCCTTTTGTTGTCTTTGTTGTTCTTTGTATTGTGTTTAAAGAGCTTGATTTTGAGTTCCATAAGGAATCTGAGAAAGTTATCAACTAGAGAGTTGTATTATATGTTCCCACCTTTCCAAAAAGTATAATTTTGTTAGATTCCAACAAGTATATTAAGAGTTATGAGCTTTACAAGTTTTAGCCTTTTGTTGTCTTTGTTGTTCTTTGAATTGTGTTTAAAGAACTGGATTTTGAGTTCCACAAGGAATCTGAAAAAGATATCAACTAGAGAGTTGTAGTAGATGTTATTAGCTTTCCTAAAAGCCCAATTTTGTTAGATTCCGATAAGTATAGCACCAGTTATTTGCTTTACAAGTTTCAGCAAATTTGTTGTCTTTTGTTGTTCTTGACTTATGTTTAAAGTGCTGAGATTTGAGTTCCATATGGAATCTGAAAAGGTTTTCAACTAGAGAGTTGTATTAGATGTTCTTAAATTTCCAAAAAGACTAATTTTTTTAGATTCCGATAAGCGGAGTATGAATTATGACCTTTACAAGTTACAACAGCTAGCCTTTTGGCTGAAGCTTCGCTATTTAGATTGTTCGAAGTTTTGGTACCCCTTATTCACTGAATCTAAGAAGGTTTTCAACTAGAGAGTTGTAGTAGAGGTTCACACCTTTCTAAAATGTCATATTTTGTTAGATTCCGATAAGCGGAACAGGAATGACTTTTACCAAGTCACAGTAGCTGGCCCTTTTGGCTGAAGCTCGCTGTTTAGGTTGTTCGAGGTTTTTCTACCTCTTATTGACTGAATCTGAGAAGATTGTCAACTAGATTGTTGTAGTAGATGTTCTCACCTTTTTAAAAAGTCTAATTTTGTTGAATTCAGATAAGAGTAGCATGTTTAATTACTTCTAGGGTGTTAGAAGACTTCTATGTTGCTTTTATGAATAAAAGATCAAGTTTTGTTAGTAGTTTGAATCATGCACTTGATTATGAGTAATAAGTGTTCCTTGTGTTCATAAGAAGCATGTTTATGTTGGGAAATAGTTCACGGTAATTGTTAGCAAATTGTTGTCGCATACATAGTCAGTTGGCTCATATGTAATTCATTTGGTTCCCACGTAGCTAGTTGGCTCATATGTAAGTTGTTTTGCTCGTATGTAGCTTATTAGCTAGTACGCAGTTGTTGTGTTCGTTTAGGGTAATATCATTGCCCTAGGGGCCATCGACCATCAAGATGTGTATTTATTTTACTCCTCGTAGACTGTGGACGAGTCACCCCTTGTGCACCGTCAGATCTTAACCGGTGTAGGTGGATCGCGGGCCGGGAGCATAGACGGAATCCAAGTTTAGGGTAGTAGCATGTGAATACGTTCGTATTTTCGGAGTCCTGGATCGATACGCTATGAACAGGATCCTTAGGGATTCTGGCAAGTCTAGGTTGAGCACCTAGTAGAGTTATCTTGCAAACTCTAACTAAGACCTAGCATGTTGTGTTAGTACTGTTGTCATCCCTCGGATTGTTTAGGGTTAGTGACATCGTTAGGGTAGTAACTTATGGCTATTATTACTTAACCTTTATTTATTATCATTTCTCCAAAGGAAAAGAGTTGGTATTAAGGGTGACACCTTATGATCCGACCTATTCTATAGGCCAACACTAGGTGGTGTTATTGGTTGTACCCTTTTTGTCAAAGGGATATGGTCTGTGCCTTCTAACGAGTTTGGAGTACGGGATCCGTATCTCGTCTGTTAATTTCTGAAGTGCCGTGATAAGGGCAGAAAGTTTCCTGTCAGAGCTAGGGGATGGACCCCCGAAACTCCATCATGTTCTATATCAGGAAAGGCGAACAGGCCATAGACTATGGTCTATAAGCTAGGGGGCTATAAAGGATGCTTCGATCTAACCTGTGTTGTAGTTAACTCCGAGGGTTCGTCAGATTTTTGAGTGCGTTCCGGTACGCCGGGCAATAGTGGCAAACAGAGACACCACTATATGAATGCGAATGGCAGGATTAGACCATTTCAGAGCAACCTCATCAGTCACGCTGTATCTTCAGGAACAAGTTGAGTACAAAAGTAGATATCATGGCATGGGTTCAAATCCCTATATATGAAGAAACGGCTTGATATAGGCGTATGTATTTATGGAGTGGATACTGTCCAGAGACTCGCTTGCATTAGAATAAGAGCATCCTTGCATTTGTTAATCTTGCATTGGAGTCTAAGTCATAGCATACACTGACACATCAATTATATATACACATTTCTCTTTTCATCAATCTGTTTGTTTAAAGTTGAGATCCGCTGCTAGTAATCAGCCTTAAAGCGTCAGCATATGTACTGACGCCCCCGCTTCAATAGGTACTGGATAGCAAAACTACAGGTACAGAATTCGGGAGGACTCAAGGCAAGAGAGGCAAAGGGTTGATTTTATTTCTAATATATGTTGGATACCATTGTTTCAATTGTAAATTTATAAATTGTTGAGCAGCATCCAAGTGAAAGTACCAAGTGTTATATATTATTCATTGTACTCTGATGTAAATTTTATTAAAAGTTTGTAAAACTTAGGCTTGTATGGCATTATTGTAACACTGATGTAATGTATTGCAGTTTTATAACATTTCAACTTGTAGTACATTTGTGTTGAATAAAAAGTTTTAAATTTTCTGTTTTTCTATGTAATGTGGCTAATTGAAAGAAAATATTCTGGCTTATGTCACGGTTTCCCGGTATAGGAAATTGGGGCTTTACACACCCTTCGGCCGTTCCCTTGCCGTCGTCGTCTCCCACTGCAGTGCACTCTTTTTCCCTGGGCTGCCTTTGCCTTGGTTGTGTGCACGTGTGGATCTCGAGCATCGGATTCGTGGTCTCGTTCGTGATCGTCCGCCCGTAGTATTGTATTCGTGCCCGAGAACCTATTCCCATTATTCTCTTCTTCTCGTCGGTTTCGTCGTCTCATCGAAGGAAAGTAACTTGTATTCCTTTTGTTGTATATGCAAGTACTAAATACCGCATGTAGTGTGACTTTTACTTCTAGATTCATTCTCATGAAAAACCATTGTTAGATCTTGTCTCTACTTATTGACCCATCCGTAGTCGTCCTTTGTTACACACATGACATGAAATAACTTAGATCTGATTAGATTCTTGATGCATGCATGTATGTTGTTTCGTGATCTATGAAGTGTTGTATATTCTTGCATGCTTGATGTGTTAGTTGTAGTATCTTGTGGTAGACTTGTTAAAATACCCATTACCATGTTGTTTGGACATCTATTATACCATGTTGTGCTTGTTATAATCGGATTTGTTGCATATTAACTAATTGACTTGATGAAGATTTCTGTTTTGCTGTGCCCTGTTTTGTTTCAGTATTTTAAACCCTATTGAGGTCAGTAAATCAAATTAATTTGTGAATATAAATCGTAGACGCCGTTGTCTATTTTATTAGATTTCTATTTATGAGTTGTGAGTTACTGCTATTTTACTATAGATGTGTAGAAAATTCCAGATGATGTTTTATGTGCATTCTGTATAGTTATTTATTTTGATACTGATGTTAAAGATAAGATTTGGACCTAATATTTTGCTGGGTATGTATAACCCCTGTTTTTGCAAATACATATTTTCTTTGTATTATCTGAGTTTGGGTTCTTTATAAAAGTTTTCATTTTCTTAAATTCATTTTTATTTCAAATTTATTTTGTATCTCCTGTTAAAATTCATATCTTTTCATTAATTGTATTTATTGTTATTTTCAAACGATTTTTATATTGTAATACAAACCCTATTAATGTTGTTATTATTATTATTGTTATTAGTATTATTATTATTACCGTTATTCTTATTTTAATTATTATTATTATGAGTATTGTTATTTTTGTTATTATTGTTATTATTACTATTACCCTTGATTGTTAATGTAATATCTATTTCTATTGTTAAATGTACTTGTAGTTATTTCAAATAATTTCCATATTGTATTAGAAAATATATTTTGTTATATAATTTAACCTTTTACTTGTTATTTATTTTCCTATTAGTTTTTAAACCCAAAACCCAGTCCTATCTCTTATTGGATCCACTTCAAACCTTTAACCTATATCCAATTGTCTAGTGGATCTTATTAATACCCTACCCTATTTTCCTTATTGGATCTTTTTAAACTATAACCTAATGCCCAAATATACCCTACCCATTGTACCCGGTTACCCACACCCGTTACAAACCCTAAACCCTAATATACTAACCCTATATATATATTCCTCCACTGTTATATTTTCCCAAAAAAATGAACTAGCCGTTGTTTACTTTATCTTCATCGCCTACCTCCCGATCTCTCTTTCCCTCTACCCCTGTGCTGCCTCCTCCCGAGCGCCGCACGACAGCAGCGAAGCCAGCGCCGCTCTGGGCTCCCACTCCCGATGCCAGCAGCCCTGTCCCATTATCACCGTCCGTCGTCATCCTCCTTGTAGTCCCCTCACCCAATCCCGACTGTGTCGCCTTGTGGGTTTTGGTTTGGTTGGTTTTGATCGAGTGAGATCTCAACCGTCGGATCTCCATCATCTTCATCATCAAGTGAATCTTGGCCGTTCGATCGATCAATCTTGATCATCATCATCATCTTCATCATTAGGGAGATCTGGACCGTCTAATCTGATCGTGATTGTAATATCCTAGATTTCTATTTATAATTAATTGAGAAGTTATTGGTTTTACGTGTTTTGCATGTATAAATTCTTGTACGTTTTTCCTTAAAATTATCCTTTTTATAACATGAACAAGTGATCATTTTAAATTCTCCCTTTTAATTTCTACAAACCTATTTTAAGAAGCCTAAGGCCTATTTTCCTAATTTAATGTAACACCCCAATTTTTTATTTTTTATTTTTTTTTTTTTGAAAACTAAACCTCTAAATACAATTCTTTCAATTTCTATATCACTTTAAACATAAACTAAGATAGGTATATTTCAAATAAAATGTTGGCAGAGTCTCCCCTAAAATTTCTGCCCCAAAACACAAAATGCTTACGGAATTCTGCTTTAAATTCCGTAGCTCACAACACGGACATTATAATCATGGGCTCCCCAGGCCAAAATGAGCAGAATAATACAGGCAATATAAATATCATGCTCTGGGGGCCAAATTCATAACAGAATATCAAATATTAAATAAAAACCATAAATTCCTTTGAAAACGAGGTAAAAATTTTAGAAAAACCTTTGTAAAACCTACCACAGGGCCCGGTACACCACCACGAGATGGGTATGGGTCAAGAACATACCATACTACCCCACACTATACTCATCATTGTCATCCTGGTACTCTTACATTCAAATTACAATTTAAACTACGATTTTCACTATTCACCTAACTAAATTTATACAAAGATTTTTAAAATAAAAACTCCACCCTATACATCTACGCCTCACCTCTGCGCTGCTGAGGACCTGTAACAGTAGGCGATCGAGGGTAGTCCAGGGACTCCCTAACCCCCCAAACACTAAGGGGTCAGCCATTTCTGGTGTGAGTAAGTTATTAATCTAATAATTCATTAAATAGTATAAAGATAATAAATTAAACTTACAAACATTCAGATAAGAAGATGCAACCTGAATTTTGAACATAACAACATCGCCAATACGATGTTATATCAAATACTTTTCCAACCTGCATTCAACTATATAATTATCCATAACTTCACATATTTCACTATATGCTTCACAACAACCTCGTATATATATCCTTATCTTACATTCGCATATTACGAATATTCATCTTTCCACAATTATTGTCATATCAGCATTTCACTATTTATATGAATATAACTACATGATGTCATTACATCATTTCTCCAACTCTATTTAGCCATGCGCTTCATTTACTTATATTATATCATCAACACACATTCATCCTGGAAGTTGTGCCAAGGCAGGTAGTTCCCACCATTCCCACAGAAATAGCGGGCGAGTAGTTCCCCGACACACTTCCAAGATACACAAACTCATATCACAACATACTTTCTTTAATAACCATTTTCATAACCAATCTCATAATACAAGTATTTATTTTATTGTATTATATCAAGTATCACATCATACACATGTGCATCTATTCTTATAATATCACATTCATTCATATCTTATGACACAAATATAACATCTCATTACAAGTATTTATTTTATTGAATAACATCACGTTCATCTGTTTTTATAGCATCATAAACATATGCATTCCTTATCAGAATATCGCATTTAGTTATGTCGTATAACACAAACATCACATCTCATTTCACTTTGCGAGGTACTTGCATTTCATCACAGTTCATTAACACATCACTAATTAGAATGCTTATTCACATTGCATCAAAAGCATGTTTTATAGCTCATTCTCATCTCATTATACCACTTTAGTAATTTCTCATTCTTATAAGTAATATATCTTATTATCATTTTCACTTGTATCTCAAGTTACCATTTATTACACTTTCATTCTTATCAATTTATACTCCATATCCCAAACATAGTTTGGGCAATAATAAATCACACCCTAAAGCCGGTAGCTTGGGTAATAATCACATCACATCTCAAGCCGATAGCTTGGTTATTAATTCACCTCAGTCAACAGCCGTGACGATAAAGATATACAGTCCCACCGTATGGCAGTCAATGGTCCCACCGTTCTGCAGTCAACAGCCGTAACGATAAAGATATACGGTCCCACCGTATGGCAGTCAACGGTCCCACCATTCTGCAGTCAATTACTTTCTTCTTCATTTCCATTATTCATTACCAATATCATGCCACTCACCTGCGAATTATGCCAAGGCAGGTAGTTCCCACCATTTCCACAGAAATAGCGGGCGAGTAGTTCCTCGACACAATTCGAAGGTGTATCAACTCAAATCATCATGTATTTTACTTTAATAATCATTCTCATTTCACAATTACTTCATACTATTCATATTAACACACGTCTCTTTTACTTTTTCATTTAAATTAACCACATGCTGCATTTATCACCTCTTTTCATACACAAACTCATAACTCGTATTCCTTCATATTCATTTCATTCACAACCACTTTCTTTCATATTCACAACTCACTTCCACTTTCTTTACTCTCACATTATTATTTAGACTTAGGTATTTTATTAGTTTGTCGACCAGTGAGCCACAGTATCCCAACATACTGAAAGACGATAGCCCAGTAAACACGCGGCCTGATGCTCTCCCATAGTCTTACTCGTCCGAGGCTACGTCTTCCTCCTAGCCGAACTAGCGAGGGAACCACTAACCCCAAGTAGAACTTGGGTACTTCCTCCCAGCCGAAGCCAAGAGGGAAAAAAAACCACTAACCCCAGGTAACCTAGGTACTTCCTCTCAGCCGAAGCCAAGAGGGAAAAACCACTAACCCCAGATAAACTGGGTACTTCCTCGCGACAGCTGTCATCGAGGGAAAAACCACTAACCCCAGATAAACTGGGTACTTCCTCGCGACGGCTGTCATCAAGGGAAAACCGGACCTCAAGCCGATAGCTTGGGCGATAAAATCCACTTACCTCAAACATAGTTTGGGTCCACTTACCCCAAGCCGGTCCTTGGATATTAGGAGGTCTAGCCCAAATCTCCAGGATTGCTGTAGGTACTGGTCAACAAAACCATCTGTTATAAGCATTAGTCATTTCATCTTTTCAGCTTACTTTATTACACAAACATTGCACTTTTAAATTCAATAATAGCCACCACCTTGATTTTAATCACATGAATTAAAGACACAGTTTATTAGCACATACCATCTTATCTTTTATCTTCATATCATCATACCACCTTATGCATACACCCTGTCATTCCACAATTAAAACCATCATATCATAGTATTGCAAAATATTAATGCGCCAAGATAATTATTTTGCCATAACCTGCCACATTAAGAATACCATATTATTCATTACCTCCTTGTACCATATATAGGCATACGCCAAGTTATAACATTAATAAGAGAACTACATTAGGCTATTCCATATCGTAAAAGTATCAAAATGTATACTTCGTCACATTATAATATCTTATTATTACCTATTAATTCACTTCGAACATAATTATAATGTAAACATATACCCACTTACTAATTTCATCAATTATCACATCACGAGTCAATATCATAATATATATATATTACAAACATACACCACACATGCGGGTTTCCAAGAAAAGCGGTCGAAATTACTTATTTTCTCTAATTAAATCTCATAATATCCAATTATAGCATACTAGCTCATACACCATGTTCCGTATAAGTAAAATCACCTATAAGGGCCTATATGCCCCAAAACACGCACAAAACATGCACTATAAATACACGGGTTTCCAAAACATGATCACAATCACTAATTTTGTCTAATTACATCTTATAACATCCATCCATAGCATGCTAGCCCATACACAAGGCTCCGCATATACCAAATTACCTATATCGGCCTATATACCCAAAAAACATGCACGAAACATGCACGGGATAAAAATATGCATAAACAATTCAATATATTTAGTTTTTATACTTCAACACATCACATTAACCCATAATATTAGTTTTATATACTTAAAATAGTTAATTTCACCAAATATCTCAAAAACCCATTTCGGACCCTTAAAAATCCGTATTTTCATTGAAAATCAATTTTTGGCATAACTTCTACAAACTATATCAAAAAGCCACGAAATTCGGCCACAATATAAAATATTTATAAATACAACATACTCACCTGACAGATCGAGCAAACGATGTCCCACGTCCTGCTCGGTAGCTAGTCAAAGTTCGACTTTTTCCACCTAATTGGAAAATTATAGAACCGATTAGCTTAAAACCCAAAACTGAACCTACGGACCTCCAAATTCGAATCCGTCGCCACCCACACGTCACAAATGACATAAGTAGGTGAGCTACATCGACGGATTTCAAATTCGAACCCCGATACAAGAACTCACAAATTGATCGGAGGCTTTCTAATAGGAAAATTTCCTATTTTCTAATTTCTTTAATCCCCTTATTCCTAATCTCTCAAATTAGGGTTAATAGTAATAATAGAACTCAATTACACCTCCGAACCCAACAAATTCTCACCTAAATCTCGCTCGGGCATTTCACCGAATACCCGGCGTGCACTTTTCACCTATAGTCCATTTCACTCAATTAAATTGAGCTTAAAGCCTATAAAAATTACCAAAATTTCTCATTAAACCTCTGATAATATTTTTCACCCTCCGATAATTTTTCTACCATCAATGGAACCAATTTTCCTTTCCAAATTCACAAACCCTAATTTATCAATAGCTTATAAAATCTCCAAGAACTTACTAATTTCTTGCCTCTACTATTCCCAACCTCTTCTAATCTCCCTACCATAATATTCCTACTCAATAGAAATTAACCACACTTAATTTTATACAAATAAGTAAAATAGGGTATACCTTTCCGGAGTTATTACTCCAAATCGATGCTACCACGGTGTAGAGGACCCTTCAATTAGTCATCCCCCCAAATTAATTGAAAAATCATGGAGAAATGGGGTGGATTTGGGCAGGAGAGAGAGAGGCCGGATGGGTTGCGGTTTTGATCGGAAGAAAGGAACGGGAAGGGAGAAGAAAGAAGGAAAGAAGGAAGGGGGGGGAATTAAAAATATAATATATATATAATAATAATAATAATAAGGTTTATCTACATATAAGCCCTCCAAATTCAAAATATTACAAATAAACCCCAACTCTTTTCTATAATAATACGAACAATACCAAATACTTTAAAATTAACTTATAATAATCCCTCAAAATTATAAAATAAAATGAACAATATTTATTCACATAAAATCTCAACTCATGGCCCCAATATATCAATAATACCAATCTACCACAAATATCCATACCAATATCAATATTAAAAATAAATAAAATAAGATATCTCTTAAAAATAATTCTCGCTCCTACAAAATATAAAAACGAATATTTTCGGTATTTTAAAATCCGAGGTGTTACATTTAAGCCCATCCTAATTAATTAAGTGTTTTATTAATTACCCATGGGGTCTAAAGCTCACTACTTTTGAAGCCCATTAATTAAATTACCTTTTAATTGTTATAACTTGTAGTGTAGACACATTTAGTAGACAACAAATTATTTAGTCATGTACAACTAGTAGCTAGGGGTACTTTGGAGACATGTGCATTGCACTAGCACGTGTCTTGGGTGTGCATTGGGGTAGGCTAGATGGAGTCAAAGAGAGAGTGGAAAAGTGGCTTAGTGGAGAGGTGGATTTTGTTCATGGGTGGTTACTCTAACTCCCTAACTCATCCTAGCCCCTAATCTACAACTATCTAATTCAATCTTGGCCTTCCATCCCACCTTAGAAAATGTATAAATACCCCCCATTCTATTCATGTATTACATTAAATATTTGTAAAGAAAAGAAAAAAAGAAACACAAGAGTTAGAAAAAGATTGAGAGAAAGTGAGTAAAAAGATTGAGAGGAGTTCTAGTTGTGTGTTCCTACTCTTTGGAGGCCGGCCATTCATCTAGGGGAAAGAGAGAGCTCGGGTTCCACTTGTGCAAGGAGGAGAAGGCTTTCATGGTGGCACAATCTAGGAAGATAATGACCGTTCGTGTGTTCAAGGAGATTCTAGGAGCTTTGTATTTGTTTTTCTTCAAATAGGTGGGTGATTCTCATGCTTCTAATTTAGACATCATGCTAGGATTTGAATCGATAGAATTTCTAAAGATAAACTAAGTAATTTAGCCTCATGTTTGCCTATTTGCAAAAGAAAAATTGTAGATAAGAGAATGCTTGACCAATTGATTATTAGTTGCTAAAATTGTGATTTAATGTGCTGGAATCTATCATGTTTTTGAAATATGCTTTATTGAGAAATTTGGGCTCATGAGACGAATGATTGATCAAATGCACCATGAAAATTTGATTGTCTAATTTTAAGCAACACCAATGTAGAAAGATGAAAACTTATGTTCTAAAAATAATCTTTTGTGGAAACCTTGATTATAAATAATGTGAAAATTGTGATTCTTATTTTCAATGTCGAAAATACAACCATGATTTGCTCTAAATAGCAACCTGGTGCAATCGACAGTCGACCGAATTAGAGTCGACAGTCGACTGTCAGGTAATAAATTTTGAATTTTAGTTACAGAACAGTCGACCTACTGTATTTTTACACTCGACTGCCCTGATTATTTGTTTTCGAGTTTAAATCTTCACAGAACAGTCGACCGACCATATTTTAACAGTCGACTGTCCTGATTATTTGTTTTCGAGTTTTAAATCTTCACAGAACAGTCGACCTACTGTATTTTAACAGTCGACTGCCCTGATTATGTGTTTTTGAGCTTTAGAACCTCGCAGAATAGCCGAATGGCCATGTTTTAACAGTCGACTTCCTTGAAGTTCAAATAAATTTAATGAGATAATTTTCTATAACCTTTGGCCCAGTATAAATGAGAATTTGAGACTACTTTTGCAAGAAAGAACTTATTATATGTTGTTAGTTTAAATTGTCTTTGGATAAAGAAAAAATAAATGCATTGCTTAAAAGAATTTTTGAAATGAGACGTGGTATGGAAAAAATAAATAAAAATAAAAGTGTGAATTTGGGTTTTAGTATTGATAAAGTGAGAATAAAAGAATTTTGAATGTGACAAGTTAGAAAATGAATTCATTTGTCTTATGCATGAAATTGTGCATGAAAGTGAAATAAATGTCGTGATGAATTATGAAATATCTTATGAATATGAATACTCAAATGCTATGAACATGAAATGAAATTAAAAGCTAGAGGGTAGCTAAACCTTATACCGGCATTGAATTAATGCTTTTGAGAAGAGATATTGAAAAGAAAAGACCAAGTTTGGGTCGTATTGTTGAATTGATGATTAAGACCGGTATAGAGGAAATGCAGACTCTAGAGTATTAATTTAATTCATGATTCAATAACTAAGGATTAGATACATAGTGAAGATGTGATGAAAGTAAGAGAAAAACATGAGTATGAGGGCCTCGGTGCTACGGTGTGAGAATATTCACAGGCTATTTACACGATGCGTCGTGTCATGACGTGGATACGTCTCCAGGAATCTGTATCGCAGGTGACGCTTGTGGGGTGTTTGGTGACTGCGGGTCGTGTCATGTCCCATGACGGAGGCTGAATTGTCCATAGGCTGTCTACACGATGCGTCGTGTCATGACGTGGAATTCCCCTCCAGGTTGTCTGGACATGAGCTCGTAACTCATAGAACATCTAGGATACTTATTATAGTTACAGTAGTAGTTTAAGTCATGGCGCGGTATTGAATCCTACAAGATGAAGAACGATTAAGAGCTTACCCTCGGACATATGTACTATGGGATGCATAGAATCCGAACAAGTGCACATTAGTATCATGTAATATAAATAACTGCATTAAGGACTAAGTGCACAACACAACATGACATCAATAGGATAGTTCCTTTGTAGTTTTGTTTGTGATCAAGTTTGCAGTTTGTTTAACTATTTGAGAATCGTTATACATTTCGGCATAGAGAGGATAGCCGTGTATAATAATTCTTAGGTTGTAAGCAATTGACATGCCCACAGTTTCTATGCAGGATAAAGTGCATGAAAAAGACTAAGGAGGAATTGATGCTTAAAGAATTATTCAAGTGTTGTTGCATTTCATTCATGTAATTGTTGTAACTTTGCTTCTGCTATTTAAAAATGTTAACTCTGATGTAATAAAAAAAATTCCTTGTAAAATTGTATGAAGAGAAGTGTAAAGATTCTGTGGAACTTCGAATTCAGTCTTATTTGGAATTCGGGGTGTTACAGTGATCATCGTCAACTATTGCATCTAGCCGTTCGATTGTGTTCGTGATCATCTTGTTCGAGATCCGTTTGTTGGTATTATGTTCGTCTGCCAGGATCCGTTCCCGTTATTCTCGTTCTTGCCTCGTCGCACTCGTCGTCAATTTCAAGGCAAGTAACTTGTATTCCCTTTTGTTGTGTAATACAAGTACTAAATTCTGCCTGTAGTGTAGGTGTTTCAAGATCCATTCTCATGAAACCCTTGTTCGATCTTGTCTTTAGTTTTTGATCCGTCCGTAGTCGTCTCGTTACACACACGACATGAAATAACTTAGAAATAATCTAGATTCTTGATATAAACATGCATGTTGTTCGTAATCCATGATGGGTTGTATGATCTTGTATGCATGATGTATTAGTCGTAGTATAACTTATTGTAGACTTGTAAAATGCCTTATACCATGTTGCTTGGACATCTAGTATACTATATTTCGCTTTGTGTTATGATTTGGGTGTGTTACATATGAACTAGTTGATTTTATGCATAAAGAAAATTTTTGTTTTTGCGGTTACCCCGTTTTTGTTCAGTATTTTAGACCCTATTAAGGCTAGTATATGAAAATTATTTGTGAATATGAGTTATAGAGAATTCTGTCTAGTTTCCATAATTTCTGACAGATCTCAGTTTTGATTTGTGAGTTGCAAGTTATTACTGTTTTACTTCATAGGTGTAGAAAAATTATAGATTTGGTTTTATATGAATTCTTTTTTGTTATTTATTTTTATACTGATTTTAAAGATCATATTTTGATCCCATATTTTGCTGAGTACAACTAAACTTGACTGGAATTAACCCCTAATTTTCGTGGATTTAATTGATGACTTTTATAAACTATTCTATGCTTGTAAACAACTACTATACTTGCAGAATTTTCGTGCTGTTCTGTAAAGAACCTTAATTTCACCTGATTCTATTTGTTGTTTATAAAAACTTTGTCAACATGAATTGTAGCCTACTGAATCTATTTTATCACCATTTTGACGGTTCTAGATTTCTATTTATATTTTGTAATCTATTGTTGTTTTAGTACTGCCGTGTTTATTATTTCAGATTTACAAACTTGCTGTATTTTGCAGTTTTATATTTTTATTTGACTATACTATCTATGTTGGAAAATTATGAAACTTTATATTCTTATACTAGACATACTGGGAATACCTCAGATTTTTCTTGGATTTAATCAGTAAGTTTTTACGCCGTTTTCCTGTTTATGAATACAAACTTCTGATTTCTGGCTGAGCATGTTTTCTGAATACAATTTTGTTTTGAGTCACATTTTTGTGAAATACCATATGACTTGTATATATTTGTTGGATTTGGACGAGAGTTTATTTTCTAGATTTTCTGATGGATCTAGATTTGCATGTTTGTGGCAACAGGAATCCCAGATCTGGTGCAGTACTGTCTTGCTGTCCAGAACTAGAATTTTCGTTGTCTTAGTCTATTTTGTGTCTTTTGTCACCCGTTCGTGTCCTTCATTCAACTTGTACTTGTCCCTTATTGTCTCTCCAGATTTCTTGACTTGTTTGTGCATGTCCATGCTTGCTTGAATAATAATAATAAGAAACTAAGCTAGGGTTTAAAGAGAAAGATCTAATAGTGGAAAATACAGAAACGTGTACTTGGAATAGGATTCATAGATCCTAATTGGTTATTTGGAGCTTGACACATGATTACTTGACACTTGCACACTTGACACATAATACTTGGTTACTTGGAGCTTGATACTGGTTACTTGGATTTTGATACTTGTTACTTGGAGCTTGTCCCTGAGTACACTGCCCTCTATGATCCACTATGAAATCTAAAATGTAATTTGTATGAATGTAGCAACCATGTAACACCCTGAATTCAAAATAAGTCTGAATTCGATGTTCCACGGGATCTTTACACATCACTTCGTACAATTTTATAAGGAATTAAAAAAATGTTATACAACAATGTTTACATCAACGCAGCGGAATTATAATTACAACATGATACATGAAATAAATAACAATTTGAACATTCTTTAAGCAGCATTCCTTCTTTAGTCTTGTCATTCAATTTATCCTGCATAGAAATTGTGGGCACGTCAGTTGCATACAACTGACGCTATGGTATAATACATCAATTTCTCTTACTTGGAAAGCACACACACTTGTTCACAAACAAAGCTAAAGAGGACTATCCTGTTAATGTCGTGTGTGAATGTGCACTTAGTCTTAAATGCAATTACTTATTATTTCATGACACTAATGCACACTTGTTCGAACTTATGCATCCCATTCGACATAACTCCTAGGGCAAGCCCTTAACCGTTCTTCATCTTGTAAGGTTGGATCCCTCGCTATGAGTTAAACTAGTACGGTAACTACGGCAAGTATCCTAGATGTTCTATGAATTACGAGCCCATGTTTAGATAGCCTGAAGGAAAATCCCACGTCATGACATGACGCATCATGCATACAACCTATGGACAATTTGCCTCCGTCATCGAACGATGGCACTACGTAGTCACCAAACACCCCACAAGCGTCGCCTCGGTCCCGATAATTCTGGAGATGTATCCACGTCATGTCATGACACATCATGCAGACAGCCTGTGCACACTCTCACACTGTAGATCCGAGGCCCTCACACTTGTGTTTTTCTCTTACTTTCATCACATCTTCGTGTCTAATCCTTAGATAATTGAATCATGAATAAAATTAACACTCTAGAATTAGCGTTACCTCTACATCAGTCTTAAACATCAATTGTTAACCTCGACCCAAACTTGGTCCTTTATTGTCACATTTCTCTTTCCAAATTTCATTCATGCCGATGTAAGGACTTAGCTAAATGTAACCCCTGTTTTTCTTTTTGTGTATTTTTGGTGTATTTTTCTTTTCTTGTGTATTTGTACTCTCTCTTGTATTTTTTTTCTGAACCGTATACTGAGTTGTTTCAATATATTTTCATTTTCTTTTCTCATTCTTGATTTTTGTGAGTTATTTCCGATTTCTTGGTTGTTCTTGTTCATGGTTGTTGTTTTCACTCTTTATTGTTATCTTTTGGTGCTTGTGGTGTGTTGGTGGTTCATTCCCTTTTTCAATCCCATTATTTTTATCCCAAGTTGTTCACCAGAGCCTAATTAAACCAAAATCCTATTTGTATTCCTATTTGTTTTGACCCAAATTCACAACCCATTGGTATAACCTATTAATACTCCTAATACCCATTAACCCAATTATCCAATAACCCTAATTCTATATATATATATATATATATATATATATATATATATATATATATATATATATAACCCTCTCTAATCTCTTCCAAACCTAACTCTAATCTCACCCGACCTCCCTCTCTCTTTTTCCCCTCCTTGCTTGCGCCGCACACAGAACTCGAAGCCACCCCAGGCCGCCGACCCCTTCTCCGACCCTCCAACCCGCACACAGCCAGCCTAGGCCGAGCCTCACCTTCAGGCCAACCACCCCCTCCCGACTGCATACCACATGAGCCCACTTCACCCCAACACCCGAGACCTCATCCCCTTGGCCGACTACCTTCGCACCAACATATTCCCTCGTCTCTCTCGTGGTGTTCTCTTGTGGTCACAAGCCACTATTGTCATCCTCCCTCTTGGATCACCTCTCGCTTTGTGGAGTTCTGTTCGTGTGTAGATTCTTGCTCGAGTTTGCTTGGATTCTTTCATTCGCAGATTTTCGTTCGTGGTTTTTGCTCGTTACTCTTGGTTTTCGTTGTTCTTCATCTTTGGTTAAGGCAAGTGACTTGTACTCCTATTCATTTGTTTGATACAAGTCAAAAAATACCACCTATAGTGTAGTTGGGTCTAGAGACGACTCTTGTTTGTGTTATGTTTGATGGGTTTTGTCTCTATTGTCAAAATTTGACCATAGATGACTCACGACACAATATGGACATGAATTAAATTAGGTTTTACCCGTTCTTGATTTTGATCATGTATGTGAGATTTTTGTGAGAACTCGTGTTTTGGTTGAGACCCATGTGATATATTTGGTGTGGACATGCTAGATACCCTAATTCATGATTTTTAGATACTTGGTAGACTCGATTTCATGTTTGGTTGTGTTTTGAACAAATTTTGTATGATATATGTTGAGTTGTTGTTAAAGAGAAAAATCTGTATTTTTTCGCTGATCTGTTTTGTTGGCTGTTTTGGACTGTCTTGAAGTCAGTATCTTAATTTCGGTACAAAATATGAGTTTTAGCGAATTTCGTCTATTTTCAAACCCCTTTGACTTTGCTTGATTTCTTTTTCGTATGAGTGAGTTATGACTGTTTTACTACAGAGGTGTCGATCTTTTCCAGATTTTGTTTTCGATGATTTTGATGACTAAATCATTTTAATAACTGTGCTACACATATTATTTTGATCCAAAACATTGGTCAGTGTTCCTTTATCTAGTTAGGAATTACCCAGAATTTTGGTGAATTTTATTGGTGAGTTTTATGTGTTGTTTCATGCTCATTTATGAAATCTATACTTGCTGTATTTTGCTCACTATTCTGTAAAGAACCTTATTTTTACCCTGATTCCTTTTACTGTATGAAAAATGTTTGCAAAATATGAAAGTTAGTAAATTTTACCTATTTTTATATCCCTTTGGCGGAATAGGATTTCGTTCCACTGGTTGCGAGATATCATAGTTTTCGTACAGCAGTGTTGGGAATTCCAGATTTGCCAAAGTATGGTTTCTTGATGCTTTCTTATTTTTGATAACAAATTTAATTTTACTGGAAAATTATGAAACTTTATATTTAGATACTAGACATATAGGGGAATACCCCAGATTTTTTGTGGATTTATTTACTGAGTTTTCATATTGTTTTCCTGCTCTTGAATTTGTTTTCCTGATTTTTGGCTGAACCTATTTTCTGTATTAAAATCAGTTTTGAGTTATGATTTTGTGAATTAATATATGACTTATTTATGTTCGCTGAATTCGTGTTGAAGTCTACTTTCCAGATCCTTCGACAGATCCTGGTTTGGATGTTTGTAATACTGGGAGTCACTATTTTAATACAGTATGGTCTTACTGTCCTGAACTTAAGATTTGACAATTTTATTCTTTCATGAGATATCTTGCACTCGTACATGTTTATCTTGCAACTTGAACTTGTTACATGATCATGACATGATATACTTGATATGTTTTGCACACCTACATGCTTGTTTGACTTAATAATAAATAACCAAGCCGGGGTTAAGGAAAGATCTAGTAGTGGATAGTGCAGAAACGTGTACTCGGAAGAACCTAGTGGTTATCGGAGCTTGTTTACATGTGGAGCTTGGCACGATATATATGACACGTACACACATGATACTGGAGCTTGTTTGGGTTTTGGAGCTTGTTTACATGATACATGATTACATGATACTTGGAGCTTGTCCTTGAGTACACTGCACTGTATGGTCCCCTACAAAATCTAAAGCGAAAACTGTTTGTTGTAGCAACCGTGTAGTAAAAACCGGGATGCATGAAGTGCTACCTAGATAGTAATAACTACAAGACTTAAACATGATACATGCCCACTTGACATTTGACTACATGATACGTGAGATTTGATACTTGATACATGTTACTTGATTACATGATTCTTGATACTGGTTACTTGGTGCATCATACTTGTTTACTTGACACTCGACACATGCTATTATACTTGCTCATCTTACCATGCTATGATTTATATCCTGTTATCATGATTATACCATGCTAGGTTTGTTATTTAGATTTACCTACCCCAAGTACTTGTATCCTATATTATAAGTGGCCCGTAACTTGCAATTGACGAGTACTTGTTTTTCTTCTTCCTTCTCCTATAAATTTACTAATTGTAGATCAGGATGGTCGGCTGCCAGATGGTATTGGTGAGATGATGTATTAGCGCTGGATTTTCTACTTTATGATTTTTATTATTATTGTTGCTTGAACTTGAATAAGATGTACTTGATTACTTGGATATTTATCTTGTATTTGGGCGATGTGACCCAGAATATTTGACTTGTTCAGAATTTGATTATTTGAGATTATTATATTTGGTTTCAAGTAATTTTTGTTGGTATCTTGTTTTAATCATGCATGGGTGGTTGTATCTTTTGTTTCCGACTCTGATTATCTTGTGAAATATTGTAAAGATTCTTGAACAACTTATGGATAATGAAAATCATTCGCTGGACTTTTGTTACGTATCCGTATTCCGTATTCTTTTTGGGAAGCGGGGCGTAACAGAGTTTTCAATGGTATCAGAGCACCAGGTTGGGCTAATGTATTAGTTGCCTAATATATTAGACAAGCTTGGCTCGAACTGGGATCTGCTCAATATTTCACCAGCCATGCATACGTAAATGAATGTATATCAACTCTGATTCTGGATGCTAATTGTTCTTGGTTTGTGCAGACTATGGCTCGCAGAGGTTCTACTTCTCAGTCGCAGGTTGATCCGATTGAGGCTGTCACGATTGTGCTTGAGCGGCTGATTAATCAGCAGCAAAACCATAGTGATCTTGTGATGGCTACTCTTGAAGTTGCCCGAGTTCTGCCTCCTGTTGTACCTGTGCAGGCAAATCTTCTGCCTCGTCCAGGAACAGTTACAGATTTTATGAGGCTGCATCCCTACCATTTTTCTGGCACTGAGATGCCTTTAGAGGCTGAACAGTGGTTGATCCGGACCGAGTGCTTGTTGTTAGCGGCTCGTATTGCCGAGGCTGATCGGGTGGACGTTGTTTCTATCCAACTGGTGGATCTGGCCCATATCTGGTGGATGGTCGAGTCTGAGCGACTTGAGAGGCCTATTGCTTAGGCTACTTTTTCTCGAGGATTCTTGGAGAAATTCTTCTCCAGTAGTACTCGAGTTGAGATGGAACAGCAATTCCTGGCCCTAAAACAGGTTAAGTCATTATTCCATTTTGGATTTGTTACATAATTGTTCATGCAATGTTGTAACATGGACTTTCTTGCAACAGGATTCCAGGTCAGTGGATGAGTATGCAGCTGAGTTTACTAGACTTAGCTGCTTCGCTTGCCGTTCCTGTGGCAACCAAAGAGGATAGAGCTCGTAGATTCACAATTGGGCTTGAGCAGGATATCAAGAGGCATCTTGTCTCTCTTCACTTGCGTACCTACACTGAGGCTCTTGAGGCAGCCCGAGCTCATGAGCAGGCTCGTGGTGGTTCATCTTCTTCTCAGCAAACTATTCCTGCTGTTGTTGCTAGGCCTTCTGGTGGGCCTATTCGGAGGCCTGTTTCTGCCCACCCAGTTAGAGCAGCTCCTTGCTCTTCTGCTGGTTCACAAAGGGGTAGTTTTTGTGACTTTTGCCGACTTGCTGGGCATGAGCGCAAGGACTGTAGGCGGGCTAATCATCGCTGTTTTGCTTGTGGTGCTCTTGACCACACTTTGCGGGATTGTCCTCAGCAGAGGGCAACTCTTCCAGTCCGTGGTCCTGTCCACCCGGCAGTTCCAACTCATGGTCCAGTTAGGCCACTGCTTCCTCCCCAGCATCAGATTGTTGGTCAGAGCACCACTGTTCCGAGGAGAGGTCAGGCTTTCAACTTGACTGCTGCAAATGCTGAGACAGTTGAAGGAGTAGTGGCAGGTATATCTTGTTTTGTTGTTTTGTTTATCTATTGTTTTCTTTCTTTTGGTCTTGGTTTGCTTCTTTATGTTATCTTCCTACATTGTTGTTTTTCCCTCACCCTTATTTGTCTGTTCTTTCTTGTTGTCTTTGATCCTTTTTAGGTATCATCCTTGTTTGTTCTTTTTCTACCCATGTTCTTTTGATTCTGGGATAACCCATTCTTTTGTCTCCTCTCGATTTGTCGCTCGCCATCAGTTAGAGTGCAGCCACATGTCAGAGGCTTGGAACATTGTAACAGGTGGTGGAGCTGTCATATGTTCCCGTGAGTGCATGCAATGTCCCGTTGTTATTGGGGACGCAGATTTCAAAGCCAACCTGATTATAATTAGAAATTCGGGATTCGACATTATTCTCGGTATGGATTGGTTGGGTGAAGCCCATGCCATTATTGAATGCCATGCCAAGAAGTCGTCTTCAGAATTCCAGATCGAGCAGAATTTGTGTTCCATGCCGTGGAGTCTTTCCTTGGCCGAGCAAAGACTGCAGTAGAACAGGTGGATTGTGTGATGGAATTGAACTTAGTTTGTGAGGCTATGCCTCTAGTGGTTCGGAATTTCTTGAATGTTTTTCTAGATGAGTTTCCTGACTTACTCCCTGATAGGGAAGTGGAATTCGGTATTGATGTTCAGCCTGGAATAATGCCGATATCGAAGAGTCCCTATAAGATGGTATCGGTTGAGCTGGCAGAGCTTAAGGTGTAGATTCAGCAGTTGCTTGATTTGGGTTTCATCAGACCTAGTGTTTTGCCATGGGGTGATCCGGTCCTTTTTGTTGACAAGAAGGATGGTAGTCATCGACTGTGCATGGATTATCGAGAACTGAACAGAGTTAGTGTAAAAAATCACTACTCGTTGTCCAGGATCGATGATTTGTTTGATCAGTTGTGTAGGGCTGCTATTTTCTCGAAGTTGGATCTTCGTTCTGGGTATCACCAAATCAAGGTGAAGGCTGCAGATATACAGAAGACTGCTTTTAGGACTAGATACAGGCACTATAAGTATCTTGTGATGCCGTTCGGAGTTACGAATGCGCCGACTGAATTCATGAGTCTTATGAACCGGGTTTTCTCCCAGTTCTTGGATGGATTTTTGGTGGTCTTTATTGATGATATTTTGGTGTATTCTCAGAATTGGGATGATCATGCTGAGCATCATAGAGTGGTTCTGCAGACTTTGTGAGAGAATTAGCTCTTTGGGAAACTCAGCAAGTGCGAGTTTTGGCTCGACAGGGTTTCTTTCTTAAGGCACATTATTTCTGGCAATGGTGTTTCTATGGATCCGGTCAAGGATGAGGCTATGAAGGATTGGCCTATTCCCAAGTCAGTTTCAGAAGTCAGGAGTTTTCTTGGTTTGGTTGGCTATTATCGGAAGTTCGTCCAAAATTTTTCGAAGATAGCAGGACCGTTGACTAAGTTGACTGGGAAGAATCAGAAGTTTTGTTGGTCTGATGAGTGCAATGAGGCTTTTGTTGAGTTGAAGAACAGATTGACGTCAGCGCCTGTGTTGACTATTCCCGATGGTTCAGGCAGATTTGTAATTCACTGTGATGTTTCTGGTAAGGGTCTAGGAGCAGTTTTGTTGCGGAAAGGCTGAGTCGTTGCTATGCATTGAGGCAGTTGAGGCCACATGAGAAGAACTATCCTACTCATGACTTGGAGTTAGCAGTAGTGATTCATGCTTTGAAGCTGTGGAGACATTATTTACTTGGAGCGAGTGTAGATCTTTACAGACCACAAAAGTTTCAAGTACGTCTTCACCCAGAAGGAATAAAACATTAGGCAAAGGCATTGGTTGGAGCTTATGGCCGATTATGACATCAGTTTGCAATACCATTCTGGTAAAGTAAACTTGGTGCCAGATACTTTAAGCAGGAGACCAGCAGTTATGTTTCTTTCTCAGCAGAGTGATCTCATTGAGCAGATGAGGATGTTGGAGTTGGTTGTTTTGTTGCCGAGTTCTGGTCGGAGTTGTTTGGTGCTCCAGCTGCAGTCGTCTCTTATTGATCAGATTAAGGAGGCATAGGTTGGTGATGTGCAGTTGCAGGGTTTTCGAGCTGAGGTTGAGTCTGGGTCCAGAACGGACATGGTTATTCATGCTGATGGATCGCTTTGTTTTGGTTCCTAGTTGTGTGTCCCTAAGGGTGAAGTTCGTCAGATGTTGCTTGAAGAAGCTCATCAGTCTTCGTATTCTATCCATCCTGGCAGGTACTAAGATGTATTGGGATTTGAAGCTTCATTTCTGGTGGCATGGTATGAAGAGGGCTTGTGCTCGGTTTGTTTCTCACTGTTTGGTCTGCAAGCAGGTTAAGGCAGAGCATCAGAGGACCGCTAGACTTCTTCAACCGCTTCCTATTCCAGAGTAGAAGTGGGAACACATCACTATGGATTTTGTGACCGCTTTGCCGAGGAGTCCTAAGGGTCATAATGCTATTTGGGTGATTGTCGACCGTTTGACGAAGAGTGCTCACTTCATTCCTTTTCGTGTCGGTCAGTCTACTAAGAGCCTAGTTGAGAGGTATATGCAAGAGATTGTTAGACTTCATGGGGTTCCAGTCAGTATTGTATCGGACAGGGATTCGAGATTCAGATCTCTATTCTGGGAGAGTCTTCAGAACAGTTTGGGGAGTAAATTAAAGTACAACATAGCTTTTCATCCCCAGACTGATGGACAGTCAGAGCGGACTATTCAGATTCTTGAGGACATGTTGAGGTCCTGTATGCTTCAGTTTGGTGGATCTTGGGAGGATCATTTGCATCTTGTAGAGTTCTCGTGCAATAACATCTTTCATGCCAATATTAAAGCTGCTCCGTTCGAGGCACTCTATGGGTGGAAGTGCAGATCACCAGTGTGCTGGGATGACATTGGTAAGAGGCAGTTGTTGGGTCCGGAGTTGATCACCAAGACAGTGGATGTTGTGGTTCAGATCAGGAAGCATTTGCAAGCAGCTCAGGACAGGCAGAAGCGATGGGCTGATGTCCATCGGAGAGCTTTGGAGTTTGGTGTTAGTGACCATGTTTTTCTTAAGGTATCGCCATGGCGCGGTGTCATTCGGTTCGATGGTGGGGGCAAGCTTAGCCCTTGATTTATTGGACCGTTTGAGATTTTGGAGCGAGTAGGCAAGGTGGCCTATTGTCTTGCTTTGCCGCCAGCTTTATCAGGAGTGCACGATGTTTTCCAAGTCTCACAACTCGGGAGATATATTCGAGATGAGAGCCACGTGATCAACTATTCTGAGTTGACCGTTCAGCCGGATTTGACTTGTGAGATTCCGCCAGTTGCTATTGTGGATCGGCGGGAGAAAGTGCTGAAGAACAAGGTCATCAAGTTAGTTCGTGTTGCTTGGAATCCTCACTCGCCTGGTGAGTCGACTTGGGAGCTGGAGGAGGAGATTTAGCAGAAGTTTCCTCATTGGTTTGAGTAGTTTTTGTTTTGATCTTTTGGTTGTTTTGGGGTTACCCTATGTATCTTCTTTTTGAATTTCAAGGACGAAATTCTTCTTGTTAGGTGGGTAGGATTGTAACCTCTGTTTTTCTTTTTGTGTATTTTTGGTGTATTTTTCTTTTCTTGTGTATTTGTACTCTCTCTTGTAATTTTTTTTGAACCGTATATTGAGTTGTTTCAATATATTTTCATTTTCTTTTCTCATTCTTGATTTTTGCGAGTTATTTCCGATTTCTTGGTTGTTCTTGTTCATGGTTGTTGTTTTCACTCTTTATTCTTGTCTTTTGGTGCTTGTGGTGTGTTGGTGGTTCATTCCCTTTTTCAATCCCATTATTTTTATACTAAGTTGTTCACTAAAGCCTAATTAAACCAAAATCCTATTTGTATTCCTATTTGTTTTGATCCAAATCCACAACCCATTAGTATAACCTATTAATACTCCTAATACCCATTAACCCAATTACCCGATAACCCTAATCCTCTCTATATATATAACCACTAAAATCTCTCTCAACCCTAACCCTAATCTCGCCCGGCCTCCCTCACTCTCTCCCCTCCTTGCATGCGCCGCACACAGAACCCGAAGCCACCTCAGGCCGCCAACCCCTTCTCCGACCCTCCAACCTGTACATAGCCAGCCCCGGCCGAGCCTCACCTCCAGGCCGACCACCCCCTCTCGGCTGCATACCACCCGAGCCCACTTCACCCCAACACCCAAAACCTCATCCCCTTGGCCGACTACCTTCGCACCACCTCGCACTACCAGATATTCCCTTGTCTCTCTCATGGTGTTCTCTTGTGGCCACAAGCGACTATTGTCATCATCCCTTTTGGATCACCTCTCGCTTTGTGGAGTTTTGTTAATGTGGAGATTCTTGCTCGAGTTTGCTTGGATTCTTTCATTTGTGGATTTTTGTTTGTGGGTTTTGCTCGTTACTCTTGGTTTTTGTTGTTCTTTATCATCGGTTAAGGCAAGTAACTTGTACTCCAATTCATTTGTTTGATACAAGTCAAAAAATACCACCTATAGTGTAGTTGGGTCTAGAAACGACTCTTGTTTGTGTTATGTTTGATGGGTTTTGTCTCTATTGTGAAAATTTGACATAGATGACTCATGACACAATATAGACATGAATTAACTTAGGTTTTACCCGTTCTTGCTTTTGATCATGTATGTGAGACTTTTGTGAGAACTCGTGTTTTGGTTGAAACCCATGTGATATATTTGGTGTGGACATGCTAGATACCCTAATTCATGATGTTTAGACACTTTGTAGACTTGATTTTATGTTTGTTTGTGTTTTGAACAAGTTTTGTATGCTATATGTTGAGTTGTTGTTAAAGAGAAAAATCTGTATTTTGTTGCTGATCTATTTTGTGGGCTGTTTTGGACTATCTTGAAGTCAGTATCATAATTTCGGTACAAAACATGAGTTTTAAAGAATTTCGTCTATTTTCAAACCCCTTTGAGCTTGCTTGATTTCATTTTTGTATGAGTAATTTATGACTGTTTTACTACAGAGGTATCGATCTTTTCCAGATTTTGTTTTCGATGATTTTGATGACTAAATCATTTTAATAACTGTGCTACACATATTATTTTGATCCAAAACTTTGGTGCGTGTTCCTTTATCTAGTTAGGGATTACCCAGGATTTTAGTAAATTTTATTGGTGAGTTTTATGTGTTGTTTCATGCTCGTTTATGAAATCTATACTTGCAGTATTTTGCTCACTGTTCTGTAAAGAACCTTATTTTTACCCTATTCCTTTTACTGTATGAAAAATATTTGTGAATTATAAAAGTTAGTAAATTTTACCTATTTTTATATCCGTTTGGCAGAATTAGATTTCATTTCACTGGTTGCGAGATATCATAGTTTTCGTACACAGTGTTGGGAATTTCAGATTTGCCAAACTGTGGTTTCTTGATGCTTTATTATTTTTGATGCCTGATTTAATTTTACTGGAAAATTATGAAACTTTTTTTAGATACTGGACATATAGGGGAATACCCCAGATTTTTCGTGTATTTATTTACTGAGTTTTCATGTTGTTTTCCTGCTCTTGAATTTGTTTTCCTGATTTCTGGCTGAACCTATTTTCTGTATTAAAATCAGTTTTGAGTTATGATTTTGTGAATTAATTTATGACTTATTTATGTTCACTGAATTCGTGCGGAAGTCTATTTTCCAGATCCTTTGACGGATCCAGATTTGGATGTTTGTAATACTGGAAATCACTGTTTTACTAGAGTATGGTCTTACTGTCCTGAACTTGAGATTTGACAATTTTATTCTTTTATGAGATATCTTGCACTCGTACATGTTTATGTTGCAACTTGAACTCGTTACATGATCATGACATGATATACTTGATATGTTTTGCACACCTACATGCTTGTTTGACTTAATAATAAATAACCAAGCCGGGGTTAAGGGAAAGATCTAGTAGTGGATAGTGCAGAAACGTGTACTCGGAAGAACCTAGTGGTTATTGGAGCTTGTTTATATGTGGAGCTTGACACGATATACATGACACGTGCACATATGACACCGGAGCTTGTTTCCATTTTGGAGCTTGATTACATGATACTTAGAGCTTGTCCCTGAGTACATTGCCCTGTATGGTCCCTACAAAATCTAAAGCAAAACTGTTTGTTGTAGCAACCATGTAGTAAAAACCAGGATGCATGAAGTGCTACCTAGATAGTAATAACTACAAGACTTAAACATGACACTTGAATATGATACATGCCCACTTGACACTTGACTATATGATACGTGAGATTTGATAGTTGATACATGCTACATGATTACATGATTCTTGATACTGGTTACTTGGTGCATGGCACTTGTTTACTTGACACTCGACACATGCTATTATACTTGCTCATCTTGCCATGCTATGATTTATATCCTGTTATCATGATTATACCATGCTAGGTTTGTTATTTAGATTTACCTATCCCATGTACTTGTATCCTACATTATAAGTGGCCGTAACTTGCAATTGATAGGTACTTGTTTTTCTTCTTCCTTCTCCTGCAAATTTACTAATTGCATATTAGAATGGTCGGCTGCCAGATGGTATTGGCGAGATGATGTATTAGCGCTGGATTTTCTGCTTTATGATTTTTATTATTATTGTTGCTTGAACTTGAATAAAATGTACTTGATTACTTGGATATTTATCTTGTATTTGGGCAATGTGACCCAGAATATTTGACTTGTTCAGAATTTGATTATTTTGAGATTATTATATTTGGTTTCAAGTAATTTCTGTTGGTATCTTGTTTCAATTATGCATGCCTAGTTGTATCTTTTGCTTCCGACTCTGATTATCTTGTGAAATATTGTAAAGATTCTTGAACAGCTTATGGATGATGAAAATCATTCGCTGAGCTTTTGTTACGTATCCGTATTCCGTATTCTTTTTGGGAAGCGGGGCGTGACACTAAAACTTTAGTTTCAATTTCTTTTCATGTTCATAAAATGAGTGTTCATACTCACAAAATTTCATCATAATCTTTTTGTTTCATTTTCCATGCACAATTGCATAATTTAAACCACAATTTCATATTTAACTTGCTCAAATGTTCCATGTCACAAATCTCAATTTTAATCTCTACATAAAATTCTTTATATTCAAAATATTCCTTTTCTTTAATTAGTCAAGTCATAATCTAAGAATATTTATCAAGTTCTTCTTCTCAAATTTCTTCTAATTCTCATTATATTAAGTCAAATATTGTAGAAATAATTTCCATGAAGTCTAGGTAATTTTAGAAGAATTCTAGTATTTTTTCTCAATTTTTTTATACACTTAAAATACTTAAAATATCAAAATATGTGAAAAAAACAAAAAAAACAACAAAAGACCAGAGGCCGGATTTGAACCCAGACCAAACGCCCCGCTTGTGAACAGTAACCGACCCAAATCGCACCCAACGACCAGTAGGTCTTGAGTGACTAACTGTTATAAAGGGAACTCGAATTATACTTAAGGTTTGGTTTCGGGATTTGATAAAAAATCGAATTTTCATAAAAACAGAGTCTCTTGGGAGACTCGAACCCAAGACCAACACCCCTATCTGCTAAAGTAACAGACCCGAAGCGCACCCAACGACCACTTGGTCCTGAGTGACTAGCCGATATAAGATCTAGTTAATTACTTTTTGTATAAACTGCACTGTATCTAGTTCTTTTTCTTTAAATAACCCAATTTTCCTATCTATTTGTACTTTATAAAAATCTAAATTTTTTTCCAGAATGTATTTCTTTAAAAAACAGTATATTATATTTTCTCAGATTTCCAAAAATTCTTTTTTTTAACCACTTAATAGACTATTTCTCTTATTCTTTTGAAAAAGTGGAACATTAATACATTTTTCGACATTGAGAAATTTCTTTTCTAGATGAATCTTTTTATCTACTTGTTCCCCATTTATTCACAACATGTTTGTAGAATTTTCTTCATTCTTTCACAAAATCAAGCCCTTAAGTTACTTTTTACCTTTTACAAACTAACTCATTTTTTAAGATTCAAAGAGAAAACATAATTGACAATCTAGTGAATATAAAATTACTCATACAATATAATTAAAACCAACACTTATTGCAACTAATCAATTTATTTCACAAATCATGGGTGTTAATTTGCATTCTATAATCCATTCACAAGCATAATTTCATATAAGCGAGATTTATCAAATTCATATGTACTCTAGCATGAAAATATAGTAATAAAGCATCATGACAACTCTTGATTGACACATTTCAATTCATTCTACTAACTTTTTCCTGTAGATAAACTAGAGCTTTCTCTCTTTCCTACTAGTCTCTTCAAACAAATATATGGCAATTCTTTTTATTTGTTTCTAACATATTCACAAATTAAATTCCTATCACGGTATCTAAACTAGAAATAGAGAAATCACCCACCTTTTGAAGAAACAAAGAAAAAAAACTCCCAAGGAACTCCTTGAACACACGATTGTCACCCTTCTCCTCCTAGTTTGGTGCAAATTTCGAGCTCCTCTTCCTTGCTAGTGTGAACCCGAGACCTCCTCCTCCTTGATGCTTTGGCCGGCCTTCAATTGGAAAGGAACATACACAAACACTCAATCTTTTACTCACACAACTCTTTCTTTTCCTCACAATTGCTTCTTTTCTTTTTCTCTTACACAAATGTCTTACTTTTGAAAATTTCTAATGCAAGGGAAGAGAAATGAATGACCAAGGGAGCTATTTATACACAACTCAAGACTAAATGGAGGGTTGAGATGAGTTTGGATGAAGGGCTAGGATACATTTGGGAGTTGGAAGAACTGCCCATTATCAAGTAACCGCTCCTCCACTCTCCCCACTCCAAGACCAAGGCCGGCCGCCCCCTTCTCATTCAATTTGCACGTGCATGTGCAATGCACGTGCCAACACATGCATGCTACAAATTAGTTTGTTCATTTAATTGTTAATTTAATTGTTACTTGATCAAGTCTACACTACAAGTTGTATTGATTATTAATAAATTTAACTAGTGGGCTAATTAGGTGGGCTAAAAATCCATGAGCTCTTGAATTAATTAATTAATTAATTAATTTAAATGGGTTAGAATTAGACTAATAGGCCTAAAGATTAATAATAAATAATAATAGGCTTTAATTTTAAAAGAGAAGAAATGTTTATTCATGACATTAAAAATAATTTTTAAAGCTTAAAACACACATTAGTTTGCACGTACAAGACACGTGAAAACAAATTTAATTATTTGAGAATACAGGATGTTACAAACCATGTGGTAAAAATCTGGGACGCATGAAGTGCTACCTAGATAGAATTAGATACAAGACTTGAACATGATCACTTGACACTTGCTACTTGTTACTTGTACATGATACTTGATACTTAACACTTGTTACTCATTACTCATTGCATGATACTTGTTTACTGGACACTTGTTACATACCACTTGCATCCGTTCATCTTACCATGCTAGTTGTTCCTGTTCTTGACTTGGAGTTAGTTGCTCTATTTTGTTGTTACATCTTTTCCATAATATACTTTCTTCTGCTATTACTCTAATCTTGTCTATTTGTCTTTCCTGTACTTGTTGCCTACATTACAAGCGGCCATAACTTGCATTGACGGACATTTTGTTTCTCTTACTTTTTCCTACAATTTGCTAAATTACAGATTATGGTGATTAGCTACCCGATGGAGTAGGTGATCTAAGATTCTAGTTGGCTGGAGTTCTTGCTATATCTATTTATTTCTTGTTACTTATCTTGAATAAATGTAATTGCTACATGGATATTTGTATTGGACTTTTTGTCCCAGACTTGCATTTTGTTCCAGATGTGACTATTTGAAATTCAGTATTCTTGCTTCTTGTTTCAAGAAATCTTGTTGACTATATTGATTCCGTTAGGCATGCGTGGTTGACTATTCTTCTTGTATCTCTCTTGTTTGTACTTGTGCTTGTTGTAAAGATCCTGACTACTTATGAATGGTGAAAGCCATTTGCTGGACTTAGTCACGTATCCGTATTCCGTATCTCCTTTTTGAGAAGCGGGGCATGACAAAGTTTTTAGTGGTATCAGAGCTCCAGGTTGACTAATGTATTAGCTTGACTAATATGTTAGACAAGTTTGGGCTTGATCAAGGATTGACTCAATAGTACACAGACCACACAGTAACATGAATGAATTATAATCAACTTTATCTAGATACAAGTCTTGTTTCGTTCATTTGATCCCTCCTTATTCAATTCCTTGATTCCTTGTTTCCTTTCGACCTTGGTAGTCGTTCTCAATTGTTGATTTCTTATTATGTATGAATTCATTCTTTCCGTACCCATATTCCTTTGATTCTGGTGTCATCCATTCTTTTCTACCTGCTTGGTTCGTCGATCAGCATTGCGGGGTGTACTACGACTTGTCAGTGGCTTGGATCATCTCCAGGAGAGGAAGTGTCGTCTTTTATTCCAAAATGTGCATGCAGAGTCCCAGGATCTCAGGAAGTGTTCAGAATCTGAAGTTGCCAGGAGTTCGAACTTCATGCTACCGAGATGCTGTTTGGACATGTCAAGAATATGGTGAGCCACGAAGCAGATTGCTGCAGCTAATGGATGATATTGGCAGAGTCTTCTCGATTAGAGTGGCGCAGCGGAAGTGTGGTGGGCTCATAACCCACAGGTCCTAGGATTCTTTTGTTATTTCTCCTTCCCTGCATTGTTTGCTTCTTTCCATCCCTGGTACTCGTCTTCATCCGTTGACTCATTAGCTGGCCTAACTCTTCCTTATCCATCCTTTCTTCGATTTCAGCTCTATCTATTTCTTCATCTCTTTGCTTTGTTATCTTGCAAGTCTTGTGTTGTTTCTTCTTCAGTTTTGATATCAGTTACTTCTTTCTTGCATTCCATTTTGCCATCATGCACCAATTCATTACTTGATCCAATTCTTCCTTGTCCATTCTCTCTTTGATTTCAGTTCTACCTACTCCCTATCTTACTTTGTTATCTTGTGTTGATTCTTTCCTTTTGATATGGTTTATTTTCTTTCATGCATTCCATTTCACCTCATTGTATTCCACTTCCTTCTTTTTCTGGTATTGCCACTGCTTGGTTCCTTCCCCATTAGTTCTCTGTTTTGTTAGCCTCCCTCAAGTTTGTTTTTGCCTCGTCCTATGTACCGCCAAAGCAAATTTCGAGGACGAAATTTTGTTGTAAGGTGGGTAGGATTTGTAACCCCTGTTTTCGCAAATACGTATTTTCTGTGTATTATCTGAGTTTGGATTCTTTATAAAAAATATCCTTTTCTTAAATTTATTTTTATTTCAATTTATTTTGTATCTCCTGTTAAAATCCATCTCTTTTCATTAATTGTATTTATTGTTATTTTCAAACGATTTTTATATTGTAATACAAACCCTATTAATGTTGTTTTTATTATTATTGTTATCAGTATTATTATTATTACTGTTATTCTTATTTTTATTATTATTATTATGATTATTGTTATTTTTGTTATTATTGAAATTATTACTATTACCCTTGATTGTTAATGTAATCTCTATTTCAATTGTTAATTGTACTTGTAGTTATTTCAAATAATTTTCATATTGTACTACAAAATATATTTTGTTATATAATCCTACATTTTATTGGTTATTCATTTTCCTGTTAGTTTTCAAACTCAAAACCAAATCATATCTCTTATTGGATCCACTTCAACCCTTTAACCTATATCCTATTTTCTAGTGGATCTTATTAATACCCTACCCTATTTTCCTTATTGGATCTTTTTAAACTATAACCGAACACCCAATATATACCATACCCATTGTACTCGGTTACCCACACCCGTTACACACCCTAAACCCTAATATACTAACCCTATATATATATATTCCTCCACTGTTATATTTTCCCAAAATCTCTAACCAGCTGCTGTTTACTTTATCTTCATCTCCTACCTCCCGATATCTCTTTCCCTTTACCCATGTGCTGCCTCCTCCCGAGTGCCGCACGATAGCAGCGAAGCAAGAGCTGCCTTGGGCTCCCACTCCCGATGCTGGCAGCCTGTCCTATCATCGCTGTCTGTCGTCATCCTCGTCGCAGTCCCCTCACTCAACCCTGACTGCGTTGCCTTGTGGGTTGTGGTTTGGTAAGTTTTGATCGAATGAGATCTCAACCGTCGGATCTCCATCATCTTCATCATCAAGTGAATCTTGGCCGTTCGATTGTTTGATCTTGATCATCATCATCATCTTCATCATCAGGGAGATCTGGACCGTCTGATCTGATCGTGATCATCTTGTTCGAGATCTATTCGTTGGTATTGTGTTCGTGTGCCGGGATCCGTTCCCATTATTCTCGTTCCTACCTCGTCATACTCATCGTCAATTTCAAGGCAAATAACTTGTATTCCTTTTTGTTGTATAATACAAGTACTAAATACCGCCTGTAGTGTAGTTGTTTCAAAATCCATTCTCACGAAACCCTTGTTTGAAATTGTCTCTAGTTGTTGATCCGTCCGTAGTCGTCTCGTTACACACACGACATGAAATAACTTTAAAAAAAATCTAGATTCTTGATATATACATGGATGTTGTTCGTGATCCATGATGTGTTGTATGATCTTGTATGCATGATGTGTTTGTCGTAGTATATCTTGTTGTAGACCTGTAAAATACCGTATACCATGTTTCTTGGACATCTAGTATACCATATTTCGCTTTGTGTTATGATTTGGATGTGTTACATATGAACTAGTTCATTTTATGCATAAAGAAGATTTCTATTTTTGCGGTTAGCCTGTTTTTGTTCAATATTTTAAACCCTATGAAGGTCAGTATATGAAAATTATTTGTGAATATGAGTTATAGAGAATTTTGTCTACTTTCTAGAATTTCTGACAGGTCTCAGTTTCGATTTTTGAGTTGCAAGTTATTGTTGTTTAACTACAGATGTGTAGAAAAATTATAGATTTTGTTTTATATGAATTCTGTATGGTTATTTATTTTTGTACTGATGTTAAAGATAATATTTTGATCCAATATTTTGCTACAACTAAACTTGACCTAGATTAACCCCTAATTTTTGTGCATTTAATTGATGACTTTTATAAACTATTCTATGGTTGTAAACAACTACTATACTTGCAGAATTTTCATGTTGTTCTGTAAAGAACCTTAATTTCAACCTGATTCTATTTGCTGTGTATAAAAACTTTGTAATCTAAAATGTAGCCTACTGTATCTATTTTGTCACCCTTTTGACGGATCTGGATTTCGATTTATATTTTGTAATCTATTGATGTTTTAGTACTGCTGTGTTTATGATTTCAGATTTTCAAACTTGCTGTATCTTGCTGTTTTCTGATTTTATTTGACTATACTATCTATGATGAAAAATTATGAAACTTCATATTCTGATACTAGACGTACTAGCGAATACACCATATTTTTCTTGGATTTAATCAATAAGTTTTTATATTGTTTCCCTGTTTATGAATACAAACTTCTGATTTCTGGCTGAACACGTTTTCTGGATACAATTTTGTTTTCAGTCCTATTTTTGTGAAATACCATATGACTTGTATAAATTTGCTGAATTCGGTCGGGAGTCTATTTTCTAGATTTTCATGTTCGTGGCAACGGGAATCCCAGATTTGGTGTAGTACTGTCTTGCTGTCCAGAACTAGAATTTTCGTTGTCTTAGTCTATTTTGAGTCTTTTATCACCCGTTCGTGTCCTTCGTTCAACTTGTACTTGTCCCTTGTTGTCTCTCCATATTTCTTGACTTGTTTATGCACGTTCATGCTTGCTTGAATAATAATAAGAAGAAACTAAGCCGTGGTTTAAAGGGAAAGATATAATAGTGGAAAATACAGAAACGTGTACTCGGAAGAGGATTCATAGATCCTACTTGGTTATTTGGAGCTTGATACATGGTTATTTGGAGCTTGAGACGTGATTAATTGACACTTGCACACTTGACACGTAATACTTGGTTACTTGGAGCATGATACTGGTTACTTGGAGCTTGATACTTGTTACTTGGAGCTTGTCCCTGAGTACACTGCCCTCTATGATCCACTATATAATCTAAAACGTAATTTGCATGAATGTGGCAACCATGTGGTAAAAATCTTGGTCGCATGATGTGCTATCTAGATAGGATTAGATACAAGACTTGAACATGATTACTTGACACTTGCTACTTGTTATTTATACATGATACTTGATACTTGACACTTGTTACTCATTACTTATTGCGTGATACTTGTTTACTGGACACTTTTTACATACCACTTGCATCAGTTCATCTTGCCATGATAGTTGTTCCTGTTCTTGACTTAGAGTTAGTTGCTCTATTTTGTTGTTACATCTTTTCCATGGTATACTTGCTTCCACTATTACTCTATTCTTGTCTATTTGTCTTTTCTGTACTTTTTGCCTGCACTACAAGCGACCCGTAACTTGCATTGACGGGCATTTTGTTTCTTTTTCTTTTTCCTGCAATTTGCTAAATTGCAGATTATGGTGATTAGCTGCCCGATGGAGTAGGTGATCTAAGATTCTAACTGGCTGGAGATCATGCTATATCTATTTATTTCTTGTAGCTTATCTTGAATAAATGTAATTGCTACATGTATATTTGTATTGGACTTTTTGTCCCAAACTTGTGTTTTGTTCCAGACGTGATTATTTGAAATTCAGTATTCTTGCTTCTTGTTTCAAGAAATCTTGTTGACTATATTGATTCAGTTATGCATGCTTGGTTGACTATTCTTCTCGTATCTCTCTTGTTTATACTTGTGCTTGTTGTAAAGATCCTGACAGTTTATGAATGGTAAAACCCATTTGCTGGACTTAGTCACGTATCCGTATTCCGTATCTCCTTTTTGGGAAGCAGGGCTTGGGGGTATGACTAGACTTGACTGGGATTAACCCCAAATTTATATAGATTTATTTGATGACATTTATAAACTATTCTATGCTCGTGAACAAACTATTATATTTTCAGAACTGTACGCTGTTCAGTAATAATCGTGTTTTCAACCAAATTCTATTTACTTTTGATAAAAACACTGTGATTTTACAACCCTTTTGACGGATTTAGATTTCGAGTTTACTTTGTAATCTATCGCTGTTTTAGTACTACTGTGTATAAAGTTCCAGATTTACAAACTTGATGTATCTTGTTGTTTCCCGAATTTATTTGACTATACTATCTATGTCGGAATATTATGAAATTGTATTTGATGATACTAGACATACTAGGGAATACCTGAGGTTTTTCTTAGATTTAACCAGTAAGTTTTTATGCCAATTTCATGCTTATGAATACAACATTGTGATTTTTGGCTAAACATGTTTTCTGCATATAATTCTGTTTTGAGCCCTGTTCCTGCAATTATTATATGACCTAAATATGCACTGGATTCGGCTGAGAGTCTAGTTTCTAGATTTTCTAACGAATCTAGATTTGCATTTCTGTGGCAACGGGATTTTTGGTTTTGGTGCAGTACTGTCTTGCTGTCCAGAATTGAAATTTTCGCTGTCCTAGTCTATTATGAGTTGTCTTTCACCCGTGTATGTCTTCTACCCAACCTAAGTTGTTCCTTGCTTCCTGCCATATTTTTCTCATCCTGTTTGTGCACTTGTATGCATGCTTTAATAATAATGACACATAATCAAGTCGGGGTTAAGAGAAAGATCTAGTAGTGAAAAATATAGAAATGTGTACTTAGAAAGGGGCCGTGATCCCACCTGTTACATGTTTCATGATTACATGATATATGATTCTGTTTACCTGATTACCTGGATACATACTTCCCTATAGGAAGGTGTACTCAGAATGTAATGCCCTGATTTTTCATTTAATGAAAAATTATTTTATTTTGCACGTAGTGTGCACGTGCAATATTTTTGGTAAATATTTTCATCATGATGAGTATAGATTTTTAAATATGTGTTTTTTAATTATTTGTCTTACAAAGCCTTCTTTCAATTAGACAAAAAGTCTTTTTCTTAAAGCCCAAAATTTAATTCATTTATTTTTATTTTAAAATTATTATTTTGGCCCATAAACTAAAGCCCATGAGTTAATTCATTTTTGAATACAACTTGTAATGTTGGATACAATTTAAAGGTTATTTTTATATAAAATTTAATGTACAATTTTTGGAGGCAAATGCTTGCACGTCATTGCACGTACACGTGCAAAGTGCACTTCCTATGCATGGCCGGTTGTGAGTTTGGAGGGAAACCAAAATTTGAGTGGGATCATGGTGTGGTGGTTACTTGATTGTGGGTGGTTAGTATAACTCCTCCTTAAATCTAAGCCATTTGCTCCTAACTCCTACTTCAATCTTAGCCATCCATTCTCCCATTTTTTCAGTATAAATACCTCCTCCCATGGCTAGTATTCTTGTGCAAATTAATTCTTCCAAACCTATAGTTCAATTACATTATCTAGTAGTTAGTAAGTGAGTAAAAGATTGAGAGATTGTGTGGGTTTGTGCTTGCAACAAAAAGAGAAGGAGAGGTCGGCATCCAAGAAGGGGAGCTTTCGGTGTGGTGTGCTTGGACCCTTGTGTGCGCGTCGACTAGGAGGAGGAGCACTCTCATTGCAAGGACATTCGTTTAGGAGGTTGCAAATTGTACTTTCTTCAATAAGGTGGATAAATTTTCCCTATTTCTAAATAAGAATGCATGCTAGATTTAATTAGAAAAATGATGCTTGAAAATGATTAATAAGAATGCACATTTAATTGGAAAAATGATCTATAATTGATTGAATTGTTGATGTGCAAATTGTATGTGTTTCTACTGTTAAAATTTAAGTTGTGTGCAATATGATTATGGCTATGAATTGTGTAAAGAAACCTTCGTTAGTAGCATGAAAAATTATGTGCAAAAGATTAGTATATTGATAATGTCGCTTTATGTGCTAAATTGAAAATTTTTTTGTTATTACGTTGTAACGAATGAATTAAGATGCAATTATTATGTTTGGGAAATGAATAAGGGCAGAAAATTAGTATAGGTATTAATGAAATTATAATGTCGAAAAAGAATGTATTAGTGGTAGTATATCAAATTAACCAAATTGTATGGTAGAAATGTGTTAATTATTGAAAAATATGTTTAATTATTTGAAAAAATTATTCTCATATACTGGAGTGTAATTCATGATGGAAATGATTAATCTGGAATTTTTACAGTATGTTAGTAAGAACAACTTGAAATGAAATTTTCATGAACATCGATATATTTTAAATAACAGAGAGATTTGATTTAAATAAAGTTTAAGTTGTAATGGTGACAACCCGAGCCCATAGCTCGAGTGGTCGGATCATTCTTAATCGCTACAGTATGTGTGGGGGTTTTCTCTGAGGTTGAGGGATCGAATCCCGTTGACACCATTCTTTTTATTTCGAACATTTCGAAAGAATCCGTTCGGCCGAAGAGCATTTAATGATTTTCTCCCTTCTTCTAGACGGGTGTAGCACTCGGCCTAGTGGCTTGTGTCTTTGGTTGTTTCTCCTGTGGTCGCTGGTTCGACCCTGGCTTTCGGCAGTTGTTTATGTTGTGGGAAAACAAATTTTTTTGGATGTTTTGATAATCAAAAAATATGGAAAAAATATATTTTATTATCTTAAAAATATGGGGAGTTTATGAAAAATAAATTGAGGATTATTTTCATGAAGTGGAGCATGTTTAGAGAATAAAAGTAGAATTTAGAACTATAAATTCTACACTTGCATTTGTATAAAGTTGTAGCTTACAAAAGATTTAGAATGGAATATTGGAAAGGAAATACGAATAAAAAGGAATTATGTGTAGTAATGTGAATTATTCTCGTTGGAGAATAATGTGACAAATTATGTAATGTAAATATTCATCTTTGATTGAATAACTAGTGATGTGGTTTTTAATGTGAAAATAATATTTCATGAGTTACATGATGAATAGTTGAATTTAATGTATAATTATGGACTATTGAACGATTTAGAAATCATGATTGGAAAAGAGAAATACTTTTGAGTATGATAACTCAATATGTCAACTTATGAGTTGAAACACTCAACTTTAGAAATTGTGAATGGGAATTGAAATGAAAGAGTAGCTAAGTCTCCCCCGGCATTTGAAAAGAAATGGAATGAAATTTGAAATGAAAGACCAAGGTTGGTCATATTTGAATGAATGAATAAGTCCGGTTTAGTGGAGAGGCTAACTCTAGAGCTTTGATTTTGTTCATGATTCTAATAAAAACTAAGGATTAGTACATAGTGAAGACGTGATGAAAGTAGGAGAAAAACATGAGTATGAGGGCCATTGGATTGGTGGCATGAGAGTATTCACAAGCTGTCTTCACGATGCATCGTGACATGACGTGGATACTGCTCCAGAGTACCGTCCCGGTGGCGACGCTTGTGGGATGTTTGGTGACTGCAAGAGGATCGTGTGCCATGAAGGAGGCTGAATTGCCACAGGCTGTCTTCACGATGCGTCGTGACATGACGTGGGATTTCCCCTCCAGGTTTTCTGTACACGTGCTTGTACTCATAGATCATCTAGGTTACCTACCGTAATTACAGTAGTAGATTAAGTCATGGCGAGGGATTGAACCCTACCAAATGAAGAACGATTAAGGGCTTGCCCTCGGACCTATGTAGTATGGGATGCATAGAATCCGAACAAGTGTGCATTAGTGTCATGTAATATAAATAACTGCATTAAGGACTAAGTGCACAATCAAAATACGACATTAATAGGGTAGTCCCTTTAGTTTGAAATGTGACAAGTTTGTTTTTGCTAAATATAAAAAATAAGTTATACTATTTCCGGCATAGAGAGGATGGTCGTGTATAATGTTCGTCAGTTGAATAAACTGACGTACCCACTGTCTTATATGCAGGTAAATGACATGATAAAGATTAAAGAGGAACAGATGCTTAAAGATTATACAATGTTGTTGTACATTTATTTAATTGTTGTAAATTTTACTTCTGCTGTGTAATGTAAAGTGTAATGTTTTGCTTGTAACTCTGATGTAAAGTGAAAAGTTCAAATTTCCTTGTAAAATTGTACTAAATGAAGTGGAAAGATCCTGTAGAACTCTCGAATTCAGTGTACTTGGGATTCAGGGCGTTACAGAGTGGTATCAGAGTCACGCTTTCACACTTGTACAAATTTATAAGGAACGACACCCTAGAAGTGGGCATTAGTGTGTGTATTTGAGTCTAGAGATTTAAATGTAAGTGACTTACATTTGTGTTGCTCTATGACTTATGCTTCTTCCTTTCTATTTCTAAGATGGCTGATCACTTCGACCATGCTAGAGATGACGACTGGCATATCATCGAGGAAGAGTACCATCCTGGACAAGCAGATTTCGAGGACGAGTACTACCCAGGGCAAGCAGATTCTGACGGAGAAGAATGGCCTGAATCCCGAGAGATCACCCCACCTCCGGATTTATTTGATGACTCTTCTTCTGACGAAGAAGAAGAACCAATTCCAAATGGTCTTGTGATATCTCTTCAGAGGCAGGTAGAAACACTGCGAGAGAGAGTCGGATTATTGGAGGCTCAATTGGCAAAGCGTAAGGACGACTTTTCTGTTCTCAGTCATCGTGTATGGGAACTCGAGAAGAGAAAGAATCTGACTGATGTGCTGAAGGATGAAGTTGATGAACTACGGGGGGAACTTCGAGAAGCGAAGAGGAACCGTAGGAGTTAGACTGTTGTAGCTTCTACTGTTTTCATTCTGATGTCAAGAAATGTTTTTCAATTTGAATGTATAAAGTTTGGAATTCAATGAAATGCAAGTTGATTTAAAATTCATGTTTTATACTTCGAATTTAATGGATCTTTTGCATCAGAATATGTCTAGAAGAGGAGCTAGAAACGGGGAAGGTTTGGATCTAGAAATGGAACTTGCAAGGGTCTATCAGACGCTCAACGCCGTGGCTATGAGTCAGAACCAAGGAAGGGGACCTGCAAATCTGGTGCCCGAAGTGATTAAACTAGTGGAATCATTCAAACGAATGAAACCACCTGTATTCGAGGGGAAGTCAGACCCTGATGCGGCTGACAAATGGATTCGTCAAGTAAAGACGATCTTTGAAGTGCTGGAGACCCCTGAAGGTAGTAAGGTCAAGTTGGCAACTCTGCAGCTTGAGAAGGATGCGGCTGTTTAGTGGCAGTCGATGAAGAGGACCATGGGAGGCATAGTTCTCGGCTGGGAGAAATTTCTGGAAGAATTCCGCAGTCACTATTTCCCCTCCGACGTCCAAGAGAAGAAGGCTATGGCGTTTCTATCACTACAGTAAGGTGGCATGTCAGTTAGGGAGTACGAGACCAAATTTACTCAGTTCTCTAGGTATGCTCCTGAACTAGTGATGGATGAGGCTAAGAAGGCTCGTAAGTTCGAGCATGGACTGAGGCCGAGTTTGAGGTCCTGGATGATACCTCTTGGTATCAGAAGATTTGACAAGTTGGTCAAGAGAGCAGCAGCGACGGAAGCAGATATGGAGCAGTTTCATGTTGTTCAGATCCGGAGGAACAACTGGCAGTCTGGGAAGAGGCCTGCATATTCTGGGAGTTTCAAGGGACAACCATCTGCACAAATGTTCAAACCGACAGGGGCGAACGCTATTAGTGTGGCTAGAGGACCTGGGAACAATGTGGTGAGACCTCCTGCGGTGACTTGCTTCAACTGTGGTGAGACGGGACATTACATGTCTCAATGCTCCAAGCCGTGAAATGTCATCCGTGGGGGATCAACTCAGCAGAATGGGAAGAGACCGTACCAACCAGGGCGAGTATTTGCCTTGACGAAAGTTGATGCTGATGAGGTTGATCATGTCATCACTGGTACGAGGGCAGATGTTTAGTGGTTTATGTCATTTCTTTTTCCCGTTTATTAAGTGAACTGTTACGTAATGAGTGTGTATTATGTAACAGGAGAACTTTATCTTAATGGAATGATAGCTGTTGTGTTGTTCGATACTGGATCCTCTCATACTTTTGTGTCTCCTAAATTTGCTAAAGTGTTGGGAGTTGAACCAAAGATTTTTCCAGGCAAGATCTTAGCAGTAGCTACTCCATTAGGGGAAACTTTAACCACTGATCGGTATTATGCGGATTGCGAGATCGTGATTGGAGATCGAATCTTCGGGATTGATCTAATCGAGCTGACTATCTTGGGGGTCGATGTTATCATTGGCATTGATTGGATGTCGGTGTACAGTGCAAGCATCGAGTGCAAAACCAAGACGGTAACAGTGAAGGCTCAAGGTGGACCTGAAGTCACTTTCCAAGGGAAGAAGATGTGTTCTAGGCTGGTGGCAGCTATCCGCAAGGAAGAGATCCCTGTGGAAATGCAAGGGATTCCTGTGGTTCGGGACTATCCGACCGTGTTCTTGGATGATTTTCCTGGGTTACCCCCGCATCGTGATGTAGAGTTCAGCATCACTGTTCAACCAGGAAGTGCACCCATTTCTAAGGCACCGTATAGGATGGCTCCAGTGGAACAGGATGAGGTGAAACGGCAGATTGAGGAACTATTGGAGAAAGGCTTTATTCAACCTAGTGCGTCACCTTGGGGAGCACCAGTGCTTTTGTTAAAGAAGAAGGATGGATCGATGAGAATGTGCATCGATTACCGAGAGCTGAATAAGGTCACTGTTCAGAATAAGTATCCTATTCCTCGAATTGATGACTTGTTCGATCGTCTACAAGGAGCAGCTGTTTTCTCCAAAATAGATCTTCGATCAGGATATCACCAAGTTCGAGTGAAAGCTAAAGATGTGCACAAAACTGCATTTAGAACTCGACATGGGCATTACGAATTCTTAGTTATGCCATTTGGAGTGACGAATGCACCCGCAATCTTCATGGATTTGATGAAGACAGTTCTGAGGCCGTTCATTGATTCTTTCGCCGTGGTGTTTATCGACGATATTATCGTGTACTCTAAGTCAGAAGAGGAGCACACCGAGCATCTGGCAGCAGTTTTGAAGAAGCTGGAAGAGCAGGAGTTGTATGCCAAGTTATCCAAGTGTGATTTCTGGAAATCTGAAGTGGCATTCCTAGGTCACATCCTTTCTAAGGAGGGATTGGCAACTGACCCTTCAGAAGATAGAGGCAGTGAGAGATTAGGCAAGGCCTACTACAGTGAAGGAAGTCAGAAGTTTTCTTGGAATGACTGGATACTACAGGAGATTCATTCAAGGTTATGCTCAGATAGCCGTGCCGCTTACTGGTCTGACCAAGAAGAATGTGAACTTCAAGTGGACTGAGCAATGTGAGGCAAGCTTTCAGGAGTTGAAAGAGAAGCTGACTACTGCACCTATTTTGGCTTTGCCTAGAGCAGGTGTTGAGTATGATGTTTATAACGATGCTTCACATCTTAATGCAAGAAGGAAGAGTAATCGCTTATGGGTCTAGGCAACTACGACCGCATGAGAAGAATTATCCGACTCATGATCTGGAGTTGGCTGCGATTATCTTTGCCCTGAAGCAATGGAGACACTACGTGTACGGTGAGAAATTGAACATGTACACGGACAACAAGAGTTTGAAGTACATATATCAGCAGAGGGATCTGAATTTGAGGCAGCAGAGATGGTTGGAAGTGCTTGAGGACATGCGACCTGAGATCAAGTATCATCCTGGGAAGGCTAATGTTGTTGCTGATGCACTTAGTCGCAAGAGCAGTTTAGCCAGTTTGATTACAACTCAGAAGCATCTGATTGAGGAATTGGACCGAGCAGGTATTGAAGTTGTCTTGTAAGGATTGGAAGCATCTTTAGCTCAGTTGAGGCTTCAGCCTACACTGAATGGATGGATCATTGCAAGTCAGGACGTTGATGCTGATATCTTGGAGATGAAGGAGCAGGTTGGTGCTGGCAGGTTGTCCGGATTTCAAATCAGGGATGGAGTGCTGTGGTTCGGAAATAGACTATGTGTTCCAAATCAGGCGGACCTGAAAGAGAGTATTCTTCAGGAGGCGCATGCTACTCTTTTATCGGTACATTCTGGGAGTACTAAGATGTACAAAGACATCAAACAGCACTTCTGGTGGTCAGGTTTGAAGCGGGATGTGGCTGAATTTGTGGCGAAGTGTGAGGTTTGTCAGCAAGTCAAAGCCGAAAATCAGAGACCCGGAGGTCTATTACAGCCGTTACCTATTCCGGAATGGAAGCGGGATAGAATCAGTATGGATTTCATTACGGGATTGCCTAAGAGTTCTAAAGGCAATGATGCAATTTGGGTTATAGTCGATCGACTAACCAAGTCCGCTCACTTTCTGGCAATGAAACCCACTGCTTCGATGGACAAGTTAGCTGAGTTGTATGTTGGCGAGATCGTCAGGCTTCATGGTGTTCTGTCAACTATTGTGTCTGATCGAGATGTGCGGTTTACTACACATTTCTGGAGAAGTCTTCAGACAGCTTTAGGTACCAAGACAGATTTCAGCACTGCTTTTCATCCGCAAACCAATGGGCAGACTGAGAGAGTCAACCGTATTCTCGAGGATATGCTTCGGTGTTGTATACTAGACTTTGGAGGCAGTTGGGAAAGGCATTTACCTTTGGTAGAGTTTGCCTACAATAACAGTTTTCAGACTAGCATTGGGATGGCGCCGTATGAAGCTCTATATAGCAGGAAGTGCAGGACACCTATTTGTTGGTTTGAAGTTGGGGAGCGTCAGTTGTTTGGTCCTGAGCTTGTGCAGCAAACCTCTGAGAAGATTGTTCTGATCAGGAAAAGGTTGGTAGAAGCTCAGAGCAGGCAGAAAAGCTATGCAGACAACCGGATAAGGGACCTTGAGTTTGAGGTTGGTGACTTCGTCTTTCTGAAAGTATCACCCAGTAAAGATGTGGTTCGATTTGACAAAGGCGGGAAATTAGCCCCGAGATTTATAGGCCCGTACAAGATATTGAAAAGGATCGGGAAAACTGCTTACCGGCTTGAGTTACCGAAAAAGTTGTCTCAGGTGCACAATATCTTTCATGTGTCTATGCTGAGAGGTTATATTCCAGATCCGAGTCATCATTTTCCTGAAGTGCCGGAAGGTTTGCAATTGGATCTGAATTACATCGAGTCTCCTGTCGAGATTGTTGATCATCGAGAAAAAGTCTTGAGGAATAAGACGATACCGATGGTCAAGGTAGTCTGGAGAAACCATTTGGTTGAAGAGGCTACTTGGGAGTCTGAGGAGACGATGTTGAAGGATTATCCTGAGCTTTTTGTTTGATTGTATCTTTGTATTCTTTTGTGCTTGTTATTAGTGTTAGTGTTTGTTTTTCTCGCTCTTGACTGTAGTTCCGGGGACGGAATTATTCTAAGGAGGGAGTGTTGTAATGCCTTGATTTTTCATCTAATGAAAAATTATTTATTTTGCACGTAGTGTGCACGTGCAATATTTTTGGTGAATATTTTCATCATGATGAGTATAGATTTTTAAATATGTGCTTTTTAATTATTTGTCTTACAAAGCCTTCTTTCAATTAGAAAAAAAGCCTTTTTCTTAAAGCCCAAAATTTAATTCATTTATTTTTATTTTAAAATTATTATTTTGGCCCATAAACTAAAGCCCATGAGTTAATTCATTTTTGAATACAACTTGTAATGTTGGATACAATTTAAAGGTTATTTTTATATAAAATTTAATGTACAATTTTTGGAGGCAAATGCTTGCACATGCATTGCACGTACACGTGCAAAGTGCACTTCCTATGCATGGCCGGTTGTGCGTTTGGAGGAAAACCAAAATTTGAGTGGGATCATGGTGTGGTGGTTACTTGATTATGGGTGGTTAGTATAACTTCTCCTTAAATCTAAGCCATTTGCTCCTAACTCCTACTTCAATCTTAGCCATCTATTCTCCCATTTTTTTAGTATAAATACCCCCTCCCATGGCTAGTATTCTTGTGCAAATTAATTCTTCCAAACCTATAGTTCAATTACATTATCTAGTTGTTAGTAAGTGAGTAAAAGATTGAGAGATTGTGTGGGTTTGTGCTTGCAACAAGAAGAGAAGGAGAGGCCGGCATCCAAGAAGGGGAGCTTTCGGTGTGGTGTGCTTGGAGACTTGTGTGCGCGTCGACTAGGAGGAGGAGCACTCTCATTGCAAGGACATTCGTTTAGGAGGTTGCAAATTGTACTTTCTTCAATAAGGTAGGTAAATTTTCCCTATTTCTAAATAGGAATGCATGCTAGATTTAATTAGAAAAATGATGCATGAGAATGATTAATAAGAATGCACATTTAATTGGAAAAATGATCTATAATTGATTGAATTGTTGATGTGCAAATTGTATGTGTTTCTACTGTTAAAATTCAAGTTGTGTGCGATATGATTATGGCTATGAATTGTGTAAAGAAACCTTCGTTAGTAGCATGAAAAATTATGTGCAAAAGATTAGTATATTGATAATGTCACTTCATGTGCTAAATTGGAATTTTTTTTGTTATGACGTTGTAACGAATGAATTAAGATGCAATTATTATGTTTGGGAAATGAATAAGGGCAGAAAATTAGTATAGGGATTAATGAAATTATAATGTCGAAAAAGAATGTATTAGTGGTAGTATATCAAATTAACCAAATTGTATGGTAGAAATGTGTTAATTATTGAAAAATATGTTTAATTATTTGAGAAAATTATTCTCATATACTGGAGTGTAATTCATGATGGAAATGATTAATCTGGAATTTTTACAGTATGTTAGTAAGAACAACTTGAAATGAAATTTTCATGAACATCGATATATTTTAAATAACAGAGTGATTTGATTTAAATAAAGTTTAAGTTGTAATGGTGACAACCCGAGCCCATAGCTCGAGTGGTCGGATCATTCTTAATCGCTACAGTATGTGTGGGGGTTTTCTCTGAGGTTGAGGGATCGAATCCCGTTGACACCATTCTTTTTATTTCGAACATTTCGAAAGAATCCGTTCAGCCGAAGAGCATTTAATGCTTTTCTCCCTTCTTCTAGACGGGTGTAGCACTCGGCCTAGTGGCTTGTGCCTTTGGTTGTTTCTCCTGTGGTCGCTGGTTCGACCCTGGCTTTCGGCAGTTGTTTATGTTGTGGGAAAACAAATTTTTTTTGGATGTTTTGATAATCAAAAAATATGGAAAAAATATATTTTATTATCTTAAAAATATGGGGAGTTTATGAAAAATAAATTGAGGATTATTTGCATGAAGTGGAGCATGTTTAGAGAATAAAAGTAGAATTTAGAACTATAAATTCTACACTTGCATTTGTATAAAGTTGTAGCTTACAAAAGATTTAGAATGGAATATTGGAAAGGAAATACGAATAAAAAGGAATTATGTGTAGTAATGTGAATTATTCTCGTTGGAGAATAATGTGACAAATTATGAAATGTAAATATTCATCTTTGATTGAATAACTAGTGATGTGGTTTTTAATGTGAAAATAATATTTCATGAGTTACATGATGAATAGTTGAATTTAATGTATAATTATGGACTATTGAACGATTTAGAAATCATGATTGGAAAAGAGAAATACTTTTGAGTATGATAACTCAATATGTGAACTTATGAGTTGAAACACTCAACTTTAGAAATTGTGAATGGGAATTGAAACGAAAGAGTAGCTAAGTCTCCCCCGGCATTTGGAAAGAAATGGAATGAAATTTGAAATGAAAGACCAAGGTTGGTCATGTTTGAATGAATGAATAAGTCCGGTTTAGTGGAGAGGCTAACTCTAGAGCTTTGATTTTGTTCATGATTCTAATAAAATCTAAGGATTAGTACATAATGGAGACGTGATGAAAGTAGGAGAAAAACATGAGTATGAGGGCCATTGGATTGGCGGCATGAGAGTATTCACAGGCTGTCTTCACGATGCATCGTGACATGACGTGGATACTGCTCCAGAGTACCGTCCCGGTGGCGATGCTTGTGGGATGTTTGGTGACTGCAAGAGGATCGTGTGCCATGAAGGAGGCTGAATTGCCACAGGCTGTCTTCACGATGCGTCGTGACATGACATGGGGTTCCCCTCCAGGTTTTCTGTACACGTGCTTGTACTCATAGATCATCTAGGATACCTACCATAATTACAGTAATAGATTAAGTCATGGCGAGGGATTGAACCCTACCAAATGAAGAACGATTAAGGGCTTACCCTCGGACCTATATAGTATGGGATGCATAGAATCCGAATAAGTGTGCATTAGTGTCATGTAACATAAATAACTGCATTAAGGACTAAGTGCACAATCACAACACGACATCAATAAGGTAGTCCCTTTAGTTTGAAATGTGACAAGTTTGTGTTTGCTAAATATGGAAAATAAGTTATACTATTTCCGGCATAGAGAGGATAGCCGTGTATAATATTCGTCGGTTGAATAAACTGACGTACCCACCGTCTTATATGCAGGTAAATGACATGATAAAGATTAAAGAGGAACAGATGCTTAAAGATTATACAATGTTGTTGTACATTTATTTAATTGTTGTAAATTTTACTTCCGCTGTGCAATGTAAAGTGTAATGTTTTACTTGTAACTCTGATGTAAAGTGAAAAGTTCAAATTTCCTTGTAAAATTGTACTAAATGAAGTGGAAAGATCCTGTAGAACTCTCGAATTCAGTGTACTTGGGATTCGGGGCGTTACACAGAAGAGGACCCGTATGTACCTATACCTGTACCTGTTTACCTGATACTTGAGTACACGGCCCTATACAGTATACTACGAAATCTAATTGTAACTTGTTTGAATGTGGCAACCATGTGGTAAAATTTGGGACGCATGAAGTACTACCTAGTTAGGATTAAGTACAAGACCTGTAATAACATGATCACATGTACATATCTGTCACTTGTACATGCTACCTGACACCTGTTACCTATATACTTGCTTGCATGTTACTTGACACCTGTTACATGTTACCTACACCCTGTCACCTCATCATATTACTTAAATATGCTTCTGAACTATGTTAGTCATTCTGTTTTCCTTTCACTCTCATTCCATGCTTATTCAGTACTTGCTTCCGCTGTTACTCTATACTTATCTACCTGTTTTCTTCTGTACTTGTTACCTACCCTACAAGCGGTCCGTAACTTGCATTGACGGGCGTTTTGTTTCTTTTTCCTCTCCCTGCAACTTGTTAAACTTGCAGACTTTGGTGACCAGCTACCCGAAGGAGTAGGTGACCAAACTTTCTAATCGGCTGGAGTTCTTGTTATATTTATTTTCTGTTGCTTTTGAATAAATGTAATTGTGTAATATCCTGAATTTTTATTTAATGAGAATTGTTGATTTTTAGGTGTAGTGCACGTAGAAATTTTGTATGTATATTTTCTTACAAAATTATCTCTTATAACATGAACAAATAAATATTTTTCTTTCTCTTTATTTTCTAAAAGCCTCTTTTAAAAGCCTAAGAGTGTTTTTCTAATTTAAGTCCACCCTAATAAATTAAAGTATTTTATTAAATGGCCCATGAGCCTAAATCCCACTATTTTGAGGCCCACAAACTTAATTAATCTTTTAATTGTCACAACTTGTCATGTAGACACAATTAGTGGACAATTGATTAATTAAATTTGTACAACTTAATAATGGGGGTACTAGAAAGGGCACGTGCACACACTAGAGTGTGCATTGCACACCCTTCTAGGGGTGGCCGGATTGTGGAGAGAGAGGGGGAGAGTGGGATGAATTTGAGGGGTGGTTATGTGATCATGGAAGTTACTACAACTTCCAAATTCATCTTGGTCCTTAATCTCTAACTCCTTGATTAAATCCTAGCCATCTATTCTAATCCTAAAAGTGTATAAATACCCCTATATTACTTCTCATTAGTACATTACACAATTCATTAAAAGAGAGCAAAAGATTGAGAAACAATAGTGAGCAAAAGATTAGAGTGTGCAAAATTATGTCTGTTCCAACCTAGAGGTGGCCGGCCAATCATCAAGGAAGCAAGGAGAGCTCGGGGTCCTAGGAAGCACAAGGATGAGGAGACTATTTGCAATCCATTCTAGGAGGAGAAGGCTACTTTCTGGAATTCTAGGAGTTTTCATTCGTTTCTTCAACTATAGGTGGGTGTTTCTCAATACTTCTAAATGTAGATGCCATGCTAGGGATGTTTGCTAAAATAGTTGAGAAGAAAATGATAAATTGTAGTCTCATGTTTAGTTGATTAGAGATAAAATAGTAGCTTAAAGATTGACTGTTAAAATGATTGGTAATGAATAAAGATGTGAAATTGAAATGCTAGAATCAATCTTATCATCATGCTTTATGTCCATGAACTATGCTATGTGAGACGAATTGGTACTTATGAGACACAAATTGACTAAATGCATGTGTTATTGGTAAATAATGAATTTTAAAATACTAGTTTACTGTATTTGTATATACATTAGAATCTGGAGAGTTTTGACTCAAAAAGAGAAGAAAAAGAACTAAAAATATTTTGGGAATTTGAAAAACCTAGTAGCATCAGTCGACCGATTAGATTGAAACAGTCCATTGCTCTGAGTATTTATTTTCGAGTTTTTAATCTTTGCAGAACAGTCGACCGATCATAGCGTAACAGTCGACTGCCCTGATCATTTATTTTCGAGTTTTTAATCTTTGCGGAACAGTCAACCGATCATAGTGTAACAGTCGACTGCTCTGAGTATTTATTTTCTAGTTTTTAATCTTTGCGGAACAGTCGACCGATCATAGTATAACAGTCGACTGCCCTGAAGTTTCAACTAATGTCTGGATTTTCGTGAGATAATTTTCTATAACCTATGGCCTAGGATAAATAAGAATTTGAGACTATTTTTGGCAAGAAAGAACTTATTATTTTATTGGTTTAAATTGTCTCTGAATACATGCCTTGTTTAAAAGAGTTTTTGAAATGAGTTTGGGCAATGAAAGTGGGAATTTTTGATAAAATGACAGTACGCTAATTTCATGGTAGTTGAATGAGCTATGAATGTGACAAGTTAGAAAAACGAATTCTTTTGTGTATGCATGAGTTGTCCATGAAAGTGAAATTGAATGTTACGATGAATTATGAAAGATTTTATGAGCATGAGTATGCAAATGCTATGAACATGAAAGGAAAATTAATGTTAATCATGAAAAATACTTATTCGATTTTTGATTGTGAATTGAAATTGAGAACTAGAGTGTAGTTAAGCGTCATACCGGCATTGAAAAGAGATGCTGAAATGAAAATTTGAGATGAAAAGACCAAGATTGGGTCATGTTGAAAATTTAATTATTTGAAGATTCATTAAGTTGTGCGATTTTCTATACGGTCATATTAATCACGGTAAATTATCTTTATTTTCGCTCATTCAATGGTGTTTAATTCTATAATTCTATATTACAAGTTACCTCTCGGCATTCCCTATGATTTAATAAATCAAACAATAGTTGCAAGGGCAATTGTACGCATTAAGAACAAAATTTTAACACACAACCATGAAAGGTAGACGAATAAAATAACATTAAATTCGAATTGTGTTTTCAAAATTAGGCTACATTGAAGCCCTAGAAAATAAAATTAGTTTATGAAAAATTTGAAACTAATAAACATCATATTGGATTTCATAATAAGAAAAATATATAAGAGAGTAGAAAGAACTCATTTTGTTGTTGTTGCTTGAAGCCACAAATCGAATCACGGGCTTCTCCTAAAAAAAACAAAAATCAAGGCTCTGCAAAAAAAAAAAAAAAATCCAAGTATGGCTTTTTCTCATCTCCTCAGGTCTCGGGTCCTGTGCAACCACCTTCCCAATTTCTACCCCAGGATTTGTGGAAATACCTTATTCTTTTATTTTGTCTCATTGTCTTGGTTCTCGGTCCCCTCGTTCTTATATAGGGAAAATGGGGGGTTTTAAATAGGTTTAGTTAAATAAGATTAGGATTAGTTAATTAGTTAAATCCCAAGATTAAGATTAATCTTTTGAATTTTAAACTAATCAGCCATCTAACTGTTATCCAAATTTAATCTCTATCCCTTCCTCTCAATCCATACTGTTTCTCTTTTAAAAAAAAATAATTTTTTATACAATATTATTCCACCGCCGAACTGACTATATTATTTTCTATTTGTTCTTAAAAATTTCAATTTGTAAAAATATGCATTGGATTGCTCGAATTTTCTTGAAATCTTCACATAGAATTAAATTGAATTTTGAAATATTTATCCTTGTTTTCTATCTTGATTTTACCAAAATGCCCACCTTTTGCATGTATCCATCTCATTCCTTCAAAAACAAACAATAAATAAAAATAAGTTGAAAGAAGAAAAAATATAAAAAAATAAATGAGAACTTGTAACTTTAATACTTAAAAAGAGTAATAAAAATTATGTAAAAATTATCCTCATCACCTTGTCAAGGGAATGATCCACATGTCTTAGGTAAGCATTCTGTTGGGTCCATGCCACCTCTGCTGACCAGAGAACCACACAAGCTGCAACCTCTATCTCTCATAAACAGGTGCCACCCCAAACCGAAGATGAGCCGTTATTTTCACCCACTCCTCTTAACCAACCTCTTCATGTAATAGCCTAATATTTTGAGGTACTTACTAAAATATTTGGAAGTATAAATAAGAGGGATCAAAGTGCAAAAATTTGATTATGTGAGGATGTCTTATGATTTGAGTTTTATAATGAGCTAGTTTGTAATTTTCCTTTTCTTACCCTTTAAGAGTTGATGTGCTGTGGTAGAGATAGGTGAATTGTGGCATGTGGGGTGTTTGATATGATGGCATTTAACTTAGTGATTAAAGTTAAGATAGGTTAGCTAGGTTGAGAACTGCATTCGTATTAGGTCCTACTGGGTTGGGTCTTTCACTATCCAGACTCAGACCCCGACCCGAAACCCACCTTCTACGGGTCTAAGAATTGGACCTGGATCTAGACTTGTGAGAACCAAGTCCGGGTCCGGGTCCTTGCCAAACTTTTCTACCCATTTCTCTTTGGGTCAGGGTCAGGGTCAGGTTCAGGTCCAATTTTTTCTCTCAGATCTGGTTCGGGTCTGGGTCTGAAAAAGAACAAATTTCAATCTATTTCATATAGGAAAGCTATATCGTATTATACCTTGCAACAAAGAAAACTCGTATATAGAGCAAGATCACGACTTACAATGTCGATAACTACATTACTACTTTTTCAATCTATTTCATTAGTATACAGGGAAGATCAATGAATCTCACTTCACTTCATTTTATTTAAAAACAAAGTGAAGAAATCATAAAAAAACTATAAGGTCCAAACTATCCCACTTGACTTCATTTCATTTCATTAGTATATCACTTCTAAAAATATTTCAGACATTTTAGTGTGGCACAAACTATCAAACTATCAGGTCCAAGCAAAAAGTAGTAATTATACTAGTGTTAGAAAATTAAACTGCAAAATTAAAGGAAAACAATATCCCTAAGATTAGATTTGGGGGGAGAGTCGGAGAGAAATGAGTTATATATATATATATATATATATATATATATATATATATATATATATATATATAAAATTGTTATTACATTTATTATCCGGTCTAGATATATATATATATATATATAATTGTTATTACATTTATTATCCGGTCTAGGTCTGGGTCAGGTTTATTATGAAGAGAATTATGTTGTGTTTTTCTATTCAGGTCCGGGTCTGGTCGATTTTGAGTGTAACCCGACACGTTGAAGCAACAAGTCTTATTTACGGAGCCTGACCCGACCCAATTTAGACCGGGTTAGACCGGGTCGGTTACGGTCCAACGCCGGGTTCGGGTCAGGTTCGGGTATCGGGTCTTGTTACCAGTGCTAGTTGAGAGGTTCATGTATATAAGTTATATACATATATGAAGAGAAAGCAAATAAAGAGAGATTGTGAGAGTAGTGAGTAGAAGAGCTCGAAAGAAGAAGAAGAAGAAGAAGAAAAAGAAGAAGAAGAAGATCCGGATTATAAATTGTCAAATAGAACAGGATTAAACAAGTATTTGTGAGTTTTCTATTCTACTTAAGTAGGTACTAATATTATTTTCATGTTTAATTGTACATGCTCATTCTTGGCAAGTAAATAGTATGTTTTGCATGCATATGGATTAGATAAGCTTTTAAAAGTAAATGATGGATAAAAGAGCTAAGTGTGTGCACGCGAACCTAAGTGTCATACAGATGTTAGTGCCACATTGGTAGACGGATGTGGGTCATGTTATAGTCGGCGGGGGCCACCTCCAGACTTCGTGGGGGTTGTTGTCGGTCTGATATCAAGAAATATATGAAAAGGAGAAACAATTTGCTGGCAGGTTTTTAATTGCAAATTAAAAGTATATGATGCATACATGTAAACATGTATGATCCATAATTTAAGCAGTATTGAAACTCACTGGGCGTGTGGTTGCTCACCCATCATTTCCATTTATTTTTGCAAATTTGGAAGTGATATAATTTATAGAATTTTTCATAATGATTCGAGGTGATCGAGTTGTAAATATATGAAGGTTGTATTTTATTTTTGGACTCATTTGTAAATATGGTATTTGACGTAAATTACTTCCGTTGTATAAATAATTGATGTATATAATTAATTGGATTTAGATGCTCTGTACACTATATTTCATGAAGAATTACCAACGTGCTCGTGCCTGAGTATTTTTCACGCCGGGGCATTACACTTCATGGTATTCCAACTACAATGAATTTCTTTGTTCAATGACGGACAATGACCACATCATCTTCGAACAAAGATTGTCCGGGCAACAAATACAATGTCCACAACAATTCATTATACAACTATTCAGCATCACGAAATTCCCATCAATGTCCAATGCAGAACTCATATCAATATCCTCATCAAACCCTCCAAAGCTTCTATTCAACAAATCCATATGCAAAATCATCTTCAAACTCCATATATCTCCTACCAACTTTCACGTCAAATCCCTCAAACTCAAACAAAAATTCCTCAAACTCCACAAACACCTGATCATCAAACTTCCCCAACATATATACACCTCCTCATCTACAATCATCAACTTACCAACAATCAGTCTACCAACCATCACTCGTACAACCAACTCCTTACCTACAACCAATTTACCAATAGCCTCAACAAACACTTTACCAACAATCCCCATATCTACAACCTCCCTATCAACCATACCAACCACTTTTCCAACCTCCAATACAACTGAGCTACCCTACTCTTAATGAGAATGCTCTTTATCTGAAGACAACATTTTGGATCTCATCCAAGAACATACATCAAGCAAGATTTTCCGAATGAATACATTCAAAAAAGTTTTCGAGACACCTCCTTTTGTGACGCCAGTGAGATTCATGTTTCATAAAGTTATTGCATAAAAAGGTTACTTTGATCCTGATGTTTGGTTGAGCTGATTTTGTGATTGTGTAAAGCCATATGCACACAACGCACCACTAGTTATGTATAACTTTCAATAGTCACTAGATGGAACAATTCAGAAATGGATCAATTCTTCAAAACCAGAAGTTTTGTGCAGCTTTAACAAGATCCTATAACAAATTCCACATTAGGTTTAAGGATCAAGTTGACTACGATTCATCTAGACCTTAAAAAATGAGAAGATAAAGAACAACAAAGATTACATGACCATTGCTACATGCTATAGGGATATGTTGACTCGCTCCGAGATTTCACTATAAAAAAAAGAGGCAGTTGCATTGATTGTAGATTATAATACTCCACTGAGTTATAAGTCTTGGCTCAACTTGCATAATTGTTCCTCATTTTCTCACTTGTATGAAGAGGGACCCAAAATCCAGCAGATGTTTGAACACAACGATCTCAAGGTAGCTTTTAATGATTTTCAAGATCAGTCCACAAGTGCCTCTAAGGGGGAGTATCAAAAGAAGGACAATGCAACTAGGGAACCTACTTTAGAAGGCATTCGGAGTGGTGTTAACAACTTACAAATTGCACAAACTAATCGAAGGAGCAATACTGACAATCGAACCACAATGCACATGGATATTATTTGGCATGAAGATTCAGAGATTGAGACATAACATATAGTGGCACCAACAGTAAAAATTTCGGTATGCATGCAGAGATTCATTTGTTCCCCAGAAACATATAATCCTTCACAGTGGAGCCACCTCCGCTCAACTGCATATGTCTTGACTAATCAATCATCGTCATACTACTGTGAAGAAGTTCCACAATTCTCATTGGTCTCCCTTAATAGTATCTTTCAGATACAATAACTGCAATGTTCCCTTCCGCTCCAATCCGCACCAAAGCAACGACCAAACTACAGTTCGTGCCTCCTCCAAATTAGCGCCCTAAACAATCACATACTTCCCCTACCACAAACATTTCTCCCCAAAATAACCAAAATCCGCAACAAAAAAATCGTCGCTATGACCACATCATTCGCCAACCTCCATCGTCAATACCTCAAAACAAAACATCGCCACCTACCCAAAATCAACAATTGCCTCCACTATCAATTCCAAGACCTCAACCATTACAACAACCTATTCTTCCTCCTCCAACTTCTACCATTGAGATCTTACATGAAGGTGGTTTACCATTTCTCTTTTTAGAAGGAATATCAGTCATCCCTGGACCTAACATTAAAGTAACCATGAGAATGAAAATGTTTAACCGCATTGTGCCACCTATATATGATCATGTACCAATAGAGTAGCAAGACATGATGAACCAAAATATGATCTGAATTAAAGAAGACTCGTGCATGTATTTCAATACATGTGTTAATAAAAAATTCTCCAACACATCAAAAGGCCCTTTTGAGGTGTTGTCCAATGAACAAGTTACCGAGAATATCACAGTAGAAACACTCGAGGGAATAGCAAAGAATGCTTGTAGGTCAATCATCATTGCATTGGATAACGAAGATAGTAGAACCTACTTTTATAAACTCCCCTTTATTCATCATTGTTGAGGCCAATGGACACTCAATTTCCACAACCCTTATTGACACCGGAGCAGCTCTCAATGTCATGCCACTAGATGTCTTTCGATCTATTGGGCTTAACTACTTTAAGCTTAAGCCTTCATCATTGACAATCACAGTAGCTGACCCATGAATTGTAAAATCATGATCAATGTCAGTGTGGGCCTTGCAACAACAGAAGAACATTTTTTGTAATCTACACTTCTCCTCAACATCAACTAATCTTGGGATATGGCTTAACTTGCTTCACACAGTCTACTCCATTCACCATTAACTCCGTTACCATTTTGGGAAATGCAACTTCTCAATCTACCAAAGTTAATCTCACCGTCTTTATTCTATAAGCAGCTACTTTAAGTAGTTCTACTGTCATGGTGGCAACAAATTATGGTGTACAACTTATTCCTACCTGAAGAACGACTTCACTTAATCACTAATCAAGCTAGTAACACTGATATCATGGCAACAAAGATAGTTGAAAACTTGATAGAGTAAAATAAAGAGCTTATATCGATGCAACTCTTTCATACCAATGCCTCACTGTGGCAGCCTTCCTAGGGCAACCCTTTTCCATTCAAAATTCTATTTCCTAAAGAGAAGATCCTCTGTGTTACATGGGGAATTTTAGGGTGTGTTGATAGAATTTCAATTTTCAAAAACTGAGAGACCCTTGAAAATCATATTCCTTGAGGAAATTAGCATAGTTTATGTTGAGTTGAAACCAAAATATACTCAGGGATTTTATTTTACTACGGGCAAGGAGAAATAGGACTCTGCTAAAGCTAGGTCTCAAAATTTTTTCACTTGGTAAAGTATTTTCAAATGAACAATTAAGCACAAAAAAAGATATTACTACTAAAAGTCAAACACTGATATCCAAACCTCTTAAAGGGAGAATGTGTGTGAAAATGTCTCTTCTTTACTCCATCACCAACCAAGTGTTCTCGGGGCTAAAAGCCCTCACAGTCCCTTAGATTGGATAATCTTTGTCCCCTATCAAAAATCTTGATAATAACAGGGTGGATGAAGGAAAATGGAGTAGGTCATGAAGTCTTTGAACAATGAACATGATTTTATCTTGCTACTTTGAAAGTCTCTCACTTAACTGGGCTTTTGAAACTTCATTACCTTGTCACATGGTTTAGAGTACCCAACTTAAGGAACCTACCTTGCCTTGCAAAAATAAGTCAATTGTTGGAATCATCTTATAATTTAATCTTTGCTAATATCCCAAAGTAAAATTTTAAACAAGAATCTCTCACCATCTCCTACACAAAGTCTGTCTGCATCCCCTTATCGTCTGAAGACATTAAACTACGTCTTTTTACCAAAGGTGTGACCCCGATATGTTTGTTTTCTGTGATAATTGATTACCAACCCATTAACTCGACTAGGAAAACATTCTCTTAGGTTGTCTTAAGGCAACAAATATGTCAAACCCCCTGGAACGACTAAATCAATCGTTCAGCCAAGTCAAGTGGACTGGTCCTGTAACCTCTGTTCCAGTATATATGTATTTTTTTGTGTATTTTCTGTATTTAAATTTTTTATAACTTTCTTCTCGTTTTTAAATTCTTTTTCCAACAATTACAATTTCAATTGATCGAATTTTAACAAAATGTTATTCTGGTTTCTAGGAAGTTTTCTATTTCATTATATTATTCGAAAATTATATTTATTTCGAATAACATTGTATTTTAATTTTATTTTATATTCCTAATTGATCGACTATTTACATTTTAGCCCAAACAAATTATATTATTGCTATTTGGATTTTAATAAAATTTTTAAACTCAAATCCCATTTTGATATGTATATATATTATCATCATCTTGATCTTGATCATCATCAAGATCTGTGCCGATCGTGCTCGTCGCTCGGGATCCATTCTCGTTATTCTTTTCGTCAGATTCGTCATCTACCCCAAGGCAAGTAACTTTTATAATTTTTGTTTGTATACAAGTACAAAATATCGCATGTAGTCTTGCTCTATTTTTGTGTTCATCTCTTGATAAATATTAATCCATTCTTTTGATCCATTCGTAGTCTTGATCCATTATCATAGTTGTCACACACACAACATGAAAAAACTAGATCTTGATAGACTCTTAATGCACGTATGTTTGTTTTTCGTAATCTATGATGGTTGTGTGTTTGTTGTACGCTTGATGTATTAAATGTGTTGCCTTGTAGTAGAATTGTTAAATACCCATACCATGTTGTTTTGAAATTCTAATATACCATGTTTTGCATTATATTCGAATTTGGATTCATTATATATTAGTTGTTTGAATTAAATGCATGAGATGAGATTTCGTTTTGCTGTTGCCCTGTTTTGGTTCAGTATTTTAGACCATGTTAAGGTCAGTTAAATAAATTATTTTGTGAATATGATTTGTAGGCCTCGTTGTCTATTTTTTAGAACTTTTGATAGACCTCATTTTATGAGTTGCTGTATTATGAGTTATTGCCGTTTTGCTACAACTATGTTGAAATTTACAGATTCTGTTTTATGAGTTGCTGTATAGTTATTTATTTTAAAACTGATGCTAAAGCTAAAATTTGGTTTCAATATTTTCTGGGTATGACTATTTTTAAAACTAATGCTAAAGCCTGTTGTGTCTATTTCACAACCCTTTTGACCAATTTTGATTTCGAATGGTACTTTGTGATCTATCACTATTTTAGTACTGCTGTGTCTAAAATTTCAGATTCATAAACTTGCTGTATCTTTCTGTTTCCCGAATTTATTTGACTATGTTATCTATATTGGAATATTATGAAAAATTTATTTGCTGATACTAGACATACTAGAGAATCTTCCATATTATTCTTAGATTTAATCAGTAAGTTTTTATACTATTTCATGCTGATAAATACAATTTGGCAATTTCTGGCTGAACATGATTCTGTATAAAACACCGTTTTGAGCCCTGTTGTTGAACTTGTTATATGACTTTTTTATATGCGCTGGATTCAGCTGAGAGTCTTGTTTCTAGATTTTCTAAAGGATCTAGGTTTGCACTCTTGTGGAAATGGGAATCTCAGATTTTGTGCAGTACTGTCTTGCTGTCCAGAATTAAAAGTCTCGTTTTTCCAGTCTAGAATTTGTTGTTTGTCACCCGTGCATGTTTCTGTCCGACCTGAACCTGTCTCTTGTTTCTTTCCATCTTTTCTTGCCCTGTTTGTGCACGTATATGCCAGCTTTAATAATAAATAATCAAGCTGGGGTTAAGGGAAAGATCTAGTGTTGGAAATTATAGAAATGTGTACTTGGAAGAGGGCTCGTGTTTCCCACCCATTACATGTTACATGATTACATGATACACGATCCTAATTACCTGTTTACATGATTACCTGACTACATACTTTTCTATCAGAAGGTGTACTCAGAAGGGGGCCCGTGTTTCCCACCTGTTTACCTGATTACCTAGCTACATACTTCCCTATAGGAAGATGTACTCAGAAGGGGACCCGTAGGTCCTACCTGATACCTGTTTACCGATTATATAATTACATGAATACATGATATATGATCCTGTTTACTTGTTTACCTAGATACCTGAGTACACGGCCCTATACAATCCACTACAAAATCTAAACGCAACTTATTTGAATGTACCAACCATGTGGCAAATAAATGGGATGCATGAAGTGCTACCTAGATAGCACTACATGAAGTCCCTACAAGACTTGAGAATACCTGATCACTTGCACAATCCTGTTACATGTTTACCTGTACATACTACCTGACACATGTTACATGTTTACCTGCTTGCATGATACTTGATACCTGTCACATGTTACATGCACCATGTTATCTCATTATGTTACTTGAGTCTGATTTTTGATTAGGAGTTAGTTACTCTATTTTTCTGTCACATCCATTCCATGCTTACTTTAGTACTTGCTTCTTATTACTACTCTGTATATTCCTTATCTGTTTTAGTACTTGTTGCCTGCACTACATGCAGCCGGTAAGTTGCATTGACGGGCATTTTTTTTTCTTTCTTTTTCCTTTTCTTGCAAATTGTCAATTTGTAGACTTTGGTGACCAGTTTTCCGAAGGAGTAAGTGACCAAGTATTCTAGACTGGCTGGAGTTTCTTACATGAGTTTATTTCCTGTTTTGAAAAATTGTATTTTGCTACTTGGAATTTGTATTGGGCAGTTTGTCCCAGAATTTATAACTTGTTTCCATATCTGATTATTTGAGATTAAGTAGTATTGTTTTCAAGTAATTCTGTCTGTTATATCAATTTATTCATGCATGCGTGGTTGATTTTCTCCTATTTATTCCTTATTTATTCCTGTAAAATATTGAAAAGATCCTTACTGCTTATGAATGGTGAAAGCCATTCGCTAGACTTAGTCGCGTATCCGAATTCCGTATTCCTTTTTAGGAAGTAGGGCGTGACAAGATTTTTAGTGGTATCAAAGCTCAGGTTTGGCTAATGTGTTAGTTTGACTAATACGTTAGACAGACTTGACTCAGCCAGGATTAACTCAACAATCAACAGGCCACACAATTTTATGAACAATTGATAATCAAGATATTCTGGATACTAGCCTCCTTCGATTTATTTTGATCCCTTCTTATTCAGTTCCTTGATTCCGGGTTTCCTTCCGTCATTTGCAGTCATTCTCATTGGGTATAAATTTATTCTTTTGAACGCATATTCTTTTGATTCTAGTGCTATCCGTTTGTAATACCCCGGATTGTACAATACTTATATATATATATGTATATATATATATTATCTGTATGCGTGCATATGATTGCAGTGTTTTGTTTGATTTTGCTATCGTTGGTGTGCGGTTAGGTTGCGGGGCGGCTCATAATGATGGTCGCGTTCTAGACGAGGCACGAGAATGAGAAGGACCGATACGGGTATAAACACTAGTTTTTGGTACGATACATATGCAAATATATCATTGAATGATACTATGATGGGTATATCTTGTTTACACTCGATAAACCTCTCATCTCTCATCTAAGAACCCAATTTAGGAATAAATTGTGCAACCAACCATTGTACCCCAAACCAATGGCTTAAGACCATGGCTTTGTACCTAAACGACCCTAAACCCTACACCCCTACACCTCTAAATCTGGCCTAAACCTTCCTCTCTCTTTCGTTACTCTTTTCCACAAGAAAACCCCCTCATTTCTTCTCCCAAGTTCTGAAAATTTCAGAACTCAAACCCAGAAAAAGAAAGAGAAGGAGAGAAAGGAAGAAGAATTGAAGAGGAGCTCTTGGAGTGGATTCTTGGAGAAGTGAAGCTCAAGGCCATCAACTAATCTCTAATCAAATCAGGGTGGGGAGTTTATCTAAACTTTTTTCGTTATTTCTTGTTGATTCTTGCATGCATGTGAAGTGGTAGGAGTTAGAATGATTGTTTAAGAGATTGGAAGTTGAATCTGAAACTAGAACCTAGAATCTTGATTTGCATGTCATATTATAGAATTTTTCGAGAGCAAACCACATGGAATTTGATGATAAAATTTTCACAGATTATTCCCTTATATGTCTAGATGATTCATTAATTATTTCGGATTTTTTCGAAGTTGGTTGGTATTTTAATAAAATCCGTTTTTGGAACAGTACCGTAAGGCAGTAGCAGAAATTGTTTACTGTGATACTTGAGATTGTTGGATTTTTCATAATTAATTGGCACATGATCTAAATCTTAAATTTTTACCATATTTTCTCACATGTATTTAGACGCTACGAAAAAAATCAAGAAATTAATTGGATGATTTTACAGACATGTTCAAAATTAATCTATCAACAATATCTAGAACTGTGACTGAAGAACAGGATGATCTTTGTGCTTAATTGAAACAGGAAGAACTCAGTGTATGCTTGGAAATTGGACATGAAAGCTTTTTCATGTTGTTCATTATGATATCTAGTCTCTTTACTGTAAATTTTATGACTATTGGATGAGTATAGGATTTATGATAATTTTTATAGCACGTACGGTACTGGATTCAGTCACATTTGACACCCTCTAGAGATGACACAATTGAGGCTCTGTAAGAGCAAATGTTGAGGAAGTGTTTTCTAGAGGATTGTAGTAAACATCTAGACCTTTCCAACAAGACATATTTGAGTTGGTTCTAGTGAGTGGTTGATTTAATATGATTTTTACAATACTGGACAGAGACCAGGATTTGAGCTGAGTGCTCTGTTTGAGAAAGACTTAGAGTGTGTTTGGGTACACCTGAAAGTAATGTGTGTTTTAGGGTGATCTAATGGCATATTTTGGAGTTGTGACCAACTAGGGGATTGTTGAGGATACCCACACCTTTCCATAGAGATTGGATTGGTAGCATTCTGAGGAGTGAATATTGTTTTAGGCTATCGGCAAGGAGCAGCCAGTGTAAAGGAAATACACAGGCTGAGGCTTGAGAGGCCATTTTGAGGACCTAGATGATAGAATCTGAGGTTATGATCAACTAGAAAGTTGTAGCCTAGGTCTTTACCTTTCCGGATTGGACTTGTACATCCAAATCAGAGTTGTATCGAGAGAGTTATGATCTTTTTAAGTTTCGGGCAGAAATCCCGTAGGTTGCTTAGTCTTGAGTTTGACTAAGTGTTGAGAGGACCTTTCCCCTGTGTATCCATTAGAGTTGATTACTCACTAATTGGGAACGTTTGGTATCTATTGCTAGTTTTGTTTTACTTCCATGGTGGATTTTGTGACTCGAGTTAGTCACTAGGGTTGGGTGATACCCTACATCCGTCGACCCTATGTTTTGGACTTCCACCAAAGCGTAGGACGTCCGAGCCGTGTTAACAAATTGAGTTCATTACCCAGGGAGGGGTGAACGCACAAATTCTTCGTCCGGTGAGAGCTAGACAAATAAGTTCATTACCCGGGGAGGGGTGAACACACACTTTCATTGCCGAGTAGAGGTGAATATAGGCCACAGTATTGGACAAACTCCAAGCTAGGGGAAGTGGCGAACCGAACTGGTATCGCCAGGGCCAGAGGTCGATGAGTAGAATTTTCGAAGCAATCTCATTTCACCCAAATGTTTAGAAGTGGCTTGGATTAGAGTGATGCATTAGGGGTTTTGTAATTGCATTAGTACTAGCAGACATTAGTCGGGTGTTGTACTCTCCTGTCGTAAGGATACGTTTTCGGTTCTCAAGATTGAGTCCTCGGTCTCGTATCTCGATCTTTTAATTCCCAAAGTTTGCCGGAGTAAGGAACTGGAGGATAGGGGGATTTGACCCTCGAGGCCGTCACGTTCCATGCACGCAGGTTACTTCATACATCAGTTCATTACTTGGGGAGGGCGTGAACGCACAAATCATTGACGTCATGCGTACTGGGTAGGTACACGGTCTTGCGACCAAATTTAACGCGGCTTTCTGAGGTGGTCCGTACGTGGGCACTGAGTGGCAAACATGACCCCCACTTAGGCACTGCAGTTGCAGGACTGGACCGATCAACTGCAGCCTCCTTAGGCACGGATAATCTATTGGGAACAGGATAAGTACAAGGGTAGGATGCATGGCGAGGGATTGAACCCTAAAATCAGGATGGACGAACTCTTTGGATAGTATGTAGTATGGGATGCATACGTTTTCATCGAAGTTGATTTTGGGGAAGTATGTAGTATGGGATGCATACGTTCCCAAATAAATTGCATCAGAGTAGGTGCATCGTGTGCATTCTTGTTTTTGCACATTCGATTCGGTCATGTTTGGGTCTGGAACGCATGTAGTATGGGATGCATGCGGATCCAGAGTCCCAAGTCTTGCTTGCTTTAGAATAGACTTGTGATTGGTGCATTTAGTTGTTAGATCATGGCATACAAGAGCACTACAAAATTAGGATGCACATTTCTTTTTCCATTCAAGATGGTTTGTGGTTGCCAGTTTGGAGGATCGCTGTTATTATCAGTATTGCGTCAGTCGAAGTACTGACTTCCCCACCTTTTAGGTACCGATTCTACCTTTCGAGCAGGTGCAGAGATATCTGAGTCGCGCAGCAGAAGACTCAAGCCGAGGAGCAAGCCTTAGGGAAGCAGATTGACCATTCAGCGGAGCTTTGGCAGTGAGCCGTTGACTGCCATTCGGGAGACAACTGTTAACTTTACAAGAGGAGATGATATATATATGTAACAAGATGTAATGAGTTAATGTAATTTGTATTCTTGTTCAAGATTTTTGAATTTCCATGTTATTACTGTGTTGAGATGCATTTGAAGGCCAAGATTCTGGTTACGTCATGGATGTCCGGTGACGGAGATCCGGGGCATTACAAAAGTTGTATCAAAGCTGACTTCAAATTGCAGTCTAACACGGTAGGAAATTAGACTTGAAGGCCAGATAAATTGATTTTAGTTGGCAGATAGGATGATTATAAATCATATGGTAGCGCTTTACAACTTATGATTATGATCTTCCCTATATCTAAACCAGTCTCAGTGTACTTCATTTTTACTAACAAGCTTGGTGCAGTCAAGTTCAAATGGTGGCTAGTCTGTAACCAGACATCAATGGAGGAAAACCTGCAACTGGATATCGGAGGGCAAGTATGCAACCGAATGTTCAGAAGGCAAACCTGCAACTGGATATCGGAAGGCAATCTGCAACCGAACGTCCAGAAGGCAAACCTGCAACCGGATGTCGGAAAAAAAAAATTCATAACCTGATATCCAGTTAGCAAGTCTGCAGTCGAACGACAAATGAGGGTGAGTCGCAGCACAAGTTAAGGAAGAACGACAAGGCCACACTGAGGCTCAGTATTGAGACTAGAATTCGCGATATACCAAGGAAGGCAAGAAGGAAATCTGTGAAAACGAAGAATGGGAAAAGGACCCATAGAATGGGGAGGACTTCCTGAACGAGTTTAAGCTGCATTATTTTTCCCCCAGACTCTCAAGATGAGAAGACATTGGAATTTCAAATCTAAAGCAGGGAGGTATGACCATTCGGCAATATGAAACCAGATTTACTCAACTGTCTCGTTATGCCCCAAGGAATGGTGCAAGACAAAGTAAAGAAGGGCAAGAGATTTGAATAGGGACTCAGGCCTGGACTTAGAACCAAGTTAGTACCATTGTGCATTCGGAGGTTTGAAAAATTGGTTCGACGAGCTGCAGCTTAACTGAAAAGAAGTGAGAAGTTGTGCATGGTCTAGAATAGTAATATATTTTGTTAGTTGCATTTCTTGCTAGCAATGAATGACAAACTTGTACATTGTTCAGTAACAAGATATTATGACTATTATAAAGTATGAAAGTTTTGGGCATTTGGGTCATCTCGTGTCTTGTGCTTATTTATTTAAGTGTTTGGGATAAGGCATAAACCTGAAATTTTTTCCTTCTCTTTGGTAGGCCTTGTTTTCTTCTAAAGAGGGAGTGGTCATCGACCCTCAAGTAGTGCAATCGAGAGCTAGATGATATACTGAGAACTTGACTTAGGCACTAGAAAAGAGATACGATGAAGCGAGAACGATCGCGAGCAGAAAGGCTCCAGCATGATCCACGGAGTGAGATGTTCCCCAGCATTCCAGATGAGGGATGAAGTAGGCCTCAGAGCGTTCTGTGGAGTGGGAATGATCTCCAGTATTTCAGGACGAGAGCAATACTCACGGGAAATTCGAATAATGACGTTGGCTCCAGAATGATCCACAGAGTGAGAAGTTCCTCTGTATTCCAGACGAGGAATGAAATATGTCCCAGAATGATCTGTGGAGTAGGAATTGGTCTCCAGTATTCCGAGGACGAGAGCGACACTCATGGGAAGGATGGTGTGATGTTGGCTCCAGAACGATCCACGGAGTGAGAAATTCCTCAGTATTCCAGACGAGGGATGAAATATGCCTCAGAATGATCTGTGGAGTAGGAATTGGTCTCTAGTATTTTCAGGACGAGAGCGATGCACACGGGAAGGTCGTGTATGATGTTGACTCCAGAAAGATCGATGGAGTGAGAAATTCCTCAGTATTCCAGACAGGAGATGAAATATGCCCCAAAATGATCTGTGTAGTAGGAATTGGTCTCCAGTATTTCAGGGATGAGAGCAACATACACAAATAGGTTAGTCAGACATTAACTCCAGAACGATCCAAGGAGCGAGACATTCTTTAGTATTCCGAACGAGGGATGAAATATGCCCCAGAATGATCTGTGGATTGGGAATTGATCTCTAGTATAACCAGGACGAGAGTAGTACCCACGAAGAAATTCAAGGAAGAATAGGGGATTCCAGAACGATCCGCGAAGAGAGATATTCTCCAGCATTCCAGACGAGGGATGAAATAGGCCCCCGAGCATTCTGTGGAGTGGGAATGATCTCCAGTAGTACTGGACGAGAGCAAGACTCATGGGGAGTTCGTATGGTGAGGGCTCTAGAATAATCCGTAGGGCGAGATATTTTCCAGTATTTTCGGAACGTGGGACGCAATAGACCCCAGAAAGTTCGATAGAGAAGAATTGATCTCCAGTAGTCCAGGACGAGAGCAACACGCCCCAAGGTGATTCATCCCCAATACGGTGGATACAGGATGAGGCATGCCCCAAAATGATCCACATGATGAGATTGATCTCCAGGATGGAAGAGTGCGTTGAGCACTTGAGGCTTAGGAACCGGTATTGCGCACTTTAAGTGTCAGTTTTCGAAGGTGTTCATCGAGGAATTGGAGATGGTCAAGAAAAGTATTTTCTGATCATTGATGATTGTCTGCTATTTGTGACCCTAGCGTCGTTTTGGGGACATAACGATTCTAAGGAGGGAGTAAGGTAATACCCCGAATTGTACAATACTTATATATATATATATATATATATATATATATATATATATATATATATATATATATATATATAGGGTAAAAGGGATATGAGCAACTTGCTCATTTAGTAAATGAGCAAGTGATGAGGTGGCATGCATGTGATACATTGAGTATCTAACCACTTTTAAGATTTTTCAATCACATGCATGCCACCTCATCACTTACTCATTTACTAAATGAGCAAGTTGCTCATATCCCTTTTAACCATATATATATATATATATATATATATATATATATATTATCTGTATGCGTGCATATGATTGTAGTGTTTTGTTTGATTTTGCTATTGTTGGTGTGCGGTTAGGTTGCGGGGTGGCTCATAAGGATGGTTGCGTTCTAGATGATGCACGAGAATGAGAAGGACCGATACTGGTATAAACACTAGTTTTTGTTACGATACATATGCAAATATATCATTGTATGATACTACGATGGATATATCTTGCATACAGTCGATAAATCTCTCATATCTCATCTAAGAACCCAATTAAGGACTAAATAGTGCAGCCAACCATTGTACCCTAAACCAATGGCTTAAGATCATGGTTTTATACCAAAACCACCCAAAACCTTAAACCCCTACACCCCTAAATCCGGCCTACGCCTTCCTCTCTCTTTCCTTACTCTTTTCCATAAGAAAACCCCCTTCATTTCTTCTCCTACGTTCTGAAAATTTCAGAACTCAAACCCAGAAAGAGAAAGAGAAGGAGAGAAAGGAAGAAGAATTGAAGAGGAGCTCTTGAAGTGGATTCTTGGAGAAGTGAAGCTCAAGGACATCAACTAATCTCTAATCAACTCAGGGTGGGGAGTTTCTCTAAACTTTTTTCGTTATTTCTTGTTGATTCTTGCATGCATGTGAAGTGGTAGGAGTTAGAATGATTGTTTAAGAGATTGGAAGTTGAATCTGAAACTAGAACCTGGAATCTTGATCTGCATGTCATATTATAGAATTTTCCAGAGCAAACCACATTGAATTTGATGATGAAATTTTCACAGATTATTCCCTTATATGTCTAGATGATTCATTAATTATTTCGGATTTTTCCGAAGTTGGTTCGTATTTTAATAAAATCCGTTTTTGGAACAGTACCGTAAGGCAGTAGTAGAAATTGTTTACTGTGATACCTGAGATTGTTGGATTTTTCATAATTAATTGACACATGATCTCAATCTTAAATTTTTACCATATTTTCTCACATGTATTTAGACTCTACGAAAAAAATCAAGAAATTAATTGGATGATTTTACAGACATGTTCAAAATTAATCTATCAACAATATCTAGAACTGTGACTGAAGAACAGGATGATCTTTGTGCTTAATTGAAACAGGAAGAACTCAGTGTATACTTGAAAATTGTACATGAAAGCTTTTTCATGTTGTTCATTATGATATCTAGTCTCTTTACTATAAATTTTATGACTATTGGATGAGTATAGGATTTATGATAATTTTTATAGCACGTACGGTACTGGATTCAGTCACATTTGACACCCTGTAGAGATGACACAATTGAGGCTCTGTAAGAGCAAATGTTGAGGAAGTGTTTTCTTAGAGGATTGTAGTAAACATCTAGACCTTTCCAACAAGATCCATTTGAGGTAATTCCAGTGAGTGGTCGATTTAATATGATTTTTACAATACTGGACAGAGACCAGGATTTGAGCTGAGTGCTCTATTTGAGAAAGACTTAAGAGTGTGTTTGGGTACACCTGAGAGTAATGTGTGTTTTAGGGTGATCTAATGGCATATTTTGGACTTGTGACCAACTATGGGATCGTTGAGGACACCCACACCTTTCCATAGAACCTGGATTGGTAGCATTATAAGGAGCGAGTAGTGTTTTAGGCTATCGGCAAGGAGCAGCCAGTGTACAGGAAATACACAGACTGAGGCTTGAGAGGCCATTTTGAGGACCTAGATGATAGAATATGAGGTTATGATCAACTAGGAAGTTGTAGCCTAGGTCTTTACCTTTCCGAATTGGGCTTGTACATCCAAATCAGAGTTCTATCGAGTGAGTTATGATCTTTTTAAGTTCCGGGCAGAAACCCCAAAGGTTGCTTAGTGTTGGGTTTGACTAAGTGTTGAGAGGACCTTTCCCCTGTGTATCCATTAGAGTTGATGACTCGATAATTAGGGACGTTTGGTATCTATTGCTGGTTTTGTTTTACTCCCATGGTGGATTTTGTGACTCTAGTTAGTCACTAGGATAGAGTGATACCCTACATTCGTCGACCCTAAGTTTTGAACTTCCACTGATGCGTAGGACGTCTGCCGTGCCAACAAATTGAGTTCATTACCTGGGAAGGGTTGAATGCACAAATTCTTCGCCCGGTGAGGGCTAGACACATAAGTTCATTACCTGGGGAGGGATAAACACACACATTCATTGCCGAGTAGGGGGTGAATACAGGGCACAGTACTGGACAAACTCCAAGCAAGGGGAAGTGGTGAACCGAACTAGTATCGCCAGGGCCAGAGGTCGCTGAGCAGAATTTTGGAAGCAATCTCATTTCACCCAAGTGTTTAGAAGAGGCTGGAATGGAATGATACATTAGGGGTTTTGTAATTGCATTAGTACTAGCAAACATTAGTCGGGTGTTGTACTCTCCTGTCATAGAGATACATTTTCGGTACTATAGATTGAGTCCTCGATCTCGTATCTCGATCTGTTAATTCCAAAAGTTTGCCGGAGTAAGGAACGGGACGATAGGGTGATTTGACCCTCAAGGCCGTCACGTTCCTATGCACGTGGGTTACTTCATACATCAGTTCATTACCCGGGGAGGGGGTGAACGCACATATCATTGACGTCATGCGTACCGGGTAGGTACACGGTCTTGCGACTGAATTTAACGTGGCTTTCTGAGGTGGTCCGTACGTGGGTACTGAGTGGCAAACACGACCACCACTTAGGCACTCCAGTGGCAGGACTGGACCGATCAACTGCAACCTCCTTGGGCACGGATAATCTATTGGGAACAGAATGAGTACAAGGGTAGGATGCATGGCGAGGGATTGAACCCTACAATCTGGAGAGACAAACTCTTTGGATAGTATGTAGTATGAGATGCATACGTTTCCATCGAAGTTGATTTTGGGGAAGTATGTAGTATGGGATGCATACGTTCCCAAATCAATTGCATTAGAGTAGGTGCATCGTGTGCATTCTTGATTTTGCACATTAGATTGGGCCATGCTTGGGTCTGGAACGCATATAGTATGGGATGCATACGGATCCAGAGTCCCAAGTCTTGCTTGCTTTAGAATAGGCTTGTGATTGGTGCATTTAGTTGTTAGATCATGGCATACACGAGCGCTACAGAATTAGGATGCACATTTCTTTTTCCATTCAAGATGGTTTGTGGTTGCCAGTTTGGAGGATCGCTGTTATTATCAGTATTGCGTCAGTCGAAGTACTGATGTTTTCCACCTTTTAGGTACCGATTCTACCTTTCAAGCAAGTGCAGAGATATCAGAGTCGCGCAACAGAAGACTCAAGCTGAGGAGCAAGCCCCTAGAGAAGCAGATTGACCGTTCAGCAGAGCTTCGGCAGTGAGCCGTTGACTGCCATTCCGGGAGACAGCTGTTAACTTTACAAGAGGAGATGATATATATATGTAACAAGATGTAATGAGTTAATATAATTTGTATTCTTGTTCAAGAACAAGACATTGGTTATAATCAATGATGTAATGACTTTATCTGGCTATAAAATGTTTTTAAATTTCTGTGTTTTTACTGTGTTGAGATGCACTTGAAGGCAAAGATTCTGGTTACGTCACGGATGTCCGGTGACGGGGATCCGGGGCATTACACCTTTCTTTTTATTTTTGCTTGGTCTGTCGATTGGCATCGCTTGGTCTTCTATGACTTGTCGGCGGCTTGAATCATCACCAGGAGAGGAAGTGTTCAGAATCTCAAATTGCTAGGAGTTCGAACTTCATGCTAAAGGGATGTCGTTTGGACGTGTCGAGGTTATGGTGAGCCAAGAAGCAGTTTGCTGGAGTTAATGGATGCTATTGGCAGAGCCTTCCCGATCAGAGTAGCGCAGCAGAAGCGTGCTGGGCCCATAACCCACAGGTCCCAGGATTCCCTTGTTTCTTCTTTTTCTTCTTTGTACTGTTTGCTTCCTTCCATTCCTGGCTTTCGTTCTCATTCGTTGATACATTATTTGATTCGATTCTTTCCTGTCTTTTCTCTCTTCAATTCCATTTGTACCTACTCCTATATCTTCTTGCTTGTTACCTTTTGCTATTCCTTTCCCTTGATACCGTTACACCTTTTCAAGCATCAATTCATTATTTGATATCATTCTTATCCACTTATTCCTTATTCCTTTCTGGTGTTGCAAGATTTCCTTTCTCTCCCTGAAATTTTCTGTTTTGTTACCCTAAGTTTGCTTTTGTCCCGTCCTACGTACCTCCTAAGTAAATTTTGAGGATAAAATTTTGTTATAAGGTGTGTAGAATTGTAACCCCTATTCCCGTATATATGTATTTTCCCGTGTATTTTCTGTATTTAAAATTTTTATAACTTTTTTCTCGCTTTTAAATTCCTTTTTCAATAATTACATTTTCAATTGATCGAATTTTAACAAAATATTACTCGGGTTTCTAAGAAGTTTTCTATTTAATTTTATTATTCAAAAATTATATTTATTTCGAATAACGGTGTATTTTAATTTTATTTTATATTCCTAATTGATCAACTATTTACATTTTTGCCCAAACCAATTATATTATTGCTATTTGGATTTTAATAAAATTGTTAAACTCAAATTCCATTTTGATATGTATATACTAGGTATGCCCGTGGGCACGTGCCTACGGCACGTATTTAGAACAATACAACATATGAAAAATCATGTAAACAATAAGGGATGATTTATATATGTGTTTATTTGCTAGTAGACGTTGATGTATTGATTTACTTTGAAGTAGGACTATGAAGTGACCTTGATGTTTATTAATTTGTATATTGCAGGCTTATTTGTCAGCAGCTCAGGATTCATAAATAGTATTGTGAATCTACAACTGTATTGAATCGGAAATTCCTTGCTACATGTGACTTGAGCATAAGAGATTTCTTTTTGATTTGGAGTCGAACATAAGTAGCAATTCATTTTCCAACTGCATGAGTTACGGTTAATGCCTCAAACTGCATGAGTTAGTTCCCCCTTACTTATTTTTTATGTAGTTAACCATGTATGAATTTAAAAGAGAAAATTTGTTGTGATGTATACGTGAAGTGAAATTGCAGCAAAGTAGATCAAGATATAATTTTGCAGCTACAAAAACCCGAAATACACGGATTAAGCATGGATTTGTCCATAAAAATACAATCTTTCAAAGCAACAAATGCCCAAATGAATAAAAAAAAGGCATAATCCGAAATTGCATAATAAAAAAAGCATTCTAATCAAAATTAACTCAGTGAAGCATTCTAATCTAAAACATTTACTCAGTGAAGTATAATACAATCAGATCAAATATGATAATTCAAAAGAAATTAAATGTAAGTGAATGTTATTGAGTTATAAAAGCATAATCTGGGAAAAAAAATTGAAATAATAAAAAGAAGCATAATCCGAAACTGCATAACCAAAAAAAACATTAAATGTTTTTTTTTTGACATACCTGGGTTTAAAAAAATTATGAAAAAGGAGAAAAGAGGGGGAAAAGAGAGAGAGAAAATAATAAATGATGGAGTTGTTTTGTTTGCCGGGGGGGGGGGGGGGGGGGGGGGGGGGTTTGAATTTTTGGGGGGAAACATTTGGGAGGGAAAATGTCTTTTGGGAGCAAAAATCTAGACCGTTTATTTTATTCCAAATGAATGAGAACCACTTGATAGCTTTCTTTGTGTTTTATTATATAGATTATCATCATTGTTATTATTATTACTCTTGAATGCTTATTAAAATTCATCTTTCGTTATTTATTAAATTGTGGAAGTCTATTGATCTCCATCTATATTTTATGATTATTGGAGTATGGATTTTGTATACCAATTGATTTAATTGTACTACTATAAGAGTATAGATTAATTTATTGATATATTACTTATTATTTTAATCTAAAGCCTATCTCTTATTTGATCCAAACCCGCTTCCCCATAACCCCAAACCCATTAACCTATCCTATATATAACCCTACCCTATACTCTAACCCTAGCCAAAAAGCTACCCCTTACTGTTTATACAGTCGCCAACCCCCCTTCATCATCCTGTGCAACCCCCCGTCATCCTGTTCCTCGCCCTTGCTGCCGTCGGCTTCCACCAGTGCAACATCTCTTACATCCGACCATTTGAACCTCAACCGTCCAATTGATCTTGATCATCATCAAGAACTTGATTATCATATCTCCATCATCATCAGTTAGATCTGATTCGTCCGATATGATTTGATCTGATGTGATCATTATCAGCTCATGGATCTCAACTGTCGATCATCTTGATCTTGATAATCATCAAGATCTGTGCTGATCGTGCTCGTCGCCCAGGATCCATTCCCGTTATTCTTTTCGTCAGATTCGTCATCTACCCCAAGGCAAGTAACTTGTATAATTTCTGTTTGTTTACAAGTACAAAATACCGCATGTATTCTTGATCTATTTTTGTGTTCATCTCTTGATAAATCTTGATCCATTTGTTTGATCCATTCGTATTCTTGATCCATTATCATAGTTGTCACACACACGACATGAAAATAAACTAGATCTAGATAAACTCTTGATGCACGTATGTATGTTCTTCGTGATCTACGATGGTTGTGTGTTTGTTACATGCTTGATGTATTAGATGTGTTGACTTGTAGTAGACTTGTTAAATACCCATACCATGTTGTTTTGAATATCTAATATACCTTGTTTTGCATTATATTCTGATTTGGATTCATTACATATGAGTTGTTTGAATTAAATGCATGAGAAGAGATTTCGTTTTGCTGCTGCCCTGTTTTGGTTCAGTGTTTTAGACCCTGTTAAGGTCAGTAAAATAAATTATTTTGTGAATACAATTTGTAGGCCTCATTGTTTATTTTTCAGAACTTTCGACAGATCTCAATTTCGATTTGTGAGGTGTGAGGTATTGCCGTTTTGCTACAGCTGTGTTGAAATTTTCAGATTCTATTTTATGAGTTGCTGTATAGTTATTTATTTTAAAACTGATGCTAAAGCTAAAATTTGGTTTCAATATTTTCTGGGTATGACTAGACATGACTGAGACCAACCCCTAATTTTTGTAGATTTATTTAAGGACTTTTATAAATTATTTCATGCATGTGAAACTAATCATATAATTGTCAAAATGCATGTTGTTCAGAAAAGAACTCCAATTTCAACCTAATTCCAGTCGCTGTTGATTAAAACTTTGTGAATATGAAATGTAGTCTGCTGTGTCTATTTTACAACCCTTTTGACAGATTTGGATTTCGAGTTGTACTTTGTGATCTATCACTGTTTTAGTACTGTGTGTCTAAATTTTCAGATTCATAAACTTGCTATATCTTTTTGTTTTCCGAATTTATTTGACTATGCTATCTGTAATGGAATATTATGAAAATTTATTTGCTGATAATAGACATATTAGGGAATCTTTCTGATTTTTCTTTGATTTAATCAGTAATTTTTTATGCTATGTTCATGCTGATAAATACAACTTTGCAATTTCTGGCTGAACATGAATTCTGTATAAAACGCCGTTTTGAACCCTATTGCTTTACTTTTTATATGACTTTTTTATATGCGTTGGATTCGGCTGAGAGTCTAGTTTCTAGATTTTCTGACGGATCTAGGTTTGCACTCTTTTGGCAAAGGTAATCTCAAATTTTGTGCAGTACTATCTTGCTGTCCAGAATTGAAAGTCTCGTTGTCCTAGTCTAGTATGAGTTGTTTGTCACCCATGCATATTTCTGTCCGACCTGAACCTGTATCTTGTTTCCTGCCATGCTTTTCTTGACCTTTTTGTGCACGTATATGCCTGCTTTAAGAGTAAATAATCAAGCCGGGGTTAAGGAGGAGATCTAATAGCGGAAAATATAGAAATGTGTACTTTGAAGGGGGCCCGTGTTTCCCACCTGTTACATGATTACATGATACATAATCCTGATTACCTGTTTACATGATTAGTTGACTACATACTTCCCTATGAGAAGGTGTACTCAGAGTGGGGCCCGTGTTTCCCACCTGATTACCTGGCTACATACTTCACTATAGGAAGATGTACTCAGAAGGGGACCCGTAGGTCCTACCTAATACCTGATTACCTGTTATATAATTACATGAATACATGATATATGATTTTGTTTACTTGTTTACCTGATACCTGAGTACACGGCCTTATACAATCCACTACGAAATCTGAACGCAACACGTTTGAATGTAGCAACCTTGTGGTAATAAATGGGACGCATGAAGTGCTACCTAGATAAGATTAAATACAAGACTGGAGAATACCTGATTACTTGCACATTCCTGTTATATGTTTACCTATACATGCTACCTGACACCTGTTAGATGTTTACCTGCTTGTATGATCCTTGATACCTGTCACATGTTACATGCACCCTGTTATCTCAGTATGTTACTTGATTATGTTTCTTGATTAGGAGTTAGTTACTCTATTTTGCTGTCACATCCATTCCATACTTACTTCAGTACATTCCTCTTGTTATGACTCTGTATATTCCTTATCTGTTTTAGTACTTGTTGCCTGCACTACAAGTGGTCCGTAACTTGCATTGACGGGCGTTTTGTTTCTTTTTTCTCTTCCTGCAAATTGTCAATTTGCAGACTTTGGTGACCAGCTTCCCGAAGGAGTAAGTGACCAAGTATTCTAGGCTGGCTGGAGTTTCATGCATGAGTTTATTTCCTGTTTTGAATAAATTGTATTTTGCTACTTGGATTTTGTATTGGGCAGTTTGTTGCAAAATTTATAACTTGTTTCCAGATATGATTATTTAAGATTAAGTATTCTTATTTTCAATTAATTCTGTTGGTTATATCAATTTATTTATGCATGCGTGGTTGATTTCCTCCTGTTTATTCCTTGTCTGTACCTGTGAAATGTTGAAAAGATCCTTACAGCTTATGAATGGTAAAAGCCATTCGCTGGACTTAGTCCCGTATCCGTATTTCGTATTCCTTTTTGGGAAGCGGGGCATGACAGGGTCCCCTTTACCCTCAATCTTAATAACAGACTAGGATGGTATGGTCAACTATACCCATCGTTTAAGCTTTCACCTGGTGTCTTGAGGCCTTATTGAGATAAAAACTTCTTCCTTATGGTCTATGACGGAACGATTAGCAAATCACTAATCAAGTTCATTCTTGGGCTTCTCAAGACAAAAGGAAGGAGCCACCTACCCAAACCACTCTTCTTGACTTTCGGGCGATGATGAAGATCAAAAATCATGTTCCGATAGTCTTTTTTTCCATTAATTGACTTCCTGAGTCTGAAAGTCAAGAGCACAAATGTTCTTTAAATTGTATTCCCACAACGGAAGACCAACTTTCATCAGTGTCCTCCAGTCATGCCTATAGATTCTTGAGGGAATAGCAAAATTTAGAACCCATGTGTTTAAGTGGGAGAAAGGTATCATGCATATGCTATCAACAACATATACTAAATGAGTGCAGGACCTCATGGAGCATTCACCCAAATATCAGTTTTAACTAGGCATTACTCTAATTGATTGACGGCCACATCTATTTTCAAAACTTCAGTGTTTGGTCGTTATTTCGATACGCCTAAGGTATTGATCACCGCATTATTGTATAGCCTATTTTTGTTCAAAGTTGCATCTTTTTCTATTTTCTTTATTTTTCTTTTAGCCTGTTGTGGTGATGTTGATGATGATGATGATGATGATGAAAAAGTAAGCATGAATCATGCATACTTTTTCATCATCATCACCACATCTTAAAAAAAAGGCTTTTTGCATAAGCTCATACATGCCTATCATATCCTATATGATTGAAACATCTTTATCCGGTTGGACTTTTCATCTCGCCAAATGCACACACTCTGTTTCTTTAGCTTATATACTAGAGACTCTCAACTTTCGATGTGGGACTATCTATTTTCTTCAAATTCCCAAGTTAGTACATTTCAAGTACTCAACTTTGGACCAACATTTCTCATTCATACGGAATCCATTTTTGGCAAACGAGTACATTACGGAATAGTTCTCGAAGAAAGGAACACGGCCAATCACTTTCCGGTGCCACCGGTTGTCGGAGTCCACCAGAATCAGGCCCGAAAAATCTGACAAAATTATTTCCAACAGTCCCCCACATGAATGGAGATTACCATACTATGCGATGCAGACACGACAGAAAAAGACACGACAGAAAAGACATTGAGACTACAATCGAAGAATCGCTGCATCAGGAATGGTAGTAATTTTTCAACTTTGAACCATCTCTAGTGAGTATCCACCGGATACACTTGACCTGCTATTGAACATGATGTCTTGAACTACCTGGGCTTTGATGTGAACCTAGACAATAGCTATCACACAGTTTCATCTCCTCAAAGAACTAGGTTCTCTTGTTGTGTTCATTTTGGCCTTGAACAACCCTAATTAATCGTGAGTGAAATTGGAGAATGTAGCCTCTCTTCATTCTCCTAGAAATGGCCTCATTTCACACTCACAAGATGATTGCCCATAAAGAGTATCCTGCCGTACCCGACTTTTATTTCAAAGTTATGGGAATCATTAAAAGCGAAGCTTATCCTAACCCCTTACAGGTAGCACTGTTTATCATCCTAAGAATGGGAATGAGATTTTAATCTCTCAGTGCTCATGTCGATTCAACAAGATTTAGTTGTCCCCTTGAACCTAGATCTTGGGATCTCCAGTCACCTAGGTAAGGTTTCCATCAAGTATCCTCATTCGTCATAGGCTTTAAACCCATTCCTCTTGATGATCTCACAACCTTGCTCTCATGAAAAACCTTTAGTAAAAGTCAATTTTATATACTCTACAGAGATTATTCCATTTGAGAGCAGTTGTCTAATGGTTTTGTGTCCCATTCTGATATGACGAGACTGGCCATTATACATACAACTCAGTGTCTTTGCTATAGCCGATTGGCTGTCACAGTGTACACATATAGCAGACACTGGTTTTTCCCACATATGAATATCCTCTAAAAAGATCAGAAGCCATTCTGCTTCCTCTGCCGCTCTGTCTAAATCAATAAACTCAGATTCCATGGTGGATCTGACCAATAATGTTCATTTAGAGGATTTCCATGATACAGGTGCACCACAAAGAGTGAAGACATACCCACTAGTGGATTTCGAGTTCTTGGAGTCTAATATCCAATTAGCATCACCGTAGCCTTCGAGTACTGCTAGATATTTGGTGTAATACAGCCCATAACTCTGAGTATGTCGCAAGTAGTTCAATACTCTAGTTATTCCTTTCCAGTGACTTCGTCCTAGATTACTTTTGTAGTGGCTCAGTACATTTACTGAATGTGCCATGTCCGGTCTTGTACAATTTGTTAAGTACATCAGACTACCAGTTACACGTGCATATTCCAATTGTGATATGTTGTCACCCATATTTTTGGACAAGTGAAGACTGGGATCCACAGGACTTTTGGCAGTCCCATTGGAGTAATTCTTGAATTTTTCAAGTACTTTCTCAGCGTAATGAGCTTTATACAATGTAATTCCCTCAGACATCCTCGAAACTTTGATTCCTCAGCAAGATGAGTTTGATACACTTATCTCATTCATTTATTTTGAAACAATTTGACATCATAACATTGTCAAATTTTGCATGCTACTGCTTTGGAGCTTGTTTCAATCCGTACAAGGATTTTATAAGTCTGCACACCTTATTTTCCTGTCTAGGAACTACATAACCCTCAGGTTGGTTCATGTATATTTCTTCTTCTAAATTCCCATTTAGAAAGGCGGGTTTGACATCCATTTGATGTATTTTGAGGTTGCGTAGAGCTGCAATAGTTATGAACATTCTTATGGAAGTTATTCTTGTGACCGAAGAATAAGTATCAAAGAAGTCTAGGCCTACCTTTTGCCTAAATCTTTGTACCACAAGTCTAGCCTTATGTTTCTCTATTGAACCATACGGTTTCAATTTCCATTTGAAAATTAATTTGCATCCTACAACTTTACATCTAGAAGGTAAATCGACCAACTCCCATGTATGATTTTGCAAGATGGAGTCTATTTCACTTTTGGTTGCTTCCTTCCACATAGTAGCATCAGCATAGACATGACTTTCTTGAATATTCTAGGCTCATTCTCTAACGGAAATGCCGTTACAAAGTCATGACCAAATGAATTTGATGTTCTAGCCCGTTTGCTTCGTCTAGGTTCATCATTATCATCTCCTGGATCATCAAACGAAGTACTTGCACTCATTTTTTCACGTATACGTTTGGGATACGTAGCATCCTTTCACGGAAACATATGTTCAAAGAAGGAAGCATTCCTTGATTCGATTATTGTATTCACATGCTCGTCCGGTATATCTGATTTATATACCAATAACTGATATGCACTACTGTTGTGTGAATAGCCTATGAATATTCAATCATTGGCCTTATGTCCTATTGTGACCTGTTTGGAATTAGGTAATGCTACCTTTGCTAGACACCCCCACACTTTAAGGTATTTATACGAAGGTACATTACCTTTCTACAGTTCGTATGGTGTCTTGCTAGTTTTCTTATGAGGTATTTTATTGAGAATATAGTTGGCGGTCAGCAACGCTTTCCCCCACATGTTCTGGGGTAGCCCAAAATTCAACAACAAGGCATTCATAATCTCCTTCAGAGTTTGGTTCTTGCGCTCTGCAGTACTGTTTGATTCAGGTGAGTAAGGAATAGTGTTCTGATGAACTATTCTATGTTCACAATAGAACATATTAAACGGTGCATCATATTCCCCTCCTCTATCACTCCTAACGATTTTAATCGTTTTACCAAGTTGATTCTCAACCTGAAGCTTATATTCCTTGAATTTATCCAAGGTCTCATTTTTTATATGTAACAAGTATACATAGAAGTATTTTGTACAACTGTCTATGAACGTCACAAAATACTTTTTACCGCCTCTTGTCTGCACGAATTTTAAATCACACAGACCCGTGTGAATTAAATCTAGAGTTTCAGTGTTTTTTTCTACAGAACGGGATGGAGTTTTAGTAAGTTTGGCCTGTGTGCAAATTTTACATTTGTCGCAGTTGTCTACCTTAAATTTTGGTAGTAAATTCATGTTAATTAATTTATGCATTGAATCAAAATTAACATAGCCTAATCTTTCATGCCAAAGAAAAGAAGACTCAGTAACATAAGCAACATGATTCATTTCATTAATTTTAGGAACAACAGGAACAACAGATTTTGGGATGACTGTCAATATATTGAATTTGAATAGTCCATCCTTAACATACCATTTTCTCAAGTACACCCCATTCTTTGAAAGTACAAAATTGTCAGAAACAAGCAAGACCCTAAATCCATTCTTGCTCAACACAGATCCCAAGACCAGGTTCTTACGAATATCCAGAATGTGCAACACATTGGTTAGTGTTAGTTCCTTGCCAGAAGTCATCTTCAGCACTATCTTCCCTATTCTTTCAACCTTAGAAGTGGAAGAATTCTCAATGAATAACTGTTCATCCTTGTTGCATTTCTTGTATGAAGTGAACATCTCTTTGTTCGAGCAGATGTGCTTGGTGGGTCCAGTATCATACCACCACTGACGAGGATTGCTCCCCACCAGATTGACCTCTGATACAACAGCACAGAGGTCCATGTCAGAGAAACCAGTGGATAGGTTCTCAACTATGTGCACATGGGCTTTCTCATTCCCTTCTGCCTTTCCAGTTCCAGTTCCAGATAGACTGAGAAGAAGAAGGAGAAGAGATTACCCAAAAATGGTGTGTCACGGCAGACCAAAACAAAAATGGTTTTATAAGAGACTTAGTTGGTGTTTTAAATTAGGAGCATAACTGATGGATTCAAAAGGCGTAACTGTTGGATCAAAAATGTAACTGATGAATACATTACTCTGCTGTTACAGAGTTATGGCACCAGTTACAGAATTCAAATCGCCTTTAGAAGCTTCTGTTGCAGGCTCAACATAAGCCCAAGCCCCTAAAAGAGAGAAATAGGATAAAAAAAAATAGGCTTAATTATTTTAGGCCCAAGCCGCGCCATGCCACGCCGGGAGGGGCCGGGCATGTGCGTGCGTGTGTTTATAGCTTTGGTTAGGTTCCTCTCTCCACTACACGTTAGTGGTAACCCTAAGGCTACATCCTTTAGTCCATTTCTTTAGCTTATATACTAGAGAAATCTTTCTCAAATTTTGATGTGGGACTATCTATTTTCTCCGAATTCCCAAGTTAGTACATTTCAAGTACACAAACTTTGGACCAACATTTCTCATTCATACGGAATCCATTTTTGGCAAATGAGTACATTACAGAATAGTTCTCGATGAGAGGAACGCGGTCCAATCACTTTTCGGTGCCGCCGGTGGCCGGAGCCCACTAGAATCAGGCCCAGAAAGTCTAACAAAAACATTTCCAACAAAAATGTGGATACCTTACTTCAGCCATCTTTCGCCGCAAGTCATTGTAACCCCTGTTTCCGTTTATACGGATTTATATTTTTCCTTTCCTGTATTCTTGTATTTAATTTTTCCCTATAAATTATTCTATTCTTTTGAACCCAAAAAATTTTGCATTCATTTAAATACCCGACTATTTTGTTTGAACCCAGAATTTCAAGCTACACTATTATGTATCACTATTTGATTATTCAACTCCTGATTATTATTTTAATAATAATAATAATATTATTATTATTATTATTATTATTATTATTATTATTATTATTATTATTATAATTACTATTATTGTTATTGTTATTATTATTTTCATTATCAATATGTGTATTTATTAGTATTATTTTTTTTTTTGTTAAAGCCCACTAGTTTTAATCTATATTACATTATTTAATTATTTAAATTGAAGCCCATCATCTAAAGACCAATTTTATATTTTATATTTTACTATTTATTAATATCTAACCTAAGCCCAAAGTTTAGCCCAATCCTATAACAAATTTAGTAAATTGTTTTGAGCCATAAACCAAGCCCAAATCTAAAACCAGTACTCATATGTATTTGTATAGAATCAATCCTATATACTCACCCACTCATTTTCTAGCATTCCCCATGTAATATCCCGATCAATTATTAATAAATATTTTATTATTTTATTATTTCTATTTTATTTTTTCGGAAGTGAAACATTTTTTGTGGATATTACTTAGTTTGATTATTAATCATCATCTGTATGAATACCAGCCCATATATATATATGTTTTATACCGTTTTAGTACTGGAATCTTCCGAGCTGATAATTAAATTTTTTTTATTATTATTTTCGGAATTAGTTTATTTTTATTCGGATTGTGCGGTTTTCATGGACAAAAAGATTAAAATGTTATGAACGATGAGTTAGGGGTAAATAATTATAAATCACAGCAAGTTATATCTATGTGAACATGGTACTAAGATGCATAATGTCCATAATCTTACTAATCACAATCAACTAACACACTGACATCAATCATATAGACAATCAATACTAGTATACAATCTACAATAGTTGTGTAATGTCATGATATGAAATACAATAATAATTCCTATTCCCATATTCAATAGTTAACTACATGAATGCATGCAAGATCTCTATACATTGGAGGCAAAAGATGGCACGAAGTCAAGACTACTACTTGGATTTGCTCTTGTAAATCGTAGCATCCCAACGATAGATAACAATAACAGATATACGATAATCAATATAGATCTACTTACGGGATTCAATAAATAACCTCGAATACGATACAATATAATTCGAGAGTGAGATGACTTGCCTTTAAGACGACGTTAGATCCGCAAATATAAGAATAATGGGATGAGATTCCCGACGGCAATGGCGATGATCGCAAACATGCAAATATCGATGTGACGATCACGATCGGGCACGGATCTTGATGGGGATCAAGATCGGATGATCGGATGGCTGAGATTGAAGATCAAGATCAAGATCAAGATCAATATCAAGATGATGATCACAATCGCGATGATCAAAAGAGATCTGATAGTCGATATCAAGATTTTGATGATGATGATGATGGTGATGATGATCAATGCAAATCCAACGGCCAAAACACCAAATGGCAAACCTAGCCAATCACACAGCAACAGCAAGGGGCAAAAGGCAAACACCACCATCAATCCCAGTTTGTCACCAAACATGAATCAATCTTCCACAACAGCATACACCAAACCAACTAATCCTTCTTCTTCACAATCAGCAAACAGCAGGTGAAAGAGAGAGAGATAGAGAGAGAGAGCGACGAAGGCTCGGCAGGGGCGGCTTGATTGGCGGAAACTAGCGAGACAGGCGGCGCGCTCAGGGGGTGCTGACGGTGCAAGCGGCAGGCAGTGCAGTTGGTGGTGGATGGCGACGGAGTTCCTTGGTGGTGGCAATCGGAGGTGATGGCGATGATGACAGGAGGGGGGAGTCGAGGCGTCGACGAGGCTGAGAGGAGCAGCGAAGAAGGTTGGCTTCGGTGGTAACAGGGGGTGCTTTGGTTGGTCGTCATGGTCGACAATCGGCAATGGCGGGGTAATAGACGAGGGGGTGCTCGGCCATGGGGCTTGAAGACGATGGCGAGTTGCAGGGGTCCAGACGAAGGCGGCAAGGAAGCGAGGGCGGCTCAACTTCGACGAAGAGGCTTCGAGTGAGGAAGACGAAGGGGGTGGGCTGAAGATGATGGACGAAGGGATACTCTGTTTCTATTTTGGGAAGACAGAGGAGGAAAGGGGAATGGGGAGAGAGAGTTGGGAGGGAAGTTATAAAAATAGTAATAACATAATAAATATAATAATTATAATATATAATAATATATAATAATGGGGGAGATTATAGGGATAGTGGAGAGATATGGGGAATTGGGGTTACGGGATGTGATGTGGTGAGAGAGTGTGAAGGGTTTTGTTGATCTAGTCAACACACAAATAGGAGGGGAATTGGGTTTGGATTAACTTGGGCTTTATATTTGGGCTTCACAAATAAAATAATAATTTTAGAAATAATACAAAATTGGGCATCAAAATTAAATAATTATACAATACAAGATTAATTGAAATCAATGGGCTTTACAAAAAATAATGATACTAATAATAATATTATAAGAATTATAATACATTACAGAATTTGGTTCAACATATTCATGAAAATAATTCAATAATAATAATAATAACAATAATAGCAATAATAATATTAATAATAGTAATAATAACATAATACAACAAAATAAGGATTGACTTATCAACTTTATATTAAAATAATCCAACGGGGAAAAAACATATAATCGGTCAATTATAAAATGGAAAGTGAAGTTAAAATGCACTAGTATTTGAAATAACAAACCTTTTTGTTTAGAAAAAAATTTAATAGAAGATTCAAAACAAATTTAACAAATAATAATCGAAACATAGAAAATATTCGGGAAATACGTATTTACGGTAATGGGGGTTACACCCATTCCACAGGTTCGAAGCATACAAACACTTTCTTTTAGACCTAAATGGTGCACTTTATAGATCATGTACTCGGCAACAGTAATCACTATTAACCTTGCGGTGTACGTACGGTACTTTGGTAACGATACGATACAAGATAGATTGGGTAACCGTCGTAATCAGCAACCAATCAATAAAACACTAGCCGGTAACATTGTTTAGGAAAACACGAGCCCCTCCTCCGAGTACAGTCTCTACATTATTCACTACTTAATTCACTCTTAAACCCCGGCTTGTTAACAATTCTTTATTCAACCAATATGCAATAACGGTTGGCAATATTACGATAACAATAGGACAACGATGTCAAAGGGAAAATGACAAGACGATTAATAGGGAACAGAAGGATGATTACAGTACAACACTAAGATCATGCAATGCAATTCATACAATTCAATGCATCAATACAACAATATGGATTCGATTATATATTATCAAACATGAAAACTCAACTCTGTTCAATAATAGGTTACTGTACCAAAATTGGATTTTCCGCTGCTACAGAACAGAAAATGTGGATCGGTCGGAAGTTTCAGAAAGTAGACTTCCTCCCGTTTCCAACGCATATTTAAAGTCAATGTTCCGATAACAATAGCTAGGTTAATTACAAGGTTCTTTACAGATTACTGATTCTGGCTCGTTATTGATGTCAATTAGTTACAGTTATAAAATCATTAAATATTCAATTTAAAAATCAGTAAAAATAATTATCATGACCCTAAGCATGTTAACTATCAATCTGAAATTTATCATGGTGATATTTGATCATTAGTTCATCTATTTAATCAATTTAATATGGTATAGTCATGAATCAGAAAATTCTGAGAATAAAATGCAGCAGTAGTAAAATAATCATAACTCATGCAATATAAGTCGGAATTTAATAATTTTTAGTGTTCTGGAAACTAGACACATGGGGCTACATTTCATATTCAGAAAGTTATGGGTTTTGATGATTGTATCTAGGTCGAAACAACCTAACAATGTGCAGGTTAGCAGTAATTTACAGGGTCTCCATATATTTTTCATGAATAAAATGACCTAAACATTTAGACGATGAGTTAGGGGTTGACAACTTAAAGCACAGCAAGCTATGTCTATATGAACGTTGTATTAAGATGAATAATATCCACAATCTTACCAATCAAAATCAACCAATACACCAACAACAATCATACGAACAATAAAACTAGCATATGATTCTACAATAATTCGTGTTGTGCCATGACATGATTCACAATATCAATCCCTACTCATATATACAATAAATAACTACATGAATGCATGCAAGATCTATATAAATCGGAGACGAATGGACGGCATGAAGTCAAGATTACTATGTGGATTTGCTCGTATAAATCCGTAGTATCCCGACAATAGATAACAATAGACGATATACGGTAATCACTATTGATTTACTTGCGGGATGCAATAAATATTCTCGAATACGATACAATAACAATTCGAGAGTGAGACGACTTTCCTTAATGACGATTAGATCTGAAGTAATTGAATAACGGGATTAGGATCCCGGGGCAACACGTGCACTATACGTGTAAAAGAGATACACAGCAACACAGCGAGACCGATCGGCAACACAGCAACACAAAGCACAAGGGGGCAGTAGTAAGACGACAACTGGCGGTGTGCTTGGCGCTCAGGTGGGGCGCTGTCGGGGGTCAACGGGGCTGGCTCGATGGAGACAGGGATGGCAGTGGGGTGCTGAGGTGCTCAGGGTCGACTAGGCTGTGGAGGGACAGCGGTCGACGTGGGTGCTGTCGAAGGGTTATACGGAGGTTGGAGGGTGGCAAGGTCAAGCAGGAGAGATGAAGGGCAGTGACTGAAGGTGGTGGCGATGGGTTCGAGCGGATCAGAGGACGAGGATAGGGGTGAGATGGCGGTAGGCGAGGATGGTGCACATCGGGGGCGATGGGGGTTGAGGAGGCTCGACAACAATGATGGTGGGTTCTTGAGGTCGAGCAGGGAGGCGGTGGAGGGCAGCTTGACAGGGATCTGATGGCTTCAGTAAGAGGCAGAGGAAGAAAGGTTGGGGAAGAGATGAGGGTGACGGTTGTGTATAATAGGGGTGATTAGGTTTTGATTAGGAATAGGGTGATAATTAGTATATATAGAGAGAATTAGGGTTAAGTTGAGTTAACGGGTAGTAGGTAGTGGGTTTAGAATCCAAAAGAAAGATTATAGGGTTTTGGGTTCAATAAGAAGGCTATTGGGTTAGATCAAATAGGTTAAATGCGAAGCCAAAAATAAGGTAATTGCCAATCCAACCAATAGATTATTATGAAAAATAATCCAACAAGGGAGAACAAATAAATCAAGAAATATTAAATTCAAATTGAAAATAACAAGAATCGGAAGAAAAAAAAAGTTAAATGGAGATCAAAGACAGATCATGAACAATACTAGAGCCAGATTTATTTGAGCCGATAAAAGAAAGATAGGATCTACTCCAAATTACAAATAGATTACAATGAATAATAAAAAGGAAAATATGGAAATGGGAGTTACAATCCTACCCACCTTACAATAAAATTTCGTCCTCGAAATTTACTCAAGTAGAAATAGGAAAACCCCAAAGAAAGGAAAATAATTACACAAAAAGATGGGGAAACTTCTTCTGAATCTCATCCTCAAGCTCCCAAGTTGACTCACCCGGCGAGTGAGGATTCCAAGCAACCCGAACCAATCTGATGACCTTGTTCTTCAAAACTTTCTCCCGTCGGTCCAAGATCGAAACCGGATGGATCTCACAGGACAAATCGGGCTGAACAGACAGCTCAGAGTAATCGATAACATGACTGGCATCCCTGATATACCGAAACATGGAAAACATCATGCACGTCAAATAGAGCCGGCAGCAACGCGAGTCTATAGGCCACCTTGCCTACTCGCTCCACAACATCAAACGGCCCAATGAACCTAGGGCTTAGCTTGACCCCGCCTCCAAACCGGATAACACCCTTCCATGGTGATATCTTGAGGAACACATGATCACCCACTTTGAATTTCAATGGCCTCCTATGAACATCTGCCCATTTTCTTTGTCTGTCCTGGGCTGCCTATAAATGCTTCCTGATCTGGGTCACTACATCAACAGTCCGCGTGATCAACTCTGGCCCTAAAATCTTCATCTCACCAATGTCAACCCAGCACACTAGTGATCTATACTTTCGACCATACAAAGTCTCGTACATAGTTGCCTTAAGAGTTGCTTGGTAGCTATTATTGTACGAAAACTCCACCAAGTGTAGATGATCTTCCCATTCTCCAAACTGCAGAACACAGGACCTCAACATATCTTCCAATGTCTGAATGGTCCTCTCTGATTGCCCATCCGTCTGTGGATGAAATGCAGTACTGTAGTTCAGTTTGCTCCCAAGGTTGCCTTGAAGACTTTCCCAGAATTGAGATCTGAACATAGTGTCTCTGCCTGACATAATACTGACAGAGACCCCATGCAATCTAACAATCTTCTGCATATACTTCTCTTCAAGGCTCTCTGTAGACTGACCCACTCTAAAGGGAATAAAATGAGCACTCTTCATCAACCGATCCATAATTACCCAGATGGCATTGTGACCCATGGGACTTCTCGGCAAAGCAGTCATAAAGTCCATTGTGATGTTCTCCCATTTCCACTCCGGAATAGGAAGAGGTTGAAGAAACCCAGCAGTTCTCTGATGTTCTGCCTTCACCTGCTGGTAGATCAAACATTGCGAAACAAATCTCGCCATAGCTCTCTTCATACCATGCCACTAGAAATGCAACTTCAGATCCCGATACATCTTTGTAACACCGGGATGAATAGAATATGACGAGCGATGAGCTTTCTCGAGTAGCTTCTGCCTGACTTCCCCCTTCAAAACACATAGGCGGGCCCAAAGCGGAGAGATCCATCCTCATGAATAACCAAATCAGTCCTTAAACCTGCTTCGACTTCAACTCGAAACTTCTGCAACTGCTCATCATTTGACTGTGCCTCTTTAATCTGTTCCACCAATGGCGAATGTAGCTGAAGCATCATACAACTCTGCTCGGTACCAAGCAAAATCACCTCCAAATCTAATCTTCTCATAGCTTTCAAATGCTCCTTCTGCTCAGTAAGAACCATAGCAACCGGCCTTCTGCTCAAAGCATCAGGTACCAAATTTATCTTACCATGATGATATTGCAATCTAATATCATAGTCGGCCATCAGTTCCAACCATCGCCTCTGCCTCATATTCAGCTCCTTCTGAGTGAATACGTACTTGAGACTGTTGTGGTCAGTGAAAATCTCCACTCAGTCTCCAAGTAAGTAATGCCTCCAAAGCTTCATGCCAAAAATCACAGCTGCAAGCTCCAAGTCATGTATAGGATAATTCTTCTCATATGGCCTCAATTGCCTAGAAGCATATGTGACAACCTTGTCTCGCTGCATCAGAACAGCACCCAAACCTCTGCCTGAAGCATCACAGTGAACTACGAAACCTCCTGATCTGGTATGGTTAACACAGGTGTTGATGTCAACCGATTCTTCAACTCAGCGAAGGCTTCATCACAAGACTCATCCCACACAAACTTCTGAGCTTTCCCAGTTAACTTGGTCAATGGCTTGGCAATCTTCAAAAATCCTGAACAAACTTCATGTAGTAACCTGCTAGCCCAAGGAAACTACGAACTTCAGATACTGACTTTGACGTCGGCCAATCCTTAACTGTAGTGATCTTGGATGGATCGACAAAAACTCCATCTCTGAAAATAATATGCCCTAGAAAGGCAACCCGGTCCAACCAAAATTCTCACTTGCTAAGCTTCCCATACAACTGATGTTCCCTCAACGTAAGCAAGACCACTCTCAAGTGCTCAACATGCTCATCACGACTCCGATAATACACCAGGATATCATCGATGAACACCACAACAAACTTTTCCAAGAAAGGAGAGAAGACCCGATTCATCAAGCTCATGAACACAGCCGGAGTATTAGTAACTCCGAAAGGCATTACCAAGAATTCATAGTGACCATATCTTGTACGAAAGGCAGTCTTCTGTATATCCTCAGCTGTCACCTTGACCTTATGGTAACCAGAACGAAGATCCAACTTCAAGAATACAGAGGCACCTTCCAATTGGTCGAATAGGTCATCAACCCTTGACAACAGATATTGATTCTTCACTGTGACAATGTTCAGCTCACGATAGTCGATGCACAACCTGCGACTACCATCCTTCTTGTTGACAAATAGTACTGGAGCTCCCCAAAGCGAAACACTCAGCCTGATGAAACCTTTATTCAGCAACTCCTGAATCTGTTCCTTCAACTCAGCCAATTTGACTGGCGCCATCCGGTATGGGCTCTTAGAGATAGGAGTTGTACCCGGCTGAACATCAATCCCGAACACAACTTCTCAGTCTGGCGGTAGTCCTGGCAAATCTTCCAGGAACACATCAAGAAACTCTCACACAACCAAAGGTGCGACAATGCCATCAGCATCCACCTCCAGCATTACTCTGGTTTCAAGACTTGCCAACTTCTTCACACGACCAAGCGATATTTCACCGGTGTGGAATTCAAATTCCTGGGGGTTTGGTATTCGAAACACCACATTCTTCTTACGGAAGTCAATCACAGCATGAGTAATACCAAGCCAATCCATCCCCAAAATAACATCAAAACCAGAATTGTTGATGACAATCAAATCGGCTTCAAAATCAACACTTCCAATAACCAAAGGGCTCTACTCACAGATTTGAGAGCACACAATGGTACGCCACCTGTAGTGATGTTCTAAGCTGCTGAAATCTCACTACAGACCAAACGGTGCAAGTCGACAAAGCGGGAAAGAAACAAAGGAATGAGTTGCCCCGGAGTCAAAGAGAACATGGGCGAAAAAGGAGTGAACAAGGATAATGCCTAGCAAGAAGTTAAAGATGAGAACAAAAATATGCAGAAAGCAAAATGCAAGAAACAGACATGGATGGAAGGATAACAGGATAAAGCAATATAATAGAATAATCTACCTCTGAGTTAGACATGGATGGGAGGACAAGATAGCAAAGAAAATCAAAATAAAACACAACTAAAGATATACCTACAATAATGCCCAAAGTGGCCTTGGCATCCTCTGCAGTCAGATTACAGACCTGGCCATGACCTCCAGAAGGACCTCCTCTAGGAGCGGTTCTCCTCTGATCGAAAATCTGCCTCTGAGGTGGGAGTGGTGGTCTGCCCTGACCACGAGCAAGCGCTCCCTGTGGAGTGGAACCTCCAACTGGTGTAAGGGTCTAGCCCTTGAGGAATCACGAACCAGGTGGTCATTACTTCCACAGAAGGCACTGGCGATTGGCTATCCTGCAGTCCTTGCACATATGACCAACCTTGTGGCAGTAATCAGAAGTCTAACTTAACCATTGAGCGGCAGCAAACCGAGTGCAGGTACAGCAGGTTTCCTGTTGGCAGCTTCAAAAGCCACCCTCATCAGTTTATTGTGCTCATGTTGCATCTACATCATCTGGTGCATCATCTGTGCAACAGTAGGCTCCTCCAACTAATCATCCCCAATTCAGGAGGACGAAGCACCCTTTCTAGCCATTGTCCGCAATAAGAAATCAAATGGTTAGCATCTAGATTATAAGTTGGTTATCAATTATCGATGTGATTCACGTGTTGTTAATATTGTTGAGTCAAACTAGTTAAATCCAAACCGGACTAATATATCAGCCAAGGCCAAACTTCCATATGCAAGGAGTATGAAAAGCAGCCTGTATGCAAGTGGTGATCCTGACACCATGAATGTTACATATTTTGGGACAATGAAATATAAAGTAAAACTGAGGTCAATACATATTTCAAGTGTGTAATTGATATACCCTTTTGTTGTAGGAGACTAGGCATGATATGTATAGGGCCGCCCACACCTTGAGGCCGGTGAGGCGGCCGCCTCAGGCCCCCCCTTTTTTTGTAATTTCAGGGGCCTCCAAATTTGTATTCTCCTTGTAAATATAGGCACGTATTTTGCGCATAAAAAATTATATCGTTATTAGGGTCCTCAAAAATAATTATTTGGGCCTTGTGCCTCGGGCCCCCGGGAACTCAGGGCCAGGCCCTGGATATGTATGTTAGGAATTTGGCGTACACCCAACAATGTATAGGTTTAGAGTGACGGTTAAAAGAAGGTTATGCGGATATCATTTTTTTATTTACTCTAATGATCTATGTGGGAAGAAAAAAAATTCAAAGTGTATGCATTTTAGAATCCGTTCAGATCTTCGCAAACTTGTGTTATGTTTTGTTCAATATTGTGGAATTTTCCTAGGAATGTATTGTGGTTGCAAATATGTGAAATCTGATAATGGATTTGCTTTTCTATTGTAATCCATATGCTTTTGCATGAACCCTCTGCTATTGTAATGTAGTATATTGGCATTGTTCTTCAGATGTATTTCAATGCATCAAGAGTTCAACATCTATATGCATATTTAAATTTATTGCTGTTGTTATACAAGAACAGGCAGCAGGAGGAGAGGAGAATGAACGCATGTGGTGCTTAGAAGCGTCAGAACCTTTTCGGTTAGTGTTAGGATGTGGTTCATATTAGAAGAAGATACGATGAAACACGAAGGTCGAAACATCGAAGAGAGTAGAAGCAAAACAAAGCAGCAACAACAGGGTCATAAACTAGTACGGTTGATTGGTCAGTCGACCGTACACTCGACCTCATGATGTACATGGTCTGGCTGAGGGAGGGACAGTCGACCGCAACTTTGGTGCAGTCGACCGACTGCGGCACTGTGTTATTTTGGACCTCGATTTGTTAGGCTGTTTCTGGCCAGTCTTCAACTCCGAGTCAGATCGTACAACTAATATTCATTTACTTCTTCTACAGGATATATTGGACAACTGAGAATCAAGATTAACCTAGGATTCTCTCTATTCTTCTTCTATATATTGTAATCATCTCCAATATGAGAGGTGAAGTACTTCATTGATTATTTTCTCTATTGCAAAAAGAGGTTTGAAAGAGATAGTTCTTGATGAGTGCATTTAATTTCTTGTATTGAGTAAATCATTAGCTCTTTGTAATCTCTCCTAGTTAAATATAATATCTCCCTACATTTTCCATATGATTTAATCGAAAGCTTACCAGGATAAATACTCGTTGTTTTTGTGTTTGAATTGGTGGATCTATTTTGTTTGGTTTTTCAATTGGTTCGTTTCATCTACTTCGACATCCTCATTGCTCTAATTAGTTCTGCTGCGTCTCCAGGGTATTTATAGAGACCCCCATCCCAACAGTTAGATCTATGTACATGAGACTTAACGATGGAGAGCGCAGAAGCAAGAGTTATATGAAGGACCAAGGAACCGACTAAAGTGGGAGCTTTCTTATGGTTGGCTTAGCAGCTAACAACTCAATCCTTCCCAAAGAGAACCTTAAAATTCGTAACTTAATCACGGATACTAGATGTCCTAGATGGAACCTAGCGATTGAAGACACGAATCACATCCTCTTCTCATGTCCTCGAGCTACGTTGACCTGGAAAGTTGTTTGTTTAGGGTTTGGTGTTATGGACTGTCCTTATTTATGCCTTGAGTTTTGGGGTCCTTGGAGAGAGAGAGAACAATTAGAAAGCAAAACAGAATAGCGTGGGATATCACGAGGGCAGCTGTCTTGTAGAGCCTTTGGGTAGATCGAAATGAATCTTGTTTCCACAATAATTTGAGTAGATTACCTGTTTTGATGCATGAAATTCTTGCTCTCATTGATTACTGCAAGAAACGCCTGCTTGGAGGGCGAGGAGTAGGCGTGTGCTGGAAGAGATGTGGGAGGCAGAGGATGCGTGTTGAGTTTTGGCTTCTCCGTTGATGATGTCTAGTACTTTGATTGCTCATATTACGGCGATTTGAGTGATTAATTGTACTATTCTAGTATCACTTGTAGTTGCTCATGTAATAGGTTTTTAGTGCTGGACTAATTTTGTAGTAGATTGTATTTTAATTGTAACCGGCTTCATCCTAGGTGGATCTTTGTTTTGTTAATTCATTAATGAAACTGATCACAATTATGTCACCTTATTATCAAAACATAACAAAAACAATGCCTCAAGATCCATCATTGATATTCAGCTATATCTCACTACATTAAACAATCAAAATTTGCTTGCAGGATTGGATTTTTGATCATTTGTGAGTGATCCAAACAGATGTTTCATGCTAAAGAACAGTACTCATAACATATAGCTAGAAAATTAATTGGAATAATAGTAACCATTCAGAAAAACAGATTACATTCAACGAATTGTTTACAACAAACCAGTTGTTGGTACCAAAACATTAAATCAAATTTCCATTTGAACTGTAAGAGGTGGAACTCAAGCTTTTCCTCAATTTAAACTAATATTTCAATAAATTTCCAAGCAACAGTAGTTATTCCCTTCAACATTTCAATTGCTGATTTTTTTCCCACTAACTTCTTGTCTCTAAAACCCAAGTTCTTCCTGCATTTCACTCCCATCATGCATTTGTGTTGGAATTTAATATACATTTAAAATACTTATTTTATTTTTTATTGTCAACAATATCTTGTGGTTCAATGGTTACAGTTTTGGACCCACATGAGATTGGAGGATCAATTCCTATCTTCCACATAGGACCCACATGAGATTGGAGGATCAATTCCTATCTTCCACATATTATATATATATATATATATATATATATATATATATATATATATCTTTGACCGGGTCGGGTTTCTTGAATTTTTTTTTAAGGAAACGTTTTTATCTTCTTTGATTCTAAAACGAGGATTTCTGTTAAACAGGAAATGTAGAGAAAAACATAATATCTTCCTCCTTTTAGTTATAGAGCGATTCCTTTTCTTTTAGGGTGCAAGTTGGTACGTATTGCCACTGGAGTATTAGGCAACACTGTAAACAGAAACTCGTTGTAACCTGGGGGGGTATTTGGTGATCAACAATTCATCTTCAGAATCGGTCGAATAACTTCTTTAAAAAAGTGCAATCTGCGCCTTGAGTCGTTCTCACACTTTATTCCTGTTGCAGTCAAAGCCGATCAATTCAATCCATTTCAGAACCATACGGTACTTTCAGAAGGTTGATTTGGGGTATTCAGGTTTACTAATTATTATTTCAACAATTTCACTCTTCACTCCCATCAGATCATAAACCTTCTCCTTTAATTGCAAAATTTTGTTTCCATTTCTATCAATCTAGCATCTCAAATTTCATCCATCCGCATTAAGAACTTGCAATCATCAGTCCTTCACTATAGTCATTCAATAAAATACCAACCATTATTGCTGGTCTTTTTTGGCCATTTTAACTTCAGTTGTTGGATTATGACTTTTTCTTTTGATCAATAGTTCATGCGAGTGTCTCACTATCTACCTTACAAAATAACAATGATATGGTATAAATTACGTGGCCCCATATGGGCCATCAGATTTTCTCAGATCCCGCTCTTCTATGATCATCAGGTCAAACAGGTCCAATGGGCTTCAACCAGCTCAGGTCCACAAACAAACGGGTCCAACTCTGCCCATTAGGGTCTCACACCCGTTTACCCCTGCCTATAAATATCAGCCTCCCTCCCCACTTTCAAAGGTAATCAATCTTTCTCCACCTAAAACCTAGCTACTATTGCTTTCTCAGTGACTGATTAGATCGTCGGAGGGCCTGTCTCCGAGAAATCTCCCGGGATTTCTAGGCATTGTGCAGGTATCAAGATCCGAGCCGAGCACCCAGCCTCTACCTCTCTCCTGCTACTCCCAAGCCGGTCCTAAAGCCGAGGATCGGATCAACTTCAGTGTCGCGCCTTCCGCTTCACAAATTACACGAACTCACACATGTTGCCCTAGCATCTGGTTGACGCCGTCTGTGGGAATCGCGACACTGACACCAGTCCGACCCCGTCCGGGGATGTCACCTCGAAGCCAGACTTTCCCATGGCTCCCAAAGCCAGAAAAGCTTTCACCTCTGGACGTCGTCCAGGTCCTCCTCCCTCTCATAGCCATGCGAACGCCCACGACCCTCATCAACCTCGACCGAATTGTATGGAAGGACCCGAACCGAGCCCTTCACGCTCGGTCGCTACTCCCGACTTAAGGCATGTAATCCAGAAACGGCAGATCAGCCGATCTAGGGGAGGGGCCGCTTCCGACTCGGTCTCGAACCATGGCAGACTGCTGACCCAAGAACAGAAACCAAGGCACAACAACTCTCCCCGAGGAACTCCACCCTCGCATGGCCCTGTAGAGCAGACCCTAGTCACGAGGGTCGAGTTTCAAAATTTTAGGAACGAGGTACTCCGGGCTATCCGAGGCGGTCCCAGGACTGAGGCGCGCAACAACTCCTACCCTCAGCTAGAAGCCCAGGTCAGTGAATCTCACGGTTCGAACTGCCCATTGGAACAAGATGATGTCGTCCCACGACGCCTCCAGGAGATGGAGAACCGCATCGCCCATTTCGGCGATGGCAGGCCGTTACCTGGTCATGGGTACATGCCGAACCGACCCCCATTCTCCACTCAAATCTTGGAGGCTGAGATCCCCAAAAATTTCAGGCCTCCCCAATTTGAGGCCTACAACGGTGAGGGCGATCCCGCTGATCACATGGAAGGGTTCAAAACCCTCATGCTGATTCACAGCACCCCGGATCCTCTCCTGTGCTGCGCCTTCTCGACCACCCTGCTTGGTCCAGCTCGGGAATGGTTCTCAAAGCTTACCCCCGGCTTGGTCTTCTCGTTCGACCAGCTAGAAGCAAGCTTTCTAGCCCACTTCGTGACCTGCAAAAAGGTCGAGAAGATGAACGCGTCACTTCTCGACTCAAACAGAAGGAAGGGGAACCACTCCGCAAATTCATTCGGAGGTTCACCACCGAGGTGAGGTCGGTCTCCTCTCTCGACGCGGGCGTCGCTTCCGCAGCTTTCCAGCACAATGTCCGTCACGGCCAGCTGAAGGCCTCCTTAGCCAAGAAACCACCCATCAACTTCCCTGACCTCCTCAACAGGATCGAGCAGTACATTCGGGTCGAGGTGGCTCTACACCCTGAGGGCATCAAAAAAGCTATGGCCAAAGGGGAACGCAAAGCGAACAACACCGAGCTCGCCAAAAAGCCACAAAAGACGTGTCTGGTCAGAAGAGGCCCCCTCCGGTCCCCCACTTTGAAAAATATATGCCGCTGACCCAGAACGTGTCAGTCATCCTCTTAGAGATCGAGGACAAAGGGATCGTCTGAATCCCTCCCTGACTGACCAACAACAAAAAATGGGACCAGAGGTTCTATTGATGGTTTCACTGGGACCATGGGCACGAGACGAACAACTGTCATGCCCTTAAAGACGAGATAGAGGCCCTCATCCAGTGAGGGTATCTAAGGAAATTCACCTGAACTAACCCGAGAGACCGGAAGATGTAATGCCCCGATTTTCATTTAATGAAAATTATTTTATTTTGCACGTAGTGTGCACATACAATATTTTGGTAATATTAAATGTTATGATTATTTTCTTCATGATGAGTATAGATATTTATATATGTGCTCTTTAATTATTTTTATATAAAGGCCCTTTTTCAAATAGACCGAAAGCCTTTCTTTTTAAAAAAGCCCAAATTTAATTCAATTTATTATCTTTTTTATAATTATTATTTTGGCTCATAAACTAAAGCCCATGAGCTATTTTGTTTTTTTAAATACAACTTGTAATGTAGAATACAATTTAAAGATTTTTTATATATATTGTACAAATTTTTAGATGGAGACCAAGTTGCATACACGTGCACTACACATACACGTGCAATATGCACAATGCTAGGCCGGTTGTGATCTTGGAGGGAAATGAAAATTTCAATTGGGATCATGGTGGTGGTGGTTACTTGATCATGGGTGGTTAGTGTAACTCCTCCTTAAATCTTAGTCATTTGTTCCTAACTCCTACTTCAATCTTAGCCATCCATTCTCCTATTTTTTTTGTATAAATACCCCCCCCCCCCTTTGGCTAGTATTCTTGTGCTAATTAATTCCTCCAAACCTATAGTTCAAAATAAAATTATCTAGTAGTTAGTAAGTGAGTAAAAGATTGAGAGTGTGTGGGAGAATTGTGCTTGCATCAATCAAGAGGAGAGGCCGGTTTTTTCATCAAAGGGAGTGCTCGGTTTTTGGTGTGCTTGAGGCTCGGGTGCGCGCTTCTAGGAGGAGGATCGTTCGTTTGCAAGGACATTCGTTTAGGAGGTTGCTAGTTGTATTTCTCTCCAACTAAGGTGGGTAAATTTTCCATGTTTCTAATTAGGAATGCATGCTAGATTTGAATGGGAAGAATGATGCATGAAAAAGATTAAGAATGAGTACACATTTAATTGGAAAAATGATCTATTGATTTGTTGAAATGTTGATATGAAATTGTATGTGGTTCCATTAGTAAAGTCTAAATTTTGTGTGAATTGAATATGGCCATGGATTGCTTGCGGAAAATCTCATTATCTACATCAAGAATTATACACAAAAGTTAGTAGATTAACAATGCTACTTTATGTGTTTAAATGAATCTTTGTGTTTTATTGAAATGAATGAATTAAAATATAGATTTGTATGTTTGGTAAATGATTAAAAACATGAAATTAATATGAAGTTTGCTAATAAAGAGATTAGTGATATTAATTGTTAAGAAATGTCGAAAAAGAAGGAATGTGGTAGTGATAATTTAGAACTCGAATTAATTGTATGAAAAACATGTATTAATTATTGAGAAAAATTATTTTCTATATACTGGAGTATAATTTATGATGGTATTAGTCAATCTGGAAATTTACAGAAATTTTATAAAAGCAAAATGAAATGAGGACTTGTTGAATATCGAAATGTTTTAAATAACAGAGAGAACTGTTTTAAATAGACTTCGAGTTGCACTAGTGACACCCGAGCGCATAGCTCAAGTGGTTGGGATGACCCTAGTTCGCTACAGTGGGTTTTCGGGTCTCAGGTTGCTGGTTCGAATCCCCTAGTCACCATACTTTTGTTTCATTTTTTTTTTAAATATAAGAACTACAGCCGAGAGCATTAGATGCTCCCAGCGCCTTCTTCTAACGCGTACAGCGTTCGGCCTAGTGGTCGGTGCCCTTGGTTGTTTTCCCTATGGTTGCGGGTTCGATCCGTGGCTTCGGTTGGTATTTAATTTGGGGGGAAAAACATTTTTTTCGGGGATTTTGATGATTTAAAAAATATGAGAAAAATATGGTTATTATCCTAAAATTTTGTGGGACTTGTGAAAAATAATTTGAGGATTATCTGCATTAAATGAAGTATGTTTTGAAAATAAAATGTATAAATTAAAATTATAGTTATACACTTGTATGTTATAAAAGTTGCACTTTGCAAAAGGACTTGAAATAAAATGTTAGGAAAGAAGTGAAATAAAGATAGAAATTATATTATGTGATGGATGTGAATTATTCTCATTGGAGAATAGTGTGAAAAATATGAAATGTGAATATTCATTTAGTGATGTGATTTCAATGTGAAATTGATATTTGATGAAGTATATGATTCCATGTATGGCTATGGACTTATGAATAAATTAGAGATCATGCTTTTGAAAAAAAAAATCTGTTATGATTATGAAAATGAACTTATGAGCTGGAAACGCTCAATTTTGGAAATTGTGAATTGGAATTGAAACAAAAGAGTAGCTAAGTCTCCCCCGGCAATTGCGAAGAAATGAAATGAAATTTGAAATGGAAGACCAAGGTTGGTCATGTTTGAATGAATGAATAAGTCCGGTTTAGTGGAGAGGCTAACTCTAGTGCTTTGATTTTGTTCATGATTCTATAGAATTAAGGATTAGTTACATAGTGAAGAGGTGATGAAAGTAAGAGAAAAACATTGAGTATGAGGGCCATTGGATTGTCGGCGAGAGCGTATCCCAGGATGTCCCATGATGAGTCATGATAGGGCGTGGATACTGCTCCAGAGTACCGTCCCGGTGGCGACGCTCGTGGGGTGTTTGAAGACTGGGGGTGGTGTCATGTCTATGGTAGGAGCTGAATTACCACAGGATGCCTGCATGATAAGTCATGTGTCAGTGCGTTGGGATTCCCTCCAGGGTGCCTAGACATGAGTTCGTATGTCAGAAAACATCTAGGATACTTACCGTAGTTACAGTAGTAGATTAAGTCATGACGAGGGATTGAACCCTACAAAGATGAAGAACGATTAAGGGCTTGCCCTCGGACCTATGTAGTATGGGATGCATAGAATCCGAACAAGTGTGCATTAGTGTCATATAATATAAACAACTGCATTAAGGACTAAGTGCACAATCACAACACGACATCAATATGGTATTCCCTTTAGTTTGATATGTGACAAGTTTGTGTTCGTTAAATATGAAAAATGAGTTATACTATTTCCGGCATAGAGAGGATGGCCGTGTATAATGTTCGTCGGTTGAATAAACTGGCGTACCCACAGTTTTGTATGCAGGATAAATGACATGATAAAGGTTAAAGAGGAACAGATGCTTAAAGATTATTCAATGTTGTTGTACATTTATTTAATTGTTGTAAATTTTACTTCCGCTGTGCAATATAAAGTGTAAAGTTTTATATAAACTCTGATTGTCTTCACCCATCTAATGCGTTAGTCGCCAAGACTCACTTGGCGTTGGGCGATCTGTAAAGTGAAAAGTTCAAATTTCCTTGTAAAATTGTACTAAATGAAGTGGAAAGATTCTGTAGAACTCTCGAATTCAGTTGTATTTGGGATTCGGGGCGTTACAGAGGGATTAGAGGAATCCGAGGCCTTCTCCTTGAACGGTTAGCAAGCAACCCGACCGAGATCCTGAGCCCAAAGAGATGGGGGGGGCAGGCCATCCTACACTGTGTCCACGGCGGGCCCATGGGAGGAGATTCCGAAACCTCCTACAAGGCCTTCTTGCGGGAGGTAAGCTTGGTCCACGGCCAACCGCCCTTAGGATTTAGTAGCAGGCCATCTCCTTCTCAGGAGAAGACCTGGAGGGCGTCCGACTCCCGCATTGCGAAGCTCTTGTCATTAGCCTCAGCATGGCCAACCATGAGGTCCGGCGTATTTTCGTGACAACAGTAGCTTGGTCAACATCCTCTTCCTGGCCGCTTTTGAAAGCCTCAAGCTCTCCCACAAAAGGTTAAACCAGCAGAGTGCACGGTCCATGGATTTTCTGGCGTCCCCGTCCAGATCGAAGGTATTGTCATGCTTAACATAACGGCCGGCACGGCCCCGCCCCTCCGGACCGAAGCAATGTACTTCATGGTGGTCAATGTCAAGGCTGCTTATAATTCCATCCTCTGCAGACCCGGCCTTTGCAACCTCCAGGCGGTCCCTTCCACCTACCACTTAAAGCTCAAGTTTCCCACCGTTCACGTGGTGGGTGTTGTGCAAGGTAATCAAGAATCAACACGTTCGTGCTACATGACTGCAGTGGGGGCGGCGTCTTTCCCCTCGACGCGGTGAACTCCATTCCGAGCAAGGCTCGGAACTCGTAGATGTGCTTGAGGAGGTCACTTTTTCCGAGGAAGAAACGTCCAAGTGGTTCCGGGTTAGCCAATCATTGGCCCTAGACCTAAAGCAGACGATCATTGAGTGCATCCATCGGAACTCCGACCTCTTCACCTGGACGTCGTCTGACATGCTGGGAATCTCTGAAGACATCATAATGCACCTACTGAGCGTCCGTTCGGAATCAAAGCCAGTCCAGCATAAGAGGCGTAAGTTCACCCCCGATAGACAACTGGTAGTAAGGAAGGAAGTCAGGCAAGCTCCTCTCGGCACGGTTCATTCAGGAGGTCAGCTACCCAGAGTAGCTGGCTAATGTGGTAATGGTGAAAAAGGCAAGTGACACATGGAGGATATGCATTGATTTCACAGACCTTAACAAGCCCTGTCCCAAAGATCCATTCCCGCTCCCGAACATCGATACCCTCATAGATGCGACAGTGAGGCACGAACTGCTGAGCTTCATGGATGCCTTTTCAGGCTATAACCCGATAAGAATGTTTCCTCTAGACATACCAAAAACCTGCCTTTGTGACCGACCAAGGCCTTTACTATTATCGAGTCATGCCATTCGGGCTGATGAACGTCGGTGCCACATATCAGAGGCTCGTCTACCGGGTCTTTAAATACCAGATTGGGCGAAACATGGAGGTGTATGTTGATGATATGCTCGTTAAGAGCCATTCGGGCCAAGATCACGTTGCCAACCTTGAAGAAGATTTCGGATCCTGCGATCTCACAATATGAGGCTTAACCCCTCCAAGTGCGCCTTTGGCATCTCTTCGGGGAGGTTCCTTGGGTTCATGGTGAGCCACCACGGCATCGAGGCAAATCTTGAAAAGATTCAAGCCATCCTCGATATGACTCCCCCTAGAAATACCAAGGAAGTACAAAGGCTCACGGGACGGTTGGCGGCCATCGGCCGGTTCCTCTCCAAATCTGGAAAGAAGTCGCTTCCATTCTTCAAAGCCCTCATAGAAGAAAAAAGCTTCAAGTGGGCGACCTACCAGCAAGAGGCCTTCGAGCCAGCTAAAAGCATACCTCGCTAACCCATCGCTCCTCAACAGGCTGTAGCCGGGTGAGCCCCTATTCCTATACCTGGCCACCACTGCACACGCGCTCAGCGCCGTGTTGGTCAGAGAGAAGGACGGGTCGCAAAAGCCCCTCTTGTATGTTAGCAAGGTCCTGCATGATGCGGAGGTCAGATACCCGAGGACGGAGAAAATCGCCTATGCACTGGTAATGGCAGTGCGGAAACTCCGACCCTTTTTTCAGGCCCACTCCATCTGCATTCTCACGGATCAGCCTCTCAAGGCAGTCCTTGATAAGCCCAAAAATTCCGGCCGCCTCACCAAATGGTCAATCGAGCTCAGTCTGCACGACATCAGCTACCACCCTCAGACAGAAATCAAAGGCCAAGCTCTCACCGAATTTATTACCGAATGTACCATCCCTGAGTCCTCGGAAGGAGGATGCCCCGGCCTGGGACGTCTATGTCGAAGGTTCGTCCTGTGAGGAAGGGAGTGGCGCTGGCGTCATCCTCAGAGGCCCCGACGACTTCGTCCTCCAGTATTCTCTTCGACTTAACTTCCTGGCAACAAACAACGGGGCAGAATATGAGGCTTTGATTGCAGCACTTACTCTAGCCTACTGGGTGGGGGCGAGGCAAATACGAGTCTTCAGTGACTCCCAGCTCGTGGTCAATCAGATCACCGGAGAGTACGAGGCCTGTAACCTCCGAATGACCCAGTACTTGACACATGTGAAGCAGCTCCTGCAGATCTTCGCACAGGCGGATGTTCGACGGATCCCAAGAGAACAAAACTGTCACGCCAAGTCCTTATCTAAACTCACGTCATCGTCCCTCGGACGACTAGACTGCACGATCCTAGTCGAGGTCCTCCTCAAACCGACCATCGAGGAGCCTGAAGTCTTCTGCCTCACCACCAGTGATTCCACTCCGACATGGATGAGCCACATACACAAATTCCTAACAAGTGGTGAGCTGCCACAGGACCTGGCTGAGGCACGAAGTATCCGGGTGCGCTCCGAGAGGTTCACCTTAATTGGGAACGTGCTCTTCAAACGCTCCTACACCAAGTCTGACGGGTGACCCTATCTGTAGCGCCCCGAATTTCTAACATAATAACTTAGAAAATACGTGGCACAATCCCAGCATCAACTTCAATGTAATAGTACACATAGCCCAAAAACACAAATAATTTTATTCCAACTTTTATTACAACAATCTTTTTCATATGCAGCGGAAATACAAACACCTTGAATTAAAGACATTCTTTTTACAACACTTCTCTTTACAAAAATTACACAAGGCTCTATTACATTACTTATAATCTCCAAAGCTAACTCAAGCGTACAAACCCCAAAACTCTAAGCAGCAACCTGCAACATATGAGGCTAGAGATGATTCCTAACCCCCAAACTAAAGGGGTCAGCCATAAATGGTGTGAGTGACATAAAAACAAACAACATAATTTAATCATAAGACATAAAGTTATCAACAACATGTATTACCAACAAGAATAAAGGAATGAGAAATAATAAATATGTAAAGCATGGAAACATCATAGAATGAAAACAACAAGTGAAGCTAGACTAAGTGTCAAGTGTAGGAAAACTGGAAAACACATGCATAAAACCATGTCAAGACAACATAAAGTCTATATGCGGACTCTCTAATGCATACTTGTCGAAGTCTATGCATCCCATTCTACATAGGTTCGGTGCAAGCCCTTAACGTCTTCACTTCATAGGGTTCAATCCCCCGCTATGCAACTAATCCTATCACGATGACTACTACGAGATAAAGATAAACTGTGAGAATTAGCCCATGCCTGATAATTCCGGAGATGGATCCCACATCTCAGGTATTTTACCTAGATAATTCCGGAGATCATCCCACATCTAGACATAGACACATCATCACATGAATACCCCATGTGCGTCGCCTCGACTTTGATAATTCCGGAGATCAATCCCACATCTCAAGCAATCTACTTGGATAATTCCGGAGATATATCTCACATCTCAGGTAATTTACCTGGATAATTCCGAAGATAAATCCCACATCTCACGATAGTTACTTGGATAATTCCGGAGATTAAATCCCACATCTAAAGCCATACTGAGGTGCATAACCCATGTTCCCGTTCATCATATCACCACTAGTGCCTGTCCTTATTATTTGTGGGTTATTAAATTACTTAACGAATCTCCTAGAGTAGTGTACCCTACTGGACTAAAATCAATACTGAATAACTGAAATGCCTTTACGGGCCTCAACAAAATAACTCAACACCGGTATACTAGGGTCACTCACCTCTAGAGACTCAAACTCAAAAAGTCTTAAACAACTTTCCACTGAACAAAATTAGCTCAACTGAATATCTCAAATCAAAAGCTTAACTGAAGACAAAGTATAGACTGAATTATCTGAAAACTAATCATTCGAAATAACACTAAAGTTTACAAAGATCCTTCAGTACCAGTCGACTTATACTGTGATAAGTCGACTGTCCAGAGGACAATTATCCAAAATTTCACAAAAATAATCTAAGTCATATAAGTCAACTTATAAGAGAATCGGTCGACTTACCCGAGGTAAATTCCAATAATTTCTCAAAATATATTCTAAGTATGTAAGTCGACTTAAAGGAGGTATAGGTCGACTGTCCAGACAAGAAACTGACATAATTTTACCCAGTGAGTTCTAAGTACACCAGTCGACTGACAAGGGTCTCAGTCGGCTGTCCAGATCGAATTTCAAAAGGCTAATGATACAACAGTAGGGTCTTACCAGTCGACTGATAGGTAGACCAGTCGGCTGTCGTCTTAAAGTTTTCATAATTTAGGTCTGAATACAATAATCAAAACTGAGGTTTCCTAAGGATTCATTGTTTATGGAAAAAGTTCGCATTTAGGCAAAATGACAAATCTCGAAGAATCTTCATTATGGATATATTATTCAAAACATCAAATATGTCAAAACTCACGTTCTCATGTTCTAGATCACTAATCCTTTCATTAGGGTTTCACAAGACTAAATTTCTTTCACAAATCTAAATCAAAATCTGATTTAATATATATAAGATCCAGGTGTTCACCATCCGAACATAATTATACTCAAATCTTAATCTTGTCTTTAGCAATACGATTTATAAATCAAAGATCTACAAATCATTCGTAGATTTCACTACATGGTACAACAATAATCATTAATCACATGGATCATACCACAATACAAGATCTATATCATTCACAACATCAATCAACAATATTGCCACTCGCATACATGGATCAACCATAAGACAAATTTATATCATTCACAAACAAAACAAAACGCACAATGTCACTCACATGAATCAAACAATAAAACAAATTTTATATCACTCACCTTTAATTGAGAAGATTCAACGAAAAGGTCTTCCTTTTGCTAGATCCAAACTTTCTCTTTCTCCACCAAAACAAATCTCCAAAATTCTGTATATTCTCAGCAATGACAGCTGCAAAGTCCTTTTAAATACAGGCCGGGATTGAGAGGAATTAGGGTTTTTGAAGTACTTTTGCAAAATAGTCCTCTTTCAATTTATTACTTCACATATATAACCTTTCTTAGTTAAAATAAGTTAAATAAATCAAAACTAAATAAAATCCTTTTACCACTAAGTTTTCCAACAACCCAGCACAGCCCAGAGATAAGAAAATTTCGGATTTACACTCAGGGTAGCGATTTTGCACAAAAACCCTCCCTTTTGTAATATTTGCAAATACCTCATAAAATATTCATAAAAATCCAGAAAAATCCGAAATAATATCTAATAATACATATTATATTTTCCAATCAAAATATTTGACTTTTACTTTCCAAAAAAACATTTGCACAAAGTTCTACATGAATTCCTTATTTGCAAAAACACCCTTCTTGACTAAATCTTCACCAAATCGACTTTAAATGAAATCTAAATATATTTAAATTTAAATGCTAACCATGGGAAACCAAAATATCAGTAAGAACGAATTTTCATAGTTTATTTAAGATCCAAATGACTTTTTACATAAAAGCCCATCTCTTTCGAGATTTTTGTAAAAATAGTTTCTTTATTCAGAAAAATTCCAAAATTTAGAATATACTCCATTGTAATTAGGAGAATCTACTAAAAATATAAAATTGGTTATTTTCACCAAAAGTATTCGCACGTGTTTCGCACGTGTAAAAAGATAAATCTTTAGAAAATATTTATTAAATCTCCAGAAAATCATTTTAATTCATTTTCAAATATTAAAAATAATATTTGAAAATACGGGGTTCTACACTATCTTCACTGCCTACCACCAGATGAGGCTAAGTACGCCCTGGAAGAACTGCACGAAGGGATCGGGGGATGTCATATGGGCAACAGGTTGCTGGCCCGAAAGCACTAAACCATGGCTACTACTGGCCAACATGCTCCAAGATGCTAAAAACCTCGTCCAAAGCTACAGCCCCTGCCAAAGGTTCTCCCCCATTAAACACTCACCCCAAGCCGAGCTGAAGTCGCTCGCCAGTCATACTCCCTTCGCCATGTGGGGAATGGACCTGGTCGGCCCCTTTCCACAAGCGACCGGCCAATGGCGATTCCTCATCGTGGCGGTGGACTACTTCACCAAGTGGGTCGAGGCGGAGCCCCTGGCTACGATCATCGAGCATCAGGCTCAACAATTCTTCTGGAAACACATAGTCTACCAATTCAAGATCCCGTGCGTGCTAGTCACCGATAACGGAACCCAGTTCGCCAGCAAAATTTTTTGAAAGTTTTGTGACGACCTCGGCATTCAGTAGCGCTTCTCGTCAATCTCTCATCCCCAACCGAACGGCCAAGCCAAAACACCAACCGTCAAATTATTGACGGTCTGAAAAAGCGGCTGGACCAATTTCCCAAAGGTTCGTGGGTCGAGGAATTGTCGCGTCCTCTAGTCACATCGGACTACTAAGAGAATTCCAACTGGCAAGTCCCCTTTCAATCTGGCATACGGGACCGAGGTGATCATCCCTCTGGAAGTCGGCCTCCAACTGCCGAGATACATGGGCTTCACAGAAGAATCAAACTCAAGTGACCTCAGGGCAAACCTGGACCTCATTGACGAGGTACGGGAAAGATCCAGCATCCGACGGGCCATTTACCGGCAACGGGTCGAGAGGCTCTACAACAAGAAAGTCCACCCAGCCAACATCAAGGAAGGGGACCTCGTGCTCCGAAAGATAGTAATCTCCTAGTCCACAGCCAGAGACAAGCTCGCCCCCAATTGGGAGGGCCCGTATAAAGTCTCTTAAGTGGTACGTCTCAGTACGTACCACCTTGAAGACCTGGGGGAAGGATGGTTAAGAGACCCTGGAACGCGGAGCACCTCATCAAATTTTAAGAGGGAAAGAGGGGAGAGTCCACTGTTGTAAGCACTATGCACTAATTCATTTGTAAGCAAATGGCTAGGGTACAAAAGCATCATATTTTGTTAAAAGTTCGTACAAATCACCCCCAAAATCCTCACAAGCTTGGACCTCTGACGCTCAGCATGTACCTCGAGTAAGGCACCTGCTTTCTCACAAGCTTGGACACCCGATGCTCGGCATGTACCTCGAGCAAGGCACCAGCTTTCTCCACAAGCTTGGATGCCCGATGCTCGGCATGTACCTTGAGCAAGGCACCCGCTTTCTCACAAGCTGGGGGGCTCAACGCTCGACATGTATAGAGAGCCACGCCCTATCTTTCTCACAAGCTATGGGGCTCGATGCTCGGCACGCACACGCTCACATGCTCGCCACTCGGTGTGGACTTCAAGCACCGATGGGGGATTCTACAATCCCTCAACTCCTAGCCCTCGGCTCGGACGTTACACACTCATGTCCTCGCCACTCGGCATGGACTTCGAGCACCTACGAGGGATTCTACAATCCCTCAACTCCTAGACCTCGGCTCGGACATCACACGCTTACGTCCTCTCCACTCAGCATGGACTTTGAGCTCCCACGGGGGATTCTACAATCCATCAACTCCTAGCCCTCGGCTCGGACGTCACACACTCATGTCCTCGCCACTCGGCATGGACTTCGAGCACCCACGAGGGATTCTACAATCCCCCAACTCCTAAACCTCGGCTCGGATGTCACACGCTCACGTCCTCTCCACTCAGCATGGACTTTGAGCTCCCACAGGGGGATTCTACAATCCCTCAACTCTTAGCCCTCGGCTCGGACTTCACATGCACACATCCTCGCCTCTCGATGTGGACTTCGAGCATCCATGAGGGACTCTACGAGCAAGGCACCCGCTTTCTCACAAGCTGGGGGGCTCGTCGCTTGACGTGTACAGCGAGCCACGCTCAAACTTTCTCACAAGCTATGGGGCTTGATGCTCAGCACACACACGCTCACTTCTTCTCCACTCGGCATGGACTTTGAGCTCCCACGGGGGATTCTACAATCCCCTAACTCCTAGCCCTCGGCTCAGACGTCACACGCTCATGTCCGTCGCTAGTCAACATGGACTTCGAGCATCTACGGGAGATTCTACAATCCCTCAACTCCTAGCCCTCGACTCGGACGTCACACGTACACGTCCTCGCCTCTCGGCATGGACTTCAAGCATCTGCGAGGGACTCTATAAGCATGGAACCAGCTTTCTCACAAGCTGGGGGGCTCGATGCTCGACGTGTGCAGCGAGCCATGCCTTAACTTTCTCACAATCTTTAGGGCTCGATGCTCGGCACGCACACGCTCACGTCCTTGCCACTCGGCGTGGACTTCGAACACTGACGGGAGATTCTACAATCCCTCAACTCCTAGCTCTCGGCTCGGATATCACATGCTCACATCCTCGCCACTCGGCATGGGCTTCAAGCCCTACAGGGGATTCTAAGATCCCTCAACCCCTTCGAGCACCTAAGGGGGTTTCATTAAAATTTTCCAAGTCCTAAACCTTTGGCCGGGACTTCGGCTAACCCCCCGACCCAAAATTTTTGCTTGGATTTACGACCCTCGCCCATGGTGAGAGCCACTAGGCCCCGAACCACGGAGAGACCCACCTTTCACCCGCTGGCAACTGGTGGTAAGCAACACTCATAGTCGTTACCCCCAATTATCAGAGGATGGTAGAGAGCCACCGGTCAGAGTTCTCGAACAAAAGCTTTATTTTGGGGGCACTCGCCTACGGCAAACGCCCCGAGCCCTGCCCTCCAAGATCAACCCCCTTTCCACTCGCTGGCAGCTAGGGATAAAGTGGCAATCATCGCCGTTACCCCTAATTGTCAGAGGGCGGTAGGAGAGCCTTCGGTGGCGAGGACTCACGATGAAGTGAGGAATAAACTAATAAGGGGGTGGGGGTTATATAGCCCTCAGGGGATGCGCATTAATGACGTGGGAAGTCAAAATGTCTAAATGGCCATTAATGTTCCTGGAAGACGAAACGTCCTCCATTACCAAGCTTTCAGGATCCCTCACTCTCGTTATCACCATTCGGCTCGAACCCCTCGCTCGGGTCAAACAATTTGAATCTTCCCTCAGAGATTGGATTTAATCACAGGACAAAAAGAGCCTTCAAAGCAAGACAATCGTCTTCTCATTATTATTTCATCCAAGGAAATTGCATCGTTACAAAGAGAAACTTCGTTACATTGATAAAACCTAGCCTAGGGCTCCTGTGTCAGAGCCACAGGATCAATACAGACGAGCTCTAGTCCAGCTCACCGAGTCGTCTCCTTCGTCGAGTCTCCCGGTTTCGCCAAGGTGGACACACTGGCGACTGAGCTATGCGCATCACAAGGCCTCGCCGAACCGATCCGTGGGGTTGGCAACGAAGCATCATCAAGGGGACGAGGGCCAGTAAATGAAACAGACCGGGACCCAGACATCCCGAGCATTATCTTGTACCGTTGCACCTCCAATACCTTCTCCGCAATAACTTCGCGAAGGAAGGACTCAAACGAAGGCCACTGAGCAGAGGTACTAGCCATCAAAAATGGAGCTCCAGTGGGGTCCAGGTCACGATCAGATAACAGCTTCTTGAATCGAGCCAACTCCAGGCTGAGCCCCTTAGACTTGTCCATGAAATATTTGACGGCAGCCTCACTGTCACGAACCTCCTTACGGTAGCGAGTCAAAGTAAACTCCATAGCCGAGATCTTACCTTTCAGTCGGCTTACCTCCGAGCCACCAAGGTCCCCCGCCGGGGTCACTGTCATCTGCCAAAAACAGAGAAATATCACTCCGAGCTAAAAACACTTGGCTAAAAAAAAATTCAAGCCAGAAATCCAAATTCATCCAAGTCAAGAGGTTCGGCCAAAACACTTTTTATTGCTCAAATACAAAAGTTTGGTGGCCAGTCCACTTTCGGCTATTACAAAAAGTGCAAACAAAAAAGAAAGGAGAAAAAGAAATAACCAGGTGTCACACCCCACTTCCCAAAAATACAAAACACAAGCCTGTGACATTGGCCCAACGAATGACTTGTGTCATCCATAAGCGGTTACCGATTCATCTCAACAATAATAACAATACAAAATAATTGCACATGCAATGATAACAACCACATGAACAATAATACTTGGAATAAAACAATATGAAATACTCAATTACAATAATCCAACATCTGGAAATAAATAACAATATCCGGGTCAAATCCCACAATACAAAAAAATAACAATGTTCAATAATTAAGTCTCCATAACAAAGCAATAATTTATTAAGCGGCGATGCTATCAATTCCTTCACCAATGTTGTTCTCCCAATCCATCAGGCAATTCTCCTTGATTACCTGTAAACTGTTCATCTAAAAATAGAGAATAATATGTCGTTAGAGCAAGTCTTGGACAAAAAGTAAAGAAAGCAAGGAAACAATGGAATAACGATATAGCAATGAATTCAATGGGTCAGTAGGAATCAATAATATAGGACGATAGCGATAATCAATATCATTGGAAATCGATGCAATAGTTACATACAATAATTCAATATTTGATGTCAATGTTCAATGGTCGATGTCAATAACACTTAGACAATATTCAATAATGATGACAGTATACAATTATGATGCAATGACAATCTTAAGTCTATTATTCAATTTAATTCTAACTAATGCACGTACTACTGTGTCTCATTCCACAGGTTCGATGCATACAATCAATGTCATTTAAACTATAGTGGTGTACTCTATAGATCATGTAGTCGGGTCTTACAATATTAATATTCCATTCATAACAAGAATTTATCCATAAGATACTACAAGATCACAAGAACACAAGATCACAAGATAACGATATAGGGAACCACTTATCCGAGTACAGTCCCTATAATGTCAACTACTAAAGTCAACCCTTAAACCCCGGCTTGTTAACAATTCTTTATTCAATATGTAATAGTTGTTGGCAACATTTCGACAACAATAGGGAATAATAGGAACAATAATATCAATGGAGAAATGATGAGACGATCAATAGGGGACACTAGAATGATGACAAAACAACACTAAGATCATGCAATGCACACCATACAATTAAATGCATCAAATACAACAATATAGATTCAATTATATATTATCAAATATGGAAACTCAATTCTGGACAGCAGTACGTTGTTGTACCAAAATTAATTTTCCCGCTGCTACAGAATAGTAAATGTGGATCCGTCAGAAGTTCTGGAAATGAGACTCCTGCCCGGTTCCAATGCCTATTTAAAATCAAAATTCCAATAACAATAGCTAGCTCAAATACATCATTCTTTACAGGTTATATGTTCTAACTGAAAATCGACATCAAATTGTTATATCTCTAGAATCAGCGAAAACTCAATTATAAATTCATCAAAAATATTCTTTAGACTCCTAAACATGTTAACTATCATTCTGGAAATTATCAAAGCATTATTCTAATATTAACTTAGCTTTTTAATAGTTTAAACATGAAATTATACATGAATCTGAAATTCTAGAAATAAAGCACAGCAGTAGTAAAATCATCATAACTTTTGCAATACAACTCGGAATTTAAAGATCTTAGATGTCCTAGAAACTAGAAACATAGGGATACAACTCTTATTCAAAAAGTTATTAATTTTGAGATCAATTACTGGGTCGAAAATGAAAGGAAAAATCCAGACAGGAAGTAACATACAGATTTTCGATATTTTTTAATGAAATAAAGTGATTTAACGTGATGGGTTCCACCTCAATTAGTCAATAAACTTCATAATCAGCATGGTAGGTATAATTGCATGGTAAGCATCATTAAGAATACACATGCACTAAATTAACCACACAATTCATCAATTAATTATTCAAGCAATCAACCTAGTATTCGATCCTACGATAGTATCTTTATGTGATGCTTACATGAATAACTCATATTTCCAATACTATATGAATGCATGAAAGATTCGATCTTTAGAGTCAACAAAAGTACGAAGTCGATAATATTTGGGTTAGCTCGTGTAAGCCCTCAATATACTCAACGAAAGAGGAACAATAGTATACAATGCGATGAACAATTGATCTACTTGCAAGAATTTCAACAAATACTTGAATTTGATACAACATTAAATTCAAGAGGAAAAGTGACTTGCCTTATTGACGATTACTTTGAATACCAAAGAATAACGGGATTAGGATCCCGACGGCAACAGCGACAATCACGAACCAAGCGAATCTTGATGTGATGATCACGATCGGGTACGGCTCTTGATGACGATCGATGATTGATGATCAAGTGCAGGATCAAGCAATCAACGGTCGAGATCAAGATCGAGATCAAGTGCAAGATCAAAACAGCAACAACACGTGCTCGCAAAGCACGTGCAACACCCATGCACAACAACAACAAGGCCAAAGCTCAAGGGCAGCAGTGGCAGGGGATCGCAACTTTGACTCGACATCGACGGCAGTTGTGGTGGTTGGTGGTTGCATTCGTTTGCACGAGACGATGCGGCAGCGAGGGCAGTAGCGGGGGTAGGGTACCGACGAGGATGGCGGTCGTAGGGATGACTGTGAGAGCTATTGCGATGGGTCGATGGTGTTGGGGTGTGCAGTCGAGGGTGGCTGACGATGGCAGGGATGAAGATGAAGAGACAGGGACGGAGAACGGGCAGTTAGTTTTTGCTGGGTTTTGGAAAACATGGGAGGGGAAGAAGATGGCTGGGAGTCGATGGGTTCGGAGCTCGGGGGTTGATGGAGGGCGGTTCGACGAAGCAACGAGGATGACGAGGCTGACAGGGCGAGGAGGAAGGACACAAGGGCGTTCAGGGTTGGGTGCAACAAACGAAGAAGATGAAGAGGGAAGAACACGAAGGGCTCAACAGTAGTAGGAGGTTAGGTTTACACAGGAGGGGGATGAACTGTAATGGGGGGTTGGGGTTGTTTTGGCAGCTATGGTTCAGTAGGGTTAGGTGATGGTTAGGGGTGTTTTAGTAGGGTATTTATAGGGGTTTAATAGGATATTGGATTTCGGGTAAGATCCAATAAGAGAATATACTATAAGGTTTTTGGGTTCAAATTCAACAGGGAATAAGAGAATAAATAAATAAAATAGGATTATATAGTTTATAAAATATACATATATATACATTAAATTAAATAATGAAGTACATATATAATGGAGTATGTTCAGGCTTTACAAAAATAATAACAATAAGAATAATAATAATACCGATAATAATAACAATAGTAATAACAATAATACTCATAATAATAATAATAATAATAATAATAATAATAATATGTATCAAAATAGGATGTAAGAATACTAACAAATTTATTAAAATCCAAATAGTAATAATATCAAATATAAATAATCGATCAATTAGAAATAGAAAATGGAGTTAAAATATACCATTATTTGAAATAAATAAAACTTTGATTAGAAAAGATTTCAATGGAAGGTCCAAAATGAATTTAAAACAAAATTGAATTTTAATTAATTGAAATACAGAAGATATTCAGAAAATATGTATTTACGGAAATGAGGTTACACAATGACTACTTTTGTCCCTCCTCTTCCTCGACGTGCTGTTCAGGGTGGGGCTCATCGTTCGCAGCTTCATCACCACCCCCGGGGGTCAGCGGGAGCTCAGGCATGACCAAGTCATAGTCAAAGCCGCTTAGGTCCAGCTCCGGATGAAAGTGCTTGACATGACGGATCTCCCGGGCATAGACCACGTCCTGGGCCTCGATCACTTTGTCCATCCTGGCCGTCCTCATCTCCTCCACGCGCACGTCAGCCTCCTTCCTCAGATCGGCCATTCTTCTTATATAGGCATCCTCCTGGTTCGCCAACTCCAGTCGAAGAGCCTTGATCTGGCCCTCGAGGTCCGTCTTCTCCAGCTTTAGGTCTTTTGCCTCCTGCTCCCAATGCTGGGTATTCCTCATCTCGTTCGCCAGCTTCTTCTTCTGTAGCTTCATCAGTTGAGCGCCCTCCACACAGGTCTACAACTGAGGGAGATAGACTTAGAAAATAGGCCAATAGTATGAACACAACCCACTACCACATTACCTGCAAGCTAGCTAGAGCCCACTTCATGTACGAGGACTCGACGGTGTTGCACTCCCGGGCCTTCTAGTCTCGGGGTGGAGCGATCTTCTCAACCATTTCGATGGCCACCGGCCCATCCGATATGGTATCCCCGATCTTAACGGCCCATTTCGGCACCCAGGGCCGTAGGCCCACCTCACCGACAATCTAGTCGGTCGTCGGAGCAACTGGAGGGAGGCTTGCGTTCACCATATAGGCGACCTTCTGGCTGTTGGAGCTGGGGCCCGATTTCGAGCTCTCGTGCTTCTTCGGCGTCGGGAAGGGGCCTCATCCGCAACCCTCTTCGGGAGGGGCTCTCCCATGCTTCTTGTGATGGGGTCGGTCGGCCTTCTCGGCCGCCTGTTTCTTCAGCAGCGCCCTCTTCACGACAATCACATCATCATCTTTATCTGGAAAAAGGAGAATCGCATAAGACAAGCGAAAATACTTGAAAGAAAACTAGATAAAAAAAACATACTGATAGGAGTGGGGCTTAATCCGATTCGAGCCAAGTGCATTTCCGTCACATTCGGCCAACCAATGCGCCCGAACATATCTTCTCAACATCCGCCCATTCCTCGGCCGTCAAATCCGACTTGCGAGGACCCCTCAGATTAGGCTTGTAAAACCTCCAAGCCGTGGGTATCACCCATGAGGTCAGGTTCCAAACAATAAAGTACTTCTCCTTCCACCCTTTGATGGAGTCCGGATGCCCATGCATGACCCTTCTTCTTCGTCTCGGCAAAATGTAGTAAATCCCCTTATATTCGCCGGACGAGCTGAGGCCGAGGATCACCCGGAAGTACTTCAGTTTCGGGTGGACTCCCCGCTCAGCACAGAGTAACAGGAAGCACACTATCTGTTTCCAGGAATTGGGCTCGTACTGCTTGGGCTAAGGGATGCCCAATTCAAGACTTCTGTAATGAACGGGTAGAGCGGTAGCTGCAAACCAGAACAGAAGGCATCAACTGGGAACATGCAGAAGTGGGGCACCAATTTGTCCGTGGGACGGATCCCGGGGCTGGGGATCAGCAACTCATACTCCTCACCTATAAAATAATTGTGCAGATGATGGGAAGGTCGTTCGCTGTAAGGACAGTCGGCACCCTGTCCATGGCAATTTTCTGCTTACTGGGCGAAGAAGCCTCCACATCGTCGTCAACACCTCCTCTGTATCAGAGCAACTCCTTAACATCGTCCGGATACATTTGGATAGAGCACGGATAGACTTCAAACATGACCTCAAGGTTAACCACAGGAGCCATCTCGTCCGGACTGTCCAGATGAACCCACTTTGTCTTCCTACGTCGAACTCGAGGACCCCTTCGGGGGAGAGGGCGTTGCCAAAGGGACCAAGTCTTCATCCTCTGATGAGGTATCATTTCCTCCATCTTCACCCTCCTCGGCCAACACACCCTGCTTTTCCTCCCCCTCAATCACTTTTACCTCCTCTTCGCCCTCCTCGGCCACTGTGACCCGTTCTTCGCCCCTCTCGATCACCTCGACCTCCTCCTCACCTTCTACCAAGGGTACATCCTGTTCTGAGTCATTGGACTCAACCACGAGGGGCCTCTTGCTATGTAACAGTGCGACATCGTAGACCTTTGTCTCTGACTCCCATGACGTTGAGTCGAAGGCACGGGCACCTTGACCCGAGGTAGTGGCGGAAGAAACAGACTGAGCTCACGACATACTCAAAAATAAAATTAACTAACCTGTTCGCAGAATGGTGGAAGAAATCGGAAAACTCACTGCCGGTGACTGAACTGCGCTAGGAGGAGAGATTTGTGTAACCCCTATTTCTCATTTTATGTATTTTGGAGTGTATTTTTCATTTTTGTGTATTTTTATCTCTCTTGTATTTTTTCGGAACCGTATATTGGATTTGTTTTCAATATATATTCATTTTGATTTCATTTTGAGCTCCTTGTGTTGTTTGATCGTCTCTTTTGTTCGTTTTTCATCATTTTGATTCTTTTCTTCATTTTTGCTGTCATTGTCTTCATTTTATTTTTTTCCATGGTGTTGTGATGGTATTTTGTTGGTGATTTTTCCAAACCTATGATTTTTTTTGACTCCTAATTAGATTTTTCAAGAGCCATAGAATTCACTCTAAATTGTATCCCCATTTGTTATTTACCTAATATCCATTACCCATTTGTATACCTATTACTACATACTAATACCCACAACCCATTTGTAACGCCCCGATTTCCACGTAACTGGGAAACCGTAACACATGCCAAGATCTTTCCTTCAATTAGTCACGATACACAGAAAAAACTGGAAAATTTTAAAACTTTTCTTCAACACAGAGTTACTACGCAGTAATTATAAATATCAGTTTGTAATACCAAACTGTACCGCCTGCCCCTTTTCTTTTCTTTTTGACTCCAAAATCAATTCTTCCAATTTCTATATCACTTTAAACATAAACTAAAATAGTTATGTTTCAAAGAAAATTTTGGCAGAGTCTCCCTTGTAATTTCTGCCCCAATACACAGAAGGCTTACGGAATTCTGCTCTAAATTCCGTAGCTCACATCACAGGCAATAATATCACGGGCTCCCCAGGCCAAAATGAGCATCATCACACAGGCAATATATATATGCTCTGGGGGCCAAACTCTTAACAATATAACAATTATCAATTAAAAAGCATAAATTCTTTTGAAAACGTAGTAAGTTTTTAGAAAATAACTTGTAAAAACATACCACAATGCCCAGTACTCCACAACGTGATGGGTACGGGTCAAAACCATATCATGCCACCTCACGCTATACTCTTTATCATCATCCACATACTTATACATCAAAAATACAATTTAAAGCATAAACCTTTACTATTTACAATTAAACCTTAAACAACAATTATAAACTGGAGCTCCACTCCACAGAACCTGTACCTACACCTCACCTCTGCACTGCTGAGGACCTGTAACAGTAGGGACCTAGGGTAGTCCAGGGACTCCCTAACCCCCAAACACTAAGGGGTTAGCCATTTCTGGTGTGAGTATAATTTATTAAATAAGTAAATAAATTAAACTTACAAGTAAAAACATAATGAACTCACAATTTCCAAGATAAACAAATCTTACTTGACATCTGAACATGTAAACATCATAAATGGGATTTCACATCAGATACTCTCTGAGTCATCACCTGTATGTATATCCATACCCGCTCATAATATAGTTATCTTTATTAACCATTTATATAACCACTCTCACAATACAGATATTGATCTTATTGCATTATATCACGTATCACGTCATAAACATATGCATTCATTATCATACTACCATATTCATTCATGTCCAACCTAACATCTCATTGCACATTACCATTTGCTTGCATTTCATCACAATATACTCCATATCCCAACTATAGTTTGGGTAATAACATATCACACCCCAAAGCCGATAGCTTGGGTGATGATCACCGCACTCCAAGCCGAACTTGGCTAATATCACATCACATCCCAAGCCCATAGCTTGGTTATTAATTTACTTCAACTATCACACTCGCAATTCATCTTGAATGGAAAACAAACGTGTACATATAATTGATGTGCTAGTGTCTGTTATGACTTAACACTAACGCAAGATTACCAATACAATGATGCTCTTATTCTAATGTAAGCAAGTTTTCGGAACAGTATGCATCACATACTACATACGCCCCATCTCAAGCCGTTTCTCCATATATAGGGATTTGAACCCACGTTATGAATTTCTATTTGTACACAATCCTGTGCCTGACAATACAACATGACTGATGAGGTTGTAGACGTGGTCATGTCCCACCAATGCAGTACGCACGTGGTGTCTATGTTTGCCACTACTACCCGGCATGCCGGACCTCACTCAAAAACAAGGTTGCAGGTACGGTCTAGTTCCGTTACTGCAGTCATATATTGGTATCCATGTTTGCCACTATTGTCCAGTGTATCGGCCTCATTCGAAAATCAAAAGAACATAAGGTCTCGCAAGCGCAGGGTAGCGCGAAGCCTACCCTGTGGCACCCCTGGGGTCTCGCAAGTGCAGAACTGCACATTGCGTCCTGTGGCACCCCAAGCCACGGTATTTCAGGAATTAACAGACGAGATATGCAACCCGTGCTCCCAACTCGTGAGAAGACACCGTACATATCCCTTTGACTGGAAGGTACAACCCAATAACACCGCCTAGTGTCGGCCTATAGAACAGGTCGGATCATAAGGAATCACCCTTAATACCAACTCTTTCCCTTCGGCGAATAATGATAATAAGTAATGGTTAAGTAGTAATAGCCATAAGTTACTACCCTAACGATGTCACTAACCCTGAACAATCCTAGGGATGACAATATTATAACACAACATGCTAGGTCTTAAATTAGACTTTGCAAGATAACTCTACTAGGCTGCTCAACCTAGACTTACCAGAATCCCTCAGGATCCGGTTCATGGCCTATCAATCCAAGACCCTGGCAATACGAACGCTTTCGCATGCTACTACCCTGAACTTGGATTTCGTCACACTCCGGTCTGCGATTAACCAACGGTTAAGATCTGACGGCACCCGCGAAGTGACTCGTCCACAGTCCCTTAGGAGTAAGGTAAACACACGTCTTGATGGTCGATAGCCCTAGGACAATGATATCACCCTAGATGAGCACAACAAACTGTGTATTAGCTAAGAAGCTACATACGAGTAACCAAAAACACATACAAGCTGAACAGCTACGTATAGGACCAACAGCTACATACGGGCCAGTTGAGCCGCGTATGAGATAACAATATACATACGAGCCAAATAAGCTACGTATGAGACCAACAGCTACATACGGTCCAGTCGAGCCCGTATGAGCAAAACCACATACAAAAACAACCATACAGGTAATCAAACCTAGAAGCAACCAAACTTGCTTACTAGTAAACTTGATCTTCTATAATTAGAAGTAATAGAAGAATCTACTATAATCAACTTAAGCATGGGTTTCTCGCTATAATCAAGCTACAACAACTCAAGCATGCTATCTTTCTAAAATCAACTCAAGCATGGTAGGTTTTACTGGAATGTCACATTGGCATGAATGGGTTTTTCACACAACTCAAGCAAGATGTTCTACTACAACTTAACCATGGGTTTCTTTCTACAACAATTCAAGCATGGATTCTTACTATATCACAAGCGTGAGTTCTTTCTCTACAACAATCCAAATCCATAGGATGGGTTCTTTTACTCACTACAACTAACAACTAAAATGGATTCTTTTTCGCATACACAAATAATATGGCCATAGGAATAGGTTCTTTCTCAACCTACAACAAGTAATCAACATAAAAGTGTGATCTTTTAACATCCTACAACTGACAACATCAAAAGATTGTTTCTTTATCATACTACAACTAACATAACATCAAGTTGGGTTCTCTTAGCGTACACAATTCACTCAACCCTCAAGATGGGTTCTTTCTCAACCTACAACAACTCATACCCAAAAGATGGGTTCTTTTAGCATCCACAATTTACTCAATCCTCAAAATGGGTTCTTTTCTTCACCTACACAAGTAGTAACCCTAAAGATGGTTCTTCTACACATACATAAACAAATAAAGAGAGCAAGCAACTAAATTAGAAGTAGAGAATCCCCACATACATAACTAATCCATTAATTTATACCAATACACTTTATCCCAATACGCCTCATCCATAAATCATATCAACACTTCAGTTTATTCAAACTTCTGTTAATATCAAACGTATAAAAAACCATACTCACATATTCGATATTATTATATAAGTATAACTCATCCCCATATACACATATATGTTATTCAAACCTCTTTTAAAATATCAATACATAAATAAATTAACTCACATATATCTTTAACCACAGATATACGCAAATAAATTTACACTCACATGTTTCTTAACACATAAAAATACATAATAAATTAACACTCACCACATATTTCTTAAATCACAAAATACATAGATAAATTAATACTCACATATTTCTTAATACACAAAATATATAAATAAATTAGTACTCACATATTTCTACAATCACAAAAATACATAAATAAATCGATACTCACATATTCCTCAACTGCAAAAATACATAAATAAATTAACTCACATATATCTTTAACCACATAAATACGCAAATAAATTTACACTCACATGTTTCTTAACACACAAAATTACATAATAAATTAACACTCACCACATATTTCTTAAATCACAAAATACATAGATAAATTAATACTCACATATTTCTTAACACACAAAATATATAAATAAATTAGTACTCACATATTCCGCGAAGATCTGAAGCGCCACCATGCCACCCCGCATCCAAAGTCACAAATATATCCTATCACCAATTTCAAAGCAATTAAAACTTAATTCATTTAAACCAATCACAAGGGCAAATAATTGCTATTCCAAATATCACACAAGCATTTATTGAACGCTTGGGATATACATGTGCGATGCACGTGATAATCTAATGCCTATGGTATTTCCATCCCCAATAATTACTAAAATCGCCCCCAAAATATTCTAATAGTCCAACTACAAATTCTATTAATATACGAGAATTAATTCATATCCATATAATTCTCTTTTACAAACCCAAAACCCTAATTTACTAACAACTTACAAATTCTCTAATAATCTACTAATTTCTCAAATCTACCACTTCCAACATCTCTAAATCTCTCTACCATAATAATCCTACTCAATAAAAATTAACCTAACTAAATTTTATACAATAAAATAGTTAGGGTTTACCTTTCCGAAATCCATTCGAAAATCCGACACTACTACGATGTAGAGAATCCCTCCATTAGTCTACCCCTCAATTTAATTTGGGATCAACGAAGAATCGGAGGGGATTTGAGCATGGGGAAGTGATCGGCGATGGGTTTGGCTGGGGTTTCTTTTGGGTCGGGATGGGAAATGGACGAGAAGAAGGAGAAGGAGATTGGGGTGGGGGTTTCTTGCCATCGGCTGGGAAGGGAATGGGGGAAGGAAGAAGGGAAGAGGAGGGCTAGGGGGTTTCTTTCTTGGGGTCGGCATCGAACCCAGAAGGGAGAAGAAGAAGGAAAGGAAGGAGAAGGGAGATGGGTTTTCTTTTGGTTGGGAGTGAACGGGAGGAGGAAGAAGTAGGGGAAGGAGAAGGAGTGGGGGACCGGTGGGGTGGTTTCTGGGTCGGGGTGGAACCCGACGGGAAGAGAAGAAAGAAGGAAGGAGAAGGGAGAAGGAGAGAAAGTGGGGGGTCTTTTCGTAAAATGTAATAATAATTAAGTCGATAGATAAATAATGTAAAGGAAATATTACATATAAGCCCCCTAGTCTTAATATATCTCAAATAAAACCCAACTCTCTACTTTAATAATCCAAACAATACAAAATACATTAAAACTACTTCGTAATAATCCGTATAAAAAATAATTTAATTTCGAAAATAATAATAAAATAAAGTAGACAATAACGGATATTTCTCAATTTAAAATAATAGTTATCAGAAAAATACATAATTGCGTGCAATTCTCCATTGCACACACATTACGATGCAAAATAGCCATATGCTATTTTTCGGGTTGTTACACCATTAACCCACTTTTACCTCCTATATAAATATCCAAACCCCTAATAAACCCTAACCCTAAACCTAATCCCAGCCTCCCCTAATCTATATGCTCCCGGCTGCACATCCCAAAACCGACACCACACCTCCCCAATCTCGGCCACCACATCTCCTCCATAGCCGACCACCACTATACTACACCTTCGGCCATACATCAACCACACCAAAACCCTACAATCCTACCTTGTTGCTTGCCGACCACCAAGAACACCACCACCACCATCAAAGTTGCATCTTTGACCCCCATACTCTCTTTTCGTGGTGTTTCTCAAAGTGGGTATTGGCCACTTTGATCGTTGCTTCAAGGAGATCATTCGTGGGAGTTTTTGTTCGTTGTTGCTTGGATTCGCACTTGGTGAGGATTTTGTTCGTGGGTTTTGTAATACCCCAGATTTGCAGCGAACAGTCGACTGGTCGATTGTTCAGTCGACTGGTAACACTGTTTACACGGGATTTGAGAAAGGATTTGAAAATTTTAGTCCCACATGGGAGTTGCACAAAAACTAATTTGAGTATAAATATAATTAGCCAATGATCAAGAGTCACCTAATTGGTTAACCACCTTTTGAGAGGCAGCCTGTGGTGGGCAGTTGTACTACATAGTATCTAATTTGTCTTCTAAAAATATTAAAATTGTCTGAGTATTGGGGCGGGACGTTACAAATGGTATCAGAGCTGACTTTCCACACCGGGTGTAGTAAAGGTCAATATGATCTGCGGTGCTGAGAGTCATTGATCTCCGGGGTCGGGTATATTCTGCGGTATTGAGAGTCACAGGTAGTGATTGATAGCTAGGTATCCGATCTGCGGTGTTGAGAGTGATTGATCTCCAGGATCTAGGACTATACTACATCGGCTAGAAAGGGTGGATCCTACACTAGATGTGTGTCCTGTACTCAGCGAGGACATTGATTTCTAAGGTGGGGAGTATGTAATACCTCAGATTTGCAGCGAACAGCCGACTGGTCGATTGTTCAGTCGACTGGTAACATTGTTTACATGGGATTTGAGAAAGGATTTGAGAAATTTAGTCCCACATGGGAGGTGCACAAAAACTAATTTGAGTATAAATATAAGTAGCCAATGATCAAGAGTCACCTAATTGGTTAACCACCTTTTGAGAGGCAGCCTGTAGTGGGCAGTTGTACTACATAGTATCTAATTTGTCTTCTAAAAATATTAAAATTGTCTGAGTATTGGGGCGGGGCATTACAGGTTTTTCTTCTAGGACTATTTGCATCATGTTCATCTCCATAATAAGGCAAGTAACTTCTACTACAATTCATTTGGTTTGATACAAGTCAAAAAGTTCACCTATAGTGTAGTTGGGTCTAGAGACAACCAAAGATTGTATTTTCCTTCATGGGTTTTATCTCTATTGTGATAATTTGGCCATTGATGACTTATGACACCAATCTTTGTAGGAGATAACCTAGGTTTTGCCCGATTCTTGATTTTTAGTCATGTAGGTGAATAATGGTGTGAGTTTGTGTTTGGATGAATACCCATATGATATAATAGGTGTGGACTTGTTAGTAACCCTAAATCATGTTGTTTAGATATTTGGTAGGTTATATTTCAAGTTTGGATGTGTTTGGATCAATATTCTTGAAGTTATGATGTTCTTGATTAGAGGTGTGAAATCTGTATTTACTGGATGTTATGTGTTGTTTACTGTTTTCGTCTATGCTACAGTCAGAATCTTGATTCCAAAATAAAAGATAAATTTTAGATAATTTCGTCTATTTTCAAACCCCACTAGTTTTTCTTGATTTAGATTTCGTATGACTGAGTTATGACTGTTCTGGTACAGATGTATCGACCAATTCCAGATTCTGTTTTGGGTTAATTTTTGTTAACAAACTATTTTCAAGAACTATTCTATACATATTATCTTGATCTAATATTTTGGTGAGTGTTTCTTTATAAATTTGGGGACTACCCAGATTTTTGATGAATTTTAAAGACAAGTTTTATGTGGTGTTCCATGCTCGTTTCTAAAATCTACTTATGCTGTATTTTGCTCGCTGTGCTGTAAAGAACTTTATTTTCACTATGATTCCCTATACTGTATGAAAATTCTTTGTGAAATATGAAGGTTAGAAAATTCTATCTATTTTCATCTCCCTTTGGCGGAATTGGATTTTGATTCACTGGTTGCGAGATATCTTAGTTTTCGTACAGCAGTGTTGAGATTTCCAGATTCGCTAAACTATGTTTTCTTGATGCTTTGATATTTTTAATGACTGATCCATTCTTACTGGAATATTATAAAACTTTATATTTTGATTCTAGATATATATGGGAATACCCCAGATTTTTCGTGAAATTATTTGAGAGGTTTTAATGCTGTTTTTCTGATTGAGAATTCGTTTTCCTGATTTCTGACTGAACATATTTTCTGTCTTCGAACCTGTTTTGAGTTAAGATGTTGTGAATTACTATATGTCTTAATTATACTCGTTGGATTCGTGTGGATGTCTATATTCCAGATCGTTCGACGGATCCATATTTGCATTTCTGTAGAGACGAGAATCACTGTATTAGTACTGATCTGTCATGCTGTCCTGATTATGAACATACACCATTTTGCTCGTTTATGTGACTCTATTATATCTATACATACTGATTTGTTTTCCTAAACCAAATGCTAATTATACCATATTAGTTTGACACTATTTAGAACACATTCATGTCTGTTTGGTAACCATAATAAAAGTATTTAAGCCGGGGTTTAAGGGAAAGATCTAGTAGTGGGAAAGCATAGAAATGTGTACTTAGAAGGGGGTCCGTGTTTCCCATCTGATTATCTGTTGAGATCATTTTACATCATCGTCTGTTATCTATTGAGATCATTTTACATGATCGTCTATTATCTGTCTGAACCCTGAGTACATGGCCCTGTATGATCTCCTGCGAAATCTAAAGCGAAATTATTTGTTGTAGCAACCATGTGATAAAAGTTGGGGCGCATGAAGTGCTACCTAGATATTAATCACACAAGACTTATAAGAACATGACATCTGTATCTGTATCTGTAATCTGAAATCTGAATCTGAAATCTGAATCTGAATCTGATTACCTGACTATCTGTTATCTGATTATCTGATTATCTATTATCTGTCTAACACTACCATGTGACACATTACTTGACACTATCTGGATATCTGTCTGCATACTATCTGACACTTAAGACTTGACATATGTTAGTATACCATGCTAGTTGATTCTGCCATACCATGCTAAGTCTGTTTCTGCTATTAATTAGATCTGTTTAGTATTCTCCCATGTACTTGTATCCTACATTGTTTATGACCCGCGACTTGCAATTGACGGGTACTTGTTTTCTTCTTTTTCCCTTTTCCTGTAAATTTACTAATTGCAGATCAAGATGGTCAGCTGCCAGATGGTAATGGCGAGAGGATGTATTAAGTTGGATATTTCTGCTTTATGATATTTATTAGTTGTTGCTTGAACATTGAATAAATTGTATTTGGGTTATTAGGTATTATTTGTATTTGGGCGATATGACCTAGGATATTTGTTTTCTCCAGACTCTGATTTATTTGAGAATATTGTATTTGGCTTCAAGTAAATTTCTGTTGGTGATTTGTTTCAATAATGCATAATGGTTGTGCTTTTGCTTCCGACTCTGATTATATCTGTGATGTGCTGTAAAGATTCTGAAACAGCTTAAGGATGATGAAAATCATTCGCTGGGCTTTTGTTACGTACTCGTATTCCGTATTTTTGGGAAGCGGAGCGTGGCAATTTGGGAGCTTAAGAGGAGAAAACAAAGATGGGAAATGGGAAAGGGGGGGTTATAGCAAAATCAGCAACACCTCGTATTACGCAAAAAACATGATGTCATCAATTACACATGTCACCACCCTATTAGCCCACAAACGGTCCAAATCCCTAAAACCGCTACGCACGAGGCTCGGAGTACACTTCGGACACACCAAAAAGCAGCACCCACCCAGCTTTTCCAATAAAGCTGCCTCTCAAGGCTTTAAGGCTCGGTGCTCGGCAAGTACTGCGAGCACCCACCTAGCTTTTTCCAACAAAGCTGCCTCACAAATGCTCAAGTCTGGGGGGCTCGACGCTCGGCAAGTACTGCAAGGTCCCACCTAACTTTTTTCTACAAAGCTGCCTCTCTAGGCTTCAAGGCTCGGCGCTCGGCAAGTACTGCAATCACCCACCTGGCTTTTTCTAATAAAGATGCCTCTCAAGGCTTCAAGGCTCGGCGCTCGGCAACTACTACCGGCAACCACCTAGCTTTTTCTCCAACAAAGCTGCCTCTCAAATCTCAGGTCTGGGGCTCGGTGCTCTGCAAGTATTACAAGCACCCACCTAGCTTTTTTCAAACAAAGTTGCCTCTCAAGGCTTCAAGGCTCGGTGCTTGGCAAGTACTGCGAGCACCCACCTAGCTTTTTCCAACAAAGCTGCCTCACAAATGCTCAACTCTAGGGGCTCGGCGCTCGGCGCTCGGCATATAACACCCCGAATTCCAAATAAGCCTGAATTCGAAGTTCCACAGGATCTTTACACTTCACTTCATACCATTTTACAAGGAATTTAAAACTTTCTTTTACACCAGAGTCTTTTACATCAACACGCAGCGGAATAAGTAAAATACAATAATGATAAATGTACAATTGTAATAACTTTAGCATTCAAATAATCATCAGCAACAAATTCATCTGTATTTCTTCTTATAAATTCTAAGTCCTGCATATAAAACTGTGGGCACGTAAGTTACTTACAACTGACGAAATATTATACACGACCATCCTCGCTATGCCAAAAGTATAATGATTCTTAAATATTTTAACAAACACAAACTTGATCACAAACAAAACTAAAAAGGGACTATCCTGTTGATGTCGTGGGTGTTGTGTACTTAATCCTCAATGCAGTTATTTATATTAAATGACACTAATACACACTTGTTTGGATTCTATGCATCCCATACTACATAGGTTCGAGGGCAAGCCCTTAATCGTTCTTCATCTTGAAGGGTTGATTCCCTCGCCATGAGTTAAACTACTGTGGTAACTACGGTAAGTATCCTAGGTGTTCTAACAGTTACGAGCCCATGTCCAGACATCCTGGAGAGAATCTCACGCACTGACAAAACGCATCATGCAGGCATCCTATGGACAATTGCATCCGCCATGGAATGATGGCACTACGTAGTCACCGAGTACCCCACAAGCATCGCCAACGGTACAATATCCTGGAGAACTATCCATGCCCTGACATGACGCATCATGTGGACATCCTGTGAATACTCTCACACCGTAGATCCAATGGCCTTCATACTGATGTTCTTCTCTTACTTACATCACATCTCCGTGATAGTGTAGTCCTAAAGTTTTTTGTTTGTTTCAGAAGAAAATCATCACAGCCTAGAGCTAGCTTACCCTACTGGACTTAAACCAAACAAAAGAGACAGTCAACCCAACCTAGCTACTTCTCAAGAGATGCTCAACCCACGCTAGTTAGCTCTTAAATTCATTAATAAATACTGCCGGTCACTAGGGTCTCGCATAGTCTCTAGATTCCAACAACTATATCTTTCTAGAGATCAACAATAAGTTATATTCAATCAAATAATATTTCCATTTCTTTATTCATAAACTCTTTCTCAAAGAGAAACATTCCTTTATAATTTCATAACATGAAGTATCTTATTTCGACTTCTTTTATCAATTTAATAATTAATAACATTGTGTGCATTTAAAATAATCTCAATCAAGTATTAATAATCATAAAATCTCATTAAGAAGAATCTAAATGCATTCCAAACTTTTATTTCTCTTAAATTAAACAATAGTCACATTTTAATCGATAAAAATCGAGTTCTTTAATGTAAAATCTCCTTTCAATTCTCACAAAATATATCCAAATATTGTAAAAATAATTTTTATAAAGTGTAAACAATTTTAGAAGAATATTGGTATTCTTCCCCAATTTTTATTTCACTTAAAAACTTAAAATATCAAAAAAAATCAAAAAGATAAACAAAATGGCCATAGTCGGATTCGAACATAGAGCCAAACCCAAACCTGCCAAATGAACAGTGACCGCCTTAATCGCACTCAAAGACCAGAAGGTCTTTAAGTGACTAACTGTTATATAGATAACTTAATTTATACATATGGCTTGGCTTTCGGTTCCGAATTTAAAAACAAATTTTAGAAAAACAGAGTCTCTTGACAGACTCGAACCCAAGACCAGTAGCTCCGCCTAGCTACAGTAACGCACCCAAATCGCACCCGAAGACCAGTAGGTCTTGAGTGACTAACTAATATGAGATGAGTTAAATTCTTTTTGTATATATCGTACTGTAATTAGTTTTCCTTTACAAAATTCGATTCTTCAATCAATTTGTACCCATTCAAAAACTTAATATTTTTCCAGAATGTAATTCTATCCAAATAATACAGTATAGTGTGTATGTTTAACTTCACAAAATTTATTTACGACAATATAACAAAAACTTAATCTTGCATTAAGAACTCATATTATTAATTTACGAATAGAAAATTGTCTTTCATCGAAACTTCTCCATAAAATTCGTTATACTCATAAAATAAATCCATGAGACTATTTCTCTACTATAATCATATTATAAAACCATTCTCATACTTGTTACAATATTTTGACTATAATAAGAAATATTCTACCATGCATCAAGTCTCATTCCAATGATTTACCAAATGATATTTTCTTTTCCCTCTTCTATTTTAACAAGGGTCTAGCCATTTATTAAATCACAATATCAATTCAACACATCAAGACACAATTAAAATGAGATTATGGAATCTACTTTTACCATACCAATCAAAATTTAGCAATTAAATTCTATATTAACTAGCATGCAGTTTCACTCCTAAATTAGAAAGAATTTTAGAACCACCCAGCCAAGGAAATTTGATGTACTCAATCGAACTCCTAGAAATAACTCCAAAAGAACTCCGCTTCGCCTCCTCGAAATTCGCGCACAAGGAAAGCACCAACCCCATTTCGACCAAGCACAGGAACAACACCTTTTCCTCTTCGGCATGCAACAGTGGAGCATCTCCTCCTCATTTTCGGCAAATACAAGGATAGCACCAATTCATCGTTTCATATACATATATGTATATATATCTACTATATATATATATACACATGTCTATATATAATGTATAAAGGAATATATAATGAGATATATATGTGGTATGGTGAGTAAGTGGAGAAAGCAAAGGAGTTGTGCTGGTTTGGGACTTTCGGCAGAGCAATAGGGAAAAAAATGAGGGATTTTGGATGTGACAGAAAAGGGAATAGGGAGGGATGATGGAGAAAGGTATGGGTGGTAGAGTAGTTAAAATAACTACTCTCCACTAGTGCACCCACTAGACCACTTTCTAATTCAAATATTGTACTCTTTCCCTCCAACTCCAAAAATAGCCAGTTAACATTTTCATGCCCAAAACACATGCACGTGCATTGCACTTGCACACACTTCATTCATACACACATATATTTTTTATATTAAAATATAGATTCATAATATATAGGAAATGTTTAAGTTAAATTAGTTTAGTTTAATGATAAATTACAATTTTCATGCACAAATAAAATAAACACACACACTTCAAAATTTCATTTTGAAAAGAATACGCTTAAATACGTGCACCGAAAAACACGTGTGTCACACGTAAAATATCTAAATGCGAAATTGACTTTATCAACGTAAAATTATTAAAATACAATCGAAAACAACATCAGAAAAATATATTTATTAATTTTATATATTCTACGACGTAATCACTACGTACATAGAAAACACGTGCCCCGCACGTATAAAATTATTTTAATTAAAATAAGAGAACAATAAATCTCCGTTTATAAAACGAATTCGAGTACATAAAATAAATAATTGTAACACAGAAAATATTACACGTAGCGGTGGAAAATACTTGATCGGCACGTGCATCGATAACACATATAAAGTACGTAAAAATACAGAGATTGAAATATTATATTTGAGTTAGCTCAAATAGGATTTTAATAATACGGGGAATGCATAAATAGTCCGAATCCAAAATAGAAAGTGAAACACGTTACAAAATACACGTGGGTAACACATGAGAGCAAAATTGCCATTTCCAATTTTGCGGGGTGTTATACTCTCCCCCCTCCCCCTTAGAACAATTATGTCCTCAAAACTCACTAGGGTAAAAGTTGTATTTTGTACACACCAAAGAAAAATATCATTATTATATATAGAAAACTGCAAACGTTAAGACAATAAATGTAGTATATAAATAAGCAATGAAGAGAAACAAGACAAAATCTATATAAGAAAACTATGAGTATCAAAATTTTATAAGAATGGAACAAGAAAACTAGGAAAATAGCATAAGAAAATAAATGTGACAAAAGATAGGATAGATTGAGAAAAAACTTCATACAAAAATAATGTTAGGTAAAGTATTAGATGAAAAGGAAAAATAAATTAAGTCATTAATTATGGAATAGTTCAGAAAATAGCGCAATAAAGAGAAACATAGTCAATGGATAATTTATAAATAGATTTAGAAATCAAAATTCATCAAAGTAATAAGCGGTAGAAATCGCAAACTGAATTGGTACTGTATGACAAAATTGAATTAGCAATTTAAAGAATGTTATTGGATAACAGTTTGAAAAATAAACGAGAATGAAATGTAGTTAAAAGCATAGACAACATAAAATAATCTTATATACCAATTAATATCATAAAATAATTTGTAATGTAACTATAATAATTATACATACGATTTGAAAATTAAACATATAGAAGGCATACATCGAAATACTTTCGAGTTGTCAAGTAGAGTAAGAAAAACCAGCATACAAAATTATATACGCACATGTGCATCAAAATTATAAGGGTGAAACAAACAATAACATGATACAAAAATTATAAATGATTTGTAGGAGTAAAACAAGAAATCGTAGTAGAAAAAGTAATAACATATTATTGAAATAATGCAAAACTAATTATATAGAAATAACTTACGAATCGAAGAAAAAGTATAAATACAAATTTTATTTTTTGTTAGATGAGTAGTCACCAAATCTAAGATAAGTTAATAGCAAAATAAAATACAATGAAGTGGTATGAAATGATAACTTATATAAAGATACAAAATAATAAGAAGAAGGCAATATAGTTGAGATTAAGTAGTAAATACAAAAGTAGGATAGATATAGAAATCAGTATAAATAATATAATGCTAGGTTGTAAAATATTATAAAATAGTATAAGGTAGTACAAAAATGGAATAGTTGTAAGTAAATATTATAGAAAGCAAAGAGGGGGTTATCTAAGTAGAAAATTTCCTTCTGGTGTAGGTTTGCCTCACAGAAAATTGAATGTAAGTAAATATTATACATTCAGTTGAAGACTTTGCCTCCCCGACGTCCAGTTGCAGTTTGCCTCCATTGACGTCTAGTTGAAGATTTTCCCTCTCGACACCAGGTTGCACCAAAACAGGAGATGGAAATATGTAATCTTCCTTATGTACTTGGATATTAGGTGTTTAATAAAGTATGGTGTTACGTTTAAAATCAGTAATATAAAAGTGGATGGAAAAGTTCTAAATGAAGTAGGAAATTACAACGTCAAAGTATTAAAATAGATATATAGGCTTTAAATATAGGATATACAAAATTTGTAGTAATGAAAATGATTTATAACATTAGGACAAAAATAATGTAGAGTAAATGCACGAGCTGAAAATACAAATGAAAACAATAATTATGTAGTGTATGTATTATATTGAAGAAGCTTAAAACTACAAAATTTATGAGTAGTGATTAATGGTAAAAGTGAATATAACAAAACAAATTAGTAGATAATATGTAATAACAATCGTATTGAATGTAGGCAACAAAACAAAATGGTATGTCAAATTTATATGAGTAGAATATTTCAATCTTATTAAAAATATACTAAAATATATAAGACAATATAAGGAAATGGAAAATGTAGTATCACAAAATCAAATCATTTAAAATGAATATACATAAGCAAAAATTCAAAATTTAAAAATATAATAGAAATAATAAATGAAGAAAATAATAGTTGCAATATTATTTTAGTAAGCGGCAATAAAATACGTAAAGTAATAGCAATTTAAACAGATAAACATAAAGTAACATAAAGTGACATAAAACATGAAAGACAAAAATTTTTGGACTGAAAGACAGATAAAACAATTTCAAAAAGATCAAAACTAAGCAAGATAGACAAAATAATAGATATTCGAGTGATTTAATAATATAAGAAAATATTTATTTGAAAAATATTGAATGTTGAAAAGTACTATGATGAAATTCCACGAAAAATAATTTGAAAAGGAAGTGTATCTACGTGTAATGTATCATGAATGTAGGTTCAACCAACAACGCTTCCACTGCGTCACTCTGATACCAAGAAAAAATATGCTCACATACAATCTCACATCATTGTATAAGAGGAGAGCATCATGAATGTGAGTTCCATAACTTCATCATTCATGACTCCAGCCATCCAATAGGGAAAGTGAGGAGAAAACATCAGTATATAGAGCAACACAAATGTAAATCACTTACATTTAAATCTCTATAAACCGAACTCACACTTCTAATGTCCACCCTAATGTGTCGTCCTTGTAAATTTGTACTACTTATTGAAGCGTGGCTCTGATACCACTCTGTAACACCCCGTATTCCAAATAAGCCTGAATTCGAAATTTCACAAGATCTTTACACTTTACTTCGTACAATTTTACAAGGAATTTAAAACTTTTATTTACATCAGAGTCTTTTATATCAACACGCAGCGGAATAAATAAAATACAACAATGATAAATGTACAATTGTAACAACTTTAGCATTTAAATAATCATCAGCAACAAATTCATCTGTATATCTTCTTGTAAATTCCAAGTCCTGCATATAAAACTGTGGACAAGTCAGTTGCTTACAACCGCCGAAATATTATACACGGCCATCCTCACTATGCCGAAAGTATAACGATTCTTAAATACTTTAACAAACACAAACTTTATCACAAACAAAACTAAAGAGGGGCTATCCTGTTGATGTTGTAGGTGTTGTGCAGTTAATCCTTAATGCAGTTATTTATATTAAATGACACTAATGCGCACTTGTTCGGACTCTATGCATCCTGTTACCGCTAAATCTGGTATGGGGGCAAACAGATAGTATTTGTGGATTCTTGGAAAACTTGAATAGCAAACCTGAAACCTGTTCCACCGGAGTTTGACCGTTGACTCCTGCCGTTCACCTGTAAAAAGTGCGAGACACCGGCGTTGATCCCGGCGATGCACCCTCCGACGCTCAAGTCAGTAATCAAGAATGATTATGAAAGAGCGTAAATTGGCAAAAGATTGATTACCTCTTAATGGTGGTGGATGGGGGGTATTTATAGTCGCCTTAGGGATCAGATTAGGAATGTAATCCCTATGATCAGATAAGGAATGTAATCCTTGTGATCAGATTAGGAATGTAATCCCTAATTCCCAGTGAAAGGATAGATGTGAATCAGGGCCGTTGATTAGTATTAATCAGGAACCCTAATTCTACCCTACTGGACGGGATTCACTGTGGGTTGAAACCCGCACCCAGTTGAGATAGATCCGTTCTATGGGTTATTGGGCTTTGAATAAAGACCCAGTTCCCCTTTCAGACCTATTTGTAGGTGAAATTACCATTTTACTCTTAGGCTTTGAGATCCGTGCTCAATTTGGACGATCCCGATTTAACCCCATTTTTAGCCATATCACGAGCCCCCCACTCCCGAAGACTGAGCTTGATCAGCCTTTGAGGAGTAGTTTTACTGTTTCCATGGCTTGCGGGGTTGTATCGGAGTCCAACAGGGAGTTTCGAATCTTTGTATGAGGCAGTATGGTGATTTTCCAGGTTAGTTGCGTGCTCTAAGCTGTTTTAGAGCTCCTCTAATCTGCTGGCATTTTTCCTTAATTTTTACCTATTCTTCGGATTACTTTATTTAATTTTGCTAAGTGTTGATTCGTCGTCCGGGGGTCTTAATCAACCTTTCTAGGCAATAATTACTTATTTCAGGGGCCCAAAATATTTTCCCAAATTTATAATTATTTCCTAAAATTTCAAACTAATTTTCCTAAATTTTTAATCATTTTTTTACGATTTTTAAATAAATAAAACGGCTTTTATAAATAAAAATTAATTTATAATACCGAATTATGACGTGGCGCGATCTGGACCCTTTATCGTCGCCGAGCGCGATTTTCTGGAGGATCGGACGATTTGTATGGGTCGGCAAGTATTTTTTCCGTATGTGGGGGTCGGTGCCTCGGCACCTGGCTCGGCTCCTTGGCAGATCGGCTCGGAGCACTGGGATCTGCCAAACTACGTGGCACGATCCTGAGCATCCATCACGGCGCGAATCACGAGGACGGGGTTCAGATCATGAGAAAACATTATTTTGTCGTTTTGTGGGCGTGGCGCGATCTGAGCCGTCCATCAAATTTTGACACGAATTTTGGAACGATCCGACGGTGAATCTGGCTCGGCAGAATTTTTCTCCATATGTGGAGGTCGGTACCTCGGCACCTCGGCTCGACTCCTTTTGCAGCTCGGCTCAGAGCGCTGGTTTCTGCTGAGCTACGTGGCACGATCCTGAGCGTCCATCACGGTGCGAATCACGAGGACGGGATTCAGATCACGAGAAAACGTTATTTTGTCGTTTTGTGGGCGTGGCGTGATCTGATCCGTCCATCAAGTTTTGACACGAATTTTGAAACGATCCGTTGGTGATTCTGACTCGGCAGAATTTTTCTCCATATGTGGAGGTCGGTACCTCGGCACCTCGGCTCGGTAGCTAAGTGAGGCCTGCCATGGGTTCGGCAGATCGCTCTTTCACCCAGTAGCTCGGTTGCTTAGCGAAGCTGTTCGGTAGCTCGGCCATGCACCCCGGTGGCCGAGTGATGAAGTTAAGCGAATTGACGAATCCGCCTTGAAACGTCGCAACTCTCCGACCCAGTAGCTCGGTTGCTTAGCCAAGCTATTCGGTAACTCGGCCATGCACCCCGGTGGCCGGTAGCTCGGAAGGAACGTGTGGTTAGATATGGAGCGTTCATCACGGTGTGAATCACGAGGACGGGGTTCAGATCACGAGAAAACGTTATCTCGTCGTTTTGTAGGCGTGTCGCTATCTGAACTGTCCATCAAGTTTCGACACGAATTTTGGAGCGATCTGTCGGTGATTCTGACTCGGTAGAATTTTTCTCCATATGTGGAGGTCGGTACCTCGGCACCTCAGCTCGGTTAGAATGGCAGTTAGGTGGCACGTCGAGGCGTTGATTGCCGAGGGATGGAGTTAAGCATTTCGACGAGTTTTTGTCTTGAACCGTCGTGACCCTCCGTTTTGGCATTTTGCCTTCTCTTAGTGGGCCTTTAAATGCCTAAGTAAGCCCAAACATCGCTTTGAGGTTATAAATTCTCACCCCCCTTCACCCCTGTGCTCATTCCCACTTTTACTGCCTAGTTTTTACTTTTACTCTCAGTTTGCTCTGCAAGCGGCGATTTGTGCTCCAAGGTGGTTGCGCTAGCTGTCGCGTGGGCCAGGCAATTTCCAGTGATCTAATTCCGACCGTGAACGTCACTTCAAGGCCATGTCATATCGAGGTCAGTGTATTTGCCTTGTACTTTTTTAGAGATGTCAAGGGTAAACTCGGGAAGTGAGGCCTCATCCTCGGACGATAGTGGTGCCGAGGAGAGGAGGCAAGTGGCGAGCCGGAGAAAGGGAAAGGAGTTGGTAGGACCATCCGTGGCCGAGGAGAAGAGGAAGAAGGTAGTGGCCCGGTCTCCTGTAGTTGAGGAGATCGTGGAGACTGAGAGGCGTGCCCCTGAGTCGGGCCGGTACCCTAGTGTACTGTCCGGCCACGCCGGAATTAGGCAGTACGAGGGTGATCTTCTGAAGAAGGCGATCGTTGGTAGGTCGGCAGTTTACGAGGAAAACAACCCGAGAGAGACTACCGAGGTGGACTACATTGCCTCGGTATTAACTGAGAAGGACCTGCTTCGGATTAGAAAGGGGTTCGCCATCCGTCCGGAGTACTAGCTGATCCTCCCCGGCCCTGGGATGCGGGCAAACTCCCAACTGTCGCCGGATACGTGTGTGTTCGACTTCGACTCTTTGAGCGCCGGCTTGCGCTTCCCTCTGCATCCCTTCGTGTTAAGGGTACTTCAGTGGTATTGCCTGGCACCGACCCAATTTATGCCGAACTCCTGGCGCCACGTGCTCGCCTTCTTGCTGCAGTGCCTGCATCGCCGAGGTCGAGCCTAACTTGGTGGTCCTCCGGAGCCTGTATCGAATCCACCGGATGAATAAGGCCGAGCCTCGCTACTACCTGTCACCCCGGAAAGGCGTTAGGCTCATAGAGAATCCGGATTCGATAAAAGGTTGGAAGGAGAAGTTTTTTCTATTGAAGGGGCCCTCGACACTGGACTTTCCGAAACGGTGTAAGGTAGAGGTGCCGAAGTTTGCAAGGGTCGACCCGGTGCTGACTGCGGCCGAGGAAGAGGTGGCAGCGAAGCTCATTGCTCTCCCAATGTTGAGTTGGAGAGAAATGGCCGAGGAGGTGCTACACGGGTCGGGCCTTAGTCCGATCGACCCGAGTATGCCCCTGACATCTTGTCGCAATTTTTTTCTCTTTAAGTTTCTCGTTCGTTTTTCTAACTTGTTGTTTGTTTTGTTCGAAATAGAAGCGCCGAAGATGGATTTCATGGGGATGATGAATGAGCGAGGTAAGGTTGCCGACGGTAGGAAGAGGAAATGGACGGGCGCAGGCCCTTCGTCCGGCCGCCCTACCAAGGCTCCCTCGGTAGTCGCCGACCCTACCCCCGCTACTCAAGCTCCATCGTTGGTGGTGGCTGTTCCCGCCGACCCCTCGACCCCTGCTTCGTCTGCCGTGGCTGGTGAGATCTTCTCCGTCTCGGCGGTGCTGTTGCTCAAGGCCCCGCCTCTGACGCCTCAGGTCGAGGAGATTCTGACCGAGCAGCACAAGAAGCTGTTCGTCCCCGACTGGCTGGTGAAGAACCATGACGGCTTCCTCGGCGACTCGCAGATGTGTATGCAGGCCGTGAAGCATCTCGCGACCCCAAGGGACCGAGCTGCTCTAAAGGCAGGGACGACCGGCGACGATACCTATGAGGTCACCCGGTCGCTTATGTCGGTAAGTCTTGATTTTCCCCTTTTTAAGAATTTCGCCCAAGTTCACAGCTCGGCGCTAACTCCTTCTTGCCACAGGCCACCTGTCACTTCGGCCATCTTATTCAAGAGTTCGCCGACCAGGAGAGGGAACTAAAGGCCGCCTGTGATAAGGACAGGGCTGAGAAGGCGAGGGCAGTTAGGCAGCTCGAGGCGGAGCAACGTCGCTCGGATGGCTTGGCGGTTCGAGTCGCCAACCTTGAGGCAGACTTGGAGCGAATGAAGGAGTAGCTCGCCGCGGAGGTTGCCAAAGTCGCTAAGGCTGCCGAGGATTTGGCGGAATCGGCAAAGGCCCTGGAGGTGGCGAAGGCAGAGAAGGACGCCGCGGCGGCAGTGATAAGGGCGAAAATTGAAGCCAAGGCGAAGAAGCACATGGCTGGGAATATGGAGAAGTCCTACGCCAGGGTGCTCGACCATGTCCAGGCTCGGGTCCCCGGCTTTCAGAGAGTTGGGTACCGGCTGTGGCCTGGCGACGAGGATGAAGGCGAGGAAGTTGAAGAAGATGACGATTGGGAAGAGGAGAATGAACCTCGCAATGGGGAGGTGCCAGCCGACCCCAAGACCACGTCGGCCGTTCCTCAAACCGAGGTGACAAGGGGCGAAGGGCCATCTGGCGAGGCGCCGGTATCTGAGCTGCCGCCCCAAGTCGATCCCTGATTCTTTTGTTTTTGTAATTTTTCTTTTTGTGTAAGCCTTATAGCGGACTGGCCACCGCTCTTTTGATGTGAATGAAAAGGCTTCTTCTCGAAAATTTTGTTTTGAATTTGTCTAAGTGTCTGGCTCAAATATATTCTTTCAATGTGATGCCCTCGTCTTTCAGATTGTCGAACTTGATTCGGACACCGCAGCAGCTCGGCGTCGTATGGAACTGTTCAAGTGGTCTCGCGAAGCTCGTTTCGAGGGCGAGATCGAGCTGATCCGAAGAGTGCTGTTCAACGTGGAGAAGAAGAATAGCGAGTTACTGGCCGAGGTGCATCACTTGCGGATAGCCGAGGAAGAACTCTTGGCTAAGGAAGAAGAGTTGGCCTCGGCGCTGGCCAAGTGAGACGAGCTCGCAACGAAGGTCAAGCAGTTGCAAAAGGTTACAGTCGACAAGAGCATCGAGGTGACCAATTTGCGTCGCATCATATGTGATAGTGCTGAGTACCCGGGCTCGGCAAAACTCCCTCGGCTCAAGATATCGGTGAAGGACGATACTTCGAAAGATAGGATCGTCGAGCTCGAGGAGGAGGTCGCTCATCTTAAGCCTCAGCCCGTGAGAATTAACGTCCGCAGCACCTCGTGTACCCGCGAAGAGTGCCAGCGAGGAATCTCTTTCTACGAGCTCGCGACTCGTCCTCCCGTCACAGGTCGGACCGCAGGCCGATGCCCAAACTGGCGTAGCAGTTTCCTCGAGCGGAGCCTCAGTCGGAGCCACCGTTAGAGTTAGTGGCGAAGAGGCATCTCGGTTCGTCGGCCTAGAGACGAGCTCGGAGGTTAAGCGACGCCGACGCCGACCCCGAGTATCTCTGAATCGGAATGTCCCCGTTCCGAAGAGGCGTTGAAAAAGTTGTACTGGGCTCTCGAGTTTTTGTAGCGCCTTTTTGTAGTAACCTTGCCTTGTAAAAATATTAAGTTGTTTTAATAAAATTGGAGTTCGTCTGCTCGCTGTTGAGCCATAGTTACTTTACTTTTGAAACGAACCATAAGAACCAAAAGTTAGCTCCTTTTATTCGTTCTAGCTGTAGAATTTTCGCTCTTGCTCGGGGTGTGCCGAAGTCCTTTTGCTCTTCGACAGTTAGGTGGCTCGGATTTATGGCTGAGCTACGTGGCTTAATCTGGCGGTGGATCATGATTATGGTGTGAATCACGAGACAAGAGGCTCAGATTCCAAGAAAACATTATCTTGTCATTTTGTGGAGATGTGGTGTGATCTGAGCCGTGCATCATGTTCTAGCACGAATTTTGAGATAATCCGACGGTGAAACTGGTTCGGCGACATTTTTCTCCATATGTGGAGGTCGGTACCTCGTCCACTCGGCTCGGTAACTCGGAGTGCTTAAGGAAGCGGAGTCGAGCCAAGTGTTGTACTCCGAACTCATCGTTAGAGTTATTCAACGGTTGTGGGAGCAATTCCGAATGGCAAACCACTTCTAGCTCGCTTAAGAGCAAGCTTGCGAAGTAGAGTCGAGCCAAGTGTTGGACTCCGAACTCGTCGTTAGAGTTTGTTCAACGGTTGTGGGAGCAATTCCGAATGGCGAACCACTTCTACCTCGCTTAAGAGCGAGCCTGCGAAGCAGAGTTGAGCCAAGTGTTGGACTCCGAACTCGTTGTTAGAGTTTGTTCAACTGTTGTGGGAGCAATTCCGAATGGAGAACCACTTCTAGCTCGCTTAAGAGCGAGCATGCAAAGCAGAGTCAAGCCAAGTGTTGGACTCCGAACTCGTCGTTAGAGTTTGTTCAACGGTTGTGGGAGCAATTCTGAATGGCGAACCACTTCTAGCTCGCTTAAGAGCGAGCTTGCGAAGCAGAGTCCAGCCAAGTGTTGGACTCCGAACTCGTCGTTAGAGTTAAGAGTAAAAGCAGAGAGATACAAGAAATTTTACAAGTAAAATATGAAAAAACTTTCTTTATTGATAACTAATAGTTGGCTGCTTCTAAGTTGCGAGCCGTTATTACATAGGAGAAATAAAGGGATAAAATACAAGTAAAATGAGAGGAACGGTTCGACATCCCAGAATACTTAGAGAGGCGTTAAAGCGTTCTCTTGGTATTTCAAAAGATGGTCGGCATTCCAAGTCCTGGGGATCTCTCTGCCTTCGAGGTCTTCTAGACGATATGTCCCGGGCCGAACCACTTTGGTGATCCTGTAGGGTCCCTCTCAATTTGGAGCTAGTTTACTCTTCTGACTAGAAAAGAGATTGCTAACTTTCGGAGGACCAAGTCCCCTTCTTTGAGGTCGGTGGAACGGACTCTCTTATTGTACGCCAACTCGATCCTCCTCCGATAGCTCTGTTGGCGGATTGACGCTCTTTCCCGTAGCTTGTCGACCAAGTCTAAGTTTGCCCGAAGTTCTCTGGCATTCTGTTCTTCTTCGTAGGCAACAAGACGAGGAGAAGGTATGCCGACTTCCAATGGGATCACAGCCTCGGACCCATACGTGAGGTTGAATGGCGACTCTCCGGTGGGGGTCCGTTTCGTGGTGCGGTAGTTCCACAGCACGTTAGGGAGCTGATCGACCCATAAGCCTTTAGACCACTTATTCAGCCTCTTCTTAATACCGGAGAGGATCTGTCGGTTAGCATTCTCCACTTGACCATTCGACTGTGGATGGGAGACGGAGGAGAAACGTTGTTGGATGGCGAGGTCTTCACATAGAGCTCGGAAGGCAGCCCCGGTAAATTAGGTTTCGTTGTTTGTTATGAGGACTCGAGGGACACCGAATCGGCAGATAACGTTCTTCTAGAAGAACTGAAGTACTTTGTTCTCGGTGATTGTGGCCAAGGGCTCGGCCTCTATCCACTTCGAGAAGTAGTCGATTGCCACGACTAAGAATTTGAACTGGCCAGGAGCTGGTGGGAATAGCCCTAGTAAATCCATCCCCCACATTGCGAAAGGGATAGGACTTGTTAGGGAGGTGAGTCAAGCTTGTGGGAGGCGAAGGACGTTGGAGTACTTCTGACAAGAGCTACATTGCCGAACGTGCAGTTCGGCGTCTTGTAGGAGAGTGGGCCAGAAATATCCATAATTCAACACCTTCTGGGCTAGGGATCTGGACCCTGAATGTGCCCTGTTGATGCCTTCGTGGAGCTCTTGCAGGACGTAATCGGCTTGTTTAGGGGAGAGGCATCTCAAATAAGGCCTGCCGTCTACTTGTGTGATGGAGCGCTTGTATAGGATGCCCTCGATAAGCGTGTACCGCTCTGCTCGGGTTCTTACTCGGCGAGCTTCTTTAGGGTCTTCGGGGAGGAGCCCATCCCTTAGGAATTCTACTAGGGGTTTCATCCAATTATCTTGAAGCAGGACAGGTAGTGACTCCATCGAGTCAGAAGTTTCATCTTCTATACTTAGCTTCAGGAGCACCTCGATCAAGACGGTCTGCTCGAGACCTTGGAGGGAGGAGGAGGCTAACTTGGAGAGGGCATCGGCTTGGGAATTCTCTTCTCGGGGGATTCGCTGGATGAGAGCTTCTTCAAATAGGGCCATGAGATTCCTGACCTTAGCCAGGTACTTAGCCATTCGGTCATCTCGTACCTCGTATTCGCCTAGGACCTGATTTTACGACCAGCTGAGAGTCGCTAAAGATCCGGAGGCGCTGCTCCCCTGCCTTGTGAGCCATTCCGAGGCTGGCTATGAGTGCTTCATATTCTGCTTCATTGTTAGAGGCCTTGAAGTTGATGCGGAGGGAGTATTGGAGGACGAAATCATCTGGGCCAGCAAGAATGACCCCGGCTCCGCTTTCCTCGTTACAAGAGGATCCATCTATGTAAACCGACCAGACAGGCAGTCCTTTCATTGCTTGGCTGACCTCGGGGATGGTACTCTCGACGATGAATTCAGCTAAGGCCTGAGCCTTGATTGCGGTCCGAGGCTGGTACGATATGTCGTGTTGGCTCAGCTCGATAGACCACTTCATGAGGCGACTGGAGGTCTCCGACTTGTAGAGGACTTGCTTCAGCGGCTGGTCGGTAAGAACGACCACCGAATGAGACTGGAAATATGGGCGAAGCTTTCTTGTGGCCATGACTAAGGCGTATGCCATCTTCTCTATTCTCGGGTAGCAAAGCTCGGCATCCCGAAGTACCTTGCTCACATAATAGATGGGCTTTTGAGTCTTATCTTCTTCCCTCACGGAGGACGGCACTGAGGGTCTGCTCGGAGGCGGCTAAGTAGAGTTAGAGGGCTTCCCCGGGAACAGGTTTGCTGAGGAGAGGAGGATTGACTAGGTAAGCCTTCAGCTGGTCGAATGAGTCTTGTTGTTACTGACCCCACTCGAAGCCTTTAGCCCCCCTGAGAGCTTTGAAGAAGGGAAGATACTTCTCCCCTGACTTGGAAAGGAAGCGCCTGTGGCTGCCAGGCGACCCGTTAGCTTCTGAACCTCTTTAACATTCTTCGAGGGAGCCATGTCTAGTATGGCTTTGATCTTTTCGGGGTTGGCCTCGATTCCTTGGCTGACCATGAAGCCTAGGAATTTCCCCGACGAGACTCCGAACGCACATTTGTTCGGATTGAGCCTCATATCGTGCTTCCAGAGTACGTCGAAGGCCTCTTGCAGATCGGCCACATGATCAGCCCCGTGGATGCTCTTTACAAGCATATCGTCAACATATACCTCCATATTTCGGCCGATCTGTGCTTGAAAAACCTTGTTGACAAGGCTTTGATAAGTGGCACCTGCATTCTTCAAACCAAAGGGCATTACCCTGTAGCAGTAGAGGCCCTGATCGGTTACAAAGGAGGTCTTCGGGATATCGGGGGGAAACATACGAATCTGATTGTAGCCTGAGAAGGCATCCATGAAGCTGAGGAGTTCATGGCCCGAAGTGGCATCAATCAAAGTATCGATGCTTGGAAGAGGGAATGGATCTTTGGGGCATGCCTTGTTGAGGTCGGTAAAGTCGATACAAATCCTCCAGGTCCCGTTGGACTTCTTCACCATCACTACATTCGAGAGCCATTCGGGATAATTGACCTCTTGTATGAACCGAGCCTTCAAGAGCTTGTCCACCTCCTCTTTTATAGCTTGTTGGCGCTCGGGAGCGAACTTGTGCCTCTTCTGTTGGACCGGTTTGAACCCCAGAGCGACGCTGAGGTGGTGGACTAGAAGCTCTTCGGAAATTCCAGGAATGTCAGCGGCTGACCAGGCAAAGAGGTCGCGGTTCTTTCTGATACATTGAACTATGTCCGAGCTTAGGGCAGATGGGAGGGTCTTGCTGATAAAGAACTTGCGGCTCTGATCCTGCTCAGAGAAGAGCACTTCCTCCAACTCATCCACCGGCTCGGACATTGGCCAGACAACATCTTTGGGGATTTCAAGAGTTTTGAGGGAGAGGACTGGACCCATGGTAGAGGTCATGTAGCATCTGCGGGCCGTTTCCTGACTGCCTCTTACTTCCCCTACTCCTCCCCGAGTGGGGAACTTCATCTTGAGGTGATAAGCGGAAGGGACGGCTTCAAGAGCAGCTAAGCCGGGCCGACCCAAAATGACATTATAAGCTACAGGGACATCCACGACCATAAAGTCCATCGACTCCGTTCGATTAGTAGGAGTTTTGCCAGCGGTTACGTCGAGGGTGATCACCCCTTCAATAGTCACTGGCACTCCCTGTGAACCCATGGAGTGTGTAGCCGGCGGGTTTAAGTCTGTCTCGGGATAGTTTGAGGCCTTTGAAGGCGGCGAGGAAGAGGATGTTAACGGAGCTGCCATTGTCCACCAGGATCCTCTCCACTTTAAAGTTCGCCATGTGGAGGTTGATGACAAGCGCGTCACAATGGGGGGTTCGGACACCCTCAAGGTCTTCATCTGAGAATGTGACGGGTACTCTGAGGCCTTTAGGAGGAGGTGTGGCGCAAACCGAATTAACTTCCCTTATAAACGCCTTTCGAGAGGAGTTGGAGGAGCCCCCCATTGGGCCTCCATGAATGAGGTGTAGGACACGCTCCTCTTCAAATTCGGGCGTTTCATCGCATTCAGGATGCTTGTTAGCCCCCCGAGGCGGGGGAGGAAGATCGGCTCAGTCCTTTCTCACGAACTTGGTCAGCTGCCCCCTCTGGATGATGGCTTCTATCTCGTTCTTCAGGGCCTGACCATCATTGGTGTCGTGGCCATGGTCCCGGTGATAGCGGCACCACTTCTCTTTGTCCCTCTTCTTGCCAGGGGTGTTCATTTTTGGCGCAGGAGGTATCACCCCCTCCTTCTCGACTTCCATGAGAATTGTGGAAATGTTGGCATTAAGAGGAGTGAACTTTTCAAATCTGGGGGGAGGTCGGCGCTGACCGCCATTGTCTTTCTGAAGCTTCTTGACCCCTTCTTCTTCAGTTGCCTTTCTTTTTGTCTCGGAGGTAGACCCTCCGAAGCCCGGGAGGTATTCGGCTTCTTCGGCCTGAATGTACTTCTCGCTCCTTAGAAGGAGGTCGGCAAAATTATGCGGAGGCTTCTTGGCAATGGAGGAGCGAAGGTTAGAGTTGAGGACATTTGATTGGAAGGCGGCCGCTACAACTGACTGGTCGAGGGAGGAGATGGATCTTACCTCTGTAGTGAATCTCCTCACGTAGTCTCTCAATTTCTCTCCCTTCTCCTGGCGGAGCTGGAGTAACGAGATGCTGGTCTTCTCCGTGCGTTTACTACTCACAAAATAAGTGATGAAGAGGGTCTCAAATTGTTCGAAGGAGAATATGGAGGACGGAGCGAGGCGGGAGTACCATTCCCGAGCCGAACCTTTAAGAGTGGCGGGGAAGGTCTTGCACAGCAAGGCATCGGAAGCTTGGTGGATTAGCATGAGGGTTTTAAAGCTTTCGATGTGGTCCACGGGGTATAACTCCCCTGAGTAAGTTTCGAACTGCGGGGGTTTGAAACCTCTTGGGATAGGAGCCTCCATGATGGTTCGGGAGAAGGGAGGTCAGCTCGGGCAGATGGTTCTTCCTCTTAACTCCTCATCCTTGTCTATTCGGCCGATGCGCCTCTCCATCTCGTGGAGACGGCGGTAGAGAGCATCGTCCCTCCGACGGTAGTCAAACGAGCCCCTGGACTCGTCTTCATAGGAAGGGAAGCGGGGACTGCGGCGACGGTAACCCTGGGAGCGGCGAGGACTAGGAATATGTTGTTGGTCATTAGAAGCCGGAGGAGGAGTTATGGACCGATGGTGAGGACTTTGGACCTGTAGGGGAGTAGGAACCCTTTGGGTATTATGGTTGTTGGGTCGGAGGTTGAGAGCTTGCAACACCGTTGCTTGGAATTGCTGGAACTCGGCACGAGTGATGGGTGCCTCATCGTTCCTCGGATGTTGCCGACCTGCAGGGGAATAGGGTCTTCTCCTGTGATGCTCGGGGACTCTCTTCGCCCTCTTCGGGTAGGGGACCTTCTGTAGTCTCGGCGGTGAGGAGATCGCTCATCTGGACGTTGTTGGTAGGAGGCTCCCTCTCGGGCCCGCTTTTCATCCAGACGGCGGCGAAGATCCTCATCCTTCTGCCGATTGAGGATGGTATTGCGAAGGTCGGAAGCTCGGGGATTGTTGGAGGCCATAGAATCTGTAGAGGCATTGTGTATTGAGACGCGGTCCTGATGGAGAGGTTGTTTCTGCGGGTTAGGACGCGAGGTCCCCGCACTGGCATTTTGAGGACCGGGGGGACCCTTAGGAGGTTGCTGATTCTGAAGAGAGGTTGGTCCTGTTGGAGAGGGTCCTCAACTTGAGGAGGAAGTTGCCCCTGCTACTGAGCGGGTTGGATGGGGACTTCCTGTTGCTGATCAACGGGGTTGGATCCACGGTTGGACCCTTTGGATCTTACTTTCCTAGGAGGCGTGGCTAGAGAAGATCTGACCAATGGGAAGAGGGAAGACTGCTATTCGTTTGTTTCCCACAGACAGCACCAATCTGTTCCGCTAAATCTGGTGTGGGGGCAAACAGATAGTATTTGTGGATTCTTGGAAAACTTGAATAGCAAACCTGAAACCTGTTTCGCCGGAGTTTGACCGTTGATTCCCGCCGTTCACCTACAAAAAGTGCGAGACACCGGGGTTGATCCTGGCGACGCACCCTCCGACGCTCAAGTCAGTAATCAAGAATGATTATGAAAGAGCGTAAATTGGCAAAGGATTGATTACCTCTTAATGGTGGTGGATGGGGGGGATTTATAGTCGCCTTAGGGATCAGATTAGGAATGTAATCCCTGTGATCAGATAAGGAATGTAATCCCTGTGATCAGATTATGAATGTAATCCCTAATTCCCAGTGAAAGGATAGATGTGAATCAGGGCCGTTGATTAGCATTAATCAGGAACCCTAATTCTACCCTGCTGGACGGGGTTCACTACGGGTTGAAACCTGCACCCAGTTGAGACAGATCCGTTCTATGGGTTATTGGGCTTTGAATAAAGACCCAGTTCCCCTTTCAGACCCATTTGTAGGTGAAATTACCATTTTACCCTTAAGCTTTGAGATCCGTGCTCGATTTGGACGATCCCGATTTAACCCCATTTTTAGCCATATCGCATCCCATACTACATAAGTCCGAGGCCAAGCCCTTAATCGTTCTTCATCTTATAGGGTTGATTCCCTCGCCATGAGTTAAACTACTACGGTAACTACGGTAAGTATCCTAGGTGTTCTATGAGTTACGAGCCCATGTCCAGGCATCCTGGAGAGAATCCCACGCAGTGACATGACGCATCATGCAGGCATCCTATGGACAATTCGCCTCCGCCATGGAACGATGGCACTACGTAGTCATCGAGAACCCCACAAGCATCGCCAATGTACGATATCCTGGAGAATTATCCACGCTTTGTAACGCCCCTGCCCCTAGCTCAGACAATTTATACAATTTAGAAGACAAATTAGATACTATGTAGTACAACTGCCCACCACAGGCTGCCTCTCAAAAGGTCGTTAACCGAATTGGTGACTCTTGATCACAGGCAATATTATTATATATGATTATTTTTAGTTCAAATCCCGATATAGGACAAATCTCTTCTATCTCTCTTCTTTTTCCTCCCGTGAGCACAGAGCCCACAACGTGGACCCCATGCCCATGTGGCACAAGCAGAGACAACAACATATGCTATCGTTCTCTTCTCCTCTACACAGGAAGGCCCCGCGAACGCCACGTCAGCTTCTTTGACGTCACAAGCAACACACAGCACCATAAGTCTGCTGTTTCTTCACGTGTGGACCCCCCCCCCATACATCACATATTTACTATTTTGCCATCATCTCACTTTAACACACACACACACACACACACACACACACACACACACACACACACACATATATACTCTTTGAAAATTACGGGGTGTTACATACACCCCCTTAAGAAATCAGCGTCCCTGCTGAGCACAGGCATGCACAATCTAGTGCAGGATCTACTTTCTAGCCGATGTGGAGTGGAGTACCCTGATTCTACTAGCTGCACAGTACCTTGATAATATAGGTTGTCCATTATTTCAGACCGCAACCTCGCTCTCTCTCAAACATACATGTACATCTGCTATCTCCATCTCAGGCAAACATCTCACCCACTCTTACCTACACTCGGTGTCGAAAGTCGGCTCTGATACCATTTGTAACGCCCCTGCCCCTAGCTTAGACAATTTATACAATTTAGAAGACAAATTAGATACTATGTAGTACAATTACTCACCACAGGCTGCCTCTCAAAAGGTGGTTAACTGAATTGGTGACTCTTGATCATAGGCAATATTAATTATATATTATTATTATTATTAGTTCAAATCCTGATATGGGACAAATCTCTTCTATCTCTCTTCTTTTTCCTCCCGTGAGCACAGAACCCACAGCGTGGACCTCATGCCCATGTGGCACAAGCAGAGACTGCAGCATAAGCTACCGTTCTCTTCTCCTCTGCACAGGAGGACCCCATGAACGCCACGTCAGCTTCTTTGACGTCACAAGCAACACACAGCACCATAAGCCTGCTATTTCTTCACGTGTGGACCCCCCCCCCCCCCCTTACATCACATATTTACTATTTTGCCATCATCTCACTTTAATACACACACACGCATATATATATATATATATATATATATATATATATATATATATATATATAGGGAAATGCTCCATTGAAAACATAAATATCTGTGAAAACGTGGATATATATATAGGGAAATGCTCCATTGAAAACATAAATATCTGTGAAAACGTGGAAAACCACTAAGGCCGTTGTTGGGTTATAATGCATTATAACCTAGGTCGTTGTCTCCAACAACGGCCTAGGGTCGTTTTCACATTTTCACAGACATTTGCGTTTTCAACTGAGCATTTCCCATATATATATATATATATATATACTCTTTGAAAATTACAGGGTGTTACACACCCTGACATGACGCATCATGTGGACATCTTGTCACTAGGGTCTCGCCTAGTCTCTAAATTCCAACAACTATCTCTGTCTAGAGATCAACAATAAGTTATATTCAATCAAATAATATTTCCATTTCTTTATTCATAAACTATTTCTCAAAGAGAAACATTCCTTTATAATTTCATAACTTGAAGTATCTCATTTCGACTTCTTTTATTAATTTAATCATTCATAACATTGTGTGCATTTCAAATAATCTCAATCAAGTATTAATAATCATAAAATCTCATTAAGAAGATTCTAAATGCATTCCAAACTTTCATTTCTCTTAAATTAAACAATAGTCACATTTTAATCGATAAAAATCGAGTTTTATAGTCGGATTCGAACCCAGAGCCAAACCCAAACCTGTCAAATGAATAGTGACCTGCCTTAAATCGCACTCAAAGACCAGAAGGCCTTTAAGTGACTAACTGTTATATAGATAACTTAATTTATACTTATGGTTTGGCTTTTGGTTCTGAATTTAAAAACAAATTTGAGAAAAACAGAGTCTCTTGAGAGACTCGAACCCAAGACCAGTAGCTCCGCCTAGCTACAGTAACGCACCCAAATCACACCCAAAGACCAGTAGGTCTTGAGTAACTAACTGATATGAGATGAGTTAAATTTTTTTTGTATATCCCGTACTGTAATTAGTTTTCCTTTACAAAATTCGATTCTTCAATCAATTTGTACCCATTCAAAAACTTATTATTTTTCCAGAATGTTTTCTATCCAAATAATACAGTATAATGCGTATGTTTAACTTCACAAAATTTATTTCCGACAATATAACAAAAACTTAATATTGCATTAAGAACTCATATAATTAATTTACGAATAGAAATTTGTCTTTCATCGAAACTTCTCCATAAAATTCTTTATACTCATAAAATAAACCCATGAGACTATTTCTCTACTATAATCGTATTATGAAATCATTTTCATACATGTTACAATATTTTGACTATAATAAGAACTATTCTACCAAGCATCAATTCTCATTCCAATGATTTACCAAATGTTATTTTCTTTATCCTCTTCTATTTTAACAAGGGTCTAGCCATTTATTAAATCACAATATCAATTCAACACATCAAGACACAATTAAAATGAGATTATGCAATCTACTTTTACCATACCAATCAAAATTTAGCAATTAAATTCTACATTAACTAGCATGCAGTTTTACTCCTAAATTAGAAAGAATTTTATAACCACCCACCCAAGAAAATTTGATGCACTCAATCGAACTCCTCGAAATAACTCCAAGAGAACTCCGCTTCGCCTCCTCGAAATCCGCGTAGAAGGAAAAGCACCAACTCCATTTCGACCAAGCACAGGAACAGCACCTTCTCCTCTTCTGCGTGCAACAATGGAGCATCTCCTCCTCATTTTCGACAAATACAAAGGACAGCACCAATTCATCTTTTCATATACATATATGTATACACATGTCTATATATAATGTACAATGGAATATATAATGAGATATACATGTGGTATGGTGAGTAGGTGGAGAAAGCAAAGGAGCTGTACTGGATGGGGGCTTTCGGCAGAGCAACAGGGAAAAGAAGGAGGGATTTCGGATGTGATAGAGAAGGAAATGGGGAGGGATGATGGCGAAAGGTGTGGGTAGGGGTATTTCTATAGAATGGTAGAGTAGTTAAAACAACTACTCTCTACTAGTGCACCCACTAGACCACTTTTTTATTCAAAAATTGTACTCTTTCCTTCCAACTCCATAAACAGTCGGTTAACATTTTCATGCCCAAAACACGTGTACATGCATTGCACTTGCACACACTTCATTCATACACACATATATATTTTTTATATTAAAATATAGATTCATAATATATAGGAAATATTTAAGTAAAATTAGTTTAGTTTAATAATAAATTACAATTTTAATATACAAATAAAATAAACATACACACACTTCAAAATTTTATTTTGAAAAGAATACACTTAAATACGTGCACCGAAAAACACGTGTGTCGCACGTAAAATATCAAAATGCAAAATTGACTTTATCAATAGAAAATTATTAAAATATAATCGAAAACAACATAAGAAAAATATATTTATTAATTTTATATATTTCACGATGTAATCACTACGTACATAGAAAACACGTGCACCGCACGTATAAAAATTATTTTAATTAAAATAAGAGAAAATTGAATTTCCGTTTGTAAAACGAATTCGAGTATATAAAATAAATAATTGTGACACAGAAAATATTACACGTAGCGGTGGAAAATACGTGATCGGTACGTGCATCAATAACACGTATAAAGCATATAAAAATACAGAGAATGAAATATTATATTTAAGTTAACTCAAATAGGATTTTAAGAATACGGAAAATGCATAAATAGTCGGAATCCAAAATACGTAGTGAAATACGTTACAAAATACACGTGCATAACACATGAGGGCAAAATTGTCATTTCCAATTTTGTGGGGTGTTACACGGCAAGTACTGTGAGCACCCACCTATCTTTTTCCAACAAACCCGCCCTCGAACTTCAAGGCTCGACGTTCGGTAAGTACTGCGAGCACCCACCCATCTTTTTCCAAAAAAGCTGCCCTCAAGGCTTCAAGGCTCGGCACTCAGCAAGTACTGCAAGCACCCTCCAAGATCGGAGCTCGACAGTCACTTCGAGCACCCACATAGGTTGTCTCTGAGACTGCCTCACCTAAAGTGCTCCGAGCCGACCCTCCAAGCTCGGAGCTCGGCAGTGACTTCGAGCACCCACTAAGCTTGTCTCTGAGACTGCCTTACCCAAAGCGCTCTGAGCCAACCCTCCAAGCTCGGAGCTCGGCAATGACTTCAAGCACCCACTCAGCTTCTCTCTGAAACTGCCTCACTCAATGCGCTCCGAGTCAACCTTCCAAGCTTGGCTCGGCATTGACTTCGAGCACCCACTCAGCTTCTCTCTGAAGATACCTCACTCAATGTGCTCCGAGCCGACCTTCCAAGCTCGGTGCTCGGCAGTGAGTTCGAACACCAACCTGGCTCCTCTCCCTAAGTGCCACTCTCAGAGTGCATGTCACCTGTCCACCAAAGTCGACCCTCGGCCTTCGGCCTATATAGTGGTCAACTCTACAACTAATCTTCTCCAAATACACCACTCCTCTCTTCCCACAGAGACAGACTACTCCTACACGGCTGGGTTACATAGCCCTCCAGGAGTAGGGGGCTTATGATATGGTATAAATTACGTGGCCCCATCTGGGTCATTAGATCTCCTCAGATTTCGCTCTCATATGATCATCAGGTCAAACAGGTCCAACGGGTTTCAACTAGCTCAGGCCCACAGGAAAACGGGTCTGACCGGTCCATTAAGGTTTCACACCTGTTTACCCCTTCCTATAAATACTAGCCCCCTCCTCACTTTCAAAGGTAATCAATCTTTTTCCACCTAAACCCTAGTTACTGTTTCTTTCTCAGTGACTAACTAGATCGTTGGAGGGTCTGTCTCCGGAAATTCTCCCGAGGTTTCCAGGCATTGTGCAGGTATCAAGATCCGAGCCGAGCTACGAAGATCCGGGCCGAGCTACGAGATTCGAGCCGAGCACCCAACCTCTACCTCTCTCCTGCTACTCCCAAGCCGGTCCTACAGCCGAGGATCGGATCAACTTTAGTGTCGCGCCTTCCGCTTCACAAATTACAAGAACTCATGCATGTTGCCCCCACACCCAATGTAATATCCCGGTCGGATATTATATTGTATAAATTATTATTTTTTTAAAAATTAAAATATTTTTTATGAAAATTACTTGGTTTTTCTAATAAAAAGTTATCTGGATATATATACTAGTAAGTATATATATGTATTGTATCAATTTTGTGCACTTCTACAAAATCTTGAAAAATGCATTTTTTAGAAAATGTCTGAAAAATCCCGGGCAGATATTAAAAATTATTATTTTATTATTATTTTATTTTAAAAATTGAAATATTTTTTGTGGATATCACCCGGTTTTGTTAATAAACATTATCTATACGTATATACTAGTCTGTATATATTTGTTTTGTATCAAATTGATACTGGAATATTCCAAGCCGGTAATAAAATTATTTTATTTTTATTTCTCGGAATTAAATTATTTTTGTATAGATTGATTCATTTTAGCTAAAAAAAATTATCCGTATATTCAGATATACATACGTATATGTATCGTATAGATTTCGTACGCTTATACGAAATCGTGTAGTATGTGATTTGGAAAAAATATATTTCATTTTTGATCCATCATGGTGAAATGAAGGGTTAGGATGGATTAGGGATTGATTGCAATAATTATTCACAAATTAAACCCCATTTGTTTGAGCCACAAGAAAAAATGACAAGTGGCTTTCATTCTCACCACAAAGCCCTTCACCCATCTCCAATAACCCCCCCCCCCCCTCCTCCATTGGCCGGCCCCAACCGTAGAAGGACAAGAAACCCTTCAATCTTTGTGAGTTTTCATCTGGTTCTCATCTCTTTCTTCTACACTTTTAATTAGTTTTAATTTAGAAAAATTGAGAAGAAAAGAGAAAGAAAGAGATGACTAAAATCAAAAGGAAAGAGGGGTTGAGTTCATGGGTTTCTTTCATTTGTGGTGTTCTTGAAGAGGAGCAAGAACAAGGAGCAAGGAGGAGAAGGAAGCTAGCAAGTCATTCCTACATCGATTAGGTGGGGGTTCTCAACTCTATTTATTGTTATTATTATTGTTATTATTGTTATGTTCACAAATTGGACTATCTTCGTGTGCATATTGGAGAACTTGGACTAGAATTGTAGCGCCCCGAATTTCCAATACGATATCTCAGAAATACGTGGCACAATTCTCAGCATCAACTTCAATTATAATAGTAAACATAGCCAAAAATACAGATAAATTTTTCTTTCAACCTTTATTACATTAGTTCATTACAAAACACAGCGGAAAAAAAAACACCTTGAATTACAGTCTTTTAATTACAACACCTTCTTTACAATTTTACATAAGCTTTATTATCAATCTATCTCATGCATCCAAATCCCAATGCTATAGGTAATCACCTGTAAAACATGAGGCTAGAGATAACCCTAATTCCCAAAACTACAGGGGTTAGCCATAACGGTGTGAGTGACATATAAACAAAGCAACATAAATAGAACATGAAACATGAAATCGTAAACAACAGGTAATAAAGACAAGAATAAATAAATTAAGAATTAACAACGAAAACATGAAAATCACTTCCCCAAACATAGTTTGGGTCCACTTACCCCAAGCCGGTCCTTGGGTGTTAGGAGGTCTAGCCCAAACCTCCAGGATTGTTGTAGGTACTGGTCAACAAAGCCATCTGTTATTAGCATTAATCATTGCATCTTTCCATTTTACTTTATCACACAAGCGTTTCACTTTTGCTTTAACCACGTGAATTAATACCACATTTTATTAGCACGTACCAGCTGATCTTTTATCTTCATGTCATTATACCACACTATGCATACACCCTGTTATTCAACACATAACTTATCATATCATATTAATGCATAATATTAATGCGCTAAGATATTTATTTTGCCATATCAACCCACATTAAGAGTACCATGTTATTTAATTTGCCATAACATCACCCATCATGAATACAATGCTAGTTGCTACTTCATTAAATCACATATAAACGTACACCAAGTTATAATATTAATAAAAGAACTATATTAGGTTATTCCATATCGTAAGAGTATCAAAATAGATAATTCATCACATTGTAATATCATACTATTGCCCATTAATTCATGTCGAACATAATTATACTGTAAACATATACCCACTTAGTAATTTCATCCATTATCACATCACAAGTCAATATCATGTTACATATATATCCCAAACATACACCACACATGTGGATTTCCAAGAAAATGTGCCAAAATCATTTATTTCCTCTAATTAAATCTCATAATATTCAATTATAGCATACTAGCTCATGCATCATGTTTCATATAAGTAAAATCACCTATAGGGGCTTATATGCCCCAAAACATGCACAAAACGTGTACCATAATTACACGGATTTTCAAAACATGATCACAATCACTAATTTCGTCTAATTACATCTTATAACATCTATCCATAGCATGTTAGCCCGTACACAAGGCTCCGCATATACCAAATTACCTATATCGGCCTATATACCCTAAAAACATGCACAAAACATGCACGGGGTAAAAATATGCATAAACGATTTAATATATTTGGTTTTTATATACCAACACATCACATTAACCCATACTATAGATTTTATATACTTAAAATAGTCACTTTCACCACATATCTCAAAAACCCATTTTGGATTCTTAAAAATCCGTATTTTCAACAAAAACCCATTTTTGGGCATAACTCCCACAAAACATATCAAAAGGCCACGAAATTCGGCCACAATATAAAATATTTATAAACACAACGTACTCACCTGACGGATCGAGCAAACGATGTCCCACGTCCGTCCTGTAGCCAGTCGAAGTTCGACTTTTTCCACCTAATTGAAAAATTATAGAACCGATTAGTTTAAAGCTCAAAACTCGACCCACGGACCTCCAAATTTGAATCCGTCCTTACTCACGCATCACAAATGACATATGTAGGCGAGCTACATCGACGGATTTCAAATTCGAACCCCGATGCAAGAACTCACATATTGATCGGAGGTTTTCTAATAGGAAAATTTCCTATTTCCTAATTTCTTCAATCCCTTGGTCCTAATATCTCAAATTAGGGTTAACAACAATAATGGAACTCATCTATACCTCCGAATTCATCAAATTCTCACCTCTATATCGCGCGGGCATTTCACTGAACACCCAGCGTGCACTTTTCACCTATAATCCATTTCACTCAATTTAATTGAGCTGGAAGCCTATAAAATCATCCTAAATTTATATTAATACTTTCATAATACTCTACACCCTCACATACATTTTCTACAATTATTTGGATCGAGTTTTCTACCCGATTTCATAAACTCTATAATTTGAGTTTATACCAAATCACTACTCCCCATTTTATTCTAATGACTCACTACAATTTTTACCACCATACCAGAGATAATTCATATATATATGTATCTATGTTTTACAAACCCAACACCCTAATTTACTAACAACTTGTAATTTCTCTAACAACCCACTAATTCCTTAAATCTTCTACTTCCAACACCTCTAAATCTCTCTACCATAATAATCCTACTTGATAAAACTAACCACACTTAATTTTATACGAATAAATAAAATAGGGTATACCTTTTCGGAATCCTTTCGAAAATCCGATGCTACCACGTTGTAGAGAACCCTTCAATTAGTATACCCCTCAGTTTAATTTAAAAACCATGGAGAAATGGAAGAGATTTGGGTGGGGGAAGGGCCAACCGAATGGGTTCGGTGGCTTTTTTTTTGTTTCGGTCGGGTGAAGTGAACGGGAAGGGGGAAGAAAGAAAGAAAGAAGGAAAGAAATGGGGGAGGGGTTATTTGAAAATATAATGTATATAAATAATAATAGTAAGGTATAATTACCTATAAGCCCTCCAAATCCAATATATTACAAATAAACCCCAATTCTTTTCTATAATAATACAAACAATACAAAACACATTAAAATTATCTTATAATAATCCCCCATAATGATAAAATAAAATAAACTATATTTCCTCACACAAAACCTCAACTCTTAATTCTAATATAATCATAATACCAATTTACCACAAATATGCAATACCAGTATCGATATTAAAAATAAATAAAATAAGATATCACTTAAAATAATTCTCACCCCTACAAAATATGAAAGCGAATATTTTTGGTATTTTAAAATCCGAGGTGTTACATTCTACACACCTCAAAAGAAGCTCGTCCTCGGGCTATGAGGTTTAAGAAAACTCCCCAAACGATTTCAAGATACCTCCTCCACACCATTACCTAGGATTTCCAGGTACATTATCAGCATCACTACTTCATTGCACCATTAACAACTGAACAACTCGTCGTCTGGTCGATCGCACTATCGATCTATAATAACCACTGGTTTCATAGGTTCTGCCACATCCAATGCCATATCCAGCTGGACTTCAATCTACAACAGCTCCACACTTGAGATAGATCTCTCACACTTTTTAACATAGAACAAGAAATACCTCGAGAACACTTGGCATCTCAGAGGTAAGCATCAAACGATATACCATGGTTCCAATTCTTTCTGTAGCTCTATAGGGGCCAACAAACCCCCAGGTCTAATTTTTCCCAGTTTCTAAAACGACGTACTCCATGAATAAAGGATACTTTTAAGAATACCCAAATCTTCAATTTCTAACTTCAAGAGGCTTTCGCCGCTGATGGGCGTCAACTTTTCTTTTGTCGACTACACACCTCAAAAGAGGCTTATCCATGCTCACCTAATAATTAATGTTTTTCCTCGTTCCGGACCAATAAAATATTCTCCTAGATATTTGATACATCTTCATGCCACTGTGATAGACAATATACTGAATATAATGAGAAATCTTTATCACCTGCTACCACAAGCCATCCACATCAAGAACACCAAATCTACAATAATAACAAGAATTTCCTACTGCCCACTGACCAATCTGTATCACCTTCATTAATCTCATCCAGAATTCGACTATGCATTCTCTGTCGCAAGCAGAAATTTTGAATTTATGATGACTGATCAATTGTAGGATGGACAGCTGTATTGTTACACTACCAATATATATAAGGTCGTGTCAACCTCTACTACGGAAATAAAGTCAAATTGATCTAATGAATTTAACACTGTCCACTCCTGGGATGTCATTAAGACCAAAACCTTCTTTCCATTTATAGCATTCGCCACCTTATTTCTTCCCCCGGGTGGTATTTTATTTCCATACCAAGCTATCAAGGTACTCAAGTCACATTTATTGCCTCCTGCTAAAATCATTTACAAGAACAAGTGCGTTAAACTCTTATGATCTGCAAAAAGTTAAAACTATCCTTCCAACGAATAATGTCTCAATATCTTCACTGCATGTACTACTACCACCAGTTTCAAAGCTGAGTAGGATAACTCGCTCTATATACCCACAATGACCTAAATGCATAGGCCTTAAACCTTCCTTCATGCATCAAGTTGCACCTGATTTCGTACTACATGCACTCCCTTCTCGGGATAATCAAAATATGAGCTGTCGTTCATCTTCCTTTAACCCTTGAAAATCTCTTTCCGCATTGTTCAGGTCATACCAATGGCTCATTCTTTATGGTAAAATGAGCCATCGGTACAGCAATAATAGAAAATCGAGGAATGAACCTCTGATACTAGCCAGTTAAAACCAAGAAACTCTGAATTTCCAATGCATCCGAGGGTTATTTCTCGTCTTTTCACCTTTTGAAATTTCTTTCTGATCCACAATTACGCCTTCAACAGACACAATGTGTCCCAAAATTCACACTTCTCGCCCCCAAAAATGACAATCAACAGACTTTTCATACCGCTTCTAGTCCCAATGAGTCTACAACTCAGTTCTGAGGTGCCCTCTCTGCCCCTCCATACTGCGAAACTACACCAAATATCATCTACAATTACAATCACACCTTGTTAATATAAGGGTGAAAGGGGCCCAATTCGTCAAATTTATAAAAACTGCAGGGACGTTCGCCAGTCCCAAGATATCACTAAGAACTCATACAATTCATACCGAGTACGAAAAACAATTCCTGAGATGTTTTCCCTCTCTAGGGATTATTTGATAGTATTCGGTGTGCAACTCTAATCGGGAGATTAATGGCATTCCCCGCAACTAATCCAACCAATTATCTATTCTCAACAATAAATACTTAATAATCACCTTACTTAGTACACCTTCTCGGTGAACTACCTTCTTTGTCACAGTACTGCCTAGCGCCCTACGGCGTATCACTTCAACCGATAATCCTTTCCAAAAGCATCACCTCAAATTCTCCTTCACCTTTTCCCATTCCTAAGTGCTAGAGCACAAGCTGATTTAGAAATAGGAGTCACACCAAATATCAAATCAACCTTGAACTCCAGAGTTCACCAAGGTGGGGGACCAAAAACCCCATCGAATACACTAGAAACTTTGCAAACCACATCAACAATCTCAATCTTTGCCTTAAATGTTTCCACCAAACCCAACGGGCATAATCTTCATCATCCAAGGCATTACATACAATCAAAACTGGGTTTCATCGGGCTGTCTCACCCGAATCCTCCCTGCACCATACCCCAACTACGCAGATGACCTACATAACCTTCTACAACCAATCAATCTCCCCAAATATGGGATAAAACCATAACCACACATCACTCCTCAATCTAGAAAACATACACCCATAGGACATACGCCCATAGGATCCACCCAAAATCTCCAGGGAATAACCCCTTACGGCACACAACAATCAATTTACTATAATACTCCAATAGTACACGAAGTCGCACCGAGATTTCTACAAAGGTCAACTCATATGCTGGGCCATGAAAAATAATGCTGACTCAAGGTCAGACCAAAGTCTAATGGGGATCACACCATTCCACGATAGAATCTATTCTTCAACAAAACACCCACATAAAATACACTCTCTATCTCCAACTAAGCGATAATGAACCGATACTCACATGGCAAGATCACTAGGATTAACAATTTCCTAGTTAACCAAAGCTCTGATACCAAACTGTAACACCCCAAATTTTTTTTTGAAAACTAAGTCTCCAAATTCAATTCTTTCAATTTCTATATCACTTTGATCATAAACTAAGAAAGTTATATTTCAGGGAAAATTTTGACAGAGTCTCCCCTGTAAATTTTGCCCCGAAACACAAAAAGCTTACGGAATTCTGCTCAAAATTCCGTAGCTCACAATCCACCCAATCATTTCACGGGCTCCCCAGGCCAAAATAAGCAGAAACATACAGGCAATATAATATAATGCTCTGGGGGCCAAACTCATAACGGATTATTAAATATCAATTAAAAACTATAAGTTTCTTTGAAAACGAGGTAAAATTTTAGAAAAATCTTTGTAAAACCTACCACAGAGCCCGGTACTCCACAACGAGGTGGGTACGGGTCACAAACATACCATACCACCCCCCACTATACTCATCATCATTATATACATGCATATACATTCATATTACAATTTAAATCATAATTTTACTATTCCTATAACTAAATAGTACAAATTTTTTAAATTAAAACTGCATTCTACCAATCCACGCCTCACCTCTGCACTGATGACAACCTGTAACAGTGGGGGTTTTAGGATAGTCCTCAGACTCCCCTAACCCCCCAAACACTAAGGGGTTAGCCATTTCTGGTGTGAGTATAGTTATTAATCAAATAACAAATTAAAATAGTATAAAGAAAATAATTTAAACTTACGAATACCAAATTAAGATAATGCAACCTGAATCCTGAACACAACAACATCGTCAATACAATGATATATCAAATACTCTGCCAATCCCGCATTCAACTATTTAATTATCCATAACTTCCCACATTTCATAATATACTTCACATTAACCACGTATATATATATATATTCTTATTTTACGTCCGCATAGTACGAATACACACACAATCCACTACTTTTCAATTTAAATTCTCTACCCAAAATATTCATCTATATAATAAAACACAAAGAAAGCTATCAAGTGTCTCTCCTTCAATCCCCCCTCCAATCAAAGGCCCAGATCTAACCTCACAAAACACATTTCCCCCCCCAAAAGTTTTCCCCCAAAACTCAAATTCAAACCCCCCAAAACAACTCCTTTATTTATTTAATTATCTCTCTCTCTCTCTCTCTCTCTCTCTCTCTCTCTCTCTCTCTCTCTATATATATATATATATATATATATATATATATATATAATAAAACACAAAGAAAGCTATCAAGTGTCTCTCCTTCAATCCTCCCTCAAATCAAAGGCCCAGATCTAACCTCACAAAACACATTTTCTCCCCAAAAGTTTCCCCCCAAAACTCAAATTCAAACCCCCCAAAACAACTTCTTTATTTATTTAATTATTTTCTCTCTCTCTCTCTCTCTCTCTATATATATATATACACACACGCGCGTGCGCACACACACACACACACACACTTATGGAAACATGGACTTTTATAACCCAATTCATAATTATTTTTCAACATATATAGAAAACATGGACTTTTATTTACAACTAATTATTGTCATACTATTCAAACTTGAGCTATATAATTATTGATAAGCTTCTTCTATAAAAATATGGACTTCAAATTCAAAGACACACACACACACTTATGGAAACATGGACTTTTATAACCCAATTCATAATTATTTTTCAACATATACTAATGAAAACATGGACTTTTATTTACAACTAATTATTGTCATACTATTCAAACTTGAGCTATATAATTATTGATTTACTGTTTACAAGTCTTTTCATATGCTGTATCGTTCTGAAGACGTGCCGTAGGCACGCGGCCACGGGCAAATCTAGTTCTTCCACAAGTATCATCATAATAGCATTGTATGAATATAACTAGATGATGTTGTTACTCCTCTCATTAATCACCATTTATATAAATACAACTCATAATACAACATATTCTCTTAATAACCATTTATATAATCAATCCCATCATACGGGTATTTATTTTATTATGCCCTATCCAGTATCATTTCTTACAATTGCTTATATTCTCTTAATACCACATTCATTCAAGTCTTATAACACAAATATAACATCTAATTACTTATTGCAATGCTCTTACACCTCATCACATCATTAACACATTATTGATCGAATGCTTATACTTATTACATCAAAAACATGCTTTATGGTTCATTTCCATCTCATTATACCACTTTAGAAATTCTCATTCTTATAAGTAATATATCTTATTATCATTTTCACTTAATCCCCAAACACAATCTGGGGCCACAACATATCACATCCCATAGCCGATAGCTTGGGTAATAATCACTGTACCTCAAACACACAGTTTGGGTAATATCACATCACATCTCAAGCCGATAGCTTGATTATTAATTTCACTTCAATCACTTATCATCTTCACTTCACTTTATTTCTCATTTCTATCAATCATTACCACTATTATATCCACTCACCCTGCGAATTATGCCAAGGCAGGTAGTTCCCACAATTTTCACAGAAATTGCGGGCAGGTAGTTCCTTGACACAATTCCAAGGTACAACTCATATCAATCTGCATTTACTTTAATGATCCCATACGTAATACAATTACTTCATATTATTCATGGTAACACATCTCTTTTATTATTTACATCTTAAATTAATCACATGCTGCATTTATCATTTCTTTTCATACACTAACTCATAACACGTTCACTTTCATAATTACTTCATTCACAACAATTTTCTTTCCCATACACAATTCACATTTCACTATCCACTTTATTTTCCACACACAATTCACATTTTACTATCCACTTTATTTTCCACACACAATTCACATTTTACTATCCACTTTCTTTACTCTCACATTTTTATTAACACAAAGTTATTTTATTAGTTTGTCGACCAGTGAGCCGCAGTATCCCAACATACTGAAAGCCGACAGCCCAGTAAACACGCAGTTCGATGCTCACACAGAGCCTTACTCGTCCGAGGCTACGTCTTCCTCCTAGCCGAACTAGCGAGGGAAAAACACGTCCCAGGTAAACTGGGTACTTCCTCCCAGCCGAAGCCAAGAGGGAAAAAGCCACGTCCCAGGTAAACTGGGTGCTTCCTCGCGACGTCTGTCATCGAGGGAAAAACTACGTCCTAGGTAAACTGGGTGCTTCCTCCCAGCCGATAGCCAGGAGGGAAAAACCACGTCCCAGGTAAACTGGGTACTTCCTCGCGACAGCTGTCATCGAGGGAAAACCGGGCCTCAAGCCGATAGCTTGGGCGATAAAAATCACTTACCCCAAATATAGTTTGGGTCCACTTACCCCAAGCCGGTCCTTGGGTGTTAGGAGGTCTAGCCCAAACCCCCAGGATTGCTGTAGGTACTGGTCAACAAAGCCATCTGTTATTAGCATTAATCATTGCATCTTTCCATTTTACTTTATCACACAAGCGTTTCACTTTTGCTTTAACCACGTGAATTAATACCACATTTTATTAGCACGTACCAGCTGATCTTTTATCTTCATGTCATTATACCACACTATGCATACACCCTGTTATTCAACACATAACTTATCATATCATATTAATGCATAATATTAATGCGCTAGGATATTTATTTTGCCATATCAACCCACATTAAAGGTACCATGTTATTTAATTTTCCATAACATCACCCATCATGAATACAATGCTAGTTGCTACTTCATTAAATCACATATAAACGTACACCAAGTTATAATATTAATAAAAGAACTATATTAGGTTATTCCATATCGTAAGAGTATCAAAATAGATAATTCATCACATTGTAATATCATACTATTGCCCATTAATTCATGTCGAACATAATTATACTGTAAACATATACCCACTTACTAATTTCATCCATTATCACATCACAAGTCAATATCATGTTACATATATATCCCAAACATACACCACACATGTGGATTTCCAAGAAAATGTGCCAAAATTATTTATTTCCTCTAATTAAATCTCATAATATTCAATTATAGCATACTAGCTCATGCATCATGTTTCATATAAGTAAAATCACCTATAGGGGCTTATATGCCCCAAAACATGCACAAAACGTGTACCATAATTACACGGATTTTCAAAACATGATCACAATCACTAATTTCGTCTAATTACATCTTATAACATCTATCCATAGCATGTTAGCCCGTACACAAGGCTCCGCATATACCAAATTACCTATATCGGCCTATATACCCTAAAAACATGCACAAAACATGCACGGGGTAAAAATATGCATAAACGATTTAATATATTTGGTTTTTATATACCAACACATCACATTAACCCATACTATAGATTTTATATACTTAAAATAGTCACTTTCACCACATATCTCAAAAACCCATTTTGGATTCTTAAAAATCCGTATTTTCAACAAAAACCCATTTTTGGGCATAACTCCCACAAAACATATCAAAAGGCCACGAAATTCGGCCACAATATAAAATATTTATAAACACAACGTACTCACCTGACGGATCGAGCAAACGATGTCCCACGTCCGTCCTGTAGCCAGTCGAAGTTCGACTTTTTCCACCTAATTGAAAAATTATAGAACCGATTAGTTTAAAGCTCAAAACTCGACCCACGGACCTCCAAATTTGAATCCGTCCTCACCCACGCGTCACAAATGACATATGTAGGCGAGCTACATCGGCGGATTTCAAATTTGAACCCCGATGCAAGAACTCACATATTGATCGGAGGCTTTCTAATAGGAAAATTTCCTATTTCCTAATTTCTTCAATCCCTTGGTCCTAATATCTCAAATTAGGGTTAACAACAATAATGGAACTCATCTATACCTCCGAATTCATCAAATTCTCACCTCTATATCGCGCGGGCATTTCACCGAACACCCGGCGTGCACTTTTCACCTATAATCCATTTCACTCAATTTAATTGAGCTGGAAGCCTATAAAATCATCCTAAATTTATATTAATACTTTCATAATACTCTACACCCTCACATACATTTTCTACAATTATTTGGATCGAGTTTTCTACCCGATTTCATAAACTCTATAATTTGAGTTTATACCAAATCACTACTCCCCATTTTATTCTAATGACTCACTACAATTTTTACCACCATACCAGAGATAATTCATATATATATGTATCTATGTTTTACAAACCCAACACCCTAATTTACTAACAACTTGTAATTTCTCTAACAACCCACTAATTCCTTAAATCTTCTACTTCCAACACCTCTAAAACTCTCTACCATAATAATCCTACTTGATAAAACTAACCATACTTAATTTTATACGAATAAATAAAATAGGGTATACCTTTTCGGAATCCTTTCGAAAATCCGATGCTACCACGTTGTAGAGAACCCTTCAATTAGTATACCCCTCAGTTTAATTTAAAAACCATGGAGAAATGGAAGAGATTTGGGTGGGGGAAGGGCCAACCGAATGGGTTCGGTGGCTCTTTTTTGTTTCGGTCGGGTGAAGTGAACGGGAAGGGGGAAGAAAGAAAGAAAGAAGGAAAGAAATGGGGGAGGGGTTATTTGAAAATATAATGTATATAAATAATAATAGTAAGGTATAATTACCTATAAGCCCTCCAAATCCAATATATTATAAATAAACCCCAACTCTTTTCTATAATAATACAAACAATACAAAACACATTAAAATTATCTTATAATAATCCCCCATAATGATAAAATAAAATAAACTATATTTCCTCACACAAAATCTCAACTCTTAATTCTAATATAATCATAATAACAATTTACCACAAATATGCAATACCAGTATCGATATTAAAATAAATAAAATAAGATATCACTTAAAATAATTCTCACCCCTACAAAATATGAAAGCAAATATTTTCGGTATTTTAAAATCCGAGGTGTTACAATAGTGGTCAACTCTACAACTAATCTTCTCCAAATACACCACTCCTCTCTTCCCACAGAGACAGACTACTCCTACACGGCTAGGTTACATAGCCCTCCAGGAGTAGGGGGCTTATGATATGGTATAAATTACGTGGCCCCTATCTGGGTCATTAGATCTCCTCAGATTTCGCTCTCATATGATCATCAGGTCAAACAGGTCCAACGGGCTTCAACTAGCTCAGGCCCACAGGAAAACGGGTCCGACTCGGTCCATTAAGGTTTCACACCTATTTACCCCTTCCTATAAATACCAGCCCCCTCCTCATTTTCAAAGGTAATCAATCTTTTTCCACATAAACCCTAGTTACTGTTTCTTTCTCAGTGACTAACTAGATCGTTGGAGGGTCTGTCTCCGGGAACTCTCCCGGGGTTTCCAGACATTGTGCAGGTATCAAGATCCGAGCCGAGCTACGAAGATCTGGGCCGAGCTACGAGATTCGAGCCGAGCACCCAACCTCTACCTCTCTCCTGCTACTCCCAAGCCGGTCCTACAGCCGAGGATCGGATCAACTTTAGTGTCGCGCCTTCCGCTTCACAAATTACAAGAACTTATGCGTGTTGCCCCCACACCCAATGTAATATCCCGGTCGGATATTATATTGTATAAATTATTATTTTTTAAAAAATTAAAATATTTTTTATGAAAATTACTTGGTTTTTCTAATAAAAAGTTATCTGGATATATATACTAGTAAGTATATATATGTATTGTATCAATTTTGTGCACTTCTACAAAATCTTGAAAAATGCATTTTTTAGAAAATGTCTGAAAAATCCCGGGCAGATATTAAAAATTATTATTTTATTATTATTTTATTTTAAAAATTGAAATATTTTTTGTGGATATCACCCGGTTTTGTTAATAAACATTATCTATACGTATATACTATTCTGTATATATTTGTTTTGTATCAAATTGATACTGGAATATTCCAAGCCGGTAATAAAATTATTTTATTTTTATTTCTCGGAATTAAATTATTTTTGTATAGATTGATTCATTTTAGCTAAAAAAAGTTATCCGTATATTCAGATATACATACGTATATGTATCGTATAGATTTCGTATGCTTATACGAAATCGTGTAGTATGTGATTTGGAAAAAATATATTTCATTTTTTATCCATCATGGTGAAATGAAGGGTTAGGATGGATTAGGGATTGATTGCAATAATTATTCACAAATTAAACCCCATTTGTTTGAGCCACAAGACAAAATGACAAGTGGCTTTCATTCTCACCACAAAGCCCTTCACCCATCTCCAATAACCCCCCCCCCCCCTCCTCCATTGGCCGGCCCCAACCGTAGAAGGACAAGAAACCCTTCAATCTTTGTGAGTTTTCATCTGGTTCTCATCTCTTTCTTCTACACTTTTAATTAGTTTTAATTTAGAAAAATTGAGAAGAAAAGAGAAAGAAAGAGATGACTAAAATCAAAAGAAAAGAGGGGTTGAGTTCATGGGTTTCTTTCATTTGTGGTGTTCTTGAAGAGGAGCAAGAACAAGGAGCAAGGAGGAGAAGGAAGCTAGCAAGTCATTCCTACATCGATTAGGTGGGGGTTCTCAACTCTATTTATTGTTATTATTATTGTTATTATTGTTATGTTCACAAATTGGACTATCTTCGTGTGCATATTGGAGAACTTGGACTAGAATTGTAGCACCCCGAATTTCCAATACGATATCTCAAAAATATGTGGCACAATTCTCAGCATCAACTTCAATTATAATAGTAAACATAGCCAAAAATACAGATAAATTTTTCTTTCAACCTTTATTACATTAGTTCATTACAAAACACAGCGGAAAAAAAAACACCTTGAATTACAGTCTTTTAATTACAACACCTTCTTTACAATTTTACATAAGCTTTATTATCATTCTATCTCATGCATCCAAATCCCAATGCTATAGGTAATCACCTGTAAAACATGAGGCTAGAGATAACCCTAATTCCCAAAACTACAGGGAGTTAGCCATAACGGTGTGAGTGACATAAAAACAAAGCAACATAAATAGAACATGAAACATGGAATCATAAACAACAGGTAATAAAGACAAGAATAAATAAATTAAGAATTAACAATGAAACATGAAAAACATCAAGTGTAGCTAGACTAAGTGTCAAGTGTAGAAAACAGGAAAAACACATGCATAAACCAAATCAAGAAAACACAATACTATATGCTGACTCTCTAATGCGTACTTATCGGATTCTATGCATCCCACTCCACATAGGTCCGGTGCAAGCCCTTAACGTCTCCACTTTATAGGGTTTAGTCCCCCGCCATGCAACTAATCTTTCCACGATGACTACTACGAGATATAGGTAAACTGTGAGTATTAGCCCATGCCCCGATAATTCTGGAGGTCAAACTCTATCCACAGATAATTTCGGAGACTATTTCACTCACACCTGGGAATCTTCGAGAATACCCCACACCGCAAGCTATGGCACCCCATCACACGAATACCACATGAGTGTCGCCTCGACCCCGATAATTCCGAAGATCAATCCCACACCACAGGTAATTCTGGAGACTATTTCACTCACACCTGTATAATTTCGGGAATTATCTCACACCGCAAGCCATACGGTGGTCCATAACCCTTGTTCTCATTCATCATATCACCACTAGTGCCCGTCCTTATCTTTTTAAGTTAATTAATTTAATTTTGAACTTCCTAGAGATGGTGTACCCTACCGGACTTAACTTAACAACTGATCAACAAATATGCCTCGACAGGCCCAAAACACAATAACTCAACTACCGACATACTAGGGTCCCACACAACCTCTGGAGACTCACACTCAACTATCCAAACCCAACAATAAAACATCTTGAAAACATATGTTCTGTAAAAATATAATATTTAGAATAATAATTTATAAATCCCACAAACATTTAAAGAATCAATCGTTTAAAGAACATTAGGATAACTCAAGAAACATCAGTAACAGTCGACTGTAAACCGGAGTCGGTCGACTGTCCAGAGCAAAAAACCAGCACTTCAAGAAAATAATTCTAAGTAACGGCAGTCGACTGTAAAAGTCATCGTTCGATTGTCCAGAGCAAAAATCCAACATTTTTAAGAAAAATAATTCTAAGTAATGATGGTCGACTGTAAAAGTCATCAGGTCGACTGTCCAGAGCGAAAATCCAAAACTTCGAGGAAACATCAAAACAGAGCAGAGTCAGTAGACTGTAAAAATGGGTCAGTCGATTGTTCCGCACGAAAATCCAAAACTCCAAAAAAACATTACAGCCAGGATCACGACGGTCGACTGTCGAAACATACCAGTCGACTGTCATACCTACAGGCTGCAGTTTGGGTTGTGCATGTTTCAACCGATACGAAGATTTACTTTATGAAAACGAAATCTATAAAAAGTATATTTCTGATATGATCACATATGACTTTTAGAGTATATAAGAGTCCACAAAACCAATCAAACCACTTTGAATTGATAAAAATAACTTTTTGATGAATTCCTTCAAATTGAAACAATAATATGTGCATATATAAAAATAAAGTTTTTAAGAGTCAATCATACATCAAAAGATCTTCGTATTATGTTTCAAACCATATTAATACCAAAATATGTTTAGATATAACCAAAATCTTCAAAAACACTTAAAGATTCAATTCCTTCGAAACAGCAAAATAGGATATTCATGTAATAGTGTTCATGCAAGTTTGTGCACCAAAGAAATTTCACAAATTCACCAATTTAGAAATGGACAAATGTTCAGATCAAATCTTTAATAATTGAGCAATTTAAATCCAAGTAAAACTTCATAAAATCACGAAATCTGCAATTTAGTCATAAAGCATCAATCCAAATCTAGTTATCACAACTCCAATCCTCAAGACATGATCCTTTAATTCATTAGTCCTTCTCAAAATTTCCTCAACTCAAATCACCATCTTTAACTCATGAACATAAACAAATTTAACATTTCCATAATCAAGTTGCACTCATCCAACCTCATAAATAGTCAAAATCTCTTCTTTAATCAATCTAGGCATAACATTTCCCTATACTCAATCAAATCCGCATTAACCCAAAAGAAATAGCTTACTCATGATTTATATCAGGTTATTTAACAATCTCAAATCATCCACATGCAAATTCTACTTATAAATAAGTTTGGGTTTCATAAAAGATCAAATTTTAATTCATCAATTCATCCAATCCATCATATATATATTCATACCAAACCCTAGCATGTTTTCTAATAGATGAAACACTACATACAACATTCAAAGAACAAAACAAAATAATTATATCACTCACCTTGTTGAAAGAATCGAACGAAGACGAATAGAAAGTAAGAAAAGCCCCTCCTTAGCAAGAAATCCAAGATCTTCTCTTTAGAACTCCAAAATAATAAGAAATAAGAAATTCCCTGTGTTGTGCAGCGAGATGATGGCTGCACTACACCCTAAATAGGCCGGGATTAAAGATTCTAGGGTTTTTGAGTACAGTTGCAAAATACTCCCTTTCAAATATACATTTACATAAATAGATCCCCATACTAGGAAATTAGTTAAAAATAATTTAATTGGGCTCAAAAAAATCAAAAGATCCTCCACTGGCATCAGCCGGCACTGTAGGGAAAACCCAGAAAACAATTTTGCAATTTCATCCCTTCAAATAGCAATTTTGCAAAAAGATCCTCTTTATCAAAGCTTGTAAAATATATCAAATGTGTCGAAACGAAAGTTAAACTTTTTACTCTTGAATTGACTAGGTATTATTTCCAGCCCAAAAATCCGAAAATCTGGAGTTTCACCCCCATTTGGTAATTTTGCACAAAAGTCCTTCTTTTCGAAATATTTGCAAATGGGTCCAACCATCGTCAAAAAAATCTAGAAAAATCACAAATAATCTCCAATAATAAATAATGAGTTTCCCCAAAATAGTTTTGGCTTTTGAACCTCCCGAGAAAATATTTGCACGTGTTTTGCACGTGTAAGAAGATAAATTTTTAGATAAATATTTATTAAATTACCAAAAACCATTTTAACTCATTTAATGTTCTCAAAACAATATTTTAAAAATACGGGGTACAACATCACTCCCTCCTTAGAAGAGTTCTGTCCTCAGAACTACCACTAATAGGGTCCAAACAAATATACGAACGAAAGGAATGCAAATCTCATAAATGGAAACATACTTCAAGGAATACAGTTGCACTTGAGAACATAATCAAATAAAAGAAATACAACTCACTCAAAAGTACAACCATCAAGAAGGAATACAATCACATAAAAGGAATACAATCATACAAAAAGCTCAGGGAAATCCTTCTGCATGCGATCCTCCGGCTCCCAAGCAGCCTTCTCGAACTGCTGATTCCTCCACAACACCTTGACCATAGGTATCACCTTGCTCCTTAAAACCTTCTCCCTGCGATCAACGATCTCTACAGGTTGTTCCTTGTAACTCAAGTTCACCTGTAGACCTTCAGGAACAACTGATGACTCTGATCTGGCACATACTTTCTCAACAGCGACACAGGGAACACATCATGCACTTGCGCCAACTCCTCTGGAAGCTCCAACCTATATGCCGTCTTACCAATCTACCCCAAAATCCTGTATGGCCCAATATACTTTGGTGCCAACTTGCCTCCCTTACCAAACCTGATCACTCCCTTGGTCGAAGACACCGTGAGAAAAATTGCATCCCCAACCTCAAACTCCAAGTCCATTCTTCGAGTGTCAGCATAACTCTTCTGCCGACTCTGGGCTTCAACCAACCTTTTGTGAATCAACTCAATCTTCTCCGATGTTTTGCTGCACAATCTCGGGCCCAAACATCTGCCTCTCGCCAACCTCATACCAACAAACAGGCATCCTGCACTTTCTCCCATACAGTGACTCATACGGAGCCATCCCGATACTCGCATGGTAACTGTTGTTATAAGCAAACTCAACCAATGCTAAGTACCTCTCCCAACTACCACCGAAATCCATAAACACAAGCCTTCAGCATATCCTCCAATACCCGATTCACCCTTTCAGTCTGACCATCAGTCTGTAGATGAAAAGCGGTACTGAAATCAGTTCTAGTACCCAAAGCCTTTTGCAGACTCTTCCAAAACCTCGAAGTGAACCTCGTATCCCTGTCGGACACAATCGATACAGGAACTCCATGAAGTATCACAATCTCACTTATATACAGTTCTGCCAACTTTTCCAAAGACCAAGTAATCTTCATGGCCAAAAAGTGAGCTGACTTGGTCAAACAGTCCACAATAACCCAAATTGAGTCATTGCCCTTCGAACTCCGTGGTAAACCCATGATGAAATCCATACTGATATTCTCTCATTTCCACTCCGGAATAGGCAACGACTGCAACAAACCTCCAGGTCTCTGATTTTCTGCTTTGATCTGCTGATAAGTCAGACACCTCGCCACAAAATCTGCCACATCCCTCTTCATACCGGACCACCTGAAGTGCTGTTTGATGTCCTTGTACATCTTTGTGCCTCCAGGATGTATTGACAACATAGTACTATGTGCCTCCTGCAAGATACTCTCTCTCAAGTCTGCATTCTTCGGGACACACAACCTCTCACCCATCCATACACTCAATCTTGGACACAGAAATCTGACAACTTATCATCGGAAACATGTTGCAACATCTTCTGGATCTCTGTATCAGATTTCTGACCTTCCACAATCCTCTCTCTCAAAGAAGGCTGCAACCTCAACTGAGCCAAAGACGCCCCCAAACTCTGCGCAGTACCACCTCGATACCTGCCCGATCAATTTCTACTGCCAACTCACTCCGAGTAGTGATCAAACTCGATAAACTACTCTTCTTGCTAAGTCCATCAGCTACCACATTCGCCTTGCCCGGATGATATTTGATCTCAGGATGAATGTCTTCCAACACTTCCAACCATCTTCTCTGCCAAAGATTTAGATCCTTTTGCTTATAAATATACTTCAGGCTCTTGTGGTCAGTATACAGGTTGACCTTCTCACCATATACTTAATGTCTCCACTGCTTTAAGGTAAAGATAATAGCTGCTAGCTCCAGATTATGCGTCGGATAATTCTTCTCATGCGGACGCAACTGCCTCAAACCATAGGCAACCTTGCCTTCTTGCATCAAGACACACCCCAAACCTCTGAGAGACGCATCACTGTAGATATTATAATCCTTCCCAGCTTATGGCAAAGCCAAGATAGGTGCAATCATCAACCTCTCCTTTAGCTCAAGGAAACTCACCTCACACTTATCTGTCCATGTAAATGCCACATTCTTCAGAGTCAAACCTGTCAAAGGAACTGCAATCTGAGAATAGCCCTAAATGAATCTCCTGTAGTATCCAGCCTAACCCAAGAAACTCCTGACTTCCTTCATAGTCGTTGGCCTGGGCCAATCCTTCACTGCTTCAACCTTCTGAGGATTAGGGGCCACTCCCTCCTTAGAAAGAATATGACCAAGAAAAGCTAGCTCAAACTTCCAAAACTCACACTTCAATAACTTGGCATACAAGTTATGCTCTTACAATTTCTGTAATACCTCTGTCAAGTGCAAAGAATGATCCTCCTCCGACTTCGAATACACCAAAATATCATCGATGAAAACAACCACGAAGGAGTCAATAAATGGCCTCAAAATCCGATTCATCATATCCATGAATACTGCCGGCACATTCATCAAACTGAATGGCATCACCAAAAACTCATAGAGCCCATGACGAGTCCTGAATGCTGTTTTACTCACATCTTCCTCCTTGACTCGAACCTGAGGATACCCTGATCTCAAATCAATCTTCAAAAACACAGTTGCTCCTCGAAGCCTGTCGAACAGATCATCAATCTGGGGAAGCAGATACTTGTTCTGAATAGTCGCCCTATTCAACTCCCGATAGTCAATGCACATCCTCATTGACCCATCCTTCTTCTTGACCAACAACACTGGCGCACCCCACGATGAAGAACTCGGCCTGATAAAACCCTACTTAGCAATTCCTTAATCTGCTTCTTCACTTCATCCTGCTCTATAGGTGTCATCCTGTACGGAGCTTTAGAAATCAGAGCACTCCCCAGCTGAACATTAATACAAAACTCCACATCTCGCTGCGGCGGCAATCCTGGCAAATCCTCCAAGAACACTGTAGAAAAATCCCTCACAACTGGAATGCCTCTGACTTCTTCTGGAATCATTAACTTAGATACCACTACAGCCACCTTCGAGTCCTTCCTCTTCCTTTGAAAAGTCACTGCGGGACCACCTGGTGCCTTCACCAACACCTCTTTCTTCTTACATTCAATTGTGACATCATATATTGCCATCCAATCAATGCCCACGATTACATCCACACCTAAGACTTGCAGCTCAATAAGATCAATGCCAAATAATCTCTGGCTAATCTCGATATCACAGCCCTCGTAATATCGATCAGCAATCAATTCTTCACCTTGACAGTGTTGCCACCGACAAGACCCTGCCTAGAAACAATTTATGCTCCACACCTAAGACCTTTGCAAAATTGGGCGACACAAAAGTATGCGAAGAACCAGTATCAAATGAAACTTTTGCTTTAATTCCATTAACCAAAACAAATCCTGTTACATGAAGAATGATACTCAAATCTCCAATTTATTCTCAAACAAAGTTTTACTTAATACATTGAATAAAATAAAAATTCAAAATTCTTACATACCCTGAATCACATCTTCTGAGTTGCCGGCATCCTTCTCAGTTAATGCGAACACTCGCCCCTGCCTCTGAAATTTTCCTCCGCTTGAATCACCCTTCCTCAACTGTGGACAATAAGGCTTAGAATGCCCCGCTTGCCCACACTGAAAACAAGTCTGCTTTGCCAACTTGGGACATGCTAACCTGTAGTGACCCACCCCCTTACAGTAGTTACAAGTCACCTCCTGAGATGCAGGTGCCCTCTGTTCTGGCTTACTGAACTTGCTCTGCTTCACTAGGAATTTCTTCCCACTTTGACTAGTTACTGGCCTCTTATTCCTATTCCAGGTCTCTTGCTTTTTCTGGAACTGATTCATATCTTCCTCTGTCATAGCTACTCTCCTGACCAACTTATCAAACCTCCTTTTGCCCAAAGGAATCATCATCGACCTTAAATTCGGCCTTAAGCCCTGCTCGAATTTCTTGGCCTTCTTCGCTTCATCAACAATCAGCTCCGGTGCATACCTTGACAGCTGAGCGAACTTAGTCTCATATTCACGCACTGTCATGTTGCCCTGCTGCAGATTCGAGAATTTCGTTGCCTTCTTCTCCTGAATATCCAGAGGGAAGAAACGATCCCATGAATTCATCCATAAAAGCTTCCCAAGTCACTTGCTGATCTCCAAAGGTTCTCTTCACTGACTGCCACCAGACGCCAGCATCCTTCTCTAATTGCATAGAAGCCAATTTCACCTTATTGACTTCTGGGCTCTCCAAGACTTCGAAGACCATCTCCATCTGTCTAATCCAGTCATCAGCCTCATTCGGATCAGACAGACCCTCAAACACTAGCGGCTTCATCCGCTTGAAGGACTCAACCTGCTTGATCAGATCATCATTAACAAACACTGGTCCAACCCTATGATTCTGATTCTGGTTCTGATTCTGCGCTATATTAGCTGCCATGAATGCGTTCAAGGTCTGATACACCCTGGCTATCTCAGTCTCAAGATCAGTCCAGCCCTATGGGAACTACCAGCCCCATCACCATTAGCACCATTTCTGTCCTGAGTCCTGCCATTTTTCTGAATACTACAAAATGAGGGTAAAGTTAGAGCATCATAACACAATTCATATTCACATAAATACCCCATGGCAAAACCACAACCATATCCCAAAACAAAACATCATATTTTAACTCTATATGATACTCACACTCTACTGTCCACACCTAGGTACTCACGCTCTAGTGTCCACACCTAGGTTTATTTTTATACCATGTTTATCATCATTATTGAATCGTGCTCTGATACCAATCTCTGTAGCGCCCCGAATTTTCAATATGATATCTCAGAAATACGTGGCACAATTCTCAGCATCAACTTCAATTATAATAGTAAACATAGCCAAAAATACAGATAAATTTTTCTTTCAACCTTTATTACATTAGTTCATTACAAAACACAACGGAAAAACAAAAAACACCTTGAATTACAGTCTTTTCATTACAACACCTTCTTTAAAATTTTACATAAGCTTTATTGTCATTATGTCTCATGCATCCAAATCCCAATGCTATAGGTAATCACCTGTAAAATATTAGGCTAGAGATAACCCTAACCCCCAAAACTACAGGGGTTAGCCATAACGGTGTGAGTGACATAAAAACAAAGCAACATAAATAGAACATGAAACATGGAATCATAAACAACAGGTAATAAAGACAAGAATAAATAAATTAAGAAATAACAATGAAACATGAAAAACATCAAGTGTAGCTAGACTAAGTGTCAAGTGTAGAAAACAAGAAAAACACATGCATAAACCAAATCAAGAAAACACAATACTATATGCTGACTCTCTAATGCGTACTTGTCGGATTCTATGCATTCCACTCTACATAGGTCCGGTGCAAGCCCTTAATGTCTCCACTTTATAGGGTTTAGTCCTCCGCTAATCTTACCACGATGACTACTACGAGATATAGGTAAACTGTGAGTATTAGCCTATGCCTCGATAATTTTGGAGGTCAAACTCTATTCACAGATAATTCCGGAGACTATTTCACTCACACCTGGGAATCTTCGAGAATACCCCATACCGCAAGCTATGGCACCCCATCACACGAATACCACATGAGTGTCGCCTCAACCCCAATAATTCTGCAGATCAATCCCACACCACAGGTAATTCCGGAGACTATTTCACTCACACCTGGATAATTCCGGGGATTATCTCACACCGCAAGCCATACTGTGGTCCATAACCCATGTTCTCATTCATCATATCACCACTAGTGCCCGTCCTTATCTTTTTAAGTTAATTAATTTAATTTCGAACCTCCTAGAGATGGTGTACCCTACCGGACTTAACTCAACAACTGATCAACAAATATGCCTCGACAGGCCCAAAACACAATAACTCAACTGCCGGTATACTAGGGTCCCACACAACCTCTAGAGACTCATACTCAACTATCCAAACCCAATAATAAAACATCTTGAAAACATATGTTCTGTAAAAAGATAAGAATAGTAAGTTATAAATCCCAAAAACATTTAAACAATCAATCGTTTAAAGAACATCAGGATAACTTAAGAAACATCAATAACAGTCGACTGTAAACCGGAGTCGGTCGACTGTCCAAGCGAAAAACCAACACTTCAAGAAAATAATTCTAAGTAATGGCAGTCGATTGTAAAAGTCATCGGTCGACTGTCCAGAGCAAAAATCCAATATTTTAAAGAAAAATAATTCTAAGTAATGACGGTCGACTGTAAAAATCATCGGTCGACTGTTCAGAGCGAAAATCCAAAACTTCGAGAAAACATCAAAACAGAGCAGAGTCAGTAGACTGTAAAAATGAGTTAGTCGACTGTTCCGCACGAAAATCCAAAACTCCAAGAAAACATTACAGCCAAGATCACGACGGTCGACTGTCGAAACATACCAGTCGACTGTCATACCTACAGGCTGCAGTTTGGGTTGTGCATGTTTCAACCGATACGAAGATTTACTTTATAAAAACGAAATCTATAAAATGTATATTTCTGATATGATCAAATATGACTTGTAGAGTATATAAGAGTCCACAAAACCAATCAAACTACTTTGAATTGATAAAAATAACTTTTTGATGAATTCCTTCAAATTGAAACAATAATATGTGTATATATCAAAATAAAGTTTTTAAGAATCACTCATACATCAAAAGACCTTCGAATTACGTTCCAAACCATATTAATACCAAAATATGTTTAGATATAACCAAAATCTTCAAAAACACTTAAAGATTCAATTCCTTCGAAACAGCAAAATAGGATATTCATGTAATAGTGTTCATGCAAGTTTGTGCACTAAAGAAATTTCACAAATTCATCAATTAAGAAATAGACAAATGTTCAGATTAAATCTTTAATAATTGAGCAATTCAAATCCAAGTAAAACTTCATAAAATCATGAAATCTCTAATTTAGTCATAAAGCAGCAATCCAAATCTAGTTATCACAACTCCAATCCTCAAGACAAGATCCTTTAATTCATTAGTCCTTCTCAAAATTTTCTCAACTCAAATCATCATCTTTAACTCATGAACATAAACAAATTTAGCATTACCATAATCAAGTTGCACTCATCCAACCTCATAAATAGTCAAAATCTCTTATTTAATCAATCTAGGCATAACATTTTCCCATACTCAATCAAATCAGCATTAACCCAAAAGAAATAGCTTACTCATGATTTATATCAGGTTATTTAACAATCTCAAATCATCCACATCCAATTTCTACACATAAATAACTTAGGGTTTCATAAAAGATCAAATTTTAATTCATCAATTCATTCAATCCATCATTTATATATTCATACCAAACCCTAGCATGTTTTCTAATAGATGAAACACCACATACAACATTCAAAGAACAAAACAAAACAATTATATTACTCACCTTGTTGAAAGAATCAAACGAAGACGAATAGAAAGTAAGAAAAGCCACTCCTTAGCAAGAAATTCAAGATCTTCTCTTTAGAACTCCAAAATAATAAGAAATAAGAAATCCCCTGTGTTGTGCAGTGAGATGACGGCTGCACTACACCCTAAATAGGCCGGGATTAAAGATTCTAGGGTTTTTGAGTACATTTGCAAAATCCTCCCTTTCAAATATACCTTTACATAAATAGATCCCCATACTAGGAAATTAGTTAAAACCAATTTAATTGGGCTCAAAAAAATCAAAAGATCCTCCACTGGCATCAGCCAGCACTATAGGAAAACCCAGAAAACTTTGCAATTTCATCCCTTCAAATAGCAATTTTGCAAAAAGATCATCTTTTAACAAAACTTGTAAAATATATTAAATGTGTTGAAACGAAAAGTAAACTTTTTACTCTTGAATTGACTAGGTATTATTTCTAGCTCAAAAATCCAAAAATCTGGAGTTTCACCCCCATTTGGTAATTTTGCACAAAAGTCCTTTTTGAAATATTTGCAAATGGTTCCAACCATCGTCAGAAAAATCTAGAAAAATCACAAATAATCTCCAATAATAAATAATGACTTTCACCAAAATAGTTTTAGCTTTTGAACCTCCCGAGAAAATATTTGCACATTTTTTGCACTTGTAAGAAGATAAATTTTTTGATAAATATTTATTAAATCACCAAAAACCATTTTAACTCATTTAATATTCTCAAAAAAATATTTTAAAAATACGGGGTACTACAAGAATAGATGGCATAAAAAGATTGAAGGGTAAAACACAAAATAGAACCCTAAGAATCAACCCTAAGCTACTATGTAGTAGGAATTAATTAACTATGTTAAAGTAGGAATTTTGACTCCAAATTAATTGGAGAGGTTCTCATAGGTGTTATTACCATGCTCAAATTTTTGTGGATTTTTCGGAGTAGTTTTGATGGGTGAAACGACCGTTTCCCCCAAAACAACGAGTGTTGGGCAAAAACAACAACTTGCTGTTTTGGGGTGAACATCGGCTTATGTTCGATGGGCTGAAATTTGATATTCCTTACGGAATTCGGAAACATGACCAACTAAAAAGTTGTAGTAGACACTCTCACCTTTCCAAAATGCCCTATTTGGTTAGATTCCGATAAGTGGTGCAAAATTTATGACCGTTCCAAAACGCAGCAGCCAGCTTTGGCTGAATGCTTGCTGTTTTGTTTGCTTGAAGTTTTTGTATCTCTTATTGATTGAATCTGGAAAAGTGATAAACTAGAGAGTTGTAGTAGAGTCTCTCACCTTTCCAAAATGCTCTATTTGGTTAGATTCCGATAAGTGGAGTAGAAGTTATGCCTTTTACAAGGTACCGCAGCAAGATTTTGGCTGGAAGCTTGCTGTCTTGACTCTTTAATGTTTTTGAGCCTTTTACATATTAAATTTGGGAAAGCGTTTAACTAGAGAGTTGTAGTAGAGACTCTCACCTTTCCAAAATGCCCTATTTGGTAAGATTCCGATAAGTGGTGCAAAAGTTATGACCGTTACAAAAATACAGCTGCCAGCTTCGGCTGAATACTTACTGTTTTGTTTGCTTAAAGTTTTTGTACCTCTTATTGATTGAATCTGGAAAAGTAATAAACTAGAGAGTTGTAGTAGAGTCTCTCACCTTTCCAAAATGCCCTATTTGGTTAGATTCCGATAGCGTAGTAGAAGTTATGCCATTTACAAGACACAGCAGCCAGCTTTGGCTGAAGTGCTCGCTGTTTGACTTGTTCTATGTTTTTGAGCCTCTTACTTGCAGAATTTGAGGAATTGACCAACTATAAAGTTGTAGTAGACGTTCTCGCCTTTCAAAAATATCATATTTTGTTAGATTCTGATAAATGGTGCAAAAGTTATGACTGTTACAAAAACACAGCAGCCAGATTTGGCTGAATGCTTGCTGTTTTGTTTGCTTAAAGTTTTTGTACCTCTTATTGATTGAATCTGGAAAAGTGATAAACTAGAGAGTTGTAGTAGAGTCTCTCACCTTTCCAAAATGTTCTATTTAGTTAGATTCCGATAAGCGGAGTAGGAGTTACGACCTTTACAAGTTTCAGCTTTGTTGTAGCTTTGGCTGTCTTTTGTTGTCTTTGTGTATGTTCAAGGGACGGTGGATTGAATTCCATAAGGAATCTGGAAAAGTGTTCAACTAGAGAGTTGTAGTATATGTTCCCACCTTTCCAGAAAGTATGATTTGGTTAGATTCCGACAAGTAGAGCAAAAGTTACAAGCTTTCAAAGTTTCATCTTTTTGTTAAGAAATCTGCTTTTGGTTAATTTTTGTGTGTGTTCAAAGGACGGTGGATTGAATTCCATAAGGAATCTGAAAAAGTCATCAACTAGAGAGTTGTAGTATATGTTCCCTACCTTTCTAAATTGTATGATTTGGTTAGATTCCGACAAGTAGAAGCAAAAGTTACAAGCTTTCAAAGTTTCAACTTTTTTCTGCTGTTGGTTAATTTTTGCGTGTGTTCAAAGGATGGTGGATTGAATTTCATAAGGAATCTGAAAAAGTGTTCAACTAGAGAGTTGTAGTATATGTTTCCTCCTTTCTAAATTGTATGATTTGGTTAAATTCCAACAAGTAGATCAAAAGTTACAAGCTATAGAAGTTTCAGCTTTTTATTGAAATTCTGTAGTTTGGTTAACTGTTTGTGTGTGTTCAATGGGTAGGAATTTGGAATTGCTTACAGAATCTGAAAAAGTGTTCAACTAGAGAGTTGTGGTAGATATTCTTACCTTTCTAAAAAGTCTAATTTTGTCGAATTCCGATGAGCCTAGCACTGTTTGCTTCTAGGGTACTAGCAGATTTTTTATGTCGCTTTTGCGTACAAAGATCGGGTTTTCTTGGTAGTATGCCTATTTTAGACTGTTAGTAGATTCTTCTGTTGCTTCTAATTATAAAAGATCAAGTTTTTCTAGTAAGCATGTTTGGTTGCTTCTAGGTTGTTAGAATACCTGTATGGTTGCTTCTGTATGTTGTTGTCTCATACACAGCTCGCCTGGCTCATATGTAGTTGTTGGTCTCATACGTAACTTATTTGGCTCGTATGTATATTGTTGTCTCATACGCATCTCGTCTGGCTCATATGTAGTTGTTGGTTTCATAGCGTAGCTCGTTTGGCTCGTATGTATTTTGTTTACTCGTATGTAGCTTATTAGCTAGTACGCAGTTTTATTATGCTCATCTAGGGTGATATTATTGCCCGATGGGCCATCGACCATCAAGACGTGTATTTATTTTACTCCTAAGGGACTGTGGACGAGTCACTCCTCGTGTACCGTCAGATCTTAACCGAGTTGGTTGATCGCAGACCGGAAAGTAGACGAAATCCAAGTTCAGGGTAGTAGCATGCGAATCCGTTCGTATTGCCATGGTCTTGGATCGATAGGCTATGAACAGAATCCTTAGGGATTCTGGTAAGTCTAGGTTGAGCACCTAGTAGAGTTATCTTGCGAAATTTAACTTACGACCTAGCATGTTGTGTTAATACTGTTGTCATCCTTAGGATTGTTCAGTGTTAGTGATATCGTTAGAGTAGTAACTTATGGCTATTACTACTTAACCTTATTATCATTTTCGCTGAAGGGAAAGAGTTGGTATTAAGGGTGATACCTTATGATCCGACCTATCCTACAGGCCGACACTAGATGGTGTTATTGGGTTGTACCCTTCTTGTCAAAGGGATACGGTCTGTGCCTTCTCACGGGTTGGGAGCACGAGATCCGTATCTCATCTGTTAATTTCTGAAGTGTCATGATAAGAGCGGGCGGAGCTAGGGGATGGACCCCCGGAACTCCGTCATGTTCTATGCCGGGAAAGCGAACAGGCCATAGACCACGGTCTATGAGTTAGGGGGGCCGCAGCGGATGCTTCGAGCTAACCTGTGTTGCAGGAACTCCGAAGGTTCGTTTGGTTTTTGATTGAGGTCCGGTACACCGGGTAGTAGTGGAAAACAGGGACACCATGAGCTGACTGTGAATGGCGGGATTAAACCGTTTCAAGGCAACCTTATCAGTCACGTTGTATCTTCAGAAACAAGTCGAGTACAAAAGTAGAATTCATGACGCGAGTTCAAATCCCTATATATGAAGAAACGACTTGTTATGGGCGTATGTGGTATAGGACACATACTGTTCCGGAGACTCGCTTGCATTAGAATAAGAGCATCATTGCATTAGTTAATCTTGCATTAGAGTCTAAGTCATAGCATACACCGACACATCAATTACATATACACGTATCTCTTTTCATCAATCTGTTTGTTTAAAGTTGAGAATCGCTGCTAGTCATCAGCCTTAAAGCGTCAGTATATGTACTGACGTCCCCATTTCAATAGGCACTGGATTTCAAAATTATAGGTACCGGATTGTAGAAGTACAGGTACAGGATTCAGGAGAACACAAGGCAAGGAAAACAAGAGTCGATTTTATTTTCCGCTGTAATATATGTTGATTAATATTGTTTTATTTGTAACAATTATTGTAATTTATTTATTTGTTAGGAAGCATCAAAGTGAAGTACCAAGTGTTGTTCTTTATTCATTGTACTCTAATGTAAATTGTTGAAAGTTGTAACACTTGGGATTGTAAAAGTATTATTGTAACACTGATGTAATGTATTGCAGTTTTGTAACATTCAGACTTGTAATACATTTGTGTTGAATAAAAAGTTTTAAATTTTCTAGTTTTTCTGTGTATTTTGGCTAATTGAAGGAAAGATTCTGGCTTATGTCACGGTTTTTCAGTGTATGGAAATCGGGGCGTTACACCCAAAAACAAGCAGCATCAAACAACAAATATGATTTTGAAAATTTGGTTTGTTTTCTGGGAGACTAGTGTTTTTATGTAAGGTGGACGATGAAAAGATTAACGGTGTATAATCTTTATACTTAGAGTTACATAGGAACTGGTTAAAAAGTTGTAGTTTTTAACCACGTTTAGCTATTAAAAGCTTGAACTTTTATTTTGTTTGCAACATTTGCTGATTGTGACTAATCGTGTGTGGTAATGGCCGTGTATGCGAAAAATTTTTTGGAACTAAAATTAGCTCCTGGAGCAAATTTTGTAAATGGTAATTAGGGTCTATATGTGCAAAAATAGCAAAATTATCAAATATAGTCAGTGATGTGGCTAAAAATAAGGGGTTCAATCGAGACCGTCCAAATTGGACACGAATCCTGAAGCCCTGGGGGTAAAACGGTAATTTCACCTACAAACGGGTCTGAAGCGGGTACTGGGTCTCCCCCCCCCCAAAGAGCCTTTAACCCGCGAACGGATCTACCTCAACTGGGTGCGGGTTTCAACCCGCAACAAACCCGATCTAGCAGGATAGAATTAGGGTTTCTGATTAATATTAATCAACGGCCCTGATTCATATCTATCCTTTCACTGGGGATTAGGGATTACATTCCTTATCTATACACAGGAATTACATGCCTAATCTGTTCCCTAAGATGCCTATAAATACCCCCCATCCATCTCCATTAAGAGGTAATCAATCTTTCTCCAGTTTTTGCGCTCTTTCATAATCTCTCTACTGACTTGAGCGTCGGAGGGTGCGTCGCCGGGAACAACCCCGGTGTCTCGCACTTTTTGCAGGTGTACGGCGGGAACGACGATCAAACCCTGACGGAACAGGTATACAGGTTTACTATTCAGTTTCCCTAAGAACTCACAAATACTATCTGTTTACCCCCACACCAGATTTAGCGGTAACAGATTGGCGCCGTCTGTGGGAAACTAACGAATAGAAACCTCTCCTCTTCCCGGTGAACAGATCTTCTCCAACCATGCCTCCTAGGAAAGTCAGATCAAGAGGGTCCAACAGAGGACCCAACCCCGATCAGCAGCAAGAAGTTCCCATCCAGCCTACCCAACAGTAGGGATAGCTTCCTCCTCAAGCGGAGGACCCACTCCAACAGGACCTTCCTCCTCCAAATCAGCCACCTCCAAAGGGTCCTAACCCTCAAAAACAGCCTCTTCACCAAGACCACGTCTCCATCCACAATGCCTCTTCGGACTCTATGGCCTCCCATCATCCCCGAGCCTCTGGTCGCCACAATACCACCCTCAATCGCCAGAAAGATGATGACCTTCGCCGCCATCTGGATGAGAAGCGGGCCCGAGAGGGAACCTCCTGCCAACACCGTCCGGACGAGCGGTCCCCTCGCCACCGGGAATATAGAAGGTCCCCTAACCGAAGGGGTCAGAAAGAATCCCCCGAGCACTACCGAAGAAGGCCGCACTCCCCTGCAGGTCGGCAACAGCCCAGGAACAATGAGGCACCTATCACACGTGCCGAGTTCTAGCAGTTCCAAGCGACCGTCCTACAAGCTCTCAATCTCCGTCCCAACAACAACGCACCCAAGATTCCATCTCCTCCCCCGGTCCGAAGCCCTTGCCGACGGTCCCCATCTCCTCGTCTTGCTCCTAGCAACTCCCGGCGTACCCCAAGTCCTCGTCGCTCCCGAAGTTACCATCGCCGTAGCCCCCACTCTCCCTCGTACGAAGACGAGTCTAGAGGCTCGGCTGATTACCGTCGGAGGGACGACACCATGTACCGCCGTCTTCATAAGGTGGAGAGGCGCCTAGGCCAGATAGACCGAGAAGAAGAGCTTAGGGGGAGGACCCTACGTCCTAGCCGACCCCCTTTCTCCCGAACCATAGTGGATGCACCTGTGCCGTTCGGCTTCAAACCTCCCCAATTTGAGACTTACACCGGGGAGACCGACCCCGTTGATCACATCGAAAGCTTTAAGACCTTGATGCTCCTCCATCAAGCCTCTGATGCCCTCCTCTGCAAAACCTTCCCTGCAACTCTCAAGGGCCCAGCTCGAGAATGGTACTCTCGCCTTGCCCCCTCCTCAATATTCTCCTTCGAGCAGTTCGAGACCCTTCTCGTCACCCATTTCGTAAGCAGTCGTAGAGCTGAGAAGACCAGCATCTCACTATTGCACCTCCACCAGAAGAAGGGGGAGAAATTGAGAGACTATGTGAAGAGGTTCACAGCTGAAGCCAGGTCCATAGCATCCCTCGACCAGTCGGTCGCTGCGGCAGCATTTCAGTCTAATGTCCTCAATTCCAACCTCCGCTCCTCCCTCGCCAAGAAGCCTCCACAGAACTTTTCCGACCCCCTCCTTCGTAGTGAAAAGTACATCCGGGCCGAAGAGGCCGAGCATTGACCCAACTGGGAGGGGTCTTCCTCCGGGTTTAAGAGAAAGGGAACAGAAGAGGAAGGAGCCAAGAAGCTCCAGAAGGATAATGCCGGCCAGCGCCGACCTCCCCCCAGATTCGAGAAGTTCACTCCCCTCACCACTAATGTCTCAACTATTCTGATGGAAGTTGAAAAGGAAGGGTTCATACCTCCTGCTCCGAGGATGAACACCCCCGCTAAGAAAAGAGATAAAGAGAAATGGTGTCGTTATCACCGGGACCATGGGCATGACACCAACGACTATCGCGCCTTAAAAAACGAGATCGAAGCCCTTATCCAGAGGGGGCAGCTGACCAGGTTTGTGAAAAAGGACCGAGCCGAACTTCCTCCCCCACCTCGGGGGACTAACAAGCGTCCGGAACGAGAAGAGACGCCTGACTTCGAGGAAGAGCGAGTCCTCCACCTCATTCATGGGGGCCCAATGGGGGGCTCCTCAAACTCCTCTCGGAAGGCATTTATAAGAGAAGTCAACTCGGTCCGAACCACCCCTCCTCCCAAAGGCCTCGGAGTGCCTGTCACATTCTCAGACGAAGATCTTGAAGGAGTTCGCACCCCACATTGTGACGCACTCGTCATTAGCCTCCACATGGAGAATTTCAAAGTGGAGAGGATACTAGTGGATAATGGCAGCTCTGTAAACATCTTCTTCCTCGCCGCTTTCAAAGGCCTAAAGCTCTCCCGAGATAGACTCAAGCACGCCGGCTACACGCTCCATGGGTTCATGGGAGTGCCAGTGACTATTGAAGGGGTGATTACCCTCGACGTAACCGCTGGCAAAACTCCTACTACCCGAACGGAGTCGATGGACTTCATGGTCGTAGATGTCCCAGCAGCCTACAATGTCATTTTGGGTCGGCCCGGCCTGGCCGCCCTTGAAGCTGTCCCAACTGCCTACCATCTCAAAATGAAATTTCCGACTCGGACCGGAGTAGGGGAAGTGAGGGGCAATCAGGAAACAGCTAGAAAGTGCTACATGACCTCTACCCTCGGACCCGTCCTCTCCTTAGAAACTCTGGAAATCCCCCAAGACACTGCTCGCCCGACCTCCGAGCCGGTGGACGAATTGGAGGAAGTGCTCTTCTCTGAGCAGGACCCGACTCGCAAATTCTTTGTTAGCAAGACCCTCCCGTCCGCCCTATGCTCAGACATTGTACAATGCATCCGAAGGAACGAAGACCTCTTCACTTGGTCAGCTGCAGATATGCCTGGGATCTCCGAAGAGCTCCTAGTCCACCACCTGAGCGTTGTTCCGGGGTCCAAACCAGTTCAGCAGAAGAGGCGCAAGTTCGCCCCCGAGCGTCAGCTCGCTATCAAAAAGGAGGTGGACAAGCTCTTGAAGGCCCGGTTCATACAGGAGGTAAACTATCCTGAGTGGTTGTTGAATGTAGTAATGGTGAAGAAGTCCAATGGGATTTGGAGGATTTGCATTGATTTTACCGACCTCAACAAGGCTTGCCCCAAGGACCCATTCCCTCTTCCGAGCATTGACACCCTGATCGATGCAACCTCGGGACATGAGCTCCTCAGCTTCATGGACGCCTTTTCAGGCTACAATCAGATCCGGATGTTCTCTCCGGATATCCCAAAGACCTCGTTTGTGACCGACCAAGGCCTATATTGCTACAGAGTCATGCCGTTCGGCCTAAAGAATGCAGGTGCAACATACCAACGCCTCGTCAACAAGGTTTTCCAGGCCCAGATCGGCCGAAACAGGGAGGTGTATGTTGACGACATGCTTGTGAAAAGCGTCCAGGGGCATTGATCATGTAACCGACCTCCAAGAAGCGTTTGACGTTTTGAGAAAGCACAATATGAGACTCAACCCGAACAAGTGTGCGTTCGGCATCTCATCAGGGAAGTTCCTCGGCTTCATGGTTAGCCAACGAGGAATTGAAGCAAACCCGGAGAAAATCAAGGCCATATTAGACATGGCCCCTCCCAAGAATGTAAAAGAAGTTCAGAGATTAACAGGCCGCTTAGCCGCCATTGGGCGCTTTCTCTCAAAGTCCGGGGAGAAATGCCTCCCTTTCTTCAAGGCCCTCAGGAGGGGCTAAAGGATTCGAATGGGGGCAGCAGCAACAGGAGTCCTTCGACCAACTCAAGGCTTACCTCATCAATCCCCCTCTCCTCAGCAAACCGATCCCTGGTGAACCCCTCTACCTCTACCTGGCAGCCTCCGAGCAGACCCTCAGTGCAGTCTTAGTGAGGGAAGAAGACCGGGCTCAGAAGCCTATCTACTATGTCAGCAAAGTGCTTCGGGATGCCGAGCTCCGATACCCGAAGATAGAAAAGATGGCTTATGCCCTGGTAATGGCTGCGAGAAAGCTTCGCCCGTACTTTCAGTCCCATTCGGTGGTCGTTCTTACCGACCAGCCGTTGAAGCAGGTCCTCCACAAACCCTGAAACTTTGGGTCGCCTTATGAAATGGTCTATCGAGCTGAGCCAGCACGATATAACTTATCAGCCTCGGACCGAGATCAAGGCTCAGGCGCTAGCCGAATTCATAGTTGAGAGTACTATCCTCGAGTCCAGCCAATCAGTGAAGGGACCACCCGTCTGGTCGGTTTATGTTGACGGATCCTCTTGCAATGAGGGAAGCGGGGCAGGGGTCATCCTAGCAGGCCCAGATGACTTTATCCTCCAATACTCCCTCCGTATAAACTTCAAAGCCTCGAACAACGAAGCTGAATACGAGGCGCTCATAGCTGGCCTTGGAATGGCCCGAAATGCAGGGGCGCAACACCTCCGAATCTTTAGCGACTCCCAGCTAGTCGTCAATCAGGTCCTCGGCGAATATGAAGCACGTGATGACAGGATGGTTAAATACTTAGCCAAAGTCAAGAGCCTCATGGCGCTGTTTGAAGAGGCCCTCATCCAAAGGATCCCCCGAGAAGAAAATGCTCAGTCCGACGTCCTATCCAAATTAGCCTCCTTTTCCCTTCAAGGTCTCGAGCAGACCGTATTGATAGAAGTCCTCCTGAAGCCGAACATAGAGGACGAAACACTGGACTCCGTAGAAACATTGCCTGTCCTCCTCGAAGACAATTGGATGAAACCCCTCGTCGAATTCTTAAGGGACGGACTCCTCCCCGAGGATCCCAAGGAAGCACGAAGGGTAAGAACCCGAGCCGAGCGTTACACACTAATCGGAGGCATCCTGTACAAACGCTCCTTCACCCAGGTGGACGGTCGGCCCTACCTGAGGTGCCTCTCCCCCGGGCAAGCCGACTACGCCCTACAAGAACTTCATGAGGGCATCGGCGGGGCCCATTCAGGTTCCAGAGCCCTAGCGCGCAAAGTGTTGAACTACGGGTATTTTTGGCCCACTCTCCTACGGGACGCCGAACGACACGTTCGGCAATGCAGCTCCTGTCAGAAGTATTCCGACATCCGACGCCTTCCACAAGCACCACTCACTTCCCTATCAAGTCTGATCCCCTTCGCAATGTGGGGGATGGATTTACTAGGGCCGTTTCCGCCAGCTTCCGGACAATTCAAGTTCCTAGTCGTGGCAATCGACTATTTCTCGAAATGGATAGAGGCCGAGCCCTTGGCCACGATCACCGAAAACAAGGTCGTTCAATTCTTTTGGAAGAGCGTGATCTGCCGATTTGGCGTCCCCAGGGTCCTAATTACGGACAACGGAACGCAATTCACTGGGGCTGCCTTCCGAGCTTTATGTGAAGACCTCGCCATACAACACCGGTTCTCCTCCGTCTCTCATCCTCAGACGAATGGCCAGGCCTGAAAATGCCAACCGACAGATCCTCTCAGGCATTAAGAAGAGGTTAGACAAGTGTTCCAAAGGCTTGTGGGTCGATCAGCTGCCCAACGTGCTCTGGAACTACCGCACCACGAAGCGGACCCCAACAGGCGAGAGCCCCTTCAATCTCACCTACGGGTCCGAGGCCATCATCTCCGTAGAAGTCGGGTTACCCTCTCCTCGTCTGATAGCTCATGAAGAAGAGCAGAACGGTAGGGAGCTCAGAGCAAGCCTAGATCTGATAGACGAAATCCGAGAGAGAGCTGCCATACGTTAGCAAACTTACCGAAGAAGGATCGAGCTAGCATACAACAAAAGAGTCCGCCCAACGGATCTCAAAGAAGGGGACCTGGTCCTCCGAAAGTTGGTCATCTCGTTCCCAGGTCAGAAAAGCAAATTGGCCCCGAATTGGGAGGGACCTTACAAGATCTCTAAAGTAATCCGCCCCGGCACATACAGACTAGAAGATCTCAACGGCAGGGAGATCCCCAGGACTTGGAATGCCGACCATCTCTTAAAATACCAAGAGAGAACAACAACGCCTCTCTAAGTAAATCGAGATGTCGAACTGTTCTTTTCCTGTTACTTGTAGTGATTTTCTTTCATTTTTTCCTTGTAATAACGGCTAGCAACTTTAGAAGCAGCCGATCATTGGTTATTAATAAATAAAGTTTTTCATATTTTTGCTACTGTTTACATCTCTCTGCTTTTTATTCTTCAATCTAACGATGGTTCGGAGTCCAACACTTGGCTCGATTCTACTTCGCAAGTTCGCTTCTAAGCGGGCTAGAAGTAGTTCGCCATTCGGAATTGCTCCCACAACTGTTGAACTAATCTAACGATGGTTCGGAGTCCAACACTTGGCTCGATTCTACTTCGCAAGTTCGCTTCTAAGCGAGCTAGAAGTAGTTCGCCATTCGGAATTGCTCCCACAGCCGTTGAACTAATCTAACGATGGTTCGGAGTCCAACACTTGGCTCGATTCTACTTCGCAAGTTCGCTCCTAAGCGAGCTAGAAGTAGTTCGCCATTCGAAATTGCTCCCACAGCCGTTGAACTAATCTAACGATGGTTCGGAGTCCAACACTTGGCTCGATTCTATTTCGCAAGTTCGCTTCTAAGCGAGCTAGAAGTAGCTCGCCATTCGGAATTGCTCCCACAGCCGTTGAACTAATCTAACGATGGTTCGGAGTCTAACACTTGGCTCGATTCTACTTCGCAAGTTCGCTCCTAAGCGAGCTAGAAGTAGCTCGCCATTCGGAATTGCTCCCACAGCCGTTGAACTAATCTAACGATGGTTCGGAGTCCAATACTTGGCTCGATTCTACTTCGCAAGTTCGCTTCTAAGCGAGCTATAAGTAGTTCGTCATTCGGAATTGCTCCCACAGCCGTTGAACTAATCTAACGATGGTTCGGAGTCCAACACTTGGCTCGATTCTACTTCGCAAGTTCGCTTCTAAGCGAGCTAGAAGTAGTTCGTCATTCGGAACTGCCCCCACGACCATCAAGCCGAGCGTACGAGGTACCGACCCTCCTATATGGCGAAAAAACCTTCCGAAGCGAAACCGCCGTCAGATCGTCTCAAAATGCGTGCGAAGGTGTGATGAACGCCCCTGACTGTGCCACGTGTCCACAAAACGACAAGATAGCGTTTTCTTGGGAACTGGACCCGCCTCGAGATTCGTGCAACCATCCAACGGCTGTGATCGCCATAGATTTCTGGGCTCCAAATGCCGAGCGACTAGCAACCGGAACCAATCTTCAGCAAAAGTTACTCCAGCCACCAAGCTACGTGAGCACAGCCGATTCGCGCCGAGCGAGTGTCCAGCCGAGCCTCGAAAGAAAGTTTGGGATGGGGTTTTAGGGAACCTTCCCCTCGGTCCCGGACTTTGGTCATCACCACATCCACCATGATCTCCCCTGACCCTGACACCCAAATCCGAGCCGTCAGAGTCAGGAGAAGATCATGGTGGAGGAACGACAACCCATCCTCCCGAAGAACCTTTCCCTCGGGTCCGGACTACGGTCGCCAACTCTTCTGCCTTGTCCTCCCCCGACCCTGACACCCACATCGTGGCCGTCAGGAGCGGGAGAAGAACAAGGGAGAAGGGTGACCACCCCTCCGAACCTCTCGAGGTGAGAATTTTTCACAAGGCCGGCATCCGCCCAAGGGCAGACACCATCGATGCCACTAGAGTTCAAGACTGCAGTGACTAAAACTACAAGGGGGGTGCGGTACTTATAGCCTTCCCCCAAGAAACTGTCATTATGACCCTCGGGAGTCCAACAGTCACGCCTAGGGAGCTGAAGCACCGCGTATTTATTAAAGGGCCCCACTCTCAACGCCCTCGGGAAGGTGGAACGCTCCCATGGATCCCGGAGCACCATTAATGATGTTAGGGAACTGGTCCCATCTTTTCAGAACGACCCTCGAACGACCAAGGGCCCGCACCCCCAATCTGGCCGCATGGCCGCAGCTTCGAAACAGCTATACCTCAGCCGCCGCACCGAGCCGCGCCTGATGGTGCCGAGCAAGATTCAGAACCGTGGCTAAAGCGTGAGTTTTGAGGCCAAGATGCTCGATGAAGTAAACACTCGCCTCGCGGTTCATTTCAAGCCTACCCTAGCTAGCACAATTACAGCACAACAAGAAGCCAGCCAACTCCAATTTTATTAATATAACTTGGATAAATTTACAAAAAGATTACAACAAAAGACAGTTCGGAAGCCCAAAGACACGACACGACCCGTTTACTGCCTCCGCGGAAGGGGGACGCTCCGGTTTAGCGATACCTTGGGTCGGCGCTTCTTGACCTCCGAGCTCGTCTCTAGGCCAACGAACCGAGACGCCCCCTCACCGCTGGCCCTGACGGTCGCTCCAACCGAAGCACCACTCGAGGACACCGCAACTCCATTTTGGGCGTTGGCTGCCGACCGACCGACAGTGGAGGTTCGGCTCGCCATTTGGTAGAACGTAATCCCTCGCTCAATCTCTTCGCGAGTGCACGAAGTGCTCCGGACATTAGCCCTCACCGGATGAGGTTTGAGCCGAGCAACCTCTTCCTCCAGTTCGACGATTCGGTCCTTCAATGTGTCGTCCTTCACAATCACTTTGAATCGAGGAAGTTTCGCCGAACCAGGATACTCGGCGCTGTCAGATATAACGCATCGCAAGTGGGTCACCTCGATGCTCTTGTCGACCGTCACCCTTTGCAACTGTTCTACCTTCCTTGTGAAGTCATCTCGTTCGGCCGAAACCCGACCAACTCTTCCTCCTTCGCAGATAGTTCGGCTTCGACTATCCGTAGATGGTGCAGCTCGACTAGCAGCTCACTGTACCTCCTCTCTAAATTATGAAGTATTCTCCTCGTCAGATGGACCTCGCCCTCGAGACGATCCTCCCGGGACTGCTGAAATAACTCTGCGCGGCGCCGAGCCGCCGCGGTATTAAGAGTCTGCTCGGCAATCTGAAATGAAAAAGAGACAACATTGAAGTACTACGTGGCCGAAACAAACACTTAGACAGAAGTCCAAATTCAATTCAAAACATTTTTCGTTCATAAAAGCGGTGGCCAGTCCGCAAAAGACATTACACTGTTTATAAAAAACAAAAAACTACAAAAATTTGCGAGGGGATCAGGGGTCCACCTGCGTCGCCACTTCGACCACGGGCGCGTCGCCAGATGGCCCCTCGTTCCTCCCCTCGACCTGGGGATCCACCTGCGTCGCCACAGGAGGGTCGGCCTCCTCCTCCTCGTCGTCTCCTTCCCCCTCGTCGCCTTCGGCTCCCTCCTCCTCATCGCCTGAGGGCGACCCTGGCCACAGTCTGTAGCCGACCCGCTCAAAGCTGGGGACACGTTCCTGAACATGGTCGAGTGCCCTCTGATAGGACCTCTCCATGTTCTCGGCCATGTGTTTCTTCGCCTCAGTCTCGGCCTCGGCCTCTACCTCGGCCCTAATCTTCACGACCAGTGCCTCCTTCTCTGCCTTCAGGTCGGCCAGAGACTTCGCCGACGCGGCCAGCTCCTCGGCAGCCTTCGTAGCCTTGGCAGACTCCGCATCAAGTCGCCCCTTGGCTCTCTCCAAGTCGGCCACAAGATCGGCGACCCGAACTTCCAGTGCCTCGACCCGCCTCTGCTCGGCCTCGAGTTGCCAAACCGCCTTGACCTTCTCCGCCCTATCCTTGTTGCTGGCGGCCTTCAGCTCCTTCTCCTGCACGGCGAACGTCTCGAGGAGGTGGTCGAAGTGGCAAGTGGCCTGCGAAGACAACGGTAAGCGCAATATACAAGCCGAGCAGAAAACTTGAAGAAATTCGCAAGGAGAAACTTACCGACATGAGCGACCGAGCCACTTCGTAGGTGTCGTCGCCGACCGTCCCCGCCTTCAGTGCGGCTCTGTCCTTCGGGGTCGCCAGGTGCTTGACGACCTGCACCGACATCTGCGAGTTGCCGAGGAACCCGTCGTGATTCTTCACCCGCCAGTTCGGCACGAACAGCTGCTTGTGCTGCTCGGTCAGGAACTCCTCGACCGCCTCCGTCAACCTCGGAGCCTCGAGCGACAAAGCCGCGTTGACATCAAAGGCCCCCTCAATCATGGCCGGGGCCACAGGGACCGAGGGCTCCTCGGCAATGACCACCTCCGAAAGGTGCCTCAGTAGTCGGAGGAGGCGGGGTGGTAGTCGAGGCGGCCTTGGGCTGCGGAGTCGACGAGGCATCCGCCGTCGCCCTCTTCCTCTTCCTGCCCCCGGCCAACTTGGACCTATCGGCCATTATAGCATTGAAATCAATCTTCATCGCTTCTATATCACACAACAAAAACCGAGTCAGCAAGACGAGCTAAAGACTTGAAAGAAAAACGAAAATAAATGAGATGTCAGGAGCATACTCGGGTCGATGGGGCTAAGGCCGGACCCGAACAGCACCTCCTCCGTCAACTCCCTCCAACTCAGCAAGGGGAGGGCCATGATCTTCCTCGCCACCTCCTCCTCGGCCGCAGTCAGTACAGGGTCGGCTCTCGCAAATTTCGGCACCTCCGGTTTCCACCGGGTCGGAATTTGCCGTATCGGCTCCCCCCTTAATATAAAATACTTCTCTTTCCAACCCTTAATTGAGTCCGGGTTTTCTATGATCCTAACACCCTTCCTCGGCCCCAAGTAGTACCGATGCTATGTCTTGTGCATCCGGTTTATCCGATACAGGCCTCGGAAGACCGTTAGGTCCGGCTCGACTTCGGCTTTGCGACACTGAAGCAGGAAAGCATTCACGTGATGCCATGTGTTCGGCATAAATTAGGTCGGCACGAGGCAGAACCAGCCGAGGATCTGGAGAATGAAAGGATGCAGCGGAAAACGTAGTCCGGCATTCAAGGAGTCGAAGTCGAACATGCACATATCCGACGATGACAGCTTGGAATTCGCTCGCATCCCGGGGCCGAGGATCATCAGCTTGTACTCCGGAGGGATGGCGAATTCCTTTCTGATCCGAAGGAGATCCCTCTCGGATAGCACCGAAGTAATCTCGTCGGCTTCGGTGGGAAGAGCCGGGTTGGGTTCTTCAAGGACTTTCGACTTTCCGTAGATCGCTTTCTCCAAGAGGTCGCCCTCGTACTTCCTGACCCCCGAATGCCCGGACAGAACAGAGGGATATCGTCCCATCTCGGGGGCTTGCTTCGGGTGCTCCACAATCTCCTCGACCACGACAGATTGGGCTGCCACCCTCCTCTTCTTCTTCTTCTCCTTCCTCGCCTCGGTCGCGGACGGCTCGGCGACTTGCTTACCCTTCCTTCGGATCTCCGCCCTTCTCCTCTCCTCGGCACCATCATCACCCGAGGACGAGGCCCCACTCCCCGAGCTCACTCTTGACATCTCTAGAAAAAAAGGCTAAGGCTAGTAGACTGACCTTTGAAGTGACGTTCACGGTCGGAATGTGCTCGCCGAAAATCGCCTGGCCCACGCGACAGCTAATGTCACCACCTTGAAGCAAAAGTCGCCGCTAGCAGAGAGCTCAGAGAGCAAAAGTGAATTCTTGGAGTGAAAAGTGAGAAATGAACTTGGGGGTGGGAGAATGAAAACTTATAACCCCAAGTGATGATGGGCCTCCTTGGGAATCTCAAAGGCCCACTAAGAAGACAAAGCGCCAAGCGGAAAGTTGCGACGTTTCGAAAAGCGAAAACCTCAAATCACTCAAGTCCACGACTCGGACACCGGTTTGCCAAGCCAAGCTATCGAACAGCCTGGCTAAGCAACCGAGCTACTAAGTCCCTTCAAAAACATCAAACCCCATACTTCGGCCAACGCCACTGAAGACTCCGAGCCGAGATGACGAGGTTCCGACCCTCGTATACGGAGAAAAATCCTTCCGAGCCGAACTCACCGTCGGATCTCTCCAAAATTCGCGTCAGAATTCGATGGACGGTTCAGATGGCGCCACGACCACAAAACGACAAGATAACGTTTTCTCGTGATCTGAACCCCATCCTCGTGATTCACACCATGATGAACGGACCAGATCCGGCCACGTGTACCTTCCGAACTGCCTGCCATCGGCCTGCACAACCGAGCTACCGAACAGCTTAGTCGAGCAGCCGAGCTACTAGGCTCGGAAAAGTGGAACCAATAAGAGACGCAACCTTCAAAGTATCCAACTCAGCGCCTCGGTCAACGCCACTTAGACTCCGAGCTGAGATGACGAGGAACCGGCCCTCGTATATGGAGAAAAATCCTTCCGAGGCGAAATCACCGTCGGATCTCTCCGAAATTCGCGTCAGAATTTGATGGACGGTTCAGATAGCGCCACGACCACAAAACGACAAGATAACGTTTTCTCGTGATCTGAACCCCATCCTTGTGATTCGCACCATGATGAACGGACCAGATCCGGCCACGTGTACCTTCCGAACTGCCTGCCATCGGCCTGCTCAACCGAGCTACCGAACAGCTTAGTCGAGCAGCCGAGCTACTAGGCTCGGAAAAGTGGAACCAATAAGAGATGCAACCTTCAAAGTATCCAACTCAGCGCCTCGGTCAACGCCACTTAGACTCCGAGCCGAGATGACGAGGAACCGGCCCTCGTATATGGAGAAAAATCCTTCCGAGGCGAAATCACCGTCGGATCTCTCCAAAATTCACGTCAGAATTCGATGGACGGTTCAGATAGTGCCACGACCACAAAACGACAAGATAACGTTTTCTCGTGATCTGAACCCCATCCTCGTGATTCGCACCATGATGGACGGACTAGATCCGGCCACGTGTACTTTCCGAACTGCTTGCAATCGGTCTGCTCAACCGAGCTACCGAACAGCTTAGTCGAGCAGCCGAGCTACTGGGCTCGGAAGAGTGGAACCAATAAGAGATGCAACCTTCAAAGTATCCAACTCAGCGCCTCGGTCAACGCCACTTAGACTCCGAGCCGAGATGACGAGGAACCGACCCTCGTATATGGCGAAAAAACTCGCCGACCCATATCAGCCGTTGGATCTTGTCGAAAAGCGCGCTCGTCATGATGGACGGTTCAGATCTTGCCACGTCCACTACACGACAAGATAGCGTTTTATGGGGATCCGCGCTAAGATGGACGCTCAGGATCATGCCACGTACTTCGGCTAATTCCGAACTAAATGTGCCGAGCCGAGAGGACGAGGAACCGATCCTCTTATGCCACGGAAGAGTCTGCCGAGCCGAGAGGACGAGGAACCGATCCTCTTATGCCGCGGATGAGTCTGCCGAGCCGAGAGGACGAGGAACCGACCCTCGTATATGGCAAAAAACCGCTCCGACCCATATCAGCCGTTGGATCTTGTCGAAAAGCGCGCTCGTCATGATGGACGGTTCAGATCTTGCCACGTCCACTACACGACAAGATAGCGTTTTATGGGGATCCGCGCTGAGATGAACGACCTAGATGATGCCACGTACTTCGGAGGGTTCCGAGCCGAGGAGCCAATCCTCCGAGCCGAGGAGCCAATCCTCCGAGCCGAGGAACCGAGGAGCCTACCCTCGAATACGGCAAGAACGCCTGCCGAGGAACGGGAACCGTCTGATCACTCAGGAATTCGCGCTCCGTGCTGATCGAGGATCCAGATTACGCCACGTCATAAATTGGTATTTAAAAATCGATTTTTATTTATTTAAATCGTTTTATTTATTTAAAAATTGCGAAAAATTGCTAAAAATTGGGGAAAATTTAGCTAAAAATTCTAGAAAATAATTAAAAATTCGAGGGGATATTTTTGAGCCCCTGAACGAACAATTATTGCCTAGAATGTACTGTTAAGATCCCCGAACGATTAGTTAACACATCGCAAAATTAAATAAATAGCCCGAAAAAATAGATAAAAACTCGACACGACTTCGGAACATCATATGGCTTCAAAAAGGAGAAGTTACCTTACTACCCACTTCAAGATCCCCCATTTGGACTCCGATACAACCCCACTAGCCACTAAAACAGTCAAACTACTCCTCAAAGACTGATCATCCTCAGCCTTTAGGAGTGGGGGGCTCGTGATGTGGCTAAAAATAGGGGTTCAATCGAGACCATCCAAATTGGACACGAATCCTGAAGCCCGGGGGTAAAACGGTAATTTCACCTACAAACGGGTCTGAAGCGGGTACTGGGTCTCCCCCCCCCCCAAAGAGCCTTTAACCCGCGAACGGATCCACCTCAACTGGGTGCGGATTTCAACCCGCAACAAACTCGATCCAGCAGGATAGAATTAGGGTTTCTGATTAATATTAATCAACTGCCCTGATTCATATCTATCCTTTCACTGGGGATTAGGGATTACATTCCTTATCTATACACAGAAATTACATGCCTAATCTGTTCCCTAAGACGCCTATAAATACCCCCCATCCATCTCCATTAAGAGGTAATCAATCTTTCTCCAGTTTTTGCGCTTTTTCATAATCTCTCTACTGACTTAAGCGTCGGAGAGTGCGTCGCCGGGAACAACCCCGGTGTCTCGCACTTTTTGCAGGTGTACGGCGGGAACGACGATCAAACCCCGACGGAACATGTATACATGTTTACTATTTAGTTTCCCTAAGAACTCACAAATACTATCTGTTTACCCCCACACCAGATTTAGCGGTAACAGCCAGAAAACTTTTGGGGGCATTTAGTACGCGGATTAGAAGATTTCAGAAAATAAGAGGATTCTCAAGAATGTAAGGATGTGAATTAAGATTTTTGAGAATATTGTATTACCACGTTTGGTATAACACATTGTATTCCCTAAAATCTTTTATTATTATATTTATTATTCTATTTTTTTAAACTTATTTGATTAATTATTATGAAAATTTCATGGAAATTCCCAAATCCTATAGTTTTATGGAGAATGAAAATTCTTTTCAAAGGAGTATTTTGATTTCTAGTTCATTCTAAAACTATGCTTGCTACCGTCAAACGAGATAATTTAGGAAGGAATCTGAAATTTCTTTGCACATCCTAACGTACCAAACCCCTCTTGGAGGGCTATATTACCAAAGAACACAAATTGTTAGGGACTTATACATAAAACAGTAGTTTCCAATCATGTGATCACTAACCATCAAGCTTTGGGCAATCCGCATAAATAATTTTAAAAAACGCCTACTTAAAATGTTCTAATTTTCCAGATCCATCCAAGCCCCACCCACCCCCACCCCGACAAAAAAAAAAAACTTTTTCGCCGCGATTGCCATGGGAAGTAGGGTTTTCTTGCTCCTCTTCGCCCTCTTCCTCCTCTATTCTCCCTTCTCAGTTCGAGGTATCACTTCTCTTTCTTCTCTTTGTATTCGTCTTCACCATTTTGAAGTCAACTGTCAGATCTGTTATGTTGAATCTGAGATTCCTTAATTCATTCAAAATTTTGATAGTTTTGATTAAAATCTGGAAAGGATTGATTTTAGACATCAGATCTGTTTGCTTGGATCTCAAATTCAATTGATTATGGGTTGTGATCGGTGAAATCAATTATTTTGGTTTGATTCAAATCGCGAAGTGATTTGTACATCAGATCTGGTTTAGAATCAATTTTTTGATGGTTTTCTTATTGTTGTCATTATTTTTTTTTGGTTTTTTTTGTTGATGATATGCTGAGTTTGAGCTTTCGGATTGATGATCCAAGTTCGATACTTAAATGTTGGCCTTGAAAAGAGAATTCAGGAGGATAGGGAAAATCGAAACTTGCTTCTGATCGTAATATTAAGTTGATGACACATGCATCGCATGTTCGTTTTAGTTACAGAAAAGTACTTTTTATGTGTAATAGTAATTAGACATGCAGTGTTACATATACATCTACTATATGTAAATGGAGATAATTTGGATTAGAAACAAAATTAAGTTTCTTTTTACCTTTGTCAGTTTTTCAATGTTAATAAATTGATAGTTGTTTGACTTTTTGGAGTAAGGTTAAAATTAGTAATGTTTATGACTGCTACATACTTTATTGAGTATATGATGATAGTATTTGAACTTTGAATGTATATTTTTCTGATCAACTTCTTTCATTTTAGTTGCATAATCCCTGCAGTAGCGAAACGTGTGGACAAGTTGTGTTTGAAAGTGAATGTTGTTAAAAATTCCATTTACTTCTTATTCTTGATATTACATATGTGGAGGTTGTGTTTAGGATATTGAAAGATTACACCATCCCGGCAGTTGACATTTACGTACCATATTCTATAAAGTGTGAATCAAACAGTTAACTGGAATAGGCTTTGTTTTATTTCATAAAAATTGGCGGAACCAAAAGAAAAGCACTGTGGAAGTTATTTGTCCATGTTTGGTCCATTTGCAAAATAAAAAGGGTTAATCACATAAACCTCGTTGAGGTATTTCTTAAAACTAGAAATATCCCTTACCTTCTAACACATTTACCTTTGGTAATTTCTATGTAAGTATGAGATTTGAGTTGTGACTTGTTATTTGGACGAAAACGATCTTGTTAAATTTACTCCACCAGATGATCATATCTATCCGGTAGATGAGTTTGCATAGGATCTTTAAACATTAAGGATGAATGAAGAAAATTTTAGGTGATGGGTTATGTAATTATTGTCTTTCTACAACTCAAATGAGAGGAGCCCTGAATAATTTTGAACTAGTTAGAAAATCTTCCACTTGGTAATATTTATATCTGAACCAAAATAATTCCAGGGTCCAGGTTGTTTGTTATAGTAAAATTGTTTTATTTTGATACTTATTGCGTTAATTACTATTATGTGGTGTTCTTTATCTACCACTACTGATGATGTTGAGCCTGATGATGTTGAGCCTGTTCACACCACTTAAGAAAAATTGGAGGCCTAACAATAAATTTTTGTGCATATTTGAATTGTAAAATGTCGCTATTCCAACGGTGATAAGGGAAACACTTTCGTTATAGTTTCACCGTAATTTCCTTACAAGAATTTGTGCAAAATTTCACTGTTAACTGTGCACACTTTGTAAACTGAAATTCCAAATACACTTATTTATTGGGTTTTTAAATGTTAACAACAATAAAATGATACTGTTATTTACCAAATTTCACTGTTTCTGCATTATGTTGTTTACCTTCTTCCTAAATACATGTCTTGAATTTCTATGTTGGTTCTTTGGTGATAGTTGTTCGATGTCAATCGGATACAAGTGAGGTAGTATCTGAAGATGGAACAGGCGAAGTTGGCATAGTTGGTGATGAGACCCAAGACATTAGTGATGGTCCCTATTCAGCAGCTCCTGGAATAGATACCATATATGTATTTCCAAAAAATCCCACAAGATGTATGTACTATCTATTGCTGTCTCCCCATGACTTCTCTTTAAGAAGCTATTAGTTTTTTTTATATATTTATCTTTCGATATTGCAGCGGTTCCAGCAGGAGAGGAAACTGAATTGCTTGTAGCAGTACACAATGAGGGTACTTATTTTACTAATGTTCTAGTTTTTATACTGTTCTGCATCAGAGTACAAATCTGGAGTCAGGTTCTTATGGCCTCACGTCATTTGGAGCAATTCATGTGTGTTTGCATTTCTATTGGTTGTGGTAACGTGGTTGGACATATAGCGTTCATCTTCTTTATTAACTTAAAGAGTGATGCAAATTGTGTGTATGTATAGCAATAGATATTCCACTATGATGATAATAAGGAATGCGAAATATGTTATTACTTTGCTTGGAGACAACTATATACTGATATCTTCTATCATTTTTTACTCCAGAAGGTTCTTTGTCATAAATTCAGTTCACTTTCAGACATGCTTATAAGATATCTATATTTGAAACTTGAAAGGACACAACTATATACTGATATCTTCTATCAATTTTTACTCCAGAAGGTTCTTTGACAGAAAGTCAGTTCAGTTTCACACATACACACACATACACACACACACACACCACATAGCAATGTATAAAATAGTGTGCTATGAAGCTCGAAATAGCTCGCTATGTAACCTAACTCTACCTCTTTCGCTACGAAACTCATGTGCATAACTCATTTCCTACATAACGTAGTACTATTTTTATGTAGCGCACGCTATTTGCACATCATAGCTTAACTTAAATACCATGCACTTGTGAAGCACGGGTGCTTATTTTTTGGCGCCGTACCAGTATCGGGTGCGGGTTCATCCCGGGTGCATGTTGGGTACACACCCACTTATTTTATTGGTTAAAACAAATATTAAATATTCTGGTGCATTTTGGGTGCATTCCGGGTGCGCTTTGTGTGCGTGCGATTGGGGTGCATTTTTTATTTAATAAAAAATATATATTTTAAAGCTAAGTTTGGGTTATTGGGTTAAACACCCAATACCCAATAGATGTTCTTTTATGACTTAGAAGTGTGTATTCACTATGACTTTATTATACTTCATTGTGTGTTGGGATTTGGCTTGCATATGAATGATTGATTATGTGATTTGTTTGCTTTTTTTAATTGTATTGAATCACTTATTGTTACGTTCGAATGTTAAATTGTTAGTTGGTGTTAATTTGATATTCTTTTGAAGCTATTAATTTTTTTTTGAATTCGTTGTTTTCAAATGGTGAATCTTAAGATCGATTATATCATGTGCATTATTATACTGTATATTGATGTACCCCATCCCTTATTTCTTGATTAGAATCGTTTATCCCTCCATATTCTCATGGAGCTTTGGTGTGGGTATGATTGATTGCACTGGACAGTGAAGGTTCATTCGGAGTATTATATGATGAATGTATGCCTTGGTAATTACAGGGAAGTAATGATGGTGGTTTGTAGCTGCAAGCTGGATCTGTAAATGCTCTTTAAGTCTTAATGATTAATATGACAGTAACTTAAGACAGATATGATCCAGTGTACTTCTGCAACAGCTGTATCCCACAAACATTATTGTTCCAAGGCCCCACCTGCATGATCTTTTGGATTTAGAGGCAGGTAGGAGTCTCACCTTTATCAGATTAGGGAAACTTAGCATAAGATGGACATATATGGAAGAGTTCCCAGATCCTCATTTTGGTGTAGATCTAGGTAACAATAGGCTTGACAAAGGACCTAAAAAATTTGGTATGACATTGAAGTTCACATTTTGTATAGATGATTAGTGGGGTAGAATCCGCAATGCTGTACATCTATCATGATTGGGATAGCTTAGTTAAATCTGAATAGAAATTTTTTTGGGAAACGGTCTAGCTAGCCTGGACATGTTTAGATGGAGGCAGCCCTTAGACTTCTTCAATTTGTGCAGTCTTGGTGGCCACTGCCTTATTTTACAGGGAAGAAGGGAGAGGGGACTCACCTCCTAGGTTGCTGTTGTTTATCATCTCTGTGATACTATGAAGCAGGCTGGGGTCTGACCCACATTCTATAGTTAAACTCATGGGAACTGATGTGGATCAAATTTGATACATAATGATTTTTGGCATTGCTTCCATAGTTCATTTTAGGGCTAGATCTTACAGTTGAGTAGTTTAGGACTAGATCTTACATTTTAGGACTGGGTCAATTTAAGGACTCTCCTGGTATTTAGCAGGGTGTAGGTACATAAAGAAGATGGTAGGATCCAAAATATGATTGAAAAGGTTTTCCTTTATAGTTCTGCAATTTTTCTGCATGAAGTCTCGAACGACTCAAAGCAACAATGAGAAACTCAATATACATTGTAATATGACTAATGAGTATGACTTGTATGATTTTACGATCATTGAAGTTATTCATTATATATGTTATCCAAATACGGATGTTGGGTGCTCTTTACTTTTTATGTGGATTTATGTAATTAATTTTTAAGCTTTTGTTAATCAAAATAGTTCTAAAATGCTTATTCGCTGCAATTTTCGGTTGATATGTCATTCTGAGTTACCTGATTATCTTAATTCGGTTGGTCTGCACAGGTGAATCTACATTGAATGTTCTTGGTATAAGTGCTAGCCTTCATTTTCCTTTTGACCATAACATGTTGGTTCAAAATCTTACAGTGCAGGTGACTTTTCATTTCTTGATCTTTGTAACTGCATGGTAATCTTGTGTCTTCTGTTGTTAATTTGGTAACACCTGTAACATCCAGTAAAAAAAATTGTAAGAACTTGTTCTATTATCATGCAAAAGTATAAACAAGAAATTAGCTTTTGTTTGAAATGGGTTCTCTGTCCTTCATCTGCCTACAAAGGACCATTTCCTTCACTACAGAAAGACTTCTTTTTGCCTTTATCCATGTTCATTTAGGTCTAACCCAACTTGTAGCCTCCTCTTCAACTACAAGCCTATCATTCATAAATGACATTTCTTTGGATCTCAGGTGCACCTGTGCCTGTTATTTTATCCTAAGTAGCGCTACCTCTCAACTTCTATAGAGGCATTTATGTCACTTTCTTTTTTTTTACCATTCGTCCACCTTATCATTCCCATTTAGTCACATGCACCTGTTTTGTTTCCAAATACCTAAAATTTCGAGAAACTATACTGCTTATTCCGCCATATTATAAAATTTTCCTTGAACGTCGTGGGTTCCAGTGGCCTGATAGTACCACAGAAAAACTTTCCACTTTATGTATTCTATACCTTGTTATTTCATATCATTGTTAATAGGGTAAAAGGGATATGAGTTACTAGCTCATATACTAGATGAGCTATTGTTGACATTGCATGCAAGTAATTACTGATGTGGAATCGAACAATTATCACACAGCTCGAAATGAGAACTTTTCTTTTGAGGGAGTTAAATGAGAACCTTAAATGGTAAGGGCAAATATGAATTTATTTTGAACTTAATTGTTATCAACACCTGTGCATCACATGCCTTATTTCTTCTGGGAAAGCACAAACGAAATGAAAAACCATGCCTCCTCTCTCCATCCCTGTCTTCTTTCTCACCCTTATTCAGTGGAAAAAAGTCACCATTAGTTCGGTTCTTCCCTTGCTAATTCCCTACCTCACTCCAAAGAATTATGCATTTCATACCTGATTTAATAAAAAATTCAAGATACTGAAACGATTTATTTCTAAACTTATTCCCCATCAAGTAAACATTCAACCTGAGAATTTTGGAGAATGAAAGATGGATCAATCTGAGTTCTCAACTATAATGGTTACTAAATTAATTTAATGACAAACAGACAAGAGTTTAAAAGTGGTTGGAATAAATAAAAAACTGTAACACCGATGAAAGGAAATATATATTTTTGTTCTTTTACATCTTACTCAAAAAATTTCTATTTTGTGCCATAGAAATTTCTGTGAACAACAAAGGGACTATCTCCAAATCAACAAAAGATGTACATAAATCAAACTCAAGATCAACATAAACCTCGAACCTAAAAGTCCTAAATTGGACAGAAAAAAGAACTGGTTAGATAACGATAGCGAGGCTGTCTTTCTCCAACAAGCATCGACCACCGGTAACTTGACAAAGGTCCTGATCTTTGTGAACTTACCAACACCAAAGAATCATCATGTCGGAGGGGGGAGGCAGAGATCAATAATCCTCTCTCCATTTCAGCATCGCCGACGATCATTGAATCGGAGGAGGTGGCATTAATAACTCCACGATCCCTCGATGGTGTTCCAATCATGGTGGCAGCGCTGATGATGGAGGTGTGGCTGGATTATTAAATATGGTCAGAGGGATGGGGAAAAGGAATCGGTGGAGGGGGTCTTAGTGTTAGAGGAGGTGAGGCAAACTACATGGCTGATGGCAGCTTAGAAGAAGCTTGGAAGACATGAAAACGGTGAAGGTGGAGGCTGGATAGTATTCAGGGGAAGAAAGAGGGTGAGGATGATCAATTATTTACTCGAAATGTTGTTGTGTTGGCATGTAGTAATAAATGCCTTCGTGGGAAAGGGCCTCTTTGCATATTTCTCTTTGTTATTGTTGAGAAACGAGAAGTTGCCACTTGGATGCCATGTCAGCATTTGCTCATCTAGTATATGAGCTAGTAGCTGATATCCCTTTTACCCTTGTTAATATACAAGTACAAAGATAAAGAATCCTAGTAATTTTTCTATAATTTATTTGTTGCTTTAACTAGCTAGCTTTATCCATGGAATGAAGATGTACCTCCATAGCCACTAACTTAATAAATTTACTTAAAAGAAAATATTAAGAAATCTCTCTCCAGCATGGGAATGTCTTGCACATGTCATTCAGCTTTTTGTTATGTATATTAAGGGTAATGGCTCGTTAACCTGGGTGTAACAGCCATTTTCAATGGAACCTACTATATATCTGCTGTAAATGGCAATTTCCTTCAGGCAATTCTCGAGTAGAGAAAGAGAGAGCCTCGTGTGTGTGTGATTGATGAGAGCCCAACTGGGAGAGAGGAGAGAGCTCATGTATGTGATTGTCCATTGTATGTTCAGAAATACAAACAGCATCTCCTTGTGATGCACAATGACAGTCTGTATTTAGAAGATTTGTCATGTCACTATTATTCTCTTTGCTGTATATATTTAATAATTATTTTTCTAATATGAGTGACATTTTACTGTCAAGGCAGACATTTTACAACGCTTCGGTTCCAGTATTTTCTCAAGCAACATTCCCCTATATATTTGTTGTGAGCAAGTACTTGCAGGTATTATTTCGATTGAATCAGGTCGTTTGATATATAGGATTAGCAACCTCTTCTGTTTTCATAGAGTCAATTATTATCCCAGGATGTGTCTTTAGACATCAAGAAGCCAATTTTTTTGTTTGAAATGCAGCCTGGCTCGTTTGATTTAGTTGGAACGATAATATACGAGATTGACAACAATCCATATAAGAGTGTGTTTTACAATGATACTGTTGAAGTTGTTGAGGCTGGTGGTTATCTCAGTATTGAATCAGTCTTCCTTGTGACTCTTGGTGTTGCGCTTTTTGGCCTTCTTGGACTCTGGGCATATGGGCAAATACAACACTTCTCAAAGGTAAATTTGCCAACTTCCTATTCATATGATTAGTGAATGATATTTAAACCGATATTTCTTTCTGATTATAAGAGAGATATATTATTCAAAAGCTTCTACTTGGAAGTTGTCATTACGGCTGTTGGATACATGTTGAACAGCTTCATGTTTTTCTCGGTCTCGCTTTATCCTTGTACAAATGGGGCGCAGTTGGGAGCTGTTAAATGTTTAGTAGGAATTGAGATAGAGAGAATGGAATCTTGCCATAATCTCTTCTTTTATATTGAGTTGAACTTTCGGTTGCATCCGAAGCAGTGTTCTAAAAGTTGTTAGGCGGTTGTCGGGCGGCCAATGTGGGCTTAGTACCTAGAACTTGTAAGCGGGGTCTAGGCGGCTAGGCTCTAGGCAGTTTATATATATATATATATATATATATATATATATATATAAGAAAATATAATATTGCATAAAATACTTGATACATATAATACTAAAAAAATAACTCAAAAAATCATAAATGAAATATAGCTCAATGGTAGAGCACTCGATTTGCATATTGCCCATTATCAAGATTCCATTGAGAGGGGCGATCGATTTGAGATTTTGACGATTTGATATTTTGAGGATTTGGAAAAAGCATGAGCGATTTAGGGGACTTCTGATTTAGGGATTTTGGTCTTTTGGGAAAAAAAGTGAGGGAAGCATGGGGGTTGGGGGTTTTGAGAATGTGGGGATTTAAGTGAACCGGTCCACGTAACACGAAAAATATTTGCACAGACCTGCCCCAGACACGCCTAAGCAAAATCAATTTTTTAAAAGGCCCAGGCCCTAGGCGAGTCGGCTGGGGACGGCCTAGCGCCTAAGCGGGGCCTAGGCGGCCGCCTAGGGAGATTTTAGAACACTGATCCGAAGTGATAGACTGATACCCACTACCCTTACGACTTAAAATGCAGATGGTGTTACCTCAAACCAAGTTCACAATATACTCACCAGACATTGTTAATTGATTATTTAGCTGTCATATTGGATCTTGCCTGATGTATTGAAGATGTTGAGTTCTAAATGGAACGATTTTTATTATTATTATTATTATTATTATTATTATTATTATTATTTATTTTGACGCCTCTACCCTGTAAAATAAGGCCAGAAGCTACTATGTGGATGTTAGAGCATAGTTTTTCATATCCACTTAGGGATGCAAAGTTTTTGAGAAATCCAGAGCCAAATGTTCAGATACAGTTGTCAATTATCAAGTTCCAGTGTTACCCATAAAAAGGTGTCCTCCAGGCAGTGAAATTTCCACTTTAGGCAGTGGACGTAAGCGAACTAAAAGGAATGATTTAAGGAGATAATCACCATTTTGTAACACGAGGATGAATGCACCATAAATTTTTGCACTGAAATTATGTCATATATCGATATGCTGTTGGGTTTGTATTCTGCTCTTATAAATCTTTAAACAGTTCAAATTAATAATTCCAACATGTTTCTAGCAAAAAAATAATTTGAGCATGTAATGTATAAATTTTTCACTGCATGTGTGCTGCTTAAAAATTAACAAATGTTCTTGTACCTTCATGTATCTATTCTCAGAAAACTAAGAGAGCACCAAAGGTGGAAGTAGGCACACGGACCACGGAAGCTAATATGGACGAGTGGCTGCAGGTGTGTTATCACTTGCAGTTTTGATGTTTCAATATCTTCGTGTATATTTATTGAAGCCTGGTACTTATAATGATGTGGACCCTATTGAACTCCAAATCTACTTTTTTTCTTTGATGTCAGGGCACTGCATATGCTCAGTCTCTCTCAAGCAAATCAAAGAAGAAAAAGTAGATGGCCAAGCACTCAAGTGCTGTAGTTTGTAAACTACATATCCTGCTTTTACGAAGGAACATGGAGGATTTTAATTGGCGCAGTAGTTTGTAAGACTTAAATGAGGAGAGATCTCTGATCTGAACTATACATGTACGTTGATAGTTCCTAATTTCGTGTAGTATCTAGTCTCGATACTGTTTGTGGACATCATGTGTTAGTCAATTCTGAGGAAAAGAATTTTGCATGTCTATACCCATTTGTCATTTATGCGTTTATGTCAGATTGTGGGGTTATGAGAAAAACATTGGTATCTTTTAGCAGCATGCAACCACTTTATTAGTAAGAGAATCTAGTGACACTGTAAAATGTTCGAGTGATTGCTGAGGTGCAAATTGTTGTTGAGATGTATGTGATATTGAAGTTAGCAGGCTAAAAATATTGGAGCTGGGGATCTAAACCTGCAGTGGATGGCTTACAATAAGGGGTTGGTTGTAAAATGTATCCACCGTAGAAGATCACTATTTGAAAAAGAAATTTGAGTTGTAAAAAAATGATTTGTTTGAATATAGATTTAGTATAGTGTATGATAGATGAGAGAGAACGTTAAAAAGTAGTAAAAAATAATTGTTAAGGAGTGTTAAGGAGTAGTGGGGTTGTTTTGTTGAATAATGTGAGTATGAGACAAATCAATTAATTTTAAGGGTTTTTTTCCATATGGGTTACTAACAAATATTTTAATTCTATGTACCCCACTCACAAATATTTAATTCCATGTAAGTACTCACCCACAAATATTTAATTCCATATAAGTACCTTCGAGTGAGTTATATGAAATTAAATTTTGATAACAAAATTGATTATTTGGAATGAATTTTATATTGTAAGTGAGTTATATGGAATTAAGTATTTGTGAGTGGGGTATATGGAATTGAAATAGTTGTTAGTGACCCATGTGAGAAAAACCCTTTAAAATTTTGTGAACAGTGTTTCCCCACTATTTTCCTATCATATTGGCCAGAAATCAATGCGGCCAATAGGTGGTAGAGTAATGCTCCGTAAAAATTAAATTTAACATCTTTTACTGTCAAACAACGCTGTAAACAGTACTTTTTCTTCAAAAAACATTTCCTACAGTGTTTACTGTTTACTATCAAACAAACCATCCATTTGGTAAGCATGAAAACACTATTGGAAACCAATTCAAGTGTAAAATCATTGTTCATAGTGTTGTTTGTGTAAAAATATTATTAGAAACAAATTCTCTACCTCTTTACTGTAGCAGTATTGGCCTATTTGATTTCCACCCAAAAAGAGAGGAACACTCGTGTGCACTACTATTCATGGAATTTTTAATTATTTTATTCCCATCATAGCTTCATCTCTCTCTTCATTTTCAATAAAACATCTCTACCTACTCATCTACAATTACTTTATATTACTTTTTTAAATTTCTTTCTCTCTCCTCTCTATCCGATACTAATGTAAAACTATATCCGGACAAATCATTTTTTTAAAACTCATTTCTAAATATTTATTTTCCAAATAGTAATCTTCATAAATTGAATATATTTTACAACAAACAAAACCACTCCTAAGGGGTTGTTAAGGGTTTTGAGGATCCAAATCTGGAATCGGTTTGGTTTGGTTTCCAAGGATTGTAGATTCCAAACCCAGAAATTTAGGTTGATTCAGTGCTGGGTTATGGGGTTGTTCTCCGTTGTATATAGTCAAAAATTGGTTGCGTTTGGTTTGTTGTTTTGAAAACAGTTTTCTAAAAACACCCTAACCAAACAAGTTGAAGTTTTCAAAAACAGTTTTCTAAAATTTTAAGGTTGCGCTCGTGTAGAGAGAAAATGACTGAAGTTAGAGTTTTGTGAAAACTCTTTTCACAAAACACCCTAACCAAACACGTTTTTAGGTTTTGGAAAAAGAAAAAGAAAAAAACTTCAAACCAAACACACCTTCCTACAATAGTTTGCCAATTTCTTTATTTAATTGCAGTCAACGACATTTAGTATCAAAGATGGAGTGGAGGTTGTAGTGAGGGAAGACAGTTCTCAAGCTGGCTCAAACTTATTTTCGGCCCAAATGACTTTTGGAGTCCAAAATAAAGTCATTTACGAACTCCAAAAGTCATTTTGTGTTGAAAATAAGCCCAACCAAACGGACCTATAGTTCTATTGGTAGTCCTCTCTAGGGGTGGTTGATCATACTGAAATGAGCCAACCGACCGGTTTTCCAACCGAACCAATTGATTCGATACCAAAAAATTCAGTTACCAAAAGTATGGTACGGTACAACCGTACCGAGTTCTAAAATTCGGTTCGGTTTCGGTATGAATATGGTTCAGTCGGTATTTTACCGTACCGTACCGAATAAACTCTCCATCTTCCCTAAAATCTACTAATAGGCTCTCCATCTTCCCCAAACTCTCCATTTTCCCCGAGTTCTCTTCACCGTACAAGAGGGCTCAATAAAACTCTCCAAGAGGGCTCAATAAATCTGCTAATAGGCTAACAGTTGCCCCTGCAAGAGGGCTCAATAAAACTCTCGTGGCCAATTCAGAGACAAAAGAGACAAGAGAGAGAGAGTTGGTGATTTGGTGGTTGATAACGGAACAACCTCGGTTGATGATTCAGTGCTTGAAGATGCCACCACAGATCAGAGTGACATAGAGACAAATAGATTAAAATCTCATAGCAGCATATAGTCAAATAATATAAATGGAGCTGAGAATTAATTAAATTTAAAAGGGAAACATCTTGGTTTTACATGTTTCGGTTGGATTTAAGATATCCTTGATTAGGGGTTTCAAATTATTGATATTGATTGACCTTTTCACTGTATCAGTGAGCATAATGAATCAGGCTCCATCTTCAGTTTCTTCATTAGAGCTAGCTTTCCCTCCCCCAAAGAAATGCTACAAATTTCATTAGGATTTTCAATTTACCATTCAACCTGGCGATCCCCTCTGCATGTTATATGAACATAACATTATCATCATTAATTTGTATATTTCTTGTTTTATCATCATTTTTTCCTATAGTTGTCTTACAGTACAGGCTGTGAAAGTTTGTAGTGATGATTTTTTATTTTTATGTCTATTTTTGTTTTTTCCTTTTATAAAAATTTGCTACAAACCGCCTGAACAAAGTAATTGTGCTGTCTGAATTGCTTTTATATTACTTTGTTTATTTAATAAGCAGCTATTTAGCATGAAAGTGGCTGAATGAGCAGATTGGCCACTGAAGTTACTGAAGTTTCTTTTATATTACTGAAGTTTCTTCATTGGCTACTGATACTTTTATGAAGTTTATGTTTATGCTACTGTTCCCTGCGTGCTTTAGGAATGAAAATAGATTTGTGGTCTATTCTGTTTTTGTTTCGGTAGTTATGTGATATTGTTAACTTGTTATTTTTATTGGTACTGATATTTGCTAAGGTATTTGTTGGATCATATTTGGTATAACACTAATACCGAACCGTACCAACCGAAGTAGTCGGTATACCGAAGTTTCGGTATACCGAACTTTTTGGTTGGTAACGGTTTGTATATTTTCAAACCGAACTAGTTTGGTATGGTAATGGTACAATGTCAAAAAGTTCGGTACCGTACCGAGCTCACCCCTAGTCCTTTGTCTCTGCAAGACGTCTTATATAATGCTTATGTCAGTTGTATTCCTTTATGATGGTGGCAGGCTTTATATATGCTTCATGCTCGAATATTTCGAACCCATTGTGTGGTCATTGCTTGTAGTTCCTCGGTCATTGCATCCAATTTAATCTTAATCTCATTATCATCTTCCCTCCAATATACTTCCTTATATCTAAATTTCCTTTAAATAGTTGCATTTTCGGTAAGTGTTAGGTGGTCCATTGGTAAAAGTGAGGAAGAAGTCGGGAGTTCGAAGCACACTTGCACTAGAAAATCCCCCCATTAATATATATGGGGTAAGTAGCGATGGAATCCGGGTCGGGTCAATCCGCGACCTGCGTTATCCTAGTTCGGGTTCGGGTCGAACCCCCTACCATAACCGGGTCGAAAAATTTTCAAAAATAACTCGCTCAACCCGACCCGAATACCCGCAACCCGCGTCAAACCCTTCTGAACCTGACCTGCTCACCCTCACGTTGAGCACCGTTTGATCCATGCGAGTCAAACGGTCGACCAGCGGGTCGAACGACAAAAATAGCTGGTAAGTGGCTGTTGTTGCTGTTATTTTGGGGTTTTTGGTTTTTTGTTTTTGTTTTTTGGTGTGTATGTGTGTGTGTGGTCGGGGGGTCTATGAAAACCCCTAAATTCACTTAATTTTTTTCACAACTCCATCTATCAACTCTCTTACTCTTTTTACTACAAAGAAGTTAATCATTTTGATCCTATCGAATTTGTGTCGACTCAACAATCTCAACTACGTCTACTACAAACTCTCTCAACAAAGAAGTTCTTTCTCTCTTTTTCTACGACTACATGACTACGTCTACTACAAACTCCATCGACAACGTCTACTTCTACAACATTGCTAAAATTATTTTTTGTCTCAACTCTATATACGATTATTCGTGAAATACAGTATCAGAATTTCTCGACCCTCTCAACTCTTTATTATTGTCGTAGCAAATTTTTTTATCATATTTGTTTGTTGGTTTTTTGCTATTCTCTTTCTCAAACTCTCATATTGTTTTAAAGATTTTTTTCACATGTACTTCATATATCGTATTTTTGTTGCATCACATTCACTACTGAAACACTAGAAATTATTTTTTTACATACACTACTACTATAAACCATTTATCATGCCTAGATCACGAGATAGCGGCTGTAGCTAAAGTCGACAAGATTCTACTAGTTCTTCTTATTAGAGCCCGAACATAACCATATACTTAACATAGGTTCTCATGATGTTCCTCACACAACATAGAACAAGAAATGCATACTAGTGACGCACAAATATATGAAAATGAATCCGCACAACCCACTTCTAGTAGAAAAACTAGAGGGAAAACTAGTAATTAACACAAATTTTATGACTTTATCCCGACGAGGAAATCCTAGTATAGGACATAAGATTTGTAAAACTTATTGCAAGAGTTGCAAATGGAAGAAGGGTGAGAAAACTGGTACAAATAAAGGACACATTTGAAATGTACACCCCGCACTAGTACAAGACCAACAATCACAACTAAAAGTCAACCATAGGACCGGACAAATAGATGGCCATGATTCCGAAATTGTTCGTCGAAAAATGGCCAAACTAGTTATTAAATATGAATTACATTTTTCCTATTCCAAGAGTTGGAACGTAAACACATTTAACCAAAATGCACTAAATCGACATTTCAAAAGAATTTCTAGAAACACACTCAAAGTCGATTGTTTTAAACTTTATAATGAAATGAGAGACACTTTAATTGCACTCTTGTATTTTTTGACTTTTAGAGTATCGTTAATTTCCGATTATATGAAAAGTTGTAACGGTATTCTAATGATGGGCTTAAATTGTTATCGATAGTGATTGGATGATTCAAAAGAGAATCATATCACTTGTCGCTTTGCCGTATCCCCATAGTGGTATGGTTATCGCAACACGTATTTTAGAAGTTTGTGATTGATTTCAAATTCACGATAAATTTTTTAGTATCAGTTTTGATAATGCATCTAACGACAATGATTTGATTATTACATTAAAAACACAATTAGCTCCTCCATGTAATTTTTTTTTCATGTTAGATGTGTATGTCATATTTTAAATTTATGTGTATAAGATACATTGAAAGTAGCTGATCCATATGTAAATGCAATTAGAAATTGTGTACATTTTATTACTTTGAGTGACTATGCTTTAAGAATTTAAAGAATGGTGTAAACTTAAGGGAATACATTTTAGAAAATTTTCTCGAGATGTTAAACACTGATGGAACTCTACTTTCGGTTTACTAAATGTTGTTATTCAATACAAAGATATTATAAACGAGTTTTGCATTGCAAAAAAAAAAAGAATTTTTTTGAAATGACTCCCCTGTCATGGTATTTTGCCAAATCTTTGTTCAGATTTTTAGAACATTTTAAAACCGCAACTGTGAAGTTTTCTAAATTTTATGATTCTACTTCTAATAGTATTTTTATTTCAATAATTACTATAATTGAATCTTTTTAAGACATGATTTTGGACGAATACATTAGCCATATTGTTGTTCCCACTTATACTAAACTTTTGAAGTATTTTAATCTCCCTCCTATGTTGTACTGTATTGTTACTATTATGGATCTCGTATCAAATTACCGGAAACGAGGAGTTTGATTGAAAGATTTTTTACTTTACTTGGAGTTGATTCTGAATATGATTATGATAATTTTTTAGCTAGCTTTGAATAGACATTGAATAACTTATATGATTATTATGATAGAACTTTTGCATCAAGTAGTACAACTAGTATAGTTACTACATCTTCTTCTACTTCTAAAGGTAAAGGTAAGAGTACATTAGATAATGTCACTGCTAATTTACTTGCTCGTATTCAATCAAAAAAAACCTAGGACTAATACACCTAATGAATTAAATTGGTATAATCAATAAGATAGTGAGAGTTCTAATACTAAGATTGAAGAGTTGTAATGGTGGAAAGAAACATAAAAATCTTTATCATATTCTTTCACATATGGCTAGAGATCTACTAACTCCTTCTGTCTCTATAGTTGCTTTAGAAAGTATTTTTTTACAAGTGGCATAGTTCTAACTGATTACAGGAATCGCTTGAAGCAGGATTCGTTAGAGATGCTCTTCTACACCGAAGATTTGATGAAGGCTGAACACAGGACATAAGAAAAAACGGTCGACACCTCAACGAGTAGAAGCAACTTGCCTGAAGATCAACAACAATAGTAGGAAATTTAGAGCGATGAGATCCTAGGTGTAGGTTAAGTAGAGGTGCACGACAGTAGTCCAAAAGGCCTCTCTTCAATCTAACTCTAGACTATCTCGAACTGTAGATTATCCCCATAAACATGTAATTAAAAAAATTTATATGTTTTTTTTGGGTTATTATTACATATATTTATAATTTTGTATGTAAAAAAGTTGTGCAAATTTCATGGAAGTTGAAATGAATAATATATACAATTTTGTTGCACTCTTATACTTGTATATATATATATATATATATATATATATATATATATATATATATATATATATATTGGAGTTAAAAAAAATTAAATCATGAAATACCCGGGCCAACCAGCGACCCGGCCCGGGCAGATACAGGTTCAATCAGTACGGGCTCACTGGTCGACCCGAGTCAAAATTCCCCCTTCCTAACCCGGCCTGGCCTGGCCCGGTTAGTGGCCCAACCAGACCTGAGCACGCCCGAAACATAGGCCAAGTTGGAAGGTTTGGGCCTGGCCTTGCCCAGACCCGAAGGCCAACCCTAGGGGTAAGTGTGGGTGTGTATGGCTATCAGCCTTATTCCAAAATATAAATAAAATAAAATAAAATAGCTGCATTTTCCAGTTCCATATTTTGTTTTACTTCCAATTGCTCAATGAATTTCCTCATTTTAATATGCAGTGCCTTTTTCTCTCTCTGTGCAAATTTGAAAAGTTATATATTATTTGTATGGAACTTTTACAGAATTAAGATGATAAAAGAAAAAAACTAACCTTTTGTTTTTGAATTAGGTGCAAAAGATCTATATTAGATTTTTGTTGCTCCAGGGAAGCCAATTCAAGTGCACTCTTTCTCAGTATATTCTGCATAAGAACAAGGGTAATATTCAGGTAAATAGCAGACAACTCGCTTGAACTTTTGATTGAACGTAAAAAGCCCCAGAGAGCAGTTAGGGAAATTTTTATATGTTGAAACCACGAAATTAACTTATATATATATATCTTAAGCAAATAGGCCTACCCCCTCTCTCCTTTCTCCATTTTAAAATAGAGAAAGGAGAGCAAAAGTATTAATTGACACGTGTAACCCACACTAATTGTTAAAACAGAAATACTTTAGAAACACAAAAAAAATCTTTCATCTTCCTCATCTTCCCAAAACACAGTTCTCCCTGCCCCAAAACCCACCCACCTCTCCTCATCCATCTGTCCCGGCCGTGGCCCACACCGTCCCGATCCCGACCGTCACCCGGCCGTCGCCCACCCCGCCCGCCGTACAATACACCGGTACCCTTCTTTCTTTCTTGAAGAATCCAGCTTTTTTCAGTCGATTTTTTAAATGTGAGTGATGGTGATGTAATTGGGGATTTAGGATTTTGGAAAATAATCATGAGATATATATCTGGGTAAATTATATGTATATGTTGAGTAATTATATGTATATGTGTTAGGGTAATTTTTAATAAAAAGTGTTGGGGTAATTGGTGGGGCGAAAATGATTTAGTTGTGAACTTATTGACATATTCAAGAATCAAGAATAGGATTCCTGGTGGATGCTGTTTGTTGATGATACTATAGTAGATGATATCTAAATCTTAAAGGTTGTCGAACCAAGGTGTCGGAAATGAAGTATGTGGAGTGTGACATGTTGAGGGTGATGGAGTACATGTGAAAATTATCGTTACTGCTTATATGTTTGTAGTGATCAAGATGCTTGAGAAGGATGTTGTTAAGTTGGGTGGGTAAAGCGGGAAAAAATGAATTTATGTATTATTTACATTTATATATATCTTAAGCAAATAGGTCTACACCATCTCTCTTTTCTCTATTTTGAAATAGAGATAGGAGAGCAAAAGTAGCGATTGACACGTGCAGCCCACACCAATTGCAAAATTAAAAAAACACACAAAAAAAATATTTATTCTACTACATCTCCCCCAAAATCACTAACCCTAACCCTCTCTACCCCAAAACCCATCCAAATCTGCTTCGCCGCCCGTCGATCTCCTCGACTTCGCCGCCCGTCTGAGGTATTTCTATGTAATTTTTCGGAAAAAAAATAAATCTTGCGTCTCAGTGCCATCTCGCATTTCATTCGGCTTACGTCTGTTCCTTCTGCTCAAGTCCGTATCTGTGCTTCATACCCTACCAACGAAGTAAAGTCTTCTGTGTTGTTTTACTGTGAGATCTAAAATGCGGCATTTAAATACTCAAGATTTTTGGGAATCACGAAAACAAATTTATTTATATATCTTAAGCAAATAGGTCTACACCATCTCTCTTTTCTCTATTTTGAAATAGAGATAGGAGAGCAAAAGTAGCGATTGACATGTGCAGCCCACACCAATTGCAAAATTAAAAAAACACAAAAAAAAAATATTTATTCTACTACATCTCCCCCAAAATCACTAACCCTAACCCTCTCTACCCCAAAACCCATCCAAATCTGCTTCGCCGCCCGTCGATCTCCTCGACATCGCCGCCCGTCTCTACCCACCGCCCGTCGCTACCCGACCCCATCGCTACCCTCGCAACCGCCCCCCGTCGATCTCCTTGCTGTCGCGGCCCGTGAGATTCGCATCCCTCTTGCCGCGTGCCGGAAAGGGCAACGACGATGGTGGGACTCGCATCCCCCTCTCGCCGCGCGTCGGAAAGGGCATCGACAACGGTGGGATGCTCGATAATGGTGAGTTATGTTTTGAACTTCTCTCAAAATTTCTTGATCTTACTTCATTGTAAACCCACAGAATACCGGAATTTGCGGATAGAGAACATTGGATCGGATGGTTTTGCTGATCTCTCTCGCTCTCGCTTCGCCCTCCGCATCGTCGGCGGCGACAATTCGCGAAAACCCCAAGGTACGTATAAATGTATAATTATTACTGTTTTCCTCTTTTTCACTTTTTAGATATGAAGTTGGATGACAAATTGGTTACTGAAGATGAGTGAATTCTGCAATTTGAGCAGAAGATTGGGTCTGGAATGAAGAATCGAGGCAGTCTCTGTACCAAGGGAAAGGTATTTTCTAATTTGCATGGTAGTCTAATTTTGAAAATGAGCTCAATTTTGTAAAATACATTTATTTATTTACATTGTATTACTATATTTGTCGATTTGTTAGTATGTTTTGTTGTTGGCGAATTTGGATGGTTGAAAAATGATGTACGCTGGAGATCTACTTATGCTATGTTTGGTTTGGGGTTTTTTCCGAAAAGTGCAAGAACCTAAAAACACGAATGAACGTGCAAACAAATCTAAATGTTTTCAACACAATACACTCAATAATTATCCCAGGTTCATCTTCTTGGACATGAACGACAGAGAACATTAAGACAGTGGAAGTGAAACAGAGAACATGAAGATGAGCTCTTTTGAATGATAAAAAATTTCACGGTTTATTCATTAAATTTAAGAGAAATTATAACAATCTATCATCACGCGCCGGAAATGGCATCGACAACGGTGGGATGCTCGACAATGGTGAGTTATGTTTTGGACTTCTCTCAAAATTTCCTGATCTTACTTCATTGTAAACCCACAGAATACCGGAATTTGCGGATAGAGGACATCAGATCAAATGGTTTTGCTGATCTCTCTCGCTCTCGCTTCGCCCTCCGCATCGTCGGCGACGACAATTCACGAAAACTCCAAGGTACGTATAAATATATAATTATTACTGTTTTCCACTTTTTCATTTTTTAGGTATGAAGTTGGATCACAAATTGGTTACTAAAATTGAATGAATTCTGCAATTTGAATAGAAGATTGGGTCTAGAATGAAGAATCGAGGCAGTCTCTGTACCGAGGGAAAGGTATTTTCTAATTTGCATGGTAGTCTAATTTTGAAAATGAGCTCAATTTTGCAAAATCCATTTATTTATTTACATTGTATTACTATATTTGTCGATTTGTTAGTATGTTTTGTTGTCGGCAAATTTGGATGGTTGAAAAATGATGTACATTGGAGATCTACTTATGCTATGTTTGGTATTGTGTTTTTTCCGAAAAGTGCAAGAATCTAAAAACAGGAATGAACGTGCAAACAAATCTAAACGTTTTCAACACAATACACTCAATAATTATCCCAGGTTCATCTTCTTGGACGTAAACGACAGAGAACATTAAGACAGTGGAAGTGAAACAGAAAACATGAAGATGAGCTCTTTTGAACAATAAAAAATTTCATGGTTTATTCATTAAATTTAAGAGAAATTATAACAATCTATCATCACGTGTATACTTTACTATATCACTAATTTTTCTGTCAATACAAATGGTATTGAAAGTAAATAAATGTACTCGAAGAATAATAATTTGTATGCCCATAACTCCACCATAATAACTTCATGAAGTGTCTGATTACCCTCTTGGCATGTTCGCCATCTGAATGGTCAGAAACCCACACATGAAGAATCATATGAGAACTCAATATCAGCTGAATTCAGTAAACATTTCTTCGTCTTTGCCGACAAGTAGGCTCCAAGTCTCCCACACCCCTTTACGTCTATACAGACTGTCGCCACAAAATCTTTTATTATCGCGAACATTTAATTTAAGCAATTCGTTGTATATATAACTAAGATTTAAGTCATTGAACAACTGAATGATTATTGTGATTGAGTTTTGAAATGTCTTATTGCATCAAATGCTCGATCTTATGTTAGTTACATTGCTATTTAAAATTAAATAATTTTGTGGAGTTTTTTACTTTATGTAAGTATAAATTTCAAGAAATGTGGCTCTATATGGTAAATGAGATTTGTTTTACCTTTTGTAGGAAATAAAAAAGTGATGGTTTTAGTTTTTGAATGGTAGAGGGTAAATATCATATTTTCTACATCTTTTATTTTACTTGAAAAGTTTTGGTGAATTGTAGTAGTGTATGTGTGTTTAATGGTTTGATCATTTTGTAGAAGCACAAATACGGAATAATATAGAACAAATGGAGGCAAATATTGAGGAACTTTGCAGACAATATGAGTCTTTGCAAGCAAGCTTTAGAATGGAGGAAGCTGACAAGATTGCAAGTGATTTTTGAAAATATCTATTTTTGGTATCTCTAAATTTAGGGACCTAGGGTTTTTCTATGTTTGGTACTGGAATTGTTGAAAAGTTACACACATCGAGAATTTTGGGGTTTCCTTTCAACTGAATAGAAAATATAGAATGATGTTGGTTTAGAAACATGAATTGGTAATCCCAACTTCGGTAATTATTGTTCCCTCTATGTGTTTTTTATCCCAACTTCGGTAATTATTGGTAATCCCAACTTCGGTAATCCCAAGTACGTGAATTGGTACTTTTGGTATCTTTTGATATAGCTAATTATTAATTATTATTCCTTCTGTGTTTTTTATGTTGATTTTATATAATTTGGGAGAGAATGCTTGATTTGAGAGGAAAGATAGTTGAGAAACACACGGTCAATAAGTAGATAGCGGAGTATATCAAGGAGTATGAGAAGAGCCGCATCCCAACTTCGGTAATTATTCGACTTTTTTTTTCTTTCCTTTAAATTAAATAGAAATATAGAATTATGTTGGTTGGTTTGTAAGTGTGAATCGGTTAATTTGTAGATTTGTCATCTTTTAATTATATTATGATCGAAATAGTTAAGAGGCATCTCTAAATTTTTTAATTCCATATAATTTTACGACTCTTTCAAAATTATTTTAGTCTGTGCAATTTGCACAGGGTAAGACTAGTTTCTTTTAAACACGTCTTTAGTCATCAAAGATCTAATCAGGTGATGTTATAATGCAGTACAGATCTAATGACCATCAAGAAAAATATGGTAATGACTTAATTATAAAATCATCCGTTTATATTGTGGTTTTTCTGATGATTTTACATCTTGTGGGAGATTATTAGGGGCGGCAACCAGTCCGAGTCACGAGTCGGTCCCGATCCGGGCATGTCCCAATGGTAGGGAATCCCAGCTCGGGCATCCCGGTTCGGGGCCAATTTTTTTATTTTTTATTACTTGTTTAATTTTTTCTCACTTTCTCTTAACTTATAAAATATATAAAACATATAATATTGTAGGAAATTCCGATATACAAGAATCATATAAAAAAAATATTTATTAAGGTGCGTTTGGTTTGTTGTTTTGAAAACAGTTTTCTAAAAATGTTTTGTGAAAACTGTTTTCTGAAAATGAGAGTGTAAAAGCTGTCTGGAATAGTTTTCTGAAAACTGTTTTCTGAAAATGAGATTGTAAAACCTGTTTGAGTAAAAAAAAAAGTCTGAACGATGTTTTCTTAAAACTAGACTGTAAAATGCTGTTTGGTAATAAATTTTTTTTACTCTAAACACACTTAACCTTAATTACTCCAACCATAATCACACTTAACCTTAATTACTCTAAACACAACCGCCTAATACCTTCATCCTTCTTCTTCTTCACGTTCTGCTCTGAAAACCCTTCCCCTTCGTCATCCCCGTCTTCTTCCTCCGATCGCCTCCGAAGCACTCCGTCGCTGCACCTCCGAGCACCTCGCAACCCTCGCGACCCTATCCTCGTCGCCTGCACCCACTGTCTAGCCAAAAAACCATCGACAGCTCCTTCGCCGAGCCTCCTCGAATTCGAATTCGAAGCTCGTGTCCACCTTCGCCCTACTATCCTCCCTCTTCTCCTCTGTCCCCGACGAATTCAACGTATCCAAACTCTCCAAATTCATATAAGCACTAAACAAAATCATCGCCACCAACATCCCCATCCGACTTCCTCTCCACTCTACTGTCCCTCCCTCGCTCCCACTCACTCTCCTTCTTCACAGACTGATTCAATACCTTCACCTCTCTCGGCGAAATCAAGTGGTTTAGGAACACCAACGACGGATGCGGCGGCGGCGGCAGAGGCAGCGAGGCGTCGAGCTCAGAGATTAGCGGCGTGCAGCTCGACGAGGACGAAGCTCGGTGAAGGTGGAGCTCGGCCATGGCGGAGCTTGATCCTGAGTGGGCGACGACACGGTGGTGTCGAGTTCGGGGGCTCGACGAAGGAGGAGGGAGCTCGACTCGGCAGTGGGGGAGTACGACAGCGAGGCGAGCTCGGTGAAGATGATGAAGAGCTCGGCGAACGATCGGTGAAGATGATGAAGAGCTCGGTGAAGATGATGATCGAGCTTTGGGTTGTTTGGGTTGTTTGCTGAAGAGAGAGGAAGGGGAAAAGGCCAAAAGGGAAAAACAACCCAAAGTTGTTTTTTGAAAAGATGCTCCAAACGAAAATATAACCAAACGCATTTTCACAAAATTTTTTTCTGAAAATATTTCCAAAAAATGTAACCAAAAATGATTTACAAGGGTAAAAAAAAAGTAATACCAACAAACTACAATTTTATATGGTCAGGGGGTAATCTAGAGTAGGGAATTCCGATGTACAAGAATCATATTAAAAAAATCATGTATTATTTTTCTCAAGTCTTGAAGCCTGGAATGATTTATACAGAATGATTTATACGGGAAAAAACATGTAATATATACAAACTACTATATTACATGGTAAGGGGAGTAATCTAGAGTTTGAGATAGCCTATGGCAAGAGAGGGCATTGAAGTATTGTCGTGCACCTCAACTTAACCTAAACCTAGGATCTCATTGTAATATCCCGAACCGATATTAATAAATAATATTATTTTAATTATTTTAATTTATTTATTTATTATTATTATTTTATTTTTAATTTCAGAATTGAAATATTTTTGGGGGATATTGCTCAGTTTAATTAATAAACATTATCTGTATATATATACTAGTCTGTATATATAAGTATTGCATCGATTTTGTACTAAAATTTTCCGAGCTAATAATAAAATTATTTTTATTTTTATTTAATTTTAATTTTCAGAATTAAAATGTTTTTGGTGGAGATTACTCAGTTTAACTAATAAAAAATTATCTGTATATAAACTAGTCTGCATATATATGTATTGTATCGATTTTGTACTGTAATCTCCCGAGCAGTTATTAATATTACTATATTATTTTATTCTCGGAATCAAAATATTTTTTGTGCAGATTGTTTGGTTTAATTAATAAACATTATCTGTGTATATATATGTATGCACGTATATGTATTGTATCGATTTTGTACGATTGTACAAGATCATGTAGTATGTGATTTTGTGAAAATATCTTTTATTTTTTTGATCATTCATGATCAAAATGGATGGCTAGGATTAAATTGAAGGGATAAGAGTTAATATTAGCCATTTGATCACATGATTGGATCTCAACCCTAGGATCAAATTGTAATATCCCGGACGGATATTATATTGTATAAATTATTATTTTAAATTAAAATATTTTTTTTAGAAATTCATGGTTTTTCTAAATAAAAAGTTACCTGGACCTATATACTATTAAGTATATACATGTATTGTATCAGTTTTGTGCACTTGTACAAAATCCTGAAAAACACATTTTTGAGAAAAATGACTGGAAAATCCCGGGCAGACACTGAAAATTATTATTTTATTTTTATTTCTTGAAATGAAATATTTTTGGTGGATATCACCCAGTTTTGTTAATAAGCATTATCTGTGTGTATGTACCAGTCTGCATACATCTGTATTGTATCAAATTGGTACTGGAATCTTCCGGGTTGATAATAAAATTTATTTTATTATTATTTTCGTAATTAAATTATTTTTGTATGGATTGTGCAGTTTTAGAAACGGAAATTATCGGTATATAGATATATACATACGTAAGCGTATTATACCAATTTCGTACGTTTGTACAAATCATGTAGTATGTGTTTTGGACAAAAATATCTTATTTTTGTCATGATTAATCAAATTTGGAGGGCTAGGATTTGTTTGGAGCCTTAAACCTAGGGTTAAAATTAATTAGAGTTACATAAGAGTATTAAATTGTATCTTCTAGTAGAAGACTCTTCTCCACCTCACCCCCTCCACCTCATCCTTCTTTGGCCGGCCAAACTATCCCTAAGGGGTTTTGTGCATTTGTGTGGGTGTATTTTGTACTTTCCACCCTCATTTCATCCTATAAAAATCCCTCCCCTTCACACTTTGCCTCATTTACAAGAAAAAAAGAGAGAAGAAAAGAAAGAAAAAAAACCCTAAGTGTTCTTCATTTGGGGTTTTTCATAGGTGTTCTTCAAGTTGTAGTAGAAAGCTAGAAGGAAGGAGAAGGTTTGCTATCTAGTTCTTCCTACAAAGAGATCTAAGGTGGGGGTTCTCTACTTCTATTTTATATTGTTTATTTTCTTATTTATTTTTGTATGTAGAAAAGAATCCATCTTTAAGGGTTAGTTTTGGTTCTATGTGAGTAAAGAACCCATCTTTGATGGTTGTTTGTTGTAGAATAAAAAGAACGCATCTTTTTTATGGTGGATGTTGTAGGTGTATATTCTAAATAACTTGGACTATTTTTCTAAGCATATAAGTAGTTGTAGATTAAAAGGAACTCATCTTATGATGTGTTATTGTGTATTTGTGTTCCTAAATAACTTGGACTAATTTCCTAAGCATAAGCGTGTTTGTAGGGATCAAAATGATCCCATGAGAAGGATGGAATGAAAGGACTCAGCAAAATCACATAAAAATAGGATCTTGAACTTTGCTTTGATTATTGTTGTCCTTATAATTATTTTGGACTAATTAGACTAAGGTTTGTACATAAAAACGGTGGGAAATCAAGATGAAGTTCTCCCTTTTTATTTGTGTGGATTCTTGTCCACTTTTGTTGTATGTGTGTTCTAAAAATGACTTGAACTAAGTATTAAGTATAAGGTGGTTGTAGGGATCAAAAGGATCCCATGAAAAAGATGGATGGTGGAACTTAAATAAAACACATAAAGGTTGAATCTTTAATCTTGTATGTTTATTGTTGTTACTGTGGTTGTTTTGTTAAACTCAAAACTATGACTTGGACTATAACTATGTGCTTATAAAGATTAGTGTAGTAAAAATATTTACTTACCCATTCTAGGGTTGTAGAACTCGTCTAGCTATTTTTAAAGATAAGCTTTAGTTGTATGTTGTTCTCTACTTTGTTAAGAAATCATTCTTACTAACCCTTGTTCATAAAAGGTTACTCTTTTGTATGTAGGAACTTGTAGGATTGAAGAAAAGCGATTTGTAGTATGTAGTAATTTGTAGACTAAATAAAATGTAGTCTTCATAATATATAGGATTTGTAATTTCCTAAAGAATTAGTCTTTGTAATAATTTATATTAGTCATTGTAGCATGTTCTAAACTTTTATAGGTTGCTAGAGACCCATGCTTGAGTTTTGTGTTTTATGTCAAAAAGAGAACCTATTCATACATGTGAAACCCATGAACCCATTCATGCTTATGAACCTATTCATACTTGTGAAACTCATGAACCAATTCGTACTTGTTCTAGTTTCAAAATAGAATCCATGTATCATGCTAAAGTTGTATGTGCTAAAGAACCCATCATGCTTGAGATTTGTAGTTGTTCTAGTAAAAGAACCCATCATGCTTGAGTTTACTAATTTTTGTAGTAAAGAAACCATGCTTAGATTGTTGTAGGATTGTTCTAGTAAAGGACACAAGAATCATGCTTGAGTTTTATGTTGTTTTAGGTCAAAAACAATCATACTTGAGTTTATGCGATAAAAGAGACCCATGTTTGAGTTTTCATCGTTCTATGTCAAAAGAATACCATGCTTGAGTTGCTAATTATTTTAGTAAAGAACCATGCTTAAGTAGTTGTAGGAATCCATGCTTAAGTTGTTAATCATTGTAGTAAGAAATCCATACTTGAGTTGATTATAGTAAGTATACCATGCTTGAGTTGTCGTAGGTTGATTATAGTGAGAATACCATGCTTGAGTTGATTATAGTAAATATACCACACCTGAGTTGTTGTAGGTTGATTAAAGTGAGAAACCCATACTTGAGTTGATTATAGAAAGTATACCATGATTGAGTTGTCGTAGGTTGATTATAGTGAGAATACCATGCTTGAGTTGATTATAGTAAATATACCATGCTTGAGTTGTTGTAGGTTGATTATAGTGAGAAACCCATGCTTGAGTTGATTATAGAAAGATACCATGCTTGAGTTGTTGTAGAAGGAAACCCATGCTTGAATTGTATTCATGCTTGAGTTGTAGGAAGATACCATGCTTGAGTTATTGTAGTTGTTCTAAGTAAAGAACGCATGCTTGTGTTATTATAGTAGTTCTAGTAAAGAACCCATGTTTGAGATGTGTAGTTGTTTTTGGATTCAAAAGAATCCATGCATGTTTGAGTTATATGATTGTAGTGGTTTCGGTTAAATCTTAAAAGAAACCCATGAGTTTAGCTTGCATGCTAATCCAATTGAATTATTAAAATGAACCCATGTTCCATAGTTGTTCTAGTTCAATTTTTAAGAGGAAACCCATGAAACTAGCTCCATGATAGTTCTAGCTCGAATTGGCGAGGAACCTATGCAATTAGGTTCTAGGTGATTCTAGCTTAACTTTGAGAAGGAACCCATGTACCTAGTCGCATGTTGTCCTAGTTCAAATTTGAGAAAAGAACCCATGAGTTCTAGTTGTATGCGTTTCTAATTGGAATTGGACCATATGATGTGCACATGCTTCATCTTCAATATATGGTAAATAATGGTTGGAAAAGTCACTAGTATTGTTAGTTAGATAAAAGCTAGCCTAGGGGTCATCGAACATCAAGACTCGCATCTTACCACCTTGGAAATTGTGGATAAATAACACCTCGAGCACCGACAGATCTTAACTGATGTGGATTGATCGCGGGCCGAGAGTGTTGACGAGATCCGAGTTAGGGGTAGTGATAGGGTCTCATAATTTATATAGGGGCCATCGACCATCAAGAATCGCATCTTACCACCTTAGAAACTGTGGATAAATCACACCTCGAGCACCGACGGATCTTAACTGATGTGGGTTGATCGTGAGCCGAGAATGTTGACGAGATCTGAGTTAGAGGTAATGATGAGTGAGAGAGATTTCCGTCACCGGTGTCTTGGATCGATAGGCCATGAGCTGGCCATGAGTTGGATCGGGATAATCATAAGAAAGTTATTGAAAACCCCATGAGATTGTTTGGGCTTAGTGATATTATTAAGGTAGTAACTTATGGCTATTATTACTTAAACTTTACTTATTATCATTTTTGCCGAAGGGAAAGAGTTGGTGTTAAGGGTGATTACTTATGATCCGACCTGTCCTATAGGCCGATACTAGACGGTGTTATTGGGTTGTACCTTCCCGTCAAAGGGATACGTACGGTGTCTTCTCTCGAGTTGGGAGCACGGATTGCGTATCTCGTCTGTTAATTCCTGAAATACCGTGGCTTAGGGTGCCATAGGATGCTACGTGCAGTCCTGCGTTTGTGAGACCCCAGGGGTGCCATAGGGTAGGCTTTGCGCTATCCTGCGCATGCGAGACCCTATGTTCTTTTGATTTTCGAAAAAGACCCGATACACTGGGCAATAGTGCCAAACATGGACACCACTATATGACTGCAGTAACGGAACTAGACCGTACCTGCAACCTTGTTTTTGAGTGAGGTGCGGCATGCCGGGTAGTAGTGGCAAACGGAGACACCATAATCGTAATGCATTGGTGGGACTTGACCCACCTGCAACCTCACAGTCACGTTGTATTATCAGGTACAGGATTGTGTACAAAGTAGAATTCTTAACGCGGGTTCAAATCCCTATATATGAAGAAACGGCTTGATATGGGGCATCTGTAGTATGGGCTGCATACTGTTCCAGAGACTTGCTTGCATTAGAATAAGTACAGAATCACATTAGTTAATCGGGTATTAAAGTCTAAGGCATAGCATACACTGACACATCGATTATATATACACGTTTCTTTTTTCATCAATCTGTTTGCTTAAGTGGAGAATCGTTGCTAGTTATCAGCCTTAAAAATGTTAGTATATGTACTGACATCCCCATTTCAATAGGTACCGGATTGCAGAAGAACAGGTACAGGATTCAGGAGGACTCAAGGCGAGAGGAGAAAGAGTCGTTTTTATTTCTGCTACATTATATGTTGTTTACTATTGTTCCATTGTAACAATTTTGTAATCAATTTATTTGTTGGAAAGCATCCATGTGAAATACCAAGTGTTGTTCTTTATTCATTGTAATCTGATGTAATATTTGAAAGTTGTAACACTTGGGATTGTAAAAATATTATTGTAACACTATTGTAATGTATTGCAATTTTGTAACATTCGGATTTGTAATACATTGGTGTTGAATAAAAAGTTTTAAATTTTCCTGTTTTTCTATGTATTGTGGCTAATTGATGAAAAGATTCTGCCTTATGTCACGGTTTTCCAGTCACCGAAAATCGGGGCGTTACACAAATCCACATCACCTCATCCTCATCCTCCCCCTCTCCTACTCCAAGTGGCCGGCCATTTCTTCAAGAGGCAAAAGCCAACCCCCTTCACTTCATTTCATTTCATTTCTCATCTCACTCTTTCTCACATTCTTATGTTTCTTCTTCCTCTTCTTTCCTTGTTCTTGAGTAAAATAAAAATTAAGAAGAAAAAGAAAGAGAAAGAGAAAGAAAGTGAGATTTTCATTTGCTTTTAGGTTGAAGAGGATCAAGAACAAGGAGGAGAAGAAAGCAAGCTAGCCCTTCCATCACAAGCCTAGGGTGGGGGTTTCTCTTCTCATGTTTTCTATGTTGTTATTTGTTTGTTTGTTTGTTATTTTTATAGTATGGAACTTGATTCATGATGAGTATGTGTTGTAGTAGATTAAAAGTGGATGCATGTAAAGATTAGAGTAGTAGACTCTAGTAGAAGCAGTAAAGATTCGATTTTTAAGTTGAATGTTGATTATAAATGGTTAGGAATTAATGACTTGTGATAAAGTTGAAATCTTGAACCCAAATTTTTATGACAGGCTCTCATACATGTACTTACCATACTCTAATTTTTGTAGATTTTTCTGGGTTAATTTACTTGTCCAAACAAATTGTATCCCTAATAACATCGAGTATCAAAAAGCTGTTGTTTTTGGTTGATTTTGGCATTTATTTAAAAATGTAAAACTTGAGTTCCATAACAAATTTGAGAAAGTTGTCAACTATGGAATTGTAGTAGAGGTTCCCACATGTCTAAAATGTCTAATTTTGTTGGATTCCGATAAGTATACTATCAGTTATGAGTTTTACAAGATCGACAATAGCTTTCCTCAAAACTGCTCTGTTTTAAATGAAAAGTTAGGCTTCAAACTAGTATAACTTTTTGTACACTTAGAAGTGGATAAAGTTGTCAACTAGAGAGTTGTAGTAGATAATCCCACCTATCTAAAAAGTCTATTTTTGTTGCATTTCAACAAGTATAGCATCTGTTTTGAAGTTCACAATATTCCAGCAGTAACTTTCTTTGGGTTGAGTTACTGTTTAGGGTTTTCCGAGTTTTTCTACCTCTTGTTGACTAAATTTGAGAAGGTTGTCAACTAGAGAATTGTATATAAGTTATTAGCTTTCTATAAAGTCTAATTTTGTTAAATTCCGATACACGTGGCATCAGTTATGAATTTTTCTAGATTCAGCAGTAGTCTGCCTTTTGGCTGAGCTCACTGTTGAGATGTTTGGGGATTTTCCAACCATTTGTTAACTGAATTTGAGAAGGTTGTCCACTAGAGAATTGTAGTAGAAGTTATTACATTTCTATAAAGTCTAATTTTGTTAGATTCAAATATACGTAGCATCAATTTTGAATTTTTTTAGATTCAACAGTAGTCTGCCTTTTGGCTGAGCTCACTATTGAGATGTTTAGGGATTTTTCGACCCTTTGGAAAGGGTTTTCAACTAGACAATTGTAGTAGAAGTTCTTAGCTTTCTATAAAATTTAATTTTGTTAGATTCCGATACACGTAGCATCGGTTATAATTTTTTTCTAGATTTCGCAGTAGTCTGCCTTTTGGCTGAGCTCACTATTGAGATGTTTGGGGATTTTCCAACCCTTTGTTGACTGAATTTGAGAAGGTTGTCAACTAGAGAATTGTAGTAGAGATCCCCACATTTCTAAAAAGACTAATTCTGTTAGATTCCTATAAGTGTAGAATCAGTTATGAATTTTACAAGTTTTGACAATAGTGTGCCTTTTGGCTGAGCTCACTGTTGAGATATTATGGAATTTTTCAACCCTTTGTTGGCTGAATTTGAGAATGTTGTCAACTAGAAAATTATAGTAGAGGTTTCTACCTTTCCACATAGTCTAATTTTATAAGATTCCGGTAAGCGTAGCAATTATAATGAATTTTACAAGATTTCAGCAGCCGCTCGACTGATCGGGCTGATTCGCTGTTGAGTTGTTTTTGTTGTTCTTCCATATTCGAGCACTCGTTTAGGATCTAGATGTATTCCTATGTGCTCATGGTTCGTGTTTCATGTTGGGAAATGGTTCGTGCTAATTATTAGCAGTTTGTTGTCACATACGTAGCTAGTTGGCTCGTATGTAATTCGTTTGGCTCATACGTAGTTAGTTGGCTCGTATGTAAGTTGTTTTGCTCATACGTAACTTGTCAGGCTCATATGTAGTTTGTTGTCCCATATGTAGCTCGTATGTAGTGGTTTGTCTCATACGTAGCTTGTTGGCTCGTATATAGTTTGTTGGTTCATATATAGCTCGTTTGGCTCGTATGTGATTTGTTGGGCTTGTATATAGCTTATTAGCTCGTACAAAGCTTGTTGAGCTTGTCTAGGGTGATATCGTTACCATAGGGGCCATCGACCATCAAGATGTGTATTTATTTTACTCCTCGAGGACTGTGGACAAGTCACTCATCATGTGCCGTCAGATCATAACCGATGTAGGTTGATCGTGGGCTGGGAATGTGGACGAAATCCAAGTCTAGCGTAGTAGCAAGCGAGTAAGTTCGCATTGCCGGGGTCTTGGATCGATAGGCTGTAAGCGGGATCCATGGTGATCATTGGGAAGTCTAGGTTGAACACTTAGCAAAGTTATCTTGCGAAGTCTAGATTGAGTCCTAGCATGTTGTATTAACATTGTTGTCATCCCTCGGATTGTTTAGGATTAGTTACATTGTTAGCTATTGTTACTTAACCCTTTTTATCTATATTTTGCCGAAGGGAAAGAGTTTGTGTTAGGGATGGTACCTTATGATCCGACTTGTCCTATAGGCCGATACTAGGTGGTGTTATTGGGTTGTACCTTACTGTCAAAGGGATACGGTCTGTGCCTTCTCACGAGTTGGGAGCACGGGATCCGTATCTCAGCTGTTAATTTCTGAAGTGCCATGATAAGAACGGGATGAGTTCTCCTATCGGAACTAGGGGATGGACCCCAAAATTCCATCATGTTCTATGTTGGGGATAAGCAAACGGGCCATAGACTACCGTTATATAAGTCTTGGGGCCAAGGAGTATGCTTTCGAGGTATCCTGTGTTGCGGTAACCCTATGTTCGTCTGGCTTTTGAGTGAGGTCACCGGATGATAGTGGCAAACAAGGATACCACTATGGTACTGCATTGGCAGAATTGGACCGTCCAAGGCAACCTCATCAGTCACGTTGTATCTATTAGGTACAGGCTGAGTACAAGAGTACAATTCATGACGCGGGTTCAAATCCCTAAATATGAAGAAACGACTTGATATGGGCGTATGTATTTATGGGATGCATACCATTCCAGAGTCTTGCTTGCATTAGAATAAGTGCATCTTTGCATTAGTTAACCTTGCATTAGAGTCTAAGTCATAACATATACTGACACATCAAATTATATGTACACATTTCACTTTTTATCAATCTGTTGTTTTAAGTTGAGATTCTGCTGCTTGTAATCAGCATTTTGCGTCAGTATATGTACTGACGTCCCCACTCAAATAGGTACTAGATTGCAGGACTATAGGTACAGGATTCAGGAGGACTCAAGGCCAGATAAGTGCAGTGTTGATTATTTTTTAAATTATAAAATCTGTTGTTTATTATTGTTTTCATTGTAATTTATTAATTGTTGAGAAGCATCCAAGTGGATTACCAAGTGTTATTTATTATCCAACGCACTCTGATGTAAATTTATTAAAAGTTTGTAACACTTGGGCTGGTAAGACATTATTGTAACACTAATGTAATGTATTAAAGTTTTATAACATTCAGACTTGTAATACATGTGTTGAATAAACAGTTTTAAATTTTTCTATTTTTCTGTTTATTGTGGCTAATTGAAGGAAAAGATTCTAGCTTATTTCACGGTTTCCCAGTGTAAGAAAATCGGGGCGTTACACGCCCTAAATTCCGTAGTGATCTTCCACTGCAATTATCTTCAATCTTCAATCATCGGGAATCAATGAGATTAAGTCTTCATTCTTTGTCTTTTGGAGTGTTGCTACTACTTGAGTCATCTTGTATTCTTTGAGTCCTCTACTCCACTTTCAACCAATCTTCCAGGCACACTAACAACTCCAAAGTCTATAGTGTCAAGCATTTATTTTCCCGCTCAAAATTCTGTCACCAAGAGAAAAAAAACACTTTCTAATGTGACGGTGGACACCAGGAGGGTTTAGTAGATCTTTTGCCATGTTAGAAATAATAGGAGATGAACCTTCATTGTTTTTCCACCATGTTAACACATCAGCCTTGTGTTCAAACGACAACAAATATTGTGCATTATACCAATGTAATTCATTAGTTGCATTAATCCTATATTTTTTAGATTGAATAAGATTCCATACATCAACTGTTGCATCTTAAAATGCAATGCCCCTACTTGTTGAAGAAGTTGATGTTTTACTTGTTGTATTTTATATTTGAGAAATAGATGCAAATTTTCTATCATAACTATCACATAATTTGTCTAGTATTGACTCAAATTAACTATAAATTCATCATAATCATAAGAAACATCTCCAACCATACTATAAAACAAATCAATTAAATTTTTCGTACCATCTAACTTGATACGAGGGTCCATTACACTAGTAGGATAATACAACATCGGAATAGGATGAAAACATTTTAAATTTATCGTAAGCGGGAACAACAATTTAGCTAATGTAAGGGTCATGCATCATTTGTTAAAATCATAATACTAAATATTGTAAGAAAATAACTAGAAGTGAGCTCATAAGATTTTAAAAATTTAAGAGTTGCATTTTCAATAGGTTGTAAATTTTTTAACAAGCTTTTGGCAAATTCCCAATTTCGAAAGATTCCCAAGATTGTTCATTCATGCCAAAGTTTTTCATGTTTTTTGCAATACCAATTATTTATATCCGTTTTGTATTTACTAACAACAATAAATATGCCGTAAGTAGAATTCCATCTATGTTTAACATCTTTAGGAAATCTTTTAAATTCTATTCTCTTAACCTTACACCATTGTTGAAATTCTTGAAGATTAGGAACACTCAAATCTATGAAATGCGCACAATTTCTTATTGAACTCATATGTAGTTCGAGTATATTCAATGCATCTTGCACATACAAGTTAATAATATGACATGCAAATTTGACATAAAATATTTCAGGCTTTAGAGGCTTAAACGCTTGCATTAATGAAGAAACCGCCTTTTTATTATTGGCGGCATTATTATGACTAATAGAAATTATTTTAACATGAATGACATAAGTAGTGGATGCTTGTATGATTTGTGATGTGATAGCCGCACCATTATGGAGATCCTCTTTTGAAGGATCTAATCAATATCAATCCAATGACATGTTACGCAAATCATTGGAAGATCGTTACAACATTTTTAACAACCACTAGTTAATGCAATCTTACAAGTTAAAGAATACAAAGTAGCAATTAAAACATCTCTAAGCTCTTTATAGATTTTAAAACAATCAAATTCAATGGTGTTTCAAGGAATTCATTTGTAATGGAGTTTAGAGCATTTTGGTGAAAAGTCTCTAGGTGTCTACTGCCGGAATAAGAAAATGGTAACTCATCCTTAATAACGAGTCTAGCCATTTCCTAACATATGAGATTATGATCATAACTATAACTATCTACATAACCAATCCAATAGTGATTTTTTGTTGGGTAAGATGATCTTTTAATAGGTTCGGGTGTGATTTGCCAAGTGGTGCTTAAGTGTACCCGTCCCTATACCCAATTTCCATTTGTAAGCAATTTTACGCTTCTTACATACCTTACTTCCTCTTTCGGGTTGGACTTCGGGTTTGTTCTCTATGTTTTCAGGAAGAATATGGGTTCTCATTGTCTTGTGTTTGAGTATCTTCAACAAGAATTTCACCATCATTGTGTTGAAGATTGGAATGGTGAAACTCGGGAATACTATCAAACTCTCTAATACTATTGGTATCTAATTGTGGAACATAACCAGTGCAAGATGTATTGGTGGATTCTTGTCAACTTCGGCTACATGAACGTGATGATGTCATTAGTGTATAAAAATTATAAAATTGATGTGATAAAGTATACAAGAACGAGATTATGGGCCAAAAGAGAAATGTATGCTAGCAGAATCAGGGTACTCTACTCAATATCGGCTAGGAAGTTGATCCTGCATTATGATGTATGTCCCGAGCTTAGTGAGGACGCTGGGAAAAATGGAAGAGTAAAGAGTGTATAAATAGTATTGTCCATGATCCAAAGAGTACCAACTAGCTATAGCACTTTTGGTGAGGTTGTGGCTTGTGGTGGGGCAGTGGTTAGGTTTTGTTGTCATGTACGCGCGTAGGTGCGTACAGAGCTGAGTGGGCCTCCAGGCATTACAAATGGTATCATATCCGACTTTCGACACCTATAGTGAGTGAGATGTATGTCTGACATGGAGCTAGGGAATCATGCATTGGGCAAAATAGACTAGAGAAATGTATGCTAAAAGAATCTGGGAACGCTACTCCACATGTAACACCCCATAAATTTAAATGTATTATTTTGAATTATTAAATAATTTTAATTTAATTCATTTGACTATTTCGACTGCTTTCTGAAATTATTGTTTTGCACTGCAAAACACGTGCAAATATTATGAAATGCAAACCTTAAAATCTTGTGTCAATAAGTTAATTTCTCTTATTTAATTAATATGTTTTTATTTTTGGAAATTTTAAAATAAGAAAACTACTTTTGAATTTATTTTGAAAGAAGGGAATTTTTTTTAAAATAAGCGATTTTGGTCAAATAAGAGCTAAAAAATTCGAAATTTTAACTTAAAGATTTCAAAATTTTTGCCGGTCAATTTAAGAGAAATTTTGGGAGAATCAAATTCTAATTGATTGGGTCATATATGGATTATAACAAGATTTGATTTCCTAAATAATTAATATTGCAATTGGGGTTTTCTAGGGGGTTTTATTTGTAAAATTTCTCATGAAACCCTAGACAAAATCCAAGGGTACATATTGAGGGCAGAAATTTTTGGCCACCTCTTTGATTTATTTTTTTGGGTGATTTTTTGTGGCTTGGAGTAGAGAGTAAGTTCTTAGGAGGAATAAGGACTTTCTTGGCTTTCGTATTCAAATATTCTAGAGGTGGGCGTCTCTCTACCTCTCTTGTATGTTTATTTTTCTCATGAATGATGTAGTACCATGCTAGGGTTGATTTTTTTCTAATATATGGTTGTATGTTAGCATGAATCCGATGTTTGTCATGAGATAATTGTAGAGGTGAATATTCGATAAAGATTTGTTGGTAGTATGAGATAAAAAGTAAATCTTGAATGTAATATGATCTTATTTTGATTGTTCTTAAGAAATGGATAATATTATGCATGAAAGATAAACTTTTTATCTATGGAAATTGATTTAATGAACTTATATATCGTTGTAGATGTTTAGATCTTGTTCTATGATTCCAAAATTGAGAAGTTTAAATATGAGATCTTTATTGAGCATTTACTGTTTTTAGTGGATAATAATTTAGCGTTTTGAATCCTTGAAGATCTATGTTGATTGATGTATTTAAATGCTTGAAAAATGGGGTTTGAAGAAACCTAGGGTGTTGCGGGTTGGGACCTAGAGTTCTTGACCTCGGGTTAAGTCAAAACAATGGAGAGGGGGGCTCAGCTTAGGGCTGTCGACCAGCAGCCACGGTGGGCTGTTGTTGCTGACCGTTGACCAGTAGCCAAGAGGGGGGCTCACTTTGGCTTGGTGTGGGGGTTAGGGGTGTATGCTTGGGCTTCAGAACTTTAGTATGTGTGTGAGTAAATATGTATGTGTATTTATAACAACGATGTGATGTTCAATTGACTTTAAGGATTAGGTTTTGAAGTCGCAGGTTTCAGATTTTATAAAGAACCTAGTTTCATAATTTTGATGAATTAGAGTTCAAACTTTCGTATAATTGGATTACAAATTATGTGATGTAATCTATGTTTATAGATGGAAGACAAACTTAAATTTTTAGAATATCTGTTTTAGTTTTAGGTGGCTTGTTTTCAAGATTGAGAACAAATAAATTTTAGATTTTTGTGAAAACAAGTTTTTCAGATTTTATATGTTTGAGATGCAATTTCGAGTGTTGCAAATTCTATAATTTTGATGAATACGACTCTAAGTTTTGAGGAGCTAAATGTTCAATTTTGAACGATGAAATTTGCCGATTTTAAAGGGGTTATTTTCAGTTTTTAAGAGACAAAAGCTTCAGTTTTTGGAACTATCAAATTTCAGATTTTGAGGGATAAATCCCAGAGTTTATGGAGGATTATTGTTTAGTTTTGATTGATTAAAATCCCAGAAAATTGATTGTGTTTTCAAATATGGAAAGGAGTATTTTAAATTTGAAATAAAGCGGTATAATAAATTAGTTTGTTTCTATAGATGAGGGGGTCTTTATTGAAGCAAATTGTCCAGTAATTGAGGAATGAGGTATGGTAGAGATTTTGTGGATATATATATATATATATATATATATATATATATATATATATATATATTATATATTTGGTATGAGATGATTTTAACTAAAGTGTTGATTCACAAGTTGTGATTTGTGGAGAAATGATATTTTTTTAGAAATGAGTAAATAAAGAAGTTTTGATAATTGAACCAAGTGGTGCTTCATATATAAACTTAGGGTTATGGTGAGAACCCTAGATGAATGCTTGAGGCATTGTGTTGTGAGCACTAGCGGTCGAGCGAAACCCTAGGGTACCGGCAGTGGTTACTTGATTGGAGGAATTAGGCTAAGGGGCTAGTGTTCCTAGTTTTGGTGAGTGAAGTCCAGTGGGGTGAGATAGCTCTAGGTGGATATGGTCTCCTATGTTTGAACCTAAGGACATGCACAAGATTGGGAGTTGTGATGGAACTTGGGCAACGTAAGTATGAGCTCTGTTCAGTCGGACGGATGTATTCCGGGACTGTGTGATTTTTATGTCCCTCTATTATGTTCATGTGGTACACTTGTACAGTCTGGTAGGATGTATTCCGGGACTGGGGTCTATTTGCAGAATGTCTAGAAGTGAGATAGATTTGGTATGTTCGTGCGGTACACATGTATAGTCTGGCAGGATGAGTACCGGGACTGGAGTCTATTTGCGGGATGTACGTTATGTTGCGTGGTACACTTATACAGTCTAGCTGGATGAACTCCGGGACTGGGGTCTATTTACTGAATGCAAGGCAGTGATTCTCTAGAGAGTGATGCTTACGGGATGCTTGCACATTTATACTTATACATTCTGGCTAGATATATTCTGGGGCTGGGGTCTATTCACGGAGTATCTAATCTTGCTTTTGTCAGCAATGTAGGATTGCATAGCTAGGGATTGAACCCTAAATGATGTGAACCTTCGGACCTATGTAATATGCGATGCATAGAATCCGAGCAAGTATGCATTAGTGTGCATCGTGTGCATTGTGTTTTCTTGAACATTGTTTTATGCACATTTGCTTGTTTTCTTGAGACATATTTATTCTTTCAGTTTCGGTATTTATTGTTGATTTACGATTCTTTTATTATTGTTTTTATTTATGCAACAAGTGTGTGGTTGTGAGACTTTGGAGAGTCGTTGCTTTTATCAGTATTGCGTCAGTTGCATTCAACTGACGTACCCACGGTTTTTACAGTTTTGCAGGATTACAAAGTTAATGACTTGAACGAGCTCTAAAGCTTGGATTTAAGTGAAGATTGGAGTTTGAATGTTTCAAATGAGTTATAGTAAAAGTGGATTTAAATTTTCGCTGTGCATTGTATTATGGACTTTAGTAAGAAAGTTCTAAATTACCTTGTATTTATTCGGTGTTTGGTTTACATTGAAGTAAAGATTCTGGATTTGTATCTCTTATTTCTATTATGAAAATTCGGGGCAATACAGAGGTGGTATCAGAGCACGCTTCAATAAGTAACACTAAACATGGTATGAGGAATGAACCTAGGTGGACATTACAAGTGTGTGTGTCAGTCTCTGAGTCATAAATGTGGAGCTGTTGGAACTTGCATTCATGATACTCTCTTCGTATACATTCATGTGATATTGTATGCGAGCATATTTTTCTTTTGTATCACGGGTACTGTGGTTGGTTTGAACATGTATTTGTGATATTTCCTTTTTCTCTTTCCGTGGGATAGTGGCTTGGAGAAAGTGGGACTTTTATTGATTTTGAGGAAGAACCTGAGGAAGATCTTGAGGAGGATCCTGAAGAGGTGAATTTTGAGGGAGTCTTTCAGATGATTCCATTGTTTTTCTCTAACCGTGTGCAGAGATCAGCACAAGATAGCAGCATTTCGACGTCAGCTAGTCAAGTACCAGTAGAGGATGAAACAGCTTGAGGAGCAACAACTGGAAGATTAGAGTGGCACATCAGAAGCGTGGTGTTGAACATAAGGTTTTTCCAAGAAGAGTCTTTTCGGTAGCAACGCCATCAGGAGAGGAGTTGATTGCCGATCAAAATTACGCAGGTTGTAATATTGAGATTGGGGGAAGACTTTTGGGAATCGTTCTCATCGAGTTGGGAGTTCTGTGTAACCCCCGTTCCCGTAAATGCGTATTTCCTGAGTATTTTCTATTTTTTTTCTTTCAATTTTCATAAATTCATTATTGCCAAACTTGGTTTTGGATTTGTATATATTAAAGTCTTTTATAATCGAAAATTATATTTATTCTGAATAATAAGGCATTTTAACTGTAACTTCTATTTCTAATTGATCAACTATTATATTCTAGCCCAAATCAAATGTAATATTACTATTTAGATTATTTTAATAAATTGCTAAAACCAAATCTTAGTTTATTATGTAAATTTTATTAACTATTATTGTTATTGTCGTTATCTTGTTGATTGTTTATTATTTATTCATTCTATTCATTAGCTGCATTTGTAGTTATTTTCGAATGGCTTTCATATTGTAATATAACCCTATTTTGTATATGACAATACTACTGTTACTATTATTCTCATTATCTCATTGTTACAACTATTGTTATCGTTATTATTATTGTTATTATTAGTGTTATCGTTATTCTTATTATCATTACTATTGGTTTTGATTGTTCATGATTTAATGTGTGTGTGTGTGTATATATATATCTATATAATAAAACACAAAGAAAGATATCAAGTGGCTCTCCTTCAATCTCCCAAAAAATCAAAGGCCTAGATCTAATCGCACAAAACATATTTTCCCTCCAAAAGTTTCCCCCCAAAACTCAAATTCAAATCTCCCACCCAAAACAACTCCTATATTTATTTAATTATTTTTTGTTCTCTCTCTCTCCTTCCCTCCTCTATTCAAAAAATTAAGTAAATAAAATTTTTTAAAATTTTTAAAAATTAAAAATTAAAAAACTAAAAAATTCAAAAATTTAACAACTTTAAAAATAATTCAAAAAAATCATATAATATGTTTTTTGCTCTATGTTTGCTACTTCAATTAATTTGCAAGACTTCCAAAACTATTTTATATGATCAAACAAGATGCACCGTGCCGAAGACGTGCCGTAGGCACGTGTTAACGGGCAAACCTAGTATATATATGTTTTGTAAAGCCTATTCTCTTTAATTATCTCCCTATTGGATTTTAAAACCCCAAACCCTATAACCCAATCTCTTGTTGGATTCAACCCGCTATCTAGTAACCCTAAACCCGTTACCCTATATATATATATAACCTATTATAACTCTACACCCTAACCCTAGCAACGCTACCCTAATTCACTGTGCAAACACCCTAGCTGCCAACCCTCACCCCCACCTCTCTCTCTCTCCTCTCCCGTTCTGCATTTTTCCCTGCACCCATCGTCAACCACCTTCAACCCATCGCTCGGCCAAACCCCCAGTCGACCTCCTCGTCCAGCACCATCACGTCGAGCCTCGCCTGCACTCGAGCCCCTCGACCTTGTCCCGTCGTCTTCTCCATCGAACTCATCTCCTCCACGTCAACGCCCAGCACTCACCACCTCTGCCCCTCGTGTGTTCCGGTCATCGTCGTCCAGTTTGTTGCCTCCGCCATTACCAGTCGCCGCCTTCCTCCACCGATGCCAGCGCACCACCTAGCTCCTTTCCTTCCTTCCTCCCCTGTTTCCCCCCGAAATAGAGTTTCCCTACTGCCGCCCTCTACTGCAACCGACGAGGCCCCGCAGCCCCTCGTGCCCTCACCATCGCTGCCCTGGTGCTCCTGCCGTCAGCCTCGCGCTGCCCTCGCCGTCGCTGTCCTGTGCACCGTCGACCATATTCCCTAGTGCACTGCCTGCATGGGGGAAGGTGGGGGGGGGGGAGATTTGATCTTTGAATCTCGACCGTCCGATCTCCTTTACAATTTGGATCCGATCAGATCAGATCTTGGCTTCCCGATCTCTTCGCAATTCGGATCATCATCAGCATCAGCCAGATCAGATCTGAGCCGTCGATTCCCTTGATCTTGATCTTGATCGTTGAATCACAGCCATTGATTTTCTTGATCTTGATCGCCATCAAGATCCGCGCTGATCCGATCCATTCGATCTCGATCGTCGATCAACGCCCTCATCCAATCAAGGCAAGTATCTTCTTGTACAATTCGTTGTTCTAGTACAAGCTTTTATTTAAAAATACCGCAAGTAGTTTGTAGTTGTGACTCCCCGTTGGCTTATCATTTGATGATATCATTTTTACTTGTTGCCGTCCTTAACAACTCCATGATCATACGAGTCACAATCTTTTGTGGATATATTCGTTTCACAACTAGTTGGATCTATTTTATCATCTAATTATTTGAACACATGAAATTAAGAATCACCTTGACTTGTAGATGTATGTTGTATGATGTATGTAGTGATTTTACTATCTTTTGAGTTGAGAAATAATGATTTGATATCTATTACATCCTGATTTGTATCACACACTAATTTAGACTCATAATAGTCATTAATCGTGCCACTCTTTATATACAAGAAACCACTTTTGTTGCTGTCCCTATTTTTACTTGCTGTTTCAACCCCTTTGACATCAGAATTCGGGCTTGAGTTCTAAACATGAAATTCAGCCCCAGATGTCTAGTTTACTACCTTTTTTATAAAATTGAATTCCGAGTTATGGTTTGTGAATTATCACTGTTTTGGTACTGTTGTGTCTGAAATTTTAGATTCATGAATTTGCTGTGTCACTTTGTTTTACAAATTTAATTAACTATGCTACCTATAAGATAATAAATTAAAACTTTGCATACTGATACTAGACACACTAGAGGACCTTCCCAAATTTTTTTGAATTTAATTGATGAAGTTTCAGACCTGTTTCATATTTATAACCACAACTTTACAAATTCTAGTTGAACGCAAATTCTGTGTAGTTTGTTGTTTTGATACCAATTGCTACAACTTTTTTGTATCTTGTTTATATGCGTTGGATTCGGAAGAGAGTCTAGTTTTTTGGTTTTCTGAAGGATCCATATTTGCATTCCTTTGGTGGCGGGAATCTCAGTTTTGGTGCATCAACGTTATCTTGTTCAGAATTGGAATTCTCGTCGTTTTTGATAATTATAATTTGTTTGATATTCGAATATGCATTCTAACTAGCCTAAACTTGTTCCCTGTTCTTGATCATATTTAATTACTTGCCCTGTTTCGCACACCTTCATACTTGTCTTGATAATAATAATAAATAACAAGTCGGGGTTAAGGGAAAGACCATAGTAGTGGACAATATATGTAAGTGTACTCGGAAGGGGGCCTATGTTTCCCATAATTTTAAGTTAAATGGAACTAAGTGCCACGTCAGGGATTGATGGGGGCCACCTCTAGTGCCTGCGGGGGTTACCTCTAGTGCCCATTATATGATTACATGATATGTGTTTGTAATCAGATTGAACTAAGTGCCACGTAGAACTAAGTTCCACGTCAGGGGTTGACGTGGGCCACCTCTAGTGCATGCAGGGGCCACCTTTAGTGCTCATGTTTGACCAAATGCTTGTTTTTCCTCTAGAACCTGAGTACACGTCCCTATAAAATCCACCACTAGGCCTAAACGTAACTTGTTTGTAAGTAGAAACCGTGTGGTAAATAAATGGGACTAAACAATAGCCTTAAGAATAACATGTTCACTTGCACATTCTTGTTACCCGTTCCTGCCACTTGTTACATGTTACATGTTATTTGCTACTTGACACTTGTTACTTGATACTTGTTACTTGATACTTGTTACTCGATACTTGATACATGTTACATGCTCACTTGTTACCTATTCCTGCCACTTGTATTCGTTACCCAGTCCTGTTACTTGATTTGTTTCACTTGCTATCTAGCCTCTTGAACTTCACTACTTGTTGCATCAAATCATGTTGTATATTCTTCATTCCATATCTTTGTTTCATATTTTCTTACACTTATTTTCATACCCCCTTGCTTGTACTAAGGGCGTCTTTTTTTGTTTCTCTATTTTTCTTCTGCATGATATATATACAGGTTTTGGAGATCAATTGCCTGCTAGAGTTGGTGAGCAAACGTTCTAGGCTTCGCTTGGGAAAAATTGCTTTAGTTATTTTGTATTTGAGTTTATTTAAATTTTGTTGCTACTTGAAACTTGTAATGGGCTTGTAGTCACGAAGTTTTTTACTTTTGATCCAGATCATGAATTTATTTGGGATATTATATTTGTTTCAAATGTTTTCTGTGGATTAATAAATTATTCATGCATGAGTGGTTGAATATATTTTTCTATATTTCTTGTTATGATGCTGAGTCGATCCCACAGCTTATGAATGATGAAAATCATTCGTTGGGCTTTGTCACGTACTCGTATTCTGTATTCCTTTTGGGAAGTGGGACGTGACATTCTGGGAGTCGACGTGATCGTGGGCATAGATTGGATGGCAATCTATGATGCCACTATCGATTATAAGAGTAAAGAAGTGATGGTGAAGGCACCGGGAGGATCTACAGTGATTTCCCAAGGAAGAAAGGATTGCAAGAATGTGGTAGCAACCATGTCTAAGGAGAATATTTCAGACAAAGTCAGGGCGATTCCTGTAGTCCGAGATTTCCCAACAATATTCTTGGATGAGCTACAGAGGTTACCGCCGTAGCGTGATGTTAAGTTTTGCATCGACATTCAACCAGGCAGTGCTCTGATATCTAAGGCTCCCCACAGAATAGCGCTTATTAAACAAGACAAAGTGAAGAAGTAGATCGAGGAGGTCTTGCATAAGGGATTTATCAGACTGCGTGCTTCGCCATGGGGTGCACCTGTGTTGCTAGTGAAGAAGAACGATGTGTCAATGAGGATGTGCATTGAATATTAAGAGCTAAACATGGTGACCATTCAGAATAAGTATCTGATTCCACGGATTGATGATCTATTTAATCGACTACAGGGTGTAGCTGTGTTTTCGAAGATTGATCTACGGTCTGGTTATCATCAGGTCCTAGTGAAGGAGGAGGATGTACACAAGGTAGCCTTTCAGACTCGACATGTGCATTATGAGTTCTTGGTAATGCCGGGTGATGAATGCGCCATAATATTCATGGATATGATGAACACAGTTCTGCGACCGTTCATAGACTCATTTGTTGTGGTGTTCATCGACAACATCCATTTATACTCGAAGTTAGAGGAAGAGCATGCTGAGCATTTAGCAGAAGTTTTGAAGAAGTTGCGGGAGCAGAATTAGTATTCCAAGTTGTCGAAGTGTGACTTTTGGAAGTCGAAGGTGGCAATTCTGGGTCACATCCTTTCTAAGGAGAGAGTAGATACTGATCCTCAGAAGATTGAGGCAGTGAGGAGTTATTCTAGACCGATCACTTTATAGGAGATCCGGAGTTTCTTAGGGTTAACAGGATACTATCGGTGTTTCATTCAAGGTCACGCACAGATAGCAGTTCCATTGACAGGACTGACCAAATAAGGTGTGTATTGCTCATGGACGGAGCGGTGTGAGGCTAGTTTCCAGGAGCTTAAGGAGAGGATGACGTCAGTGCCTGTTTTGGTGTTACCGCGAGCTGGTGTAGATTACGATATTTACATCGATGCATCTCACAGAGGTCTGAGTTGTTTTCTGATGCAAGAAGGGAAGGTCATTGCCTTTGGATCCAGGCAGTTGCGTCCGCATGAGTAGAACTATTCGACGCATGATTTGGAGCTTGCAGCAATTATTTTTGCCCTGTAGCAATGGACACACCATGTTTATGGAGATAAGGTTAATTGACCATAAGAGTTTGAATTACATCTACCAGCAGAGGGAATCTACGTCAGTGGCGTTGGTTGGAAGTGCTAGAAGACATTTGTCCTGAGATAAAGTATCACCCAGGAAAGGCGAATGTGGAGGCCGATGCCCTTAGTCGAAAGAGCAGTCTGTCTCTGTAACGACCCCAATTTTATAAATATAGACATATGACTTTTTCAAGCACAAAAACTATATCGTATTTTTGGATGAAACTAGAAGTGAAACGTTTCGTGAAACATATATTTATATTTTGCATTTTTGAGTTGGGCATAAGAAGCCCAATGAATTGTGAACCAAAAAAATAAAATAAATAAATTAATAAAAATAAATTTCCCATGTATTGGCCAGCCATGCATGGAGATGGAGAGAAAAATTTGGGGGTGGGGGTGTTCATTTGAAAAGGTTCTTCATGATGAGTTTGAGATGCCCCCAAAGAAAAACCCACTCCTACACTCCACCTCCATACTCCCTCACTTTCTCCCTCCCCCTCACTCAAAATTCTAGCCACATTCATCCCCTTCTCCTCTATTTAAACACCCTCATCTCATCCTAGCTCCATTTTGCATCTTTCCCTACAATTAAGCTATCTCCTACATCCTCAAACTAATTTCTTGATGCACTTAGCTACTGATTTGGAGCAAGGAGGAGGAGCAAGAGGAGCCAAGTAGGAGAAGAAGTGGAGCAAGAAGGACAAGCAAGGAGGAGCAAGAGCATGAAGGTCAAACTTGTAGAATATTGCTTTAATTCAACCAAACAAGGTGAATGTTTCTAAATCTCTTGATATGTTCATAAAATATTTGTGGAGTGTTTCTAGAATGCCTAGAATGATATGTGTGACTATGAAATTTGAGCAAATCGTTTGGATTCAAGTTTGTGCTAGTAAACATAGTAACAGATCTAGAAATGCTGACTCTGAAAATGCTAGTTAGTCTGAAAATCATAACTAATAAAAAATCTGAATCCTTGCATGAAATTTTTATGGCAGTATCTCGTATGGGTTGGGAACAATCCCACCAAATTTCATAATTTTTAAAACTTATTTGGTATTTTAAATAATTACGAACTTGATTGCTGCCTAAGTAGAAAACAGACCTGTCTTGTGTACTGTTTTGATTTTCAAAGATTAATAACTCTCTGACCACTCGAAAACTATGACTGAAATTTTAGTATGTACTGATAGCATGTGAGCCAATATTAAATTTCATTGAATTTGAACATCATTCGCTGTGCCAATAAAATTCATAAATACTGACTAGTCAATGCATAAAATAGAACATGCCCATGTTACTGGCTTGAACATAAGCTTACTTCTAATTATCATAACTTGAAAAATATATGCTATAATTCCATATGTTTAGAAGCTAGATTATGAAATTTCATGAATTTTTGATACCATATGATGTTTTTAATTAATTTTATCTCAAGACAGTGTTAATGTGATGTTCTGTTATGGAAATTTGTATGCATGTTAAATATAGAACAATATGAGCATGTCAAATGCTTAATCTGAAGAATCATGTAACTATGAAGTTGTAGTAGACACATAGATTTTTCTGAAATGTCTAAGAACTCATGATTTGGATAAGTACACAAATTTTAATGAATTTTGCAAGTGACAAAAAAACACATAGATTAATAAAGCTCACTGTTTTGCACTATGCATATGGAATTGAGTTTGAACTTATAGAATATGAGTTTTAAGTTTCTGTTATGGTTCACAAATCATGTTGTAGATGTGGAAATGGGTTATGACTTAAATTATCTAAAGTTTCATATTAAGAGTAGCTCATACGTGCTAGTAGACCACAATATAGACATGGTTGTTTACTGTTTTGAAGTAGCAATTGTGATGGATGTTTATGTATTGTTGTTGATCACTTGGGGATGAGATTCATGCCCAATGTGTACTTGTGCTTTCTGTCTACATTGAGTAGAAGCATGGAGAGCATTCGATCGCGTTTTCTTAAAGAAACGTGACCGGGAATGACTCCGTTTTGGCATGAATGCCAATTGTATGCTTGCTGTTTGGAAATGTGATTTTCCATTTTTAGGGCTCTTTTGGTACTCTTTTTGAGTGGTCTTGGTGCAAGGTTTCTTCCTAAGGTAGTGTACCCTCGTTGAGCTACATTGGTTGAGTATTGGGACTCTAGGAGTCATGTTGGCATATTTAGATGAGTAGAATAGGAACCTGTATCGCATCGAACGCATTGGAGGAGATGACTCGTGTGCCAAAAACACAATGGTTGTATTTGGTGCTACCACTTGTCGAGGACCGTGGAGCGTGAAGGTTAGCGGGAGCTACGTGTTGGTCAGGCCGAGGTTGCGATCGAACTCCAAGCGTAGATGGCGGTTGCGGTGATCGACGGAGTCGGTTCGTTGTTGGTTCGGGCCAAGTGTGGGATGAGGTGGGCCAACTCTTGTGCCAGATTTGAGTCCATAACACATGAACTCAACATATCCTCTAGTACTCAATTCACCCTTTCGGTATATCCATCAGTTTGTGGATAAAACGCTATACTAAAGTCAGTTCTGGTCCTCAAAGCGGTATGCAAACTCTGTCAAAACCCTGATGTGAACCTTGCTTCTCTGTCAGAGAAGATTGTTACAGGAATTCCGTGCAGTCTCACGATCTCTTCAATATATACCTCGGCCAACTTCTCCAATGACCATGTAATCTTCATTGATAAGAAATCTGCCTACTTGGTCAACCTGTCCACAATGACTCAGATTCTGTCATTCCCCTTCGGACTCCTAGGTAATCATGTGATGAAATCCATGCTAATATTCTCCCACTTCCATTTTGGAATAAGCAAAGGCTGCAATAGTCCTCCAGGTTTCTGATTCTTCGCTTTGACTTGCTGACAAGTCAAACACCTTGCCACAAAGTCTGCAACATCCCTCTTCATGCCTGGTCACCAAAAACATTGCTTGATATCTTTATACATCTTCGTGCTTCCAGGATGTACTGATAATAAGGTTGTAAGTGCTTCCTTCATATTGCTCTCCTTCAAATCTTCCCTTTCCGGCAAACACAATCTCCCCCCCCCCAATCCAAAGCACTTCATCTTGAACACGAAATTCTGACAATTTGCCGATGAAAATCTGTTCTAACCTCTTCAGAATCTCTGCATCAACCTTCTGGCCGTCGATGGTCTGTTCCCTCAAGGTAGGATGAAGTCTCAACTGCTCCAAAGATGTCCCCAATCCTTGCAATACGACTTCAATACCAACCCAATCTAGCTCCACTGCTAACTCCTTCTGTGTCGTAATTAAACGAGACTGTAGCGCCACAAATTCCTAACATAGGAACCCGTGGCACACTCCAGGATCTTTCTTCAAATGAGTCACAACACAATAAATTCACAAGAATTTAAAACTTTTATTACATCAAAATGTTTATTACAATGTCCAATGATTACAACAGTTACAATAAATTACCTACGAACCCTTCATTAGCTGTGTGACATCAGTTATCGGTAACGGCAGACTAACCAGATTCTGGTAGGATAAGTGGTGTGGTGACCACACACTTGGAGCTCCGTTCCCCGATATATATGATCATGCATCACAACCGCATTGCACGGTGACCGCAGCCTAGAAAAGAAGCACCTAGAAACCAGCCTTTTAAACAATCGCTGGACTCGGGCTCTCAGCTTAGACTCATGGAACTTAAGACCAATATCACCAATGCTGGAATTAGTTGCTCTCAGGGTCCCGATAGGAAATCTTGGGGACTGGAAAAGAATGGCACGTTCACCGTTCACTCCCTGTGTAATATCCCGGTCGGATATTATATTTGTATTATTATTATTTTTAAAATTAAAATATTTTTATGGAAATTTCTTAGTTTTACTAATAAAAAGTTATCTGTACATATATACAAGTAAGTATATATATGTATTGTATCGGTTTTGTGCACTTGTACAAAATCCTGTAAAATACGTTTTTGAGAAAATATCTGTAAAATCTCGAGCTAATATTAAAAATTATTATTTTATTATTACTTTATTTTTATTTTCAGAATTGAAATATTTTTGATGGATATTACCTGGTTTTGTTAATAAACATTATCTTTATATATATACCAGTCTGTATACACCTGTATTGTATCAAATTGTTACTGAAATCTTCTGAGCCAGTAATAAAATTATTTTTTTATTATTATTTCTGAATTAAATTGTTTTTGGAAGAGATTATTCATTTTAACTAATAAAAATTATCCGTATAAGTAGATGAATGTACGTATATGTACTGTATCGATTTCGTACATTTGTACGAAATCATGTAGCATGTGGTTTTGGAAAAATACCATTTATTTTGATCAATCATGATCAAAATGGAGGGTTAGAATTGAGTTGGGTTTTGATTGTAACATAAAAATTACAAATTGAACTCCAATTGTTTTGAGCCACAAAGAGAGAGAGACAAGTGGCTCTCTTCTCACCCACAAGCTCTCTCTCTCTCTCCCTCTACTTAAGTGGCCGGCCAAGCTATGGTGCAAAACCCCATTTTCATTTTCTTTTTTCCTTCACTCTCATCTCATTCTCCTTCTTCTTGTTTTGTTTTAAAAGTTTAGAAAAAAAATTTGAGAAAAAAAGAAAAGAAAAAGAGATCAAATCAAAAGAAAAAGAGTGGGTTCATTTCATGGGGATGTTCTTAAAGAGGATGAAGAACAAGGAAGGAGATGCAAGCTAGCAAGTCCTTCCTACACTAGTTTGGGTGGGGGTTTCTTAACACGATTATTATTGTTTTGATTGTTTTATTTTCTTATTATGTGAAAAACTTGGAATAAATCATGTGCATATTGTTGACTATGGACTAGAATAAATTGCATACAAGAATTGAAGTGGTAGAACTCAAATAGAATACTAAAGAATCGAAACTTGAAACTAGTATGTAGCTTTAATGGTTAGAACTAATTACTTGTGCTAAAGTTGGAATTTTGACTCCAAATTAATTTGAGAGGTTCTCATATGTGTTACTATCATGCTCTAATTTTTGTAGGTTTTTTTAGGTTAATTTACTAGGCTAAATAAATTGATTTCCCAAAACAGCTAGCAATCATGCAAAAACTGCTGTTTTTTTGGGTTAATCTTGAGATGTGTTTAAAGAGCAGAAATTTGAGTTCTTTACAGAATCTGAAAAATTGGTCAACTAGAGAGTTGTAGTAGATGTTCTTCTATTTCCAAAATGGCCAATTTTGCTAGATTCCGATAAGTATAGCAAAAGTTATAAGCATTACAAGTTTCAGCTTTTGCTGTGCTTTTTGTTGTTTTTGAATTGTGTTCAAAGGACTGGATTTTGTGTTCCTTACAGAATCTGAAAAACTGTTCAACTAGAGAGTTGTAGTAGATATTCTCACTTTTCCAAAATGGCCAGTTTTTCTAGATTCTGATATGTACAGCAAAAGTTATAAGCTTTACAAGTTTCAGCTTTTGCTGTGCTTTTTGTTGTTTTTTGAATTGTGTTCAAAGGACTTGATTTTGAGTTCCTTACGGAATCTGAAAATCTGTTTAACTAGAGAGTTGTAGTAGGTGTTCTCCCCTTTCCAAAATAGCCTATTTTGCTATATTCTGATAAGTATAGCAAAAGTTATAAGCTTTACAAGTCTCAGCTTTTGCTGTGCTTTTTGTTGTTTTTGAATTGTGTTCAAAGGACTGGATTTTGAGTTTCTAACGGAATCTGAAAAAGTGTTCAACTAGAGAGTTGTAGTAGATATTCTTCCCTTTCCAAAATGGCCAACTTTGCTAGATTCCGATAAGAATAGCAAAAGTTATAAGCTTTACAAGTTTCAGCTTTTACTGAATTGTGTTTAAAGGGACTAGATTTTAAATTCCTTACGGAATCTGAATAAGTGTTCAACTAGAGAGTTGTAGTAGATTTTCTCCCCTTTTCAAGATGACCAATTTTGCAAGATTCTGATAAGTAGAGCAAAAGTTATAAGCATTACAAGTTTCAGCTTTTCCTGTGCTTTTTGTTGTTTTGAATTGTTTTCAAAGGGCCGGATTTTGAGTTCCTTACTGAATCTGTAAAAGTGGTCAATTAGAAAGTTGTACGAGATGTTCTGAGCTTTCCAAAATGTTCAATTTTGTTAGATTTCGATAAGTATAGTAAAAGTTATAAGATTTACAAGTTCCAGCTTTTGCTGTGCTTTTTGTTATTTTTGAAATGTGTTCAAAGGACTGGATTTTGAGTTCCTTACGGAATCTGAAAAAAGTGTTCAACTAGAGAGTTGTAGTAGATGTTCTCTCCTTTCCAAGTTGGCCAGTTTTTCTAGATTCCAATAAGTATATCAAAAGTTATAAGCTTTACAAGTTTTAGCTTTTGCTATGCTTTTTGTTGTTTTTGAATTGTGTTCAAAGGGCTGGATTTTGAGTTCCTTACAGAATCTGAAAAAGTGGTCAACTAGAAAGTTGTAGGAGATGTTCTGAGCTTTCCAAAATGTCTAATTTTGTTAGATTTGGATAAGTATAGCAAAAGTTATGAGCTTTGGAGGTTTCAGCTTTTGGGCTGTCTTTGTTGCTTTTTGTATTGTGTTTAAGGTGTTGGATTTTGAGTTCCTTACAGAATCTGAAAAAGTGTTCAACTAGAGAGGTTTAGTAGATATTCTCCCCTTTCCAAATTGTCCAATTTGCTAGATTCTGATAAGTATAGCAAAAGTTATAAGCTTTACAAGTTTCAGCATTTGCTGTGCTTTTTGTTGTTTTTAAGTTGTGTTCAAAGGGCTGGATTTTAAGTTCCTTACTGGATCAGAAAAAGTGGTCAACTTGAAAGTTGTTGGAGATGTTTTGAGCTTTCCAAAATGTCCAGTTTTGTTAGATTCCGATAAGTATTGAAAATGTTGTGAGCTTTATAAGTTTCAGCTTTTGCTGTCCATTTTGTTGTTCTTGAGTTGTGTTCAAAGAGCTGGATTTTTAGCTCTATAAGGAATCTGAAAAAGTGGTCAACTAGAAAGTTGTATTAGATGTTCTGAGCTTTCCAAAATGTCCTATTTTGTTAAATTCCGCCAAGTATAGCAAAAGTTGTGAACTTTAGAAGTTTCAGCTTTTGGGTTGTCCTTGTTGTTTTTTGTATTGTGTTTAAGGAGTTGGATTTTGAGTTCCTTACAGAATCTGAGAAGGTTATCAACTAGAGAATTGTAGTAGATGTCCTCACCTTTCCAAAATGTCCTAATTGGTTATATTCTGATAAGCAGAGTAGGAGTTATGATCCTTACAAGTCACAGCAGCTAGCCGTTTGGCTGAAAGCTCACTGTTTAGATTGTTCGAAGTTTTTCTACTTTTGATTGACAGAATATGAAAAGGTTATCAACTAGAGAGTTGTAGTACAGGTCCTCAACTTCCCAAAATATCATATTTTGTTAGATTCTGATAAGCAGAGCAAGAGTTATGACCCTTACAAAATTACAGTCGTCGACCTTTTGGCTGAAAGCTCGCTGTTTAGATTGTTCGAAGTTTTTCTACCTCTTATTGACTTAATCTGAGAAAGTTTTCAACTAGAGAGTTTTAGTAGATGTTCTCACCTTTCTAAAAAGTCTAATTTTGTTGAATTCCGATAAGAGTGGCCTGTTTAATTGCTTCTAGGATGTTAGAAGACTTTCATGTTACCTTTGTATATAAAAGATCAAGTTTTGCTAATAGCATGTTATTTTGCTTCTAGGTTGTTAGAAGAATTTTATGGTTGCTTTTATATGATTCATTTGTCGCATACATAGCCAGTTGGCTCGTATGTAATTCGTTTGGCTCGTACGTAGTTAGTCGGTTCGTATATAAGTTGTTTTTCTCGTATGTAGCTTATTAGCTAGTACGAAGTTATTGTGCTCGTCTAGGGTGATATCATTGCCCTAGGAGCCATCGACCATCAAGATGTGTATTTATTTTACTCCTTGTGGACTATGGACGAGTCACCCCTCGTGCACCGTCAGATCTTAACCAGTATAGGTTGATTGTGGGCTGGGAGTGCAGACAGAATCCAAGTTCAGTGCAGTAACATGCGAATACGTTCGTATTGCCAGGGTCTTGGATCGATAGGCTATGAACATGATCTTTAGGGATTCTGGTAAGTCTAGGTTGAGCACCTAGTAGAATTATCTTGAGAAGTCTAACTTAAGACCTAGCATGTTATGTTAGTACTGTTGTCATCCCTCAGATTGTTTAGGATTAGTGACATCGTTAGGGTAGTAACTTATGGCTATTACTACTTAACCCTTATTTATTATCATTTTTGTTGAAGGGAAAGAGTTGGTATTAAGGGTAATACCTAATGATCCGACCTATTCTATAGGCCAATACTAGGTGGTGTTTTTAGTTGTACCCTTCCTGTCAAAGGGATACGGTCTGTGCCTTCTCATGAGTTGGGAGCACGGGATTCGTATCTCGTCTGTTAATTTATGAAGTGCCAAGATAAAGGAGGGGAGTATCCTATCGGAGCTAGAGGATGGACCCCCGGAACTCCATCATACTTTATGTCAATAAAGGCGAACAAGCCATAGACTATGGTCTATCAGCTAGGGGGCCACAGAGGATGCTTCGAGCGAACCTGTGTTCTAGTTAATTCCGAGGGCTCGTCGGATTTTTGAATGAGGTCCGGTATGCCGGGCAATAGTGGAAAACGGAGACACCACTATGTGACTGTGAATGGCTGGATTTGACTATTTCAGGGCAACCTCATCAGTCACGCTGTATCTTCAGAAACAGGTTGAGTACTAAAGTAGAATTCATGGCGCGACTTCAAATCCCTATGTATGAAGAAACGGCTTGCTATGGGCATATGTAGTATGGGCTGCATACTGTTCCGGAGACTTGCTTGCATTAGAATAAGAGCATCCTTGCGTTAGTTAATCTTGCAATAGAGTCTAAGTCATATCATATACTAACACATCAATTATATATATACACATTTCTCTTTTCATCAATCTGTTTGTTTAAAGTTGAGAATCGCTGCTAGTCAACTGCCTTAAAGCGTCAGTATATGTACTGACGTCCCCACTTCAATAGGTACTGGATTGCAAAATTACAGGTACATGATTCAGGAGGACTCAAGGCAAGAGAAGCAAAGTGTTGATTTTGTTTCAATTGTAATATATATTGGTTACCATTGTTTCAATTGTAAATTTATTTATGTTGAAAAGAATCCAAGTAAAAGTACCAAGTGTTATATATTATTCATTTTACTTTGAAGTAATTCTTATTGAAAGTTTGTAACACTTGGGCGTGTATGGCATTATTGTAATACTGATGTAATGTATTGTAGTTTTATAACATTCGGACTTGTAATACATTTGTGTTGAATAAAAAGTTTTAAATTTTCCTGTTTTTCTGTGTATTGTGCCTAGTTGAAGGAAAAGGTTCTAGCTTATGTCACGGTATTCCAGTGTATAGAAATCGGGGCGTTACAGAGTGGTATCAGAGCCGACTTCAATTTACAGTCCAACACAGTAGGAAAATTAAACTTTATGCCTTGTAGGAGTCGGGTTTTAGCTGGTTGTAGACGGTTATAATTTATATTGTTGTTTCTTTCTACTTATGTTTTATAAATTTTCTATATCTAGACTAATTCCAGTATATATGTATTTTAAGGATGGTATTCGAGGATATCCTAACTGGGGATGTATTGATAGAAGAGAATGAGCCTATTTCGATGGATGATCCGATGATCTTGAGCGAGGAGACAAAGGAGATTTTACTACAAGCTAACCTCAAGACGGACTCGCATTCACCACCATAAGGGCTAAGTGTGGATCAACGCACAGCGGCGGCGGCGGCCAGCATACATCGGGAAATAAATAAGCTGAGGAAGTACAGGACCAGGAAAGGTCAACAAGCTAAGGAACTGAGAGATGCTTGCAGAGCTACATTAGCAGGCCTAGCAAGGAGCAGGAACACTTTGATTCCAGATTGGCACGATTGTAGCATGAATGGGAGCAAGTCCAGGGGACCATCGAGGTTAGAAAAAAATACATTTTTAATGAATCCATCTTTAGCCTGCCCGAATCAAAACCTTTCTTTTCTTATGATTAGAGGGAAGGATCACTCCTAAATGCAGCCGTTCTCTTATATACGATACCACCAGACGCACCTTGGTACTTCCATCTGCTAATGTATTGGAGTTTTTTCCTTCAAAGCCCGGCCTAAAAGCGAAGATCATAAGTGGGTTCCTTCTTCTAACTGATGAAGCTCATCCCGGTGCCAAGCATCGGATTAGGATTCTTCCCGACGAGCACAAAAGCTTATTGAGCCTCGGGGCAAAGAGTGGAGGTTGGAGCAAAAGTATACCGCATAGATAGAAGGGCTCCATCGAGGGGGTCGCTAATGACTCTTTTACTACGCCAGTGTCGCTGTCTTTCGCTGAACACAAAATAAATTCTTATTGAACTTGAATCATAAGCATTCTTCCCATTCCATTCCTGTAGGTGAAGCATTTTATGGAACATATTCCATTGCTGTTACCATTCCACTCCTGCCGCACCTTTCATTCATGTTACGATCAGAATTCCTCGGCTGCTTGAATATAGCTGGGGAACGGCTACATATTCAACTACGTAGTTTGACCGCCCACTTCGACAGAGCTGAGCTTGATGGGTGGGAGTACCGACCACATAACAATTCATTCTCGTGTGTAGCGGGCCATGTCTCCCGAACGATCATAGTACGGCCGCTCATCTAATATCAAATGAATCCAAATCCCTCGCAGGAGAATCAATAGAAGCACTGAAAGTAGATCTCCCCCAACCCATAGCATAGCCGGAAGGGATAGCGTATCCACAGAAAAGAGAGTGAAACGGAGTCCTCACTGAATGAATCCAGCTGGGTCCTTAGCTCAAAGAAGGTTAGGATGACACAACCATGCCAAAACCAAGCGAAAAGGACGGATCTATTGGTTAGACAACAACACGATGTTTCATGCGATGGAATTCCCCAAGTCGGGGACAGCTTAAAAGCAATCCGATCGATGCCCTTGAGAATGAAGATTTGGATTTGACTCCCTATGGACCATCTATAAAGGGGAACTGCTATTCATACAGATTATACGGGGCCTATACAAGTTTCCACGCTCTTCGTTAGCTGAATCAAGACAAGTGGCTGCAGCTTACATTATCTACTCCTCACGGAAGGGGAACTACTGAAACTTCTCTTCCGTCTTCGATCTCTTCGACCAGAGCTAAAGTTCCGCTATGCTCTTTGTAACTATACCCTCTGAACCTAGTTTTCCTTTCTTTCCCACCAGCGGATAAGACTGAAAAACCACTAACCAAAACGGATGAATTGCTTGCTAACGTAATGACTGCTCACTATGTACCCACTCATTCTTCCTGGCAATGCAAGGGAAGCCCCATACACTACTTTTTGAATCTAGCGAAGCCTGCCGCCTTGTGATACACTTCTTCGATTTAGGTTGTAGCGGCTAGCATGCACGTCTAAGCAAGCTGGCCGCTAATTCTGGTTTGCTTTCAAATCTTAAAGATCACTTTGGTACCCTTATTTTTGCATTGGTGTTTTCTTGATATTCTAGTTGTGCGCCCAAACTCGGTCATTTCCTCATCCTCCGAGGACTCGGAAGATTCATTTGATCTCCGGGTTATCGCCGAACCATGGCCAAACGAAGAAGTCCCGTTCACCCGGAATAGAAGCTATGAAGCTTCGATTTCCCAGCGAATCATAGGTTTTGATAGTGGTGGTCATTCTCAGGAATCAGCTTTTCTGATGGGGAAAACTACCACCCAGTACCAAAAAGAAGTGGACGAGGCGCTGTCCTCAGCGGAAAACCAGCGAGAGTATAATCGAATCCTCTCTTTTGAGAATCGGGATCTTCAGATCCGCGAAACCCGCAGAGAGTGTTTTGATCAGTTTCAAGCCGTGCTGGAGCGGGATCCCGCCTTGGCGGAAAGGTCCGCGTACGATCCGCAAGAAGCTTTGATCGACTTCTTTAACGCGAGACGGGACTACGTGGACGCCCACTCTCAGGCCAGCCCAGCGGAAAGAGACCGCGGGGAAATCGGGTGGATTTCTGAAGTCTCACAGGATCTAAAAAAACACGGCCCCAACTCTCAATATCTTAAGGAAATCCTTGGAGTTGGAGATGCTGACAGGTAAGAAAAAGGTTTTTGTTTTTGAGTTGAGTGACAGTGCATCAAAACCCACTCCGATTCCTTTCTTTTTCCCCTTCCCATGATACCTATTATCTCTATATTCTATTGAATCTGGTGCTTTTAGTTTACATTAGGACAGTACAAACTCAAGTTTCGCTATAATCTCTTATAAAAACCCTAATCTCCGTAAGAACTCATTAACTCAGATAACACTGGGAAAGAAAGACGTCATTGACACGCTGTTGCGATGGAGGTGGTTATCCCACTGTGAGAGCCCTTAAGTAGTTCGAGTCCTTTTCTTCCTGTTCCCATTTTCGCTTTCTGCTCTTTCAAGAATGTGTCTGGACTCTCTTAGCAAACTTTCCGCATCTTCCACAAGTCAAAGCAGGGAATCCGCTGTTTCGCTCGTAAACGCTTATCCAAACTAACCGATTCTCCGTCCAAACCAACCGATTCAGCGACATTGACTTCCCCTTTTTTATCCCACTTTCTTTCAGAACCTTGACTTGACAAGAACCTAATTTCGGATACGAGGAAAAAAAGTGAATCGAACATACCTCTTTCTTTCAAAGCCTTATTGAGAAGCCGAACTGGAATTCTCTTCTCGTACCTTTGTTTTTGTTAACTACGCCGCTATTTAAAATTTGGTTCGACCGATCGATTGAATCAGTTACGATTGACAGAGACTAAGCGTCAAAGGTTTATGGGTTCCATCGTTTCTATGGTTACTTCGTAAACGGTGAGGTCCTCTCTATACACCGTAGCCTCTTCTTTCATTTAATCAAATGTTATTGTGAACTTGTATAGTGACAACTCTTTAGCTCTACCAATCGTAATAATTCTAAAACAAAAAAAGGCTATCTATTATCTATACAGTGACGGACGGCATTTCATTATGAAAGTTGGCTAGGTAGCTGACCTTGTTAGTCCGTTCTTTCAAGAATGAATGGGAACATAACCTTTTTGCTTCTTATAGTACTATTTCCCCCGCTTAATGGATAACTTATTTGCTACCAATGGGGAATTTCTTCTCATCTTAAACAAATTGAGATGATTGGATTTGCACCAATGAGAAATCAGTCTGTCTACGACTACAAGGAAAAGCATTTGCACCAGCATCAGGGTTCAAGAACCGAGGTCAGAAGCAGAAGATTCAGAAAATAAAGGGAAAACTTGGAGGTGCCAAGCCAGGAAGTTGTTTCCTATGTTGTGAGCAAGGTCATTTCATGATCTAGTGCCCGAGGAAGGACCCTCAGATAGATACCCGCGTCTGTTATAAATGTGGGAAGATTGGTCATATCCGATCAGATTGTCCCCAGTTTCAGAAGAGTAGCAGGAGATTAGCCCTGAAGATGAACCACAAAGGAAATAAGCTTGTTCACCAAGAGTAAGAGTTCACACTTACTAAAAGCAAGTTGAAAAAGGCAGGAGAGCCATTACCAGTATGTGCATATGGAGTTGCAACTAAGTTTAAAAGTTGTATTTTGAATTTTATTTAGACTGAAGAAGTTAGATATGATGTAACACTTTTATAACCGAATGGATTTATATATATATGAAATCCAGGCAACCGTTTTGTTCATCATATTCTTTTGTCTGACTTATTTTTTCAAGAAGTTGAGATCTGTGTGGGAGGCAACTCTAGATTTGGTTTTGTTGATAACCCCATCTGGAGCAATCCTCATTGCAGATTTATGCTATAAGGGCTGCAAACTCCAGATCGGAGGAAAGTCCCTAAGTTTGGATTTGTTAAAGTTGAACCTAGTAGGAACGGAAGAAGGGTACGCTGAGCATTTGACTGTAGTTCTGAGCGACTACGGGAGCATCAGCTTTATGCAATTGTCAAAATGAATTCTGGAAGTCAAAAGTGGTGTTTGTAGGCCATGTCCTATTCTAAGGAGGGAGTGGCTACCGAACCGTCAAAGATTGAAGCAGTGAAGGACTTGCCTTAGTCGAAGACCATGAAGGAGGTAAGAAGCTAAATGATGAGATCAGGCAAGCCAGTATTGAAGTCATTACTCAAGATTAGAGCTCGGTTTTGGCACGATGGGAGCTGCAACTGAGTTGAAGTAAGCAAGTCAGAAGACTTAGGCAGGAGATGCAGGGATTGATGCACCGAAGCGGCAAATTGATCTCAGAACATCAGTATGGACTTCATCACATGATTGCCCAGAAGTTCGAAAATGTATGACTCAACTTGGGTTATTGAGGATCGGTTGACGAAGTCTGCACATTTTCTTCCGATGAAGATGACTTAGTCGCTAGAGAAATTAGCAGAAGTCCACATGGAAGGCGTAATAAAGCAGTATGGAGTGCCAGCATCAGTAGTTCGGACCGAGATTCAAGAGTTACATCTCGATTTTGGTGGAGTCTGCAGGCAGCTTTGGGAACAAAGTCGGGTTCTTTGGAGAACCAGTTCGTGGAAGAGTCACTTGGGAGCCAGAAAGCCGTATAAGCTTTCTTTCCCCGAGTTATTTAGTGTATGGATATTTTTCTGTTCTCCTAACTAAATGTAGTTCTGAGGACATGACTATTCTAAGGAGGGAGTATTGTAATATCCCGGTCGGATATTATATTTGTATTATTATTATTTTTAAAATTAAATTATTTTTATGGAAATTTCTTGGTTTTACTAATAAAAAATTATCTGTATATATATACAAGTAAGTATATATATGTACGGTTTTGTGCACTTGTACAAAATCCTGTAAAATGCGTTTTTAAGAAAATGTCTATAAAATCTCGGGCTGATATTAAAAAAATATTATTTTATTACTACTTTATTTTTATTTTTACAATTGAATTATTTTTTATGGATATTACCCGGTTTTGTTAACAAACATTATCTTTATATATATACCAGTCTGTATACATCAGTATTGTATCAAATTGGTACTAAAATCTTCCGAGCCGGTAATAAAATTATTTTTTATTATTATTTCTGAATTAAAATGTTTTTGGTAGAGATTATTCATTTTAACTAATAAAAATTATTTGTATATGTAGATGTATGTACGTATATGTGATGTATCGATTTCGTACATTTGTACGAAATCATGTAGTATGTGATTTTGAAAAAATACATTTTATTTTGATCAATCATGATCAAAATGGAGGGTTAGAATTGAGTTGGGTGTTGATTGTAACATAAAAATTACAAATTGAACTCCAATTGTTTTGAGCCACAAAGAGAGAGAGACAAGTGGCTTTCTTCTCACCCACAAGCTCTCTCACTCTCCCTCTACTTAAGTGGCCGGCCAAGCTAGGCAAAACCCCATTTTTATTTTCTTGTTTCCTTCACTCTCATCTCATTCTCCTTCTTCTTGTTTTGTTTTAAAAGTTTAGAAAAAAAAATTGAGAACAAAAGAAAAGAAAGAGAGATCAAATCAAAAGAAAAAGAGTAGGTTCATTTCAAGGGGTTGTTCTTGAAGAGGATGAAGAACAAGGAAGGAGATGCAAGCTAGCAAGTCCTTCCTACACTAGTTTGGGTGGGGGTTTCTTAATTCGATTGTTATTGTTTTGATTGTTTTATTTTCTTATCATGTGAACAACTTGGACTAAATCATGTGCATATTATTGACTATGGACTAGAATAAATTGCATACAAGAATTGAAGTGGTAGAACTCAAATAGAACACTAAAGAATCGAGTCTTGAAACTAGCATGTAGCTTTAATGGTTAGAACTAATTACTTGCTCTAAAGTTGAAATTTTGACTCCAAATTAATTTGAGAGGTTCTCATATGTGTTACTATCATGCTCTAATTTTTGTAGATTTTTTAAGGTTAATTTACTAGGCTAAATAAATTGATTTCCCAAAACAGCAAGCAATCAAGCAAAAACTGTTGTTTTTTTAGGTTAATCTTGAGATGTGTTTAAAGAGAAGATATTTGAGTTCTTTACGGAATCTGAAAAATTGGTCAACTAGAGAGTTGTAGTAGATGTTCTTCTATTTCCAAAATGGCCAATTTTGCAAGATTCCGATAAGTATAGCAAAAGTTATAAGCATTACAAGTTTCAGCTTTTTCTGTGCTTTTTTTTGTTTTTGAATTATGTTCAAAGGACTGGATTTTGAGTTCCTTACGGAATCTGAAAAATTGTTCAACTAGAAAGTTGTAGTAGATGTTCTCCCCTTTCCAAAATTGCTAATTTTGCTAGATTCCGATAAGTAGCTTTACAAGTTTTAGCTTTTGCTGTGCTTTTTGTTGTTTTTGAATTGTGTTCAACGGACTGGATTTTGAGTTTCTTACGAAATCTGAAAAAGTGTTCAAGTAGAGAGTTGTAGTAGATGTTCTCCCCTTTCCAAAATAGACATTTTTTCTTGATTCCGATATGTACATCAAAAGTTATAAGTTTTACATGTTTCAGCTTTTGTTGTTCTTGTTGTTGTTTTTGAATTGTGTTCAAAGGACTGGATTTTGAGTTCCTTACGGAATCTGAAGAAGTGCCCAACTAGAGAGTTGTAGTAGATGTTCTCCCATTTCCAAGATGGCCAATTTTTCTAGATTTCGATAAGTATAGCAAAAGTTACAAGATTTACAAGTTTCAGCTTTTGCTGTGCTTTTTGTTGTTTTTGAATTGTGTTCAAAGGGTTGGATTTTGAGTTCCTTACTGAATCTGAAAAAGTGGTCAACTAGAAAGTTGTAGGAGATGTTCTGAGCTTTCCAAAATGTCTAATTTTGTTAGATTTAGATAAGTATAACAAAAGTTACGACCTTTACAAGTTTCAGCGTTTGCTGTCCTTTTTGTTGTGCTTGAGTTGTGTTCAAAGAGATGGATTTTGAACTCTATAAGGAATCTAAGAAAGTGGTCAACTAGAAAGTTGTAGTAGATGTTCTGAGCTTTATAAAATGTCCTATTTTGTTAAATTTCGAGTATTGCAAAAGTTATGAGTTTTAGAAGTTTCACTTTTAGGTTGTCCTTGTTGTTTTTTGTATTGTGTTTAAGGAGTTGGATTTTGAGTTCCTTACAGAATCTGAGAAGGTTATCAACTAGAGAATTGTAGTAGATGTCCTCACCTTTCCAAAATGTCCTAATTGGTTAGATTCTGATAAGCGGGGTAGGAGTTATGACCCTTACAAGTCACAGCTGCTAGCCTTTTGGCTGAAAGCTCGCTGTTAAATTGTTCGAAGTTTTTCTACCTTTTATTTACTGAATCGGAGAAGGTTATCAAATAGAGAGTTGTATTAGAGGTATTCACCTTTCCAAAATGTCATATTTGGTTAGATTCCGATAAGCGGAGTGTGAGTTATGACCCTTACAAGTCACATCCGCTAGCCTTTTAGCTGAAAGCTCGCTGTTTAGATTGTTCGAAGTTTTTCTACCTTTTATTGACTGAATATGAGAAGGTTATCAACTAGAAAGTTGTAGTATAGGTCCTCAACTTTCCAAAATGTCCTATTTTCTTATATTTCGATAAGCAGAGCAAGAGTTATGACCCTTACAAAATTACAGGTAGTTGGCCTTTTGGCTGAAAGCTCGCAGTTTAGATTGTTCAAAGTTTTTCTACCTCTTATTGACTTAATCTGAGAAAGTTTTAAACTAGAGACTTGTAGTAGATGTTCTCACCTTTCTAAAAAGTCTAATTTGGTTGAATTCCGATAAGAGTGGTATGTTTAATTGCTTCTAGGATGTTAGAAGACTTTTATGTTACCGTTGTGTATAAAAGATCAAGTTTTGCTAGTAGCATGTTATTTTTCTTCTAGGTTGTTAGAAGACTTTTATGGCTGCTTCTATATGATTCATTTGTCGCATACATAGCCATTTGGCTCGTATGTAATTCGTTTGACCCCCGGAACTCCATCATGCTCTATGTCAAGAAAGGCGAATAAGCTATAGACTACGGTCTATCAGCTAGGGGGCCATAGGAGATGCTTCGAGCTAACCTGTGTTGTACTTAACTCCGAGGGTTCGTCAGATTTTTGAGTGAGGTCCGGTATGCCGAGCAATCGTGGCAAACTGAGAAACCACTATGTGACTGCGAATGGTAGGATTAGACCATTTCAGGGCAACCTCATCAGTCACGCCGTGTCTTCAGAAACAGGTTGAGTATAAGAGTATAATTCATGGTGCGAGTTCAAATCCCTATATATGAAGAAATTGCTTGTCATGGGCATTTAGTATGGGATGCATACTATTCCGGAGACTTGCTTGCATTACAATAAGAGCATCCTTGCATTAGTTAATCTTGCATTAGAGTCTAAGTCATAGCATACACTGACACATCAATTATATATATACATGTTTCTCTTTTCATCAATCTGTTTGTTTAAAGTTGAGAATCGCTGCTAGTCATCTGCCTTAAAGCGTTAATATATGTACTGACGTCCCCACTTCAATAGGTACTGGATTACAAAATTATAGGTACGTGATTCAGGAGGACTCAAGGCAAGAGAAGTAAAGTGTTGATTTTGTTTCAATTGTAATATATGTTGGTTACCATTATTTCAATTGTAAATTTATTTATGTTGAGAAGCATCCAAGTGAAAGTACAAAGTGTTATGTATTATTCATTGTACTCTGATGTAATTCTTATTGAAAGTTTGTAACACTTGGGCTTGTATGGCATTATTGTAACACTGATGTAATGTATTGCAGTTTTATAACATTCGGACTTGTAATACATTTGTGTTGAATAAAAAGTTTTATGTTTTCCTGTTTTTCTGTGTATTATGGCTAATTGAAGAAAAAGATTCTGGCTTATGTTACGGTTTCTCAGTGTATGGAAATCGGGGCGTTACACCCTGTATAACCGCATTTACTTTAAGGGATGTACCCTAAATTGATCGAGCATTATTTGAAGGACGAAAGCACCACTAAAAATTAAAGTTTGTTTATGGCTGGTGCTGTACGATGCAATTTTGACTAAAAAGAACCTCACTAAACGCCAACCGAATGTGGATTCTTGTTGTGGGTTCAGCAACGCTGCCCCCGAGACTAGAGACCACATTTTTCTATAGTATCCTAGGAGCAAAGCGGTACCCGTTGAGGTACTCAGTGCCCTGGAGACGAATTAGTACCCTAGTGTGTATGAGGATCTGTGGGTAGGTTCAAAGTTCGAGAGAAGAACTATGAGAGAAGCTTGGTTTATCGCTATCGCTGCCACGACCTGGGTTCTTTGGCTAGACAGAAATAATTGTTATTTATGTGGAACTCGTAAAAATATTTTTGGTAATTTGACTCACATTATGCATCTTATTACCTTTTGGGCTAATGTGACCGCAACAGGTCCCAGAGGGAGGATTGCGAGCGTATTCTAGGTAGAGGACTACGATGATGATGATGAAGTCGAGATAGGCCTGACTGCCAGCTTGGCCATTTACTATTGATAGATCCCCACCGCTCCAGGCTTTGTTGGGGGGATTTGATGTATTTTGTTTAGACGCGTGTATGTTTTGCCCATTCTGTTCCTCTTTTGTCCCACCGCCATGTTTGGGGTGGAATTATGTACTTTTGTTATGTTTTAGGATCTTGTACTTGGCTCTATACTCTGAGTTTGTTTTATTAACTCCTTATTAATGAAACATGGTGGCCATACTCCACATTTTCTTCAAAAAAAATGTTACAATAAATTAATACATCTTGAATATACAACAGAATTGGACAGTAACTTTTGCTTGAATGCTTCCCACGGCTTGAGTTCTCCCCCATGCTCCCCCAACAGCAATCCTACAACTAGACAGACTGTGGGAAAGTCAATTGAATACAACTGACGTAATGCTATAATACAGCGATCCTCGCAATGCCATAAAATAGCGATTCCAAACCTCAACAACCAGACTTCATGATAAAGAAAATGTGAGCAAACACAAGTGTAGGTGTATGACATGACCTAGAACTAATGCACACCTAACGCACACGTTGCTCTTAGTCTAATGCACACTTGATTGGATAGATATGCATCTCATACTACACATTTCCCAAACAAGCGACGTTCTACAACTTGTTAGGGTTCGATCCCTGCCAAGCATCCTATCTTGTGCTCCCTCCTGTCTCGAACATTAGTGATGAAGAGATTGCAGTCAGTGCAGTCAATAGTGGTGTTGGAAAACCCCCCGTTTGTTTCCCACTACGCCCGATAGTAGTCGTACAGTTTCTCTTTTCCATCGCTACAGTTTACATGTTGTTATCACAATGGTTTCTCCTTCTGGACCTCTTCAAAAACTATAATACGAGCATAGAGCCTCACGGTACCCCCTGCTAGCCAAGGATATTAGAGTTCCACGTTCGACATTTCACTCTAAGTCCCTGCCCGCTTTGAACAGCATAGGACATGGAGGACTCTAAGGGTTTTCCCTCTTCTCTGCTAGCTCCCGTCCTTATACTAAGCCGAACTTGCAGTCGAGTCACCGCCACCTCGCCAGTCCTCATCAAAAATTGTTACAGACACAAAGGTAATTTTGCGCTAACCACGCGTGCCGAGAGTCACGGAGCCTTACTCTTACCCAGAGTCTTGTTCAGCACTCCTTGCCCGCATTAAACGGAACTTAGGACTTGGCCAGGCATGACGACGCCATGCGTCCCCCTAACAGGCAAACACAACACCCACTAGTGCCTGTTCTTACATACAAGAATGACTCGAACTAATCCTACAACCCTACAACCCAAGGACTAGTACTAATCCACTCTAGTACAAGATTAAGAGTGAAGTTAATTATATGATTACTAGCTTTTCATCTAATCATTTGATTGTCTGAATCCCAGGACTCTAAGCAATCTCTAACCCTTTTTCATTAACTCAATATGAATTATTATGCGAGTCTAGGTCTGATCCAATTTAGTCATTACCCTTAGTTAGTGATCTATCAACTTTCCATGCCCTAACTTAGTTGTAACACCCCTCAAAATTGAGTTACGACAATTTTGCTCATGGGTGTTACGCACATGTATTTTATACCGTTACGGGTAATATTCGTAACGTAATTTAATATAAATATCATACGTATTTTTTATTTCGACTATTTATCCATTTTCCGTCTTCTCAAAATTCATTCTTATCCTATTTGAGCCAACTCAAATATTAATTTTTCAATCTTTGTGTTTTTACGTGTATTGCACATGCTTTCAACACACGTGTCAATTACGTATATTCTACCGTTACGTGTAATATTTTCTGTATGTTCCAATTATTTATTTTATAACTTGTTCAAATTCGTTTTATAAATTGAAATTCACTTTTCTCCCATTTTGATTCAAATATTTTTTTATACGTGCGATGCACGTATTTTTCTATATAAACATTGATTACATTCTGGTATATATATATATATATATATATATATATATATATATATATATATATATCATGAAATGTAGTTTTCGTATGTGTATTTCGATTATTTATAAATGGGTATAAACATTTTCCCGTTGATAAAATATATTTCGTATTTTAATATTTTTACGTGCGACACACTTGTTTGCAGTGCACATGTCGGTTGTATTCTCTTTTGAAATAAAATTTATAAAGTGTGTGTGTGTTTATTTTTATGTGTGCATGAAAAGTCTAATTTTAATTAATTTAAACTAGTTCTATTCAATACATATTACATATTATAACATATGCATTTAATTTAAATAAAAACTATTAATAAATTGTGTGCACACACGCAGCACGCACGTGCACGTGTTTTCTCACCCTTGGACTTTGTCAACCAGCTGCATTTTGAATGGAGAGTGGGGGGTGGGGGTGGGTGAGTAGGAGTTAGTGGAGAGTTTAATTAGGTTAGTGGTTAGTTAATTACCCTCCCATCCATTAATCCTTTTAAAGCCCTTCTCCCTTTTCCCCTTTTCCCTTCTTCTCTTCTCTGCCAAATCCGAAAACCCCAACTATTTCATTTTCTCCCTCCACTCACTAACTCACCATATATATATATATATACTTATACTATTACTCCATTCAATTATATATATATATATATATATATATATATATATATATATATATATATATATATATATATATATATATATGTGTGTGTGTGTGTGTGTGTGTGTGTGTGTGTGTGTGTGTGTGTGTGTGTGTGCAGATATATGTATATATAGATATGTGGATTATTTTGGGATGTGTGTGTGCAGATATATGTATATATAGATATGTGGATTATTTTGGGAGCCTTCATGGCTTGCTTTGAGAGTTTGAATTTTGGAAGAGCTTTGGAGCATTTTCTAGAAGTTCTAATTTCAGTTTGCATCAAGAAATGGTGGGTGTCTTTTTTACTTTCTAAATTTTTGTAGTATGCATGCTAGATAAATTATGTTGAATGAACAAGTGGTATGAGTTCTCTAGTTAACCATGTGGTGCATATTGTGTTGTTAGAATCTTTAGTAATAATGAAATATGAGAATTATTGTATGCTAATTGAAAGTTTCATCATAGAATTAATAGATTGTCAATTGAATTTCTATTTAAAAGCATGTTGGAATGTGGTTAGGCACAAATAGTATGCCATGATTAAATTATATGAATTGTGTATATGTATGCAAAAAGTAGTTAAATTAGGCACAAGAAATTGTGTGAATATTAGGGGTGAATTATAAAATCAATTGGGAGATGAGAATTGCTAAGAGGAAATAAAAATATTCATGTTAGTTGTTTTGATGATAAATAAAATTGTATGTTTATGAAAGCTCTTCAACTACCATTTAGATTTTTTTTGTGTAAAACCTAACCTTAATATGGATAAATTCATTGAAAAATTATTCTAAAAATTTAGAAATGTATTTTTGCAGTATTGATTATGATGGAAAGTAATAGAAATCGAAATTTATTGAAGCATTAATAATGAGATGAAATAGGGAGGAGAGTCAAAAGAATTTTAATACCTATATTATCAGATGTGATGCTTTGGGTTTATGGCTAGCACGTGCGTTTGGGCGCTGCTACGTGTCGCGCTCGGGGGTTCGTGGTCATGGGTTCGAACCAGTAAGGCTTCTGCCTTTTTAATTTTTTTTGGAAATTAATTAGATAGCGTTCCTGGGTTACAAAAGTGATTCAGTGGGCGATAATTCACAAGTGTGAGTTGGCACAGTGGTTGGGGCTTGCGATTTGGCTCCCTGTTGGTCTGGGTTCGAATCCGGGGCTCTAACTCTTGAAGGTTCTATTTTATTTTTGATCTTTTTCAAGTTTTAAAAATTGGAAAACTTTATAGAAATATTATAGAACATTATTAGAACACTTGGGAATTATTTCATAATATTTTAAAACATATTTTGAGAATTTAAAAGCCATATTCATGCATTAGATGAGTTTTTCAAGATTAAAAAGAAAGTGTACATGACTAAAGATTTTAAGATTTGGTTTATAATAAAACTAAAGCTTAATTATGAGATGGAAATAAGAAATTCCTATAGATTAAATTTAAAGAGAATTTTTTATTAAGAAGTAGTAATCTAATGTTAAAAGGAAATTTTTGGGCATTAAGAAATATACTTGAAGTAATCGGCAATTAGTTGTTCCATTTATGAATAAAGAGGCTAGGCGAGACTCTTGATAACCGGCAATTTATGAATAAAGAAAATTTGAGAAGTAGCCACTATGGGCTAATATTTCTTGTGTAATGTTAAAAGGAAATTTTTGGGCAATTTATGATTTATGGCGGCCCCATCTTCGTCCCTGACCTCATCGGCCCCCTCACCTCCATCCATGCCTTCATCTCCTCCCTCGATCTAATATCGGTATTCAACCCTTCTTCTTACTCTTTCGATTTCTCTTTCAATTCAAGCAACGAAACCCTAGTTTGACGATTTGGTTTGATTTTGGTTGCAGAGTCTCGAAGTCGAACTCGATTCCACCACCGATTTCGAGGACGAACTTGGGGTTGAGGAGCTTAGGGTTTACTCGGAGGAGGAGTTGGTGGAGAGAGATCTGAGAGAAGGGTTTCAGGTATGTCTTTCTGAGGCAGAACAGAAGTGGAGGATCTGTTGGTTGAACAACATCTACTGAATGATGAGAAACAATGTGCTGAACACATTATGTTAGTAGATCTGGGTTGCAATGATATCGGAAAGGTTTGTCTTCATTTTAGTTTTTTATATTCTTGATGTGCTTTCTTTTAGTTTTGATTGGGTATTGACATTCGTTGCTTGCATGTGACAGAGGAAAGATAGTGGAACTAAAATTTTGTTCTGAATGAATTGATTGTAAGTTGCGAAGTTTGTCAATGACTATCTTATTTTTTCTTCTACTCTCTTCTGTGCAGACTTTCATTGATAAATTCCGATACAATGCAAAACGAGCGTCCCTTGTTCAGTCTAGAATTAAGGTGCGTATGACTTCAATTCTGAAAGGAACCCATCCCGTGGCGGTTGAGTTAGTATACTATAATTGTGGTTTCTGAGAATTAGAAACCATTTTAGTTTTGCAACTCCAAAAACTTAATCTTAATTGTTATTCAATAAAATACTGGTGAATGGTTTTAGATTTGAGTTTGTGGTTGAATTGTTGTATGAAATTGAAGAATACTGCAATCTAATATGTCTTTGTTTATGATTATTCAGGCATTGGACTGAATGGGTCATATGGATGAAATCATCAATGATCCAGAGTATTACTTCTATATCCAGGATGCATTTTTTAGCTTTAAATATTAGTTTTCATTTACTTTGTTTTGTTTGTCTCTGTTAAAATATTAGGGTTCATTTTTGAGTAACTAATGATTTTTTTTTTCCTTCTACAGTTACAAGTTCGAATTTCCAACCCCAGATGACAGGCCAGGGCCACCCATAATAAGTTTCAGGTTTCCTTCTGTAAACCTTCATATTAGACCTTCAAATACAAGGTCCAGTGGATTTTCTTTCCTGGGTTTTTTTAATCCGTTAAATATTGAGGCCTGTTTGTTTTCCAAGAGCTAATTCAAGGAGGTCATCATATGCAAGTGTTGTAACTTGCCGGTATTTCCATCTTTGATCCTTGGAACTCTATGCGTACTTGCTATAGTTGCATTATATGTACTCTGTTTTTGCCCTAGTTACTGACAAATGCTGTGATTCTAAAGTCTCTCCCTTCTAATATTTGGAAACTATAACTATGTGGAACAAGGGAAAGGACATGTATGATCTCCTTCATATACCATCTCTAGTCTCATCTGTGAGTAGGATAATATCAATTGACAAATATGCCTGGTAACTTCATCCTTAGCTAATGCTAAGGCCTAAAGGCTTGATACTCCCATGGTGATACTGAATAACTGTCTTCCATCCAGTTGTTCTCACACTAGTTAGTAGTTGTTACTCCCTTGTTCACATATCCTTATAACAGTCCTACCTTGTATTACCATTCTTGATGTCGATGCTATCAGAAAATTTAGCCAACTGTTTAATTGACACTAGTTGGGACCTTGCTTAAGGTATTAAGTTGTTGATCACAGTGCTTTTGGTAATATTTGCGTCTGAGATGGTACACCTGGTTGTTTGTACAGTTCCACCAAATTAATCTTGTTACTTCTTTCATTTGAAACTAAGTTGAATAAATACTATTTAATGGTTACTTATTTCATCGTCTAATTGTTTAAGAGTTTTGCTTTCTGTTGTTGCAGTGATGCATCATTTGGTTATCCAGGAGGTCCACTCTTGTTCAAAAATTTAAATTTTGGTATTGATCTGGACAGCCGAATTGCAGGTAAGGATTTGACAACTTTCATACTGTTTTATCGTTATTGATTGGTTTAGGTCTAAAGATTATTGACTGCTTGTCTAAAGTAGTTGTCATCTTCTCTTGACAACTTAGTTTTGGTATAACATTTACTGATGAATAATGGGGATTTGTATTCAAGTGTGTGGATGGAAGTTTCTCAGAGCTTTTATTCGAACGCATGCAACTTTGGAATAGAAAAATGAGTCTTTGTGGCACCTTAAATGCTCTCTTTAAGGATTTATTTGCCCTCACGCTTTCGAGTATGAGTTGATAACAAGTATCCCCTCAGGATATGAAAAAGTCTACTATATTTTTCAGGAACCAAACTCGAAGATTCACCTAGCATTGTTATTTATAGAGTTTAAGAAGGTGGAAAATAAATAACTATCTTGTTCGTTCACAACAATCATATCTTCTATCCAATAGTTAAAATCACCCAATAAGATCTCACTCATAATCAATAACGATAAAATTCTACCACCTTTAAACTTAGAACACAGCTGTTACTTTTTAAAATATGATTTTTTGCTTACAAGTCTTTATCAAATATCATATTTATATATTTGTCCTCACCCCTCACATCTCATATTGGCATACATGTCCTTAAAAATCTGATATTTGTTAAGGACATGTATGTCGAAAAGCAATAAGCCAATAACAATAGGATAAATAACCATAACGATTATTTGGATAAAATTGTTTTTTGTTTTTTGTTTTCTATTTTTTGACAACGCGAGCCTGCAAATGGCTTAGTGGTCTAATAAATATGCCAAAAATGTGTAGCACCTGAATATGGGTAGTGGGAGCTTCCATTGTTGGGCCTGTACTGTATAGCATATATACTATCCTTGTGATCTAATATAAGGTTTTTGTCATTTGCTTGCATGAGCAATATGGGAATATTGTTTTCAGTAACAAACACCCAACCCCAACAATACAAGTGTCAAAGTCTCAGTATTAGATTCTAAAGTGACATATTTGCCAACAATTTAAAGGAATTATTTTGTATAAGTTGGAGTGGCCAGGACCCTGTGAAGCTAAACAAGCCCGATGACAATATTTTTTGTCATTAGTAGGAATAGGTGAATTTTCTCTTTACCGCATGACGGTTTCCTACATTTAGATCTTTGGCCTATTGCCGAAAGTCTAACCATGTATGTTGCAGAATTAGAAGTTGTTAGATTTAAGAAGGAAAAGAAAAAAAAACATGAGGATGATGGACTTCTATAAGGAGAATCCCAATTTTCCATGCGCTTTTTCTTTCATTGTTGATGGCTTCTAACTCTGCACAAGACTGACAATAGGTTGTAGATTGGGATCACTTCAATGCAGTGAGAACTAACTCATGCTTTTCCTGTGAATTAGATTTACAAGTTTCTTGCTGAAAATAATCCCTGTATCTTCATTACAGATTTTGATACACAACATTATCCAAATTGGTGCATCTTCAGATGCGGAATATAAGCAGGCACATGCGTTCTCTATTTATCTTGTCATGCCCCTTCTGACTACTTCATTGGCTTTGCATTTCTTCAACTGGTAAGTTAATATAGTTACAAATTAATAGCTAAATATTTCTGTAATCTTTACATTTTACTTTAAATTATGCTTTGCTATCTATTTGCCCTTAAATGACAGGTATCCTTCTTCAGTTTTTGTTGGTGATTCCTATACTTATTTTGCCGGAATGTCTATGGCTGTAGTTCGTCATCAATTAGGTAATTTCTAGTGTTGACATCAATCTGATAGTTGTAATTTGGTTCAATTTTTCTATAGAGGAGAATCTCAATTCAGATCTAGAGTACGCCGTTCTCTTTTTGACTACGTACTAACAGACTGGTTCCTATCAATCAGATCTAGAGTACACTGTTCTCTTTATGACTATTTGTTGATGACCAAAGTTGGATCTTTTTGCTTTGTTTTGTTTGTGAAGGGCTCTCAACAAGCGAGAAATGATTGAACTCGCTCAAAATGCAGCCGAGTTTGTGTTTGCCAACGATGAAGTGAAGAAGGTTGTAAAGAAGATTTGCAGGATGCTAAAAGAAGATTACTGCAAAGAGAATCAAGATCAATCAAGATCTGGTTGCCGTAAAATAAGAAAATTGTTAGTGTCGTATCTCAAGTGAGTAGTTAATTAAATGTTATCTTATAATGTCATTGAATATGTTGATCGTAGTTTAAAGTATTGATTCTCATGTCTGCACACATGAATTCAATTGTGTATTTGGTTATTAACTATTTTGTAATTTGACATGCTTGTAATACTTCATTAATTTTTAATATGATTGAAGTTTATTTTTTTTTAATTTTGTTTCATAAACACATTTATCTATTTTATTGTGTATTTAGTTTATAATTGGATTAATATTATAAAAGAAAATATTAAATTATTATAAGCGTAATTAATAAGAAAAAATTGTGTATAGAGCGATGAGTACATATTCAAATAATTGGATGCAAAAATTATCGCTAAAACCTATAGCAATAGAGTTTCAACCGTGGGTATAGGAAAACAAAAGGTGTCTTTAAAACCTATACCAACGGATACGAAACCGTGGGTATAACACCGAGGTTTTGTCCAACGGGTGAAAAAACCATTGCTATAGGCTATAGTGACGGCATTTTGCCGTGGGTATAGCTAATTAAAAACGACGGAAAAATATGTCCGTTGGTATAGGTTTTAAGGGCTATACCTACGGTTTTTCGCCTTTTACCCACGGATTTTTGCTGTCACTATATGTCAAATTCCTTGTAGTGTTAGATGTGTTTGTAAATTCTATATTAATTTTTTATCCAGGGTTATATTGTTGGCAACCCGGCAATGGATGGCCATTTTGACAATGGAGCAGTAGTACCATATGCTCATATGCTCGTGGGATGGGACTTATATCCGATGAGCTTTATAAGGTAATTTAATCTAAACTCCTGGATTAATTTTACAAGTACTCTTATTTAGATAGGCCTATAGAATGCCAATTGAATTAGGAAGAATAGAATGCAGTTCATGAAAATCATGGTCATACATAGACTTGCTTCACACTTAAAGTGCATTATCTAAAGACAATGGTCATATAATATTTTTAAGTGTGTATCGACAAATTCAAACTTAAACACCTTATTTAGTGAGTACTAAATAAAGTAATACCATATAGCTAGAGAAGGCATGAAGTACCCATCATGCTAAAATTATACATTCTGAAAGCTTTTTTTTGTTGTCATATATTAATTATAGAATTTTCTTTAAATAATTAAAAAAAGAAGAAAAATATCTTTCATAATGTCTCGCCATAACATATAAGAAAAAATCTAAAAATGTAATAGCAAAATAGCAACAAATTCCCTCTCCATGATGCACCCAATACTCACTTCTATGGTAACATGCTTGATAACTTATTCAAATTTTGATACTTGGAAATAGTTACAAAATGAGGATTCTATGTTAATCGAAGTCGACATCTATATACTAAGACACAGTCACACAATTTGAATCTAATCTGTCACAAAAAGGAACCCTAAAACATTTGGATGTTGGTCCAAAAGCATTGACCAAATTCAATCTAATAATTCACAGACCTAGAAAATACAAAGGGAAATTACCTGGAGTCAGCTATTCCTGATTTAGCAAAGGAAAGAAGCCCTGCGACGGCTAGCGTGGGCAGAAGAGGGCGAGGAGGAGAAGAAGGCGTTCCAGAACCTAGCACGACGGCTGGGTGGGGCTTTGGGGGGCAGGAAGGAGAGGTGGGAGATCGAGAACGGGGGAGATTTTGAATATGATTTGTGGAATAGGGAACAAGGGAGGGGGGGAGAGGGGGGGGGGGGGGGGGGGGGCTTTATTGGGATGGGAGAAGAGTTGAAAAGTTGAGATGGATTTAGATTTTTTAGTTAGAATTTTCTTTTTTACCCCCATCAATTTAGTTTATTTACGGATATAATATCGTTTCTAAAATGCCATAAAAAATACAGAATTTTAAAAATGCTTCGTAGCTAAGTGTAAATTTTAAAGTAAATCAAAGACAACACTTTCTTCAGAATTACTATTATTTATCGCTTTCAACAACATTAATACTTAAATGTTGTAATAAATTCGCTGTAGAAAGCCCTATTTGTTGTAGTACGTTAAGCTACAATACATGCCTTACTTTGTGATGTTCCTTTAAATTTACATTCTTTTGTGGTGTAATCCTCCCAGCAATCTTTTTGGGTTTACATTTTCTTTCAAGCTAAAACTGAAAAATGATGTGCATGTGCATGAGTGATGATTCTTCTTCAAATGATGCTATCATGGAAGTGGTTCTGCAGTTGGTTCATGATGGCTTGGATAGGAAGCTGTTGGCCATCCTTATCGATCTATTATCTTCCGCAACTTTGGAGAAAAGCGTATGTTCTATTTGAAGTGTTTAGTTGATTGCCTGTAGTTTTGTATGTCAACAAGAAAGCTTTTTGATTGAATACATAGCCAACCTGTACTTGCAGCCAATAAAATACGGATGATTCCGGTCATTGCTCATCCTTTAGCACATTGTGTTGATGCTTATTTTGGTGTGGGAGCAAATAGATAGTGCATTTAAATTGGAAGAAAACTATTAAGATATAATCTTTGATCATCGTCGTAAAAGATATATAGTTAGAGCTCCCAAGAGTAGATTTGGATCATTGAATGAACACTGTGATTTGATTCTGACGGTTGCTAAAGCGGTCGATGGATCTGCAAAAAGCCTAAAACACCGGGGGTAGCCCTGGTAACAGACCCTCAGACACTCAAGTCAGATGCAGAGAGAGAAATAGAGTCTGAGAGGGAAATTATGAATTTATTGATTACCTTCTGACTAAGGAGTGGATGTTATTTATAATCCTGAGAAATAGTTTAAGAGATTGATATGGATCTGTCAGATTGATATGAATCCTTATCTACTGTTGATTCTCCCCCTTAAGAGATAAGACTCTCTTGTCTGGGGATAAGAGATTTGACTTATAGCCCTTCATGGGCTGGATGTCTCTTCTAATGGGCATATTCACTTTTGATGGGCTTCAAAGAGGCCAATGTCTTGTAGATGAGCCTGAAGAAGGTTAAGACCTGTTATGACTAATCTGCATGTACAAGCTTTAGGATATGTGTGCAATCGTACGACCCTGATTTGCTATAATTTTTATCATTATCATAAGCCCCCCACTCCCAGAAGACAATTTTCATGGCTTACGAGAAATAGTTCGCCTTATTTCAGAGTTCTAATGTACAATTTGAGCTTTCAGAGACATTTGGAGACACTAGGATTGATCAGAAACTTCTAGAGGTGGTGAATATTTTTTCTAGATTTTCCCAAATTTTTCTGGATTTTTTTGTAATTTGTCAAATTTTTAATAATATTTCCCCAATTAACAATTGATTTTTCGAATATTTTAATTAATAATCCTAATTTAAAATACTTTTTTTCAAACATTTTAATTAATTTTACAAATTAAATAATCATTTTTTGAATTATTTAATTATATTTCTTATTTTAATTGAATTTTTGGGTTTTTTATTTATTTATCAAACATGCGCGAATTTTGAAGCGATCGAGTTCGTCGATCACATGTTGGCTCGATAACTAATGCGGTTGAGAGGTTGTGATGGCGCCGCAGTGATGAGGGAGACATGGCGCAATCGTATGCGTGGATCGAGTGCTAGCTCTCGTTTTGGAGTGATCGAGCAACTCATAATTGAATCGGAAGGGAAAGGTGATATGATTCCATCTGGGTCGTTAATCAAGGGTGCTCGCTCATTTCTGGGAAATCTGACTGGTGTGAGCAACTGCAAGAGCCCCTTAGCTTGGCTGACAGTTTCGCCGAGCGCCATTCATTTTTTCCACTTCAATTTTCTTTATCTTAGACTTTGGGCGAGTTGTAAGCTCGGTGGCATCGTTTTTGGTGAGCTATGAGCTTGGCAAGGTGATAGAGCTCGGCGAGCTTGCTTCAGGCGGTGGAGCTCGGTGACGGAGTTGAGATGGCCGAGTTGAGGCGAGGCCGAGCTTGACGGAGTGAGCTCGGCGAAGCCTCGAGCTCAGCGACTTTGAGTTTGGAGCTCGGTGACAGGTTGGCGAGCTCGGCAAGAGAGGAGCTCGGCGAAGGTTTGCAAGCTCGGTGAGAAAGGAGCTTGGCAACCTTGGAGGTCGGTGGAGTTGCTGCTGAGTTCGAAGTTGGTGTTTGAACACTTTTGGAGGTTAAAGTTGGCTTCAAAGTTCTTGTGGATTTATGGGTTTGTTTTTTGAAGCTTGTTGTTAGGAGATGGCGTACTTTGGGCTGTGGACTTCGGGTTTTTGGAGTTCAGGTTCTTAGCGTCGTGTAACGGGTTTATGAACCTATCTATCCTCCTTAGCATCCAAGGGAGTTTAAGACCATCTACTCTTTAGGATTTGAAGCTTAATGCTACCCTTCAATTTCTTCAATTCCTTAGTCACTGATGCGGTTTGTTTTTGGGAGGCATGTGGATGCACTAGGTGTGAGTTCTTACTCGATTTATATTGGTGAAGGAAGCTCCGGTGCGGACAACCCTCAGCCGGGCGAATGGTACGGAAGTAGGCGGGAGTGAGGTGGAGGCTGGATGTTCGGCTCGGATCGGGAGGCTCAGATCCGAGGTCTTATGTACCTACAGACGATCTAGGAACACCGGGGTTGGTCCCGGTGGAAGACCCTCTGACGATCTAGTTAGCTACTGAGAGAGAGTAACAGTAACTAGGGTTTTAGAGGGAAACATTTGATTACAAGGGTAAAGGGTAGGGGGTCTGGTATTTATAGGAGAAGCCAACCGGGTCTGGACCCGTTTAGGGCTGGGTTTGGACCCGGTTGCTCGTGGGCCTGAAGCGGTGGAAGCCCGAGCGGTATAGGGCAGACGTGGCAGAGACCTGGGCAATTTCCAGGCTGACGTGGCAGAGGCCTGTGCAGTTTTCTGATGCTGACATGGCGGATCCGGATGATCCGGTGATGCATGTTTCCTGAGGGGATCCTGTGGCCCAGAAGGGGCCACGTCATCCAACCCATATCATAAGCCCCCCACTCCTGGAGGGCTAGGGTGATCCAGCCGTGTTGGAGTGGTTCTTCGCCTCTGTAGGAAGAGCAGGGTGGTGTGTGCAGCGAGAAAATAGGACCTGTTACTTCCTGCGAGAGGCCAGGGGGTAGGAGGAAGGGATCCCTAATTGGAGCCTTAGGGTTGGCAGACGAGCCTCGAGGGTCGGCAGACGATCCTCTCGCTAGTTGGAAGAGCGAGGGGACGTTGAGGTCTGTTGGATCGGAGCGCAGTTTGCCGAGTGTCTAGGGGTCGGTAGAAGAGCCCGAGGGTCGGCAGACGATCCTCTCGCTAGTTGGAAGAGCGAGGGGACGTTGAGGTCTGTTGGGTCGAAGCGCGGTTTGCCGAGCATCTTGGGTCGGTAGAAGAGCTCCGAGGGTCGGTAGACGATCCTCTCGCTAGTTGGAAGAGCGAGGGGACGTTGAGGTCTGTTGGGTCGGAGCGCGGTTTGCCGAGCATTTGGGGTCGGTAGTCGAGCTCCGAGGGTCAGCAGACAATCCTCTCGCTAGTTGGAAGTGCGAGGGGACGTTGAGATCTTTTGGGTCGGAGCACGGTTTGTCGAGCGTCTGGGATCGGTAGTCGAGCTCCGAGGGTCGGTAGACGATCCTCTCACTAGTTTGAAGAGCGAGGGGACGTTGAGGTCTGTTAGGTCGGAGTGCGGTTTGCCGAGCGTCTGGGGTCGGTAGTCGAGCTCCGAGGGTCGGCAGACGATCCTCTCGCTATTTGGAAGAGTGAGAGGACGTCGAGGTCTGTCGGGTTGCAGCTCGGTTTGTCGAGTATTGGGGGGTCGGCAGACGAGCCCCTCGCTTGTGGGATAGAGGAGGGTTTTGGGGCTCGCGATTCCATCCAAGCTCCGAGCCGACTGTGAATAGGGGAGGGCTTCTGGTGCTCGCGGTGTCATCCGAGGTCTGAGCTTTATGCATAATAGGAAGAGAGTTTGTGGCTCACGATGCCATCCGAGCGTCGACCCTTCTGTTAAAAAAGAAGAGGAAGTTGTGGCTCGCGATGTCATCCGAGCTCCGAGCTTTATGCATAATAGGGAGGGAGTGAGTGGCTCGCGATGTCATCCGAGCGTCGACCCTTCTGTTAAATAGAAGAGGAAGTTGTGGCTCGCGATGTCATCCGAGCTCCGAGCTTCATGCATAATGGGAAGAGTTTGTGGCTCGCGATGTCATCCGAGCGTCGACCCTTCTGAAAAATAGAAGAGGAAGTCGTGGCTCGCGATGTCATCCGGGCTCCGAGCTTCATGCATAATAGGAAGAGAGTTTGTGGCTCGCGATGCCATCCGAGCATTGACCCTTCTGTTAAATAGAAGAGGAAGTTGTGGCTCGCGATGTCATCCGAGCTCCGAGCTTCATGCATAATGGGAAGAGTTTGTGGCTCGCGATGTCATCCGAGCGTCGACCCTTCTGTAAAAAATAGAAGAGGAAGTCGTGGCTCGAGATGTCATCCGAGCTCCGAGCTTCATGCATATTAGGAAGAGAGTTTGTGGCTCGCGATGCCATTCGAGCATCGACGCTTCTATAAAATAGAAGAGGAAGTCGTGACTCGCGATGTCATCCGAGCTCCGAGCTTTATGCATAATAGGGAGGGAGTTTGTGGCTCGCGATGCCATCCGAGCATCGACCCTTCTGTAAAATAGAAGTGGAAGTCAAGGCTCACGATGTCATCCGAGCTCTGAGCTTCATGCATAATAGGAAGAGAGTTTGTGGCTCGCAATGCCATCCGAGTGTCGACCCTTCTGTTAAATCGAAGAGGAAGTTGTGGCTCGCGATGTCATCCGAGCTCCGAGCTTCATGCATAATGGGGAGGGAGTCGTGGCTCGCGATGCCATCCGAACGTCGACCCTTCTATTAAATAGAGGAGAAAGTTGTCGCTCGCGATGTCATCCGAGCATCGACCCCTTTTGACTTGTCAAAAAAGTCTAATGCCTGGGGGGTAGCTGGGTAATTTCGCGCCCACTGCTGACGTCATAAGCGCAAGAATCGAAGCGACGCCAAATCTTAGCGGCCGTTAGATCTTGATGATTTAAGATCCAACAGCTAGATATGTTTGCGGAAATCGAGGAATCGCTTTCTCCACTATAAATCTCCCCTTTCCCCACTTTTCTTTTCTTCATTTCTTTATTTTCACTTTCCAATTTCATAATAACAGGGTCTCACTTGCCGTCGGCGAGATTTTCCGGTGATCGCGTGGTACAAACTCAGGTTAGTATTCTTGCTTAGTAATGTCGCGCTCTCAGTTCGGATCCGAGGCCAGTTTGTCGGGCCGCTCCACGGAGGAATCAAAGTCAGAGACGTCTTAATTCCTTAGCAAATATATGGTTAAGGAGGAAGTCGTAACAGACCCCGGGTCGGACGGAGGTGATGATGTGGCCTTCGTAGTGTCGCCGCTGAGATCCCGAAAGCCAGGGAAGGAGCCCGTGGACGAGGGCGAAGAGGTGGAAGAGGAAGAGGGGGATGTCGAGGATGACGAGGGTGAGGAGGATGAGGAGGATCATGATGCCGAGGGTGATGAGGATGGTGAGGAGGATCAAGATGCCGAGGGTGATGAGGAGGGTGAGGAGGATCAGGATTCTGAGGGTCAGGGCGCCAAGGGTGATGATGAGGATGATGGAGATGAAGTGGAGGTCGCTCAGGAAGGTGCTGGCAAAGGCCCCGCAGGAGGGGCGGTTAAGAACGGAGACGACCTCCTGCCTCTACCACCTTTGTCGACGCCGTCTTCCGAGAGGAAGGCTCGTCCCTATCAGAAGAAGAGGAAGTTAAGCTTTCCGGATAGTCCCCCTCCTCCGGATGAATATGTCCCTAGACCGGAGTTTGAATTTCCTCCGGTCTCCTTTAAAAATCCGGGGTTGATTAGGATGTACCCCGACGATGTCAAAGATATCGACTATCTTCCTCCTGTACTGGGCGAGGAGAGCAGGGTGAAGATCCGGATGGACAACATTCCATGCGTCTTGAGGGCGGACTATCTTCATATCCTGAGGGCTGCCTACTTCATTCCTCGGGAGTTTGAGGTCTTCATTCCTAGCCCTGGAATCCGACCCACCACAACTCTTGCACCGGGCTATTGTATCTTTCCCGAGGATGCCTTTGTCTCGGGACTGAGGCTGCCGCTGCACCCCTTTGTCAAGAGGGTTTTAAATTGGGTGAAGCTAAGCCCGATGCAGTATGGCCCAAACTCCTGGAAGCACTTGATTTGCTTCATTCTGAAGTGCCAAGAGAAGGGCGTGAAGCCGAGGTTGACCTACTTTCGAGCCATCCTAGGGATCAGCTCGCTCGGCGATGCAGAGGGGATATTTTACTTCTCGCCTAGGCCACATAAAAAGGTGATGCATGGCCATCCAGATTCCATCAAAGGGTGGAAGGAAAAATACTTCGTGGTCGGGAGCGAGAAGTCTTGGGGGATTCCGACCTCGTGGAACTTCTTCAAGCCGAACCACAAACCTCCGAAGCGCAGTGACTTGATGGCAAAGGAGTGTAAGATGGTTGAGAAAATTGTTGGGGGGCACAACATAGCATGGCCTCGAGTGACGGAGCTACACCTGGCCCAGGTCGGACTGAGCCCCGCCGACCCTACTATGTTTTCGTTCTGAATTTTTTCATCTCTCTGCCTTCATGTTAACGTTAGCCCCTCTTCTTTTATTTTTGCAGAGATGACTTCCCAGCAGGTTGATGATAGGCGCGCCTTGTTAGCTGTCGCTGAGAAGGCGAGAGCGGAGAGGAGGAAGAAGGCGGAGCAGGAGAAGCTGGCCGCCCAAGGTGGGGGGTCCGGCAAGGGACCAACCCCGGTAGCCGAGGAGCCTTCTCCCGCGAAGAAGCCCAAGAGGCATCAGCCCCATACGCCGAGGGCTCCTCGGGATGCGGGGGGCAGTTCGGGCAGTAAGAAGGCTGAAGAGGCCCCAGGGCAGAGGCTTCCCCTACCTCGTCCCACTGCTGAGCAGATGGTGGGGCAACAGGGGCTGCGGCCCTTCACCCCTGACTGGTCGATTGTTCAGGGGGACTCCCTGCTCGATGCTCCACGAGCAGCACTTTCAAAAGTGCTTGGAGAAGGAGGTCATTATGGAGAGGAGGAACGCGGAGAAGTATCTCTGTGAGTTGAACAAGGTGACCGACGACCTGAAGGAGGCTCAGAACATGGCGGTCGTCCATGAGGCCCAGATGGCCTCCATCTTAGAGCATCACAAGAAGGACGTGGATCGCCTTAAGGAGAAGATCGAAGAGGAGGCGGTGAAGGGATGGAAGGCCTTGGAGAGGATGGAGGCTGCCTCGGCGGACGCCCTGATCATGGCGTAGGACGAGGCATACGACCGGGCCAAGGAGCATTTCCGGAGGATTTATACGGAGCAGAATGTGGACCACCTCCACCACGGTTGGGAGCTGGACCTTCCGCCGACTCCCAGTGGCGAGGAGATGGGGGGCGACCAGGCCGATGAAGAGGTTCCACCCCCCCCCCAAAAGCATAGACTAGGTTTTTCTTTCTTTTTTGAATGTGTATGCCTCTTTGCAGATGCGGACTGGCCACCGCAGTTTTGTATCACCATCTTTGAAAGTAATGGAAGATAATTTTTTGGCCGAGGCTTTGCAACTTGCACATTTTCTAGTTCTCCTTTGTGATTGTTTGTTTAGATGCACGAGATCTTGGTTGCCGACCCTGTTTCCGCTGAGGAATCCTTGGTCCGAGCCGGGAAGGAGGCCATGGAGGCAACTTTGGCTTGCCAGCGAAAACAGGCTTGGGACCGAGCGGCCGCAGTCAATTATTTCTTGAACAAGTCTAGGGAGCTCGGTCTGGAGGTGGCTCATCTGAAGAAAGCCATCGCCGACCGGGACTGGTGGGTAATCGAGATGGACTGGTCCATCTCGGCTGCCTCAAGTGGGCGGTTGGCTTCGGAGTCTTTCCTTCGTGAGGCCATTGTTGAGAAAGAGCTGGAGATCCGTAGGCTGAAGCTGGTGTTGGGCGCGGGTTTGATCGAGGAGGCGAGCAACTCGACCCCGGGGTGGTCTCCGATATTTTTATTAGAGGGTACCCAGCCTGAAGATGCGGAAAGCTCGGTGGCAAGGGTCTCTTCCCTGGTTGGTCCTGCCAATCGTGACAGGAGCCCTGAAGGGAGCGCCGAATTCGAGTTTTAAGCCGGATGTGAGTGAGTTGTATGCTATGCATTGTCTTTGTACCGATGTTCAATGAGTTGTAAGCGATGAGTATAATAAGAACATTCGATTTTCTGAACCCAGATAGTCTTATTGGGCGAGGATGGTCGTTGAACATGGCACACAGGGGGTTGCCGCCAAGGTGACATGGTGCAGCGGGCGCCTACGCAGTGGCGTTGATCCTTTCGATAGTCATTAATGGCAACGTTTCGCCTCCCAATAAGAATTAATGGCGACATTTCACCTTCCGCCGTTTGGGATTCCCAGACGCAATAACTGCGCGTCTCAGGGGCTTTATAACCCCCACTCCCCCTTGCTGGTTGTCAAGAAGTGAGTGTGTCTGATCTCACTCAACTAGGGTGCCTGCCAAAGGTGGGCGCCCCAAAATTAAAATTTCTCCGAGGGCTCCGGATTGGAGGTTCACCAATCACCCTCGAACAATTCGGGATTTTGGTCTTGAGGGCCGTAAGACCCCGGGTTGTTCGTTGGTGAATGGTGGGCCAACCAATTGGTTCGGAGGGTAGGAGAGAGCCGAGGGTCAGTGCCTCCCCTGCCGTCCTCGAACAGTTCGGGGTTTTGGCTCGCGAAAGCTGCAAACCCCGAGTTGTTCGCGGGCGAGAGGAGGGTCAACCAATCGACCTGAGGCTTGGGGCATCTGCCGAAGGCGGACGCTCTAAACCTTAATGAAAATTTTGCTGAAGTAATCGTGGCTGAAGGTCGTCGCCAAGCATAATGGCCGAGGTGCTTTGAAGAAAGCCTCGGCCTTGCTCGGGGTCGACGACGAGCCCTCACGCTTGTTCTTAGGAAGATGGTACGGGCGTGGCTAGCAGTTGCCGCCGTGCACAGGGGTTGGTCAGCTTGAAGAAGCCCCAACCTATGCCAGGGGCAGATACCGAGCCCCCACACCGGGAAGAAAGCCGGTAATGGGCGTGGCTGAAGATCGCCCTCGAGCGTAATGGTCGAGGTGCTTTGAAGAAAGCCTCGGCCCTGCTCAGGGTCGACGTCGAGCCCCCACACTTGTTCTCAGGAAGACAGTACGGGCGTGGCTGGCGGTTGCCACCGTATGCAGGGGTTGGTCAGCTTGAAGAAGCCCTAACCTATGCAAGGGACAGATGCCGAGCCACCATACCGGGGAGAAAGCCGTTAATGGGCATGGCTAAAGGTCGCCGTCGAGCGTAATGGTCGAGGTGCTTTGAAGAAAGCCTCGGCCCTGCTCGGGGTCGATGTCGAGCCCTCACACTTGTTCTCAGGAAGACGGTATGGGCGTGGCTGGCGGTTGCCGCCGTGCGCAGCGGTTGGTCAGCTTGAAGAAGCCCTAACCTATGCCAAGGGCAGATGCCGAGCCCCCACACCAGGGAGAAAGCCGGTAATGGGCGTGGCTGAAGGTCGCCGCTGAGCGTAATGGTCAAGGTGCTTTGAAGAAAGCCTCGGCCCTACTCGGAGTCGACGTCGAGCCCCCACATTTATTCTCAGGAAGACGGTACGGGCGTGGCTGGCGGTTGCCACCGTGAGCATGGGTTGGTACGCTTGAAGAAGCCCCAACCTATGCCAGGGGCAGATGCCGAGCCCCCATACCGGGGAGAAAGCCGGTAATGGGCGTGGCTGAAGGTCGTCGCCGAGCGTTATGGTCGAGGTGCTTTGAAGAAAGCCTCGGCAGTGCTCGGGGTCGACGTCGAGCCCCACACTTGTTCTCAGGAAGACGGTATGGGCGTATCTGATTGCTGGGCCATAAGCTTGTAAGGGAAGCTTTTTTGGCTCGGGGTGCTATTCGAGCGCCAAGCCGTAAGCTTGTAAGGGAAGCTTTTCGGGTTCGCTGTGTTATCTGAGCACCGAGCCGTAAGCTTGTAAGGAAAGCTTTTCTGGCTCGCGGTGCTATCCGAGCGCCGTGCCGTAAGATTGTAAGAGAAGCTTTTCTGGCTCGCGATGCTGTCCGAACGCCGAGCCATAAGCTTGTAAGGGAAGCTTTTCGGGCTCGCGGTGCTATCCGAGCGCCGAGCCGTAAGCTTGTAAGAGAAGCTTTTCTGGCTCGCGATGCTGTCCGAATGCCGAGCCGTAAGCTTGTAAGGGAAGCTTTTCTAGCTCGCTGTGTTATCCGAGCGCCGAGCCGTAAGCTTGTAAGGGAAGCTTTTCGGGCTTGCGGTGCTATATGAGCGCCGAGCCCGAAACATGTTTTTTTAATGGGAATAAATACGAAGCCACAAACTTGTTTTAAGAAAGCTGGCATATTTACAACAAAATTGAACTTTACACAAAACGAGGCATGACGTGCCGATTACATTCTTCATAATTTACATGAAATGGAGGCTAGTCCTCTCCACCTAGGAACTTGATGAGGTGCTCCGCATTCCAGGGCCTCTTGACGGCCTTGCCTTCTGAGTTGGTTAGGCGGTACGTTCCTGGACGTACAACCTCAGATACTTTGTAAGGGCCCTCCCAGTTCGGGGCCAATTTCCTTTTCTGGCCGGGACTGGATACAGCCAACCTCTAGAGGACGAGATCTCCGAATTTGATGTCGGTAGGACGCACCTTCTTGTTGTAGAACTTTACGACCCTTTGTTGGTAGATGCTCCTTCTGATGGCGGACTTCTCCCTGACCTCGTCTATGAGGTCCAGGTTGGCTCGCAGCTGTGCAGAGTTGCTTGCCTCATCGGAGGCCATTATCCGGGGTGAGGGGATCCCGATTTCCAGGGGAATGACGGCCTCCGCACCGTATGTCAGGTTGAATGGCAACTCTCCCGTGGGGATTCTCTTTGTTGTCCGGTGGGTGCAGAGAATGCTTGGCAGCTCATCGGCCCATAACCCCTTAGAAGAGTTATCGAGTTGTTTCTTGAGGCCATCAAGGATTTGGTGGTTCGCGTTCTCGGCTTGGCCGTTGGATTGGGGGTGGCATACTGAGGAGAAGCGCTGCTAGATCCCGAGATCTTCGCAGAATTTGCGAAAATGCTTACCCGTAAATTGAATCCCATTGTCCGTGATGAGCACTTGTGGGATCCCGAACCGACAGATGATGTGTTTCCAGAAGAACTGTTGGGTCTGTTGCTCGGTGATTGTTGCTAATGGCTCTGCCTCGATCCACTTCCTGAAGTAGTCGATCGTCACTATGAAAAACTTCCTTTGGCCCGTTGCCTTCGGAAATGGGCCTACCAGATCCATCCCCCACATTGCAAAGGGGGTCAGACTGGCCATGGAACGGAGATTTGCTTGCGGAGCCCTCTTCACGGGGGAGAACCGTTGATAGGGACCGCACTTCTTCATTAGGGCTAGGGTGTCTTGTAGCATAGTGGGCCAGTAGTAACTGTGATTCAAAGCCTTTCGCGCTAGCGAGCAGCTTCCCATATGGCATCCGCCGATCCCCTCGTGTAGCTCCTTGAGGGCATACTTTGTTTCATCAGGAGTCAGGCAGCGGAGGTAGGGTCTGTCATTCGTTGTTGTGGAGGACCTTTTGAAGAGGGTTGCGTTGATTATTGCGAACCTTTCTGAACGGACCCTGACCCTCCTCGCTTCGGCCTGGTCTTCGGGGAGCTTTCCCTTGATTAGAAATTTCTTAATAAGAGTGGTCCAGTCGTTGGGAGGAGCTCCGTCTTCAACGCATAGAGCCTGAGGGAAGTCTGTGCTCGGCTTCAGCAGGACTTCAATCAGGACGGTTTGGTCGAGGCCTTCAAAGGATGAGAAAGCTAACTTTGACAGGGCATCGGCCTGGGCATTCTGCTCCCTGGGGATCCTTAAGACAGCCGACTCGTCGAAGGATGTTAATTGCCGGTGGACTACGGCCAGGTATCTGATCATCCGATCGTCACGGACCTCGTACTCCCCAGTGATCTGGTTGACCACAAGCGAAGAGTCGCTAAAGGCCCTGATCTGTCTGGCACTGGCCTGATGAGCCAGGGTGAGCCCGATGATCATGGCCTCGTACTCGACCTTGTTGTTAGAGGCCAGGAAGTTGAGGCGGAGGCAATATTGAAGGAGAAAACCATCTGGTTCCCGCAGAATGATGCCCGCACCACTACCCGCTTCGCAAGAGGAACCGTCGACGTAAACTTCCCACGTCTGGTCGGCTTCCTTGCTTGTCGGCTGCTCGGAGATGGTGCATTCTGTGATGAACTCGGCGAGGGCCTGCCCTTTGATAGCCGTCCTCGGCTGATAACCGATGTCATACTGACTGAGCTCGATCGACCACTTGACCAGTCGTCCCGAGTTCTCGGGTTTATAGAGCACGACCTTCAGGGGTTGATCCGTGAGCACCTGGACTGAATGTGCTTGAAAATATGGACGGAGCTTCCGTGCGATCATGACCAAGGCATATGCTACTTTCTCCATCCTGGAATATCTAGTCTCGGCGTCGAGATGGACCTTGCTCACATAGTACAGAGGCTTTTGGACTCCTTCCTCTTTTCAAACGAGGACGGCGCTGAGCACGTTCTCCGAAGCCAAAAGGTATAGCCAGAGTGGCTCACTTGGTTCGGGCTTGCTGAGGAGAGGAGGGTTGGCGAGGTACTCTTTTAATTGGGCGAAGGCCTCTTGCTGCTGAGTAACCCACTCGAACCCTCTGGTTCTGCGCAGTGCCTTAAAGAACGGAAGGGACTTCTCTTCGGATTTGGAGAGGAAATGGCCGATGGCCGCCATTCTTCTCGTCAGCCTCTGGAATTCTTTGATGTTCCTGAGAGGGGCCATGTCTATTATGGCTTGGATTTTTTCGGGGTTCGCCTCGATGCCGCGTTGGCTGATGATGAACCCGAGGAACTTTCCCGAGGAGATGCCGAATGCACATTTCGCCGGATTGAGCCTCATGTTGTGGGTCCGAAGGACCCCAAAGGCCTCTTCCAAGTCGGCAACGTGATCCCTTCCCTGCTTGCTTTTGATGAGCATGTCATCGACATACACTTCCATATTACGCCCAATTTGATTCTTGAAGACTCAGTTAACGAGTCTCTGATAAGTAGCACCGGCGTTCTTCAGCCCGAAAGGCCTGACCCGGTAACAATAAAGCCCTTGGTCCGTAACAAAGGATGTCTTGGCTATATCTGGAGGAAACATCCGGATCTGGTTATAGCCTGAGAAGGCATCCATGAAGGATAGGAGCTCGTGACCTGATGTGGCGTCGATAAAAGCATCGATGCTGGGGAGAGGGAACGGATCCTTGGGGCACGCCTTGTTAAGATCGGTGAAATCTATGCAGATCCTCCAGCTCCTGCTCGCCTTCTTGACCATGACGATGTTCGCCAGCCACTCAGGGTAGCTGACCTCTTGTATGAGGCGCGCAGACAGGAGCTTGTCTACTTCCGCATTTACCGCCTGTTGTCGCTCCGGAGCGAACTTGCGTCACTTTTGGACAACCGGCTTCGATCCGAGGATCACGCTGAGTTTGTGCATGATGAGATCCTCGAAGATACCGGGCATGTCAGAAGGCTTCCATGCGAAGAGGTCGACATTGCGGCTAATGCAGCTGATCAGGGCGGCTTTGAGGTCGGGAGCGAGGGAGCAGCTCACTCGGAAACACCTTGGGCACGTCACCTGTCCCGAACAAGACATCTTCCAGCTTGTCTGCCGGTTCTAGTTCCGGCTGGGTTCTCTCGGGCTGTAGCTCGACGGCGTCGAGGGGAAATACCTCGCCCCCGATCACCGTCATGTAGCACGATCGTACAGCTTCTTGGTTTCCTCGGACAATTCCAACACCAGTGTTGGTAGGGAACTTCATCTTTTGGTGGTAGGCCGAGGGAACCGCCTGGAGGGAGCAGAGCCCGGGACCGGCCAAGTATGGCGTTGTAAGCTGCCTTGACGTTCATAACCATGAAGTCCATTGATTCGGTCCTTCGGTGTGGTGTCGTACCAGCTGTGATGTCCAAAGTGACGATCCCCTCTATTGGCACTGGGACGCTGGAGAATCTGTGCAATGTGTATCCGCCCGGCTTTAGCTTGTCCCAGGAGAGCTTTAAGTTCTCAAAGGCCTCCAGGAAGAGGATGTTTACTGAGCTCCCATTGTCAACGAGGATGCGCCGGACCTCGAAGTTTGCCATGCTGAGGCTGACAATGAGTGCATCACAGTGCGGGAGCGGAACTCCTTCCAGGTCATCCCCCGAGATGGAGACAGAGAGTTGCTGGACCTGGGGGGAGAGGGGGCCCTGGACGGTGTTGACATCCCAGACGAACGCCTTGCGGGAAGCGTTGGGTTCCCTTCCCATTGGCCCTTCGTAGACGCAATGTAAGATGGCCTGACCCTCGGGGTTCTTCAAGCTCCTGGTCCATCTCGGGGCACTGTTTGGGCGCTCGAGGAGGAGGGGATGCCCTCCTGTTTCTCGTATCCCTTTGGTCCCCAGCGTCTTCCTGTTTGAACTCTCGGAGGTACCCTCGTTGGATGAGGGTTTCGATCTCGTCCTTCAGGGCACGACAATGATCCGTGTCGTGCCCATTGTCCCGGTGGAAGCAGCAGTAGAACTGCTGATCCCTCTTCTTACTGTTGTTGTTGTTTGGCCAGGGGGGGGGGGGAAGGGAATTGCATGAGGTCCCTGTCTTCGATTGCTAAGAGAATGGTTGACACGTTCTGCGTCAGCGGAGTGTATCTCTCGAAGCGAGGGACCGGAGGAACCCTTTTGGTGACGCCCCCGTCCCTTGGAACTTTCTTTGCTGGCTCAAACTCGTCGGCCTTGCGCTTTCCCTTCTCGGGGATTTCGTTCGAGTCCTCTGGATACAGGGCCTCCTCAGCTCGGATGTACTTTTCGACCCGATTGAGGAGGTCGGGGAAATGTATCGGGGGCCTCTTCGCCAGGGAGGCCTTCAACTGTCGGGTCAAGGGAGGAGACCGACCGGGCCTCGGCGGTGAACCTTCGGACGAACACCCGGAGCGACTTCCCTTCCTTCTGCCGGAGGCCGAGTAGGGATGCACTTGTCCTTTCGGCCTTTCGGCTGGTCACAAAGTGGGCGAGGAAGCTGCCCTCCAATTGGTCGAAAGAATAGATGGAGCTGGGGCGAGCTTGGAAAACCATTCCCGAGCCGGACCCCAGAGGGTGGCAGGGAAGGCACAGCACAAGAGGGGATCCAATGCATTGTGAATCATCATGAGGGTTTTGAAGCCCTCCATGTGATCAGCAGGATTGCCCTCCCCGTCATAAGTCTCGAATTGAGGTGGACGGAAGTTCCGGGGTATTTCTGCCCGCAGGATGGTGGTGAAAAAAGGAGGTCAGATGGGCCTGTATCCCTGGGCCGGCCTCGGGCCGCCGTCCCCGAAGTGGACGATGCGGTCTTCCATTTTTTGGAGGTGCTTCAAGATGTCGTCGTCATACTCCGGCTGGACTATCGGGATGCGAGACACGCTGGTCTCGGCATCCAAACAGGAGCGAGAGCGGCGGATGCTGTCATCGATGGGGGTTCCCCGGATGGCCTCCATGATTTCTTTTCGGAAGTTTTAGAACTCTTGGTGGGTGACCGGGGCTCGCTCAGCCCGATTTTGTTGAGCCGGTGGGTGCCGGTCGATGCAGCTGAGTGCTGGCCCTCGCCCTTGGGACAGAGGTTTGGGATGGTTCAGGGCCGAGTTGGAAGCGGCCCCTCCCGTAGACCAGCTGGCCTGCCGGTTATGGATTACCCCTCGTAGGTCGGGCTGGACTGGTCGGGAGGCCCCCTGGTTGGTGTCCGTGACTGACCCTTGGGTTGTTGGATCCATGAGCGTCGGCGGCGGCACCCTGAGGGGGCGCGTCCTGCCGACGCACAGAGGTAACGGCTTTCTTGGCCTTGGGCACCATACGAGGTCGGGCAGACGAGGTACCGTTGATGGCTGGACTCGGGTCAGCGTACGCACTAGCGATTTCCCACAGATGGCACCAACCTGATGCGGTTTGTTTTTGGGAGGCGTGTGGATGCACCAGGTGTGAGTTCTTACTCGATTTGTATTGGTGGAGGAACCTCCGGTGCGGACGACCCTCAGCCGGGAGAATGGTACGGAAGTAGGCGGGAGTGAGGTGGAGGCTGGATGCTCGGCTCGGATCGGGAGGCACGGATCCGAGGTCTCGTATACCTGCAGACGGTCTAGGAACACCGGGGTTGGTCCCGGTGGCAGACCCTCCGACGATCTAGTTAGATACTGAGAGAGAGTAACAGTAACTAGGGTTTTAGAGGAAAAAGTTTGATTACTTGGATAAAGGGTAGGCGGTCTGGTATTTATAGGAGAAGCCAACCAGGTCTGGACCCGTTTGGGGCCGGGTCTGGACCCAGTTTCCCGTGGGCCTGAAGCGGTAGAAGCCCGAGTAGTATAGGGCTGACGTGGTAGAGGCCTGGACGGTTTCCAGGCTGATGTGGCAGAGGCCTGGGCTATTTTCTGATGCTGACGTGGCGGATCTGGATGATCCGGTGATGCAAGTTTCTTGAGGGGATCCTGTGGCCCAGAAGGGGCCACGTCATCCAACCCACATCAGCCACCAAGATCAGAGGAGTTGGTTTTTTGCAACCAAAACTTAGTTATTGCTGTTGAAACTTAATCTCTTTGTTGTTGAAGCTCGCCATTGCCAACAGCGAGTCTAATATATTTTTCTTCGCCACGGAGAATGGTGTCTTGTTTAAAAATTTTGAACTAAACTCGTTGTTGGAAACGACGAGTTTCTAAAAAAATTTGAACTACACCCGCCGTTCCCAACGACGAGCAAAAAATAACTAAACTCGCCATTGGGAACGGCAAGTTTGGTAGTTGAGTCCACGAGCACAATTAGTTTGATAATTATCTCTGTTTGTAAATAGTTTAAAAAAGCATAAAATAAAAAATAATTCAAGTACACAAATTTCTTGGGATTATAAAAATGATATAAAAGGAAAATATATGATTCATATGAAGATACTCGAAAGCAAGTTAAATTAAAGTTCGATATAATAAAATCAAATTCTTTAAAAGGTAGAAATCAGCTATAGCAATCAAAATTTTAGAAAAAATAACTTTCAGAAGAAAGAAGAAAACGTTATAATTAAAGTGACTAGTAATATACACGTGCAATACACGTATTAATTTTTTAAAAAGTAAAGTAAAAATAATTATTTACACGTGCTATGCATGTCTTCATCAATATGATTATATATTTATAAAAGTAAATGTGAATTGCATGAGGTCCCTGTCTTCGATTGCATGATCCCTCTTCTTACTGTTGTTGTTGTTTGGCCGGGGGGGGGGGGGGAGGGGGGGGGAGGGAATTGCATGATGTCCCTGTCTTCGATTGCTAAGAGAATGGTTGACACGTTCTGCGTCAGCGGAGTGTATCTCTCGAAGCGAGGGACCGGAGGAACCCTTTTGGTGATGCTCCCGTCCCTTGGAACTTTCTTTGCTGGCTCGACCTCATCGGCTTTGCGCTTTCCCTTCCCAGGGATTTCTTTCGAGTCCTCTGGATTCAGGGCCTCCTCAGCTCGGATGTACTTTTCGACCCGATTGAGGAGGTCGGGAAAATCTATCGGGGGCCACTTCGCTAGGGAGGCCTTCAGCTGTCGGGTCGAGGGAGGAGACCGACCGGGCCTCGGCGGTGAACCTTCGGACGAACACCCGGAGAGACTTCCCTTCCTTCTGCTGGAGGCCGAGTAGGGATGCACTTGTCCTTTCGGCCTTTCGGCTGGTCACAAAGTGGGCGAGGAAGCTACCCTCCAATTGGTCGAAAGAATAGATGGAGCTGGGGGCGAGCTTGGAAAATCATTCCCTAGCCGGACCCCAGAGGGTGGCTGGGAAGGCACGACACAGGAGGGGATCCAATGCATTGTGAATCATCATGAGGATTTTGAAGCCCTCCATGTGATTAGCAGGATTGCCCTCCTCGTCATAAGTCTCGAACTGAGGTGGACGGAAGTTCCGGGGTATTTCCGCCCGCAGGATGGCGGTGGAAAAAGGAGGTCAGATGGGCCTGTATCCCTGGGCCGGCCTCGGGCCGCCGTCCCCGAAGTGGACGATGCGGTCTTCCATTTTTTGGAGACGCTTCAAGATGTCGTCGTCATACTCCGGCTGGACTATCGGGATGCGAGACACGCTGGCCTCGGCATCCAAACGGGAGCGAGAGCGGCGGATGCTGTCATCGATGGGGGTTCCCCAGGATGGCCTCCATGATTTCTTTTCGGAAGTCTTGGAACTCCTGGTGGGTGACCGGGGCTCGCTCAGCCCGATTTTGTTGAGCTAGTGGGTGCCGGTCGATGCAGCTGAGTGCTGGCCCTCACCCTTGGGACAGAGGTTTGGGATGGTTCAGGGCTGAGTTGGAAGCGGCCCCTCCCCTAGACCGGCTGGCCTGCCGGTTCTGGATTACCCTTCGTAGGTCGGGCAGGACTGGTCGGAAGGCCCCCGGTTGGTGTCCGTGACTGACCCTTGGGTTGTTGGATCCATGAGCGTCGGTGGCGGCACCCTGAGGGGGCGCATCCTGTCGACACACAGAGGTAACGACTTTCTTGGCCTTGGGCACCATACGAGGTCGGGCAGACGAGGTACCGTTGATGGCTGGACTCGGGTCAGCGTACGCACTAGCGATTTCCCACAGATGGCACCAATCTGATGCGGTTTGTTTTTGGGAGGCGTGTGGATGCACCAGGTGTGAGTTCTTACTCGATTTGTATTGGTGGAGGAACTTCCGGTGCGGACGACCCTCAGCCGGGATAACCGTACGGAAGTAGGCGGGAGTGAGGTGGAGGCTGGATGCTCGGCTCGGATCAGGAGGCACGGATCCGAGGTCTCGTATATCTGCAGACGGTCTAGGAACATCGGGGTTGGTCCCGGTGGCAGACCCTCCAACGATCTAGTTAGATACTGAGAGAGAGTAACAGTAACTAGGGTTTTAGAGGAAAAAGTTTGATTACTTGGATAAAGGGTAGGCAGTCTGGTATTTATAGGAGAAGCTAACCAGGTCTGGACCCGTTTGGGGCTGGGTCTGGACTCGGTTGCCCGTGGGCCTGAAGCGGTAGAAGCCCGAGAAGTATAGGGCTGACGTGGCAGAGGCCTGGACGGTTTCCAGGCTGACGTGGCAGAGGCCTGGGCGGTTTTCTGATGCTGACGTGGCGGATCCGGATGATCCGGTGATGCAAGTTTCCTGAGGGGATCCTGTGGCCCAGAAGGGGCCACGTCATCCAACCCACATCAGCCACCAAGATCAGAGGAGTTGGTTTTTTGCAACCAAAACTTAGTTATTGCTGTTGAAACTTAATCTCTTTGTTGTTGAAGCTCGCCATTGCCAACAGCGAGTCTAATATATTTTTTTTCGCCACGGAGAATGGTATGTCTTGTTTAAAAATTTTGAACTAAACTCGTTGTTGGAAACGACGAGTTTCTAAAAAAATTAGAACTACACCTGCCGTTCCCAACGACGAGCAAAAAATAACTAAACTCGCCATTGAGAACGGCAAGTTTGTTAGTTGAGTCCACGAGCACAATTAGTTTGATAATTATCTGTTTTTGTAAATAGTTTAAAAAAGCATAAAATAAAAAATAATTCAAGTACACAAATTTCTTGGGATTATAAAAATGATATAAAAGGAAAATATATGATTCATTTGAAGATACTCGAAAGCAAGTTAAATTAAAGTTCGATATAATAAAATCAAATTCTTTAAAAGGTAGAAATCAGCTATAGCAATCAAAATTTTAGAAAAAATAACTTTTAGAAGAAAGACGAAAACATTATAATTAAAGTGACTAGTAATATACACGTGCAATGCACATATTAATTTTTTAAAAAATAAAGTAAAAATAATTATTTACACGTGCTATGCATGTCTTCATAAATATGATTATATATTTATAAAAGTAAATGTGAAGACTATAATGGGAGAGTTGGAGTTGCACGTGCATTGCACGTAAGTAGGTAGATTTACAACTCCAACTCTTCCATTATAATAGTTATTATATATTATATTACTAGATTTGCCCGTGGGCACGTGCCTACTGCACGTCTTCGGAACGATACATGTAAACAGTAAAACAATAATTATGTAGCTCAAGTTTGAATAGTATGACAATAATTAGTTATAAATAAAAGTCTATGTTTCCATTAGTATATGTTGAAAAATGATTATAAATGGGGGTATAAAATCTAACTTCTTAAAACTTTAAGTGTGAAAAATAATGAAATTTAATTGTTGAGAGATATTTGCTATTTTCAATATAACATGTGCAATAAAAAAACATAAAAAATCTGAAAATTTACAAAACCGAAATCTTAAAATCTAAATTTCTAAGTAAATAAAGAAAGAATGGGAGAGAGAGAGATAGAGAGAGAGAGAGAGAAAGAGAGAAATATGAAAAAGTAAAGAGAGAAGAGAGAGATAGTAATAAAGTAATGAGTTTTTTAGGGGGGGAAATTTGGTTTTGGGTTTGAAATTTTGAAGGGAAAATGTGTTTTGTGAGGTTTGATATGGGCCTTTGATTTTGGGGGGGATTGATTGTGGGGAAAAAGGGGTATGCGCAACTTGCTCATTTAGTAAATAAGCAATTGATGATGTGGCATACATGTGATTGGAAAATCATTAAAAAGATTAGTTGTCCAATGTATCACATGCATGCCACATAATCAATTGCTCATTTACTAAATGAGCAAATTGCTCATATCCCTTTTACCCTTGATTGTGCGCCACTTGATAGCTTTCTTTGTAATTTATTATATAGATAGATAGATGGATAGATAGATAGATAATAATTTACATGGGTGATGCACATTTAATATATTAAAAAAAATTAAAGTAAAAAATCTGACGTAGTGGGGACTCGAACCTGAGACCTCCTTCATATTAGTTATGTAGGTGCAATGCACACGTTGGTAAATTTACAAATGACACTAAGGCCTTCTCCGATTATAATATTAGAGATTATATATTATATTATAGATAGATAGATAAATAGTAATTTACACGTATGATGCACATTTAATATATGAAAAAAATTAAAGTAAAAAAATATGCCGTTGTGAGGACTCGAATCTGAGACCTCCTTCATATTAGTTATACACGTACAATGCACGTGTTGGTAGATTTACAAAATTACAAATGACACTAATGCCTTCTCCATTATAATATTAGTGATTAGAGATAGATATTAAACATATACCTTAAGATTGATGTGTACTTTTTCGGTGGAGGATCAAAGAGCAAGGACGAAGATGTTGCCTCAAAATTCATGCAGAATAGAGGAAGAAACCTCCTACCCTTTGGGAATGGAATAGAAAGAGAGAGAAAATCACAAATGATTCTTCGAATTCTTAAAAATATCTAACACTATAATAACACTATAATGTGACAGTTAGGATTGTGTCATTTATGGATAAATTAACTTAATTGATCTAATTTCAATCACATCTCAAAATTATCTACCTAACACTATAATGCAACAATAGGGTTGTGTCATTTATAGATAAATCAACTTAATTGATCTAATCGTAAATGACACATTTTTAAGTGAGAGTGATATTAACCATCATTTCTAATTAATTAGTCAGTTACCATAATGTCCTCAAACTTTAAATTATTTACGACATAATTATTTATCTCGGTCGGTCCTCTCCTCGTCATGGTGATGGGCGTGCTACCCTCACCTACGTCGACTCTAGTGGCACCTGTATGTGCCGCCCCTCCACTTTCTCCCGTAGGGTGCTCAGTCAAAGGTCCCATGCTGGGAGACTTTACTAACTCCTCCTGCCTAATCATGACCACCTTCCTCTTTGTTCTCGTCATATGTCATGTTTACAGAAAATAAAGATAAGTCGTAACTATATCAACAAATCAATGTATGAAAGATAATGACATTAAAAAATCAATACTTTATCAGAACAAAAACTAATTAGTCTATTCTCACGAAGACTCTATTTCCTTAATTTCTAGTCACCAGATCCACTTTAGAGAAGAACTTTGCATTATGCCACTGCCACTATTCGTGAAACTGGAATTGGCACAAAATTACCGAAATCCTGCTGGTCTAATCGATTTACCGAATACATGGGTTTCAACCGAATGCTTGTTGTCTATATTTGTTGGTCAACTAGTCGTCCTATGTGGACATGCTTTATTATGTGTTACACCATGAGCTAACTTATTTGAAGAAACTCTTTATGTTGTTCTGGCAAAGTAATAATAATTAGAGTATATATAAATAAATAAATAAATAGTAGTTATTAGAGGATGTTAAACATTTATGGTGAGGTAATTATGCTTCACTACTTAAATACTAAGCATATGTGAGCAGTGTATAGTTTGGTTTGATGCATTTTTTATATGCCCAAAGACTAATCCCTTGACTAGGCATTATCTTAATACATTAGAACTATATATATCACTACAACACACAACGGATACACAAGCGTTTTTTCTGATATTCACCGGCGGTTTAAAGCGCCGGTGAATAATTCACCGGCATTTTTAAAATCGCCGGTGCTAATGCCGCCGAAGAAGGCGTCGCAGAAAAGGAGGGGTCTACACCGGCGTTTTTTACAAACACCGGTAAATCCGTAAGTTATACTGGTGGTCGCAAAAGCGCCGGTGTAAGGCGTATTCAAGACTGTCCTCTTTTCCCCTGATATTCATTCTACACCGGCGTTTCTAAAAACACCGGTGTAGGTATATAAATTTTTAAAAAAATTAATTTTTAAAAAAAAAAAACATGCAGCAATCTTACAATCAAAACCAGAATATGGAGTTCAAATTATTGAATTATAAAGAGTGAAAAAGAATACTTTCACTGCCAAATTCAGGCAAAAATACTACTAACTAAAATGAAACTTATACTTTTATAATACTCATGAGATAACTCTCAACTGAAATCACAACATAAGTTCAAACAGGAATATTTCATCACTAGTCACTCTTCTGTAAATCATAGTATGTAACTTCAGTTACATAATCCATCGCATCATCACTTAAAACCATACAGCAAAGAACAATCTCATTTTCAAACCCAAGCAACAAGCATGAACATTACGTTAGAAACTGATACTCATGTAGACATCATGATATAATTGTATATAAAGTTTAGATAAAAAATTTCCATCACTAGTCGCTCCTCAAAAAATCATAGTGTGCAACTTCAGATACATGATCCATCTCATCTCCAAATTCAGACCAAAATGCAACTAACTCATCTCCAAATGCATAATAATTCCAGTTTACTCTGAACCAAACTAAAACTCAAATGCATAATAACCCATCTCCAAAAGCAACTAACCCATGTCCAAATGCATAAGAAAGCAAACTCAAACTAAAGAATGAAAAAATGAACTTGCAACTCCAAAAGCAACTAACCCATCTCCAAATGAAAAAACTCTCTAGCAAAATCCGAGCTAGAAACGCCTGGCTCCGAAGTCCACTAACTCCGCAGATCCAAATCCTTGTAAAAATATACAATTACAAGAACAATAAAGCTGCACACAACTTACCCTTCCATTCCAGTACGGATTTAGCTCATCTGTTAAGTTATATAATTGTCATTTTAAGTTAACACCCAAAAGCAGTCTTTCTTGCACAAATATCTTCCACGCTTGCCATTCTGACAATGATGGTTCCTTCTCATTTAATGCTTAATCCTTACCTAATTCGCTCAAACCCCTACGTTTTCCGATCCGAAACATTGGTTCTAAAATGTGGTATGGTCGTGTTTTAAAAGGTAAAATAAGTGATCCGGAATTGAAAAGGCCTAGATAGGAATGTAATCCAAGTGAAAGTAACAAACTGTAATTGATTATAAGAAAAATACTAAGGAATGACATGAATTTTTGAAACACTTTCTTCAAATCATGAAAATGCCAAATAGAAGAAAGGATATCTAAGAGTTGTTTGGGAAATATGTGTCACATTCACAAAAACAATTTGCGTTATGGCTACACGTATTTTGTTCCCACTGAGCGACTGGCCGACCTGAAGAAAGCTACCACCATCGTATCATGTTCCAACAATACTGGTGTTTTACATACCCATTTTCGTTCCGCGTACTAGGCAACCTAGGCTCAATCTCTTTCTAACAAATGAACTTTTAGCATATTGTCACTCATCAAGGATGCATCAATCTCATTATTTCTTGATTGAAGAAACATCCAAAGGTATTAGGTATACTACAATCACTAATCATCCAACCTATCCCACACATCAATCCATTCCAAAGTCATCCTTAACCCCACATTTAAACTGTAACCAACTAACCATGGCAATCGTTTTCAAATCAAGATCTCCAATTACTAAAATAAACCCTTCATATCAAAATCCAGCAATCAGCAATTAACTACCCCACAATCATCATCAACACTTGATACAAACGAGTACAGTACTCAATCATGATCTTAACTAACAAAACTTGTGCTGCATTTGGAAACATCGAATAATAACGACAAACCCTAACCCCCAAATACCTCAACTGAAAACCCTACACAATTTCAACATCAAAATTTCATATTAATCAAAATCAACGGGGATCTGGATGGAATTACCTCGAGCTTCTGAATCGCCACCGCCTCAAAATAAAATCAAGAAGTAGAGAGAGAGAGAGAGAGAGAGAGAGAGAGAGAGAGAGAGAGAGAGAGAGAGAGAAAGAGAGTACTTGCGATGAGGCCCAGTGGCATCGGCGGAGGAGTTGTCGAGGAAGGAAAGGAGACCCAGTGGCGACGGCACGCGAAGAAATTAGGGTTGGGGAAAAAAAACCAAAACGAAATGAAAGGGTTTCGCGGTAGGAGTAGGGATTTATCCCAGTAAATTCACTGGCATTTTTATTAATAAACGCCGGTGAATGGGAGAGGATTTGTGGGGTATATTATCGCTTTCTATTCACCAGTGTGTTTTTATAAAAACACTGGTGAATATTATAATTCACCGACATTTTGTAGAGACCGCCGGTGTATAACTATACAATTTTGCAACCCAATCCTGGTCTTATCCTACCCCGACGCGATTGGTAAAATACCGGAGAATATACGCCGGTGTAGATAGTTAATCTTGTAGTATATACTTATCTTTTAGCAAGGCTATATGAGGTATATAGTGTTGAGCATACTTCATTTATGGCTTCTATGGAGTTTACTATCCTCTTCCCTATTGAACCAACTACTTTATACTATCCTCTTTCCTATGGTTTCGCGTATTGATAATGATGGTAAATGAAAATAGATGTGATAGACTAACTAAGAATATCTCTAATTAAGTATCATTTACTTTTTAGTTATTGATAATGATGATAATGAGATAGTTTATGAAGATCTGAACAAGTTCAGGTTTGACGGGATAAAGATCTCTCTTCTGAGTACTGTTCTTCTCCACCTCCTTTCCGACTCTAATGGGTACTTTATCATTTTTCTCATTGACATATCATCGAACATCTCATATGCATCTCGTCTACAAATTTCTAGTCACCAAATCTGTTTCCCCTCAATTTATAGTCACTAAATTTCTAGTCATTTCCCACTCAAATTCTGCAAATTACATCAAGTTTATTTTCTTCATCTAAACTCCAAACTACAATCTCAAGATTATTTTCTTCATCCAAACTCCAAACTCAGGTTTATTCTTAACCAATCTCACAAGTGTAATATTACTAAACCCTAGCAATATTATAAACAAGATTGATAAGTTACCAAATTTTGCCGATCAGGGAAAAGAGCGCATGCTCAGGGAGAGAGCACCATTGGAAAAGAACAGTGGCGAAGGGAGAGAAGGCGCCGACGACCAGGGACGGGCTACGAGTGAGGGGCAGCGGCGGCGATGGATGAGAGGAGGTGAAGGTGGGGCGGCGACAGGTTAGCAAAACTGAAGGAGGAGCGCCGGCGAGTGGTGAGGGAGAAACAGTCGTCGGAGTGGAGATGAAAAAAGAGGGAAATGAAATAAATTTGGAGGAAATGAATTGCAAGTGTAATGAACTTGGGGGGAAATGAAAAAGGGGCAGGGGTTTAGAAAATTATGCCTTAACCCTCTTGCGGCGTTTCTGTGACAAAACGCCAGGGTATGTGGCATCTATACAAGCATTTTTATGACAAACACCGGTATAGGTGTATTTAAAAGTCAAATTCTCTTCTATCGAATCTACTAATTAATAAGTCTAATTTTATAATCGAACAAATCACAATATTCTTGAAAAATCTATAGAATTTTATAATCTTTAATTATTTTTCTCAAAACCACAAATTCCCAAATTCGAAATTTAACTAATTCTCAATTTCATTTTTATATAGAATTTAACAGAGAAAATAAGATTATCACCATCGTGACGAGACATGAATGGTATTAACCACGTCAAACGTCAGCGTGGAGGCATAATGGTTGGTCTTCGGGCATGGGTTTGTCAGAAAGAGAGAGACCTAGGACTAGGATGGTCATTTGTATGTTCTTCACTCTTTTCGCTCTCTTTTAGGTATAAAATAAAAATTTAATGGCTTGCAAGTGATCCGTGGCTGTATCTTGCAAGCCGTAAGCCAAAACTCTCTTGTACAAGTTGAATTAGGTTGTGTGTGGTGAATCCTAGCATAGCACAAAGTTTCATAATTTTTTGATGTCGGTTTTAGCATAGCATAGCATATGATAAATGCATTTATGATACATTTTATATTAGTAATGAAATATAATATAAAATATTTAATCAAAAGGGAAGAATAGATACTCAATAAATAATGTCTTATAGAGTAATACAGTACTGATAATAATATTCTCTAATGTTAATTAATTCATATTAACCAAAATAGTTTTTCATTCTTCTTAATAATATTCGATAACCAAATTTCGTGAAATCAATATATAAAATATTATTAAAAAAATATTAAAATATTAAAATATTTATAAAAAGTAAATAAAAATCATTTTACAAACCCTATCCCGGCGTGTCCACTCTAAATGCCGAGATAAACATTAATTTTTTTTTTTAAATTAAAATAGCTAGCCGGCAATTTAGAAGAGCTATACCTGGCGTGTTCAGGGGAATGATGTTATTAGGGTAACCTACCACAATGTTTACTTCAAAAAATGTCGAGATTGATATTGAATTTATTTATAAAAAAACTTAAAATAGCTATCTCGCGATATGGAAGGCCTACGTCGGTATTTATGCGTAAACCGCTGTTATAGCTGTCACCAATACCGGCGTTTTCTGCAAACGCAACTATAGATAGTTGATTTTTAAAAAAAGATAATGCCCCCTCGACTATCTCGGTGTTTCTACCAAACACTGGCATAGAAACGCCACGATAGCCATCGCGGTTTGTAGTGCATATTGATGATTTTTTAGAACATTTAATTATAGGAAAATATTTCGATGATGTGTCTGCATTGTATATGGTCCAGCAAGATCAAACAAAGAGGTTTTAGCTCTTAAGTCCTTAAAGCAATATTGCTACATATTTTGGTGTGGAAGTAAACAGACAGTGAGTTTATATTTGAAGGAAAATACTAAAGATCTAATCTTTGATCATCGTTGTAAAAAGTAGTTAGAGCTCATGAGATGCGATTTGGATACACCGTGATCTGAATCTAATGGTTCTGCAAAATGCCTAAAATAACGGGGGTGGTCGTGGCAACAGACCCTCCGATGGTCAAATCAGAACCAAAGAGAGAAAGAGAGTTTGAGAGAGAAATTGCGAATTACCTTCTAAGTGAGGGTGGGGGTGGGTATTTATAGGCCTGAGAAACAGTCTAAGAGATTGATATGAATCCATTAGGTTGATATGAATCCCTTATCTCCTATTGAACGTCTCCTTCAAGAGATAAACTCTCTTGTTTGGGGATAAGATATTTAATTTACTGCCCTTTATGGTCTGGGCATCTCTCCTCGTGGGTCTAATCGATTTTAATGGACTTGACAGTGGCTAATGTCTTGAGATGAGCTTGAAGAAGGTCCGGACCTGTTAAAGAGGTCCGTTATGACTAATCTGTCTATAGAACCTTTAGGATCTGTGCTAGAATCATACGACCCTAATTTATTATGATTTTTACCATTATCACAAGCCCCCCACTCTTGAAAGACAATTTTCTTGGCTTTCGGGGTATAGTTTGCCCTGTTTCAGAGTTTTGGAGTACAATCATAGCTTTTATGGACGATTGGAGGTAGCAAAAACTGAGTAGAAGATTCTAGAGGCAGCGAATATTTTTTTGGATTTTTTTGAATATTTTCGGATTTTCAATAATTTTTCCCCAATTAATAATGGACTTTTCAAAAAATTTAACTAATTATTCCAATTTTTAAAATTTTCAAAAATTTTAATTAATTTTATGAATTTAAATAATTATTTTTGGAATTTTTAAATTAAATTCCTAATTTTAATTTATTTTGAGGGATTTTTATTAATTTATCAGACTCGACACACTTCTTGGAGCAATTGTGAGCGTCGATCACCACTTAGCTCGCCCGCTGAGTGGATTGAATGCTGGTGATGAGCGATGTGGCACATACTGGTGCATCGATTGCGATGGAGCTCATGGACATGGGCGATCAAGCGGTTGGACCTTGAAGTGGAGGAGAAAGGCGACATGGCTTCATTTAGGTCGCGGATCAGGCGCGCGAGCGCATTTCTGGGCAATCCCACAGTCTGTAATCGTTGCAAGAACCCCCTAGCTCGCCCCACATTTTGGGTAGCTACTATTCATCTTCTCCGTTCAATTTTATTGTTTTAGGCAACTAGGGCCTTGAGCGGGCCCGTCTAGCTCATCTTCGACGTGGCTCTGGGCATATTACTCGTCCTCTTCTTTGTCAAGCTCTTGCTCTGAGAGAGCTCTGCTTTTTGGCTAGCTAGGAGTTTGAGTGACCTCCTCGTCGACCTCGGAGTTGGGTGAGCTTTGGATGAGCTCGTTTTGGTCAAGCTTCTCTTCTTGGCGAGCTGCATTTATTCGTCGAGCTAGATTGGGTCGAGCTCTTATCTGGTCGAGCAATTTTTTGGTCGAGCTTCTCATCTCTGTCGCGCTATGACTTCAGGCGAGCTACGGTATTCTTCGTCGAACTACAACTTCTCGTGAGCTTTGGTCTTCTTCGTTGAAATACAACTTCTCATCGAGCTACATCTTCTCATCGAGCTATGACTTCTCATCAAGCTACAGCTTTTTGCCGAGCTACAACTTCTTGTCGACCTCGAAGTTGGGTGAATTCGACTTTCAGCGAGCTAGGGGTTTGGTCGAGATACTTGGGGCATCATCAAGCTAGGGGAGTCATCGACGAGCTCCTTCATTGTGCTTGACAGAGCTTTGAGCCGACGATGGGTTGGAGTGGAGTTTTGAAGAAGATGGTTTTTTGGATTTTTGGGTTCAGGTTTTGAAGTCGAATCAGGTTTGAACCTGAACTCTAATCCTCTCAAATTGAGCCTTAGTCTTTTTTGGGCGGGTTGGTTTCGGGTAATAGGTTTGTGGCTCGATTGCCCGCTTTAGCATCCAAAAAGATTTAAGACCTAATCAAATTTTTGCTCCTTTTGTTTGTATCCGAAGTTTCCGAGGTCGAGACTAGAGTCTGTTGCTGTTGGCGAAGTTGATTTCGAAGTTGGGTTTTTCCAAGCTAGGGTACCCCTTGGAGCTTCCTCCTAATAGTCGTGGTGAGTGGTGCTAGGGTTTCAAACTTGACCACCTCTTTTGAAGCCTCGAGTTGTTGTTTGATGTTTGCTAAGCTTTGGGCAAGATTTGAGGGTTTTTAGAAAGTTTGGTTTGACAGAGCTAGAGTTATATATAGTTAGACTTGATCATCTTGAAGCTTGGTTGCATTGGGTTTCTCTTCATTGATGGTGACTTTTTTGCCCACCAAGTATTTATTGATTTGTCTACCCCATCAAACTCTAACTAGTTTGTCACAGATTCTACAAATTCTTGCTTACTTAGTGTTTGTTGAGCAGTCTATCCCCTCAAACAGTTCTCTTATTGACCAGTCGTTGTGACATTTTCCTATTTTGCTGATCGACTGTTTCACTACTGGGATACTGATTTTACAATTCGAGTGTAGCGTAATCTGACCATTGGATCTTATGAATAGCTGAGATGTCTCCACATGGCAATTTGATCATGGGGGTTCTATAAATTGGAGTTGATTTCACCTCCCCTCTTCTTCATTTACCTCTTTCACTTTTTCTCGTTAAAACTTTTTTAGAGCTTCTCTCTTTTGAAGTCGTGGTGTTTTACTGTGCGGTGCTGGTGGTTCTCTTGATGTTCGAAGGTGGTGCTAGTGGACGTTGTAGATTCAGTGTTCTTGTTACTTTGATCAGATAACCTCCTTACGATCATTGTCCATTATGTCTAGCATTTTGTCAACCAGTTTGTCTTTCACCTCGGTTAGTCTAGAGGTAGATGACAGTGTTGAGTCTAGCCATTTCACTAGAGGGGAGAAGGGGAAGGATGTAGTCGGTTGTTTCACCGTTGTGGAGACGATCGTTGAGCCTAAGAGAGATATGGGATGTTCACTTAAGACACCGTTGTTCCTAGTCCCTAACCTGATTAGTGGTATGGAGTATGTCAAGCCGACATGTGGCTTCATACTTGATCACATGAGTGCATCGGTGGCATTGTAGATCATCATGAGAGTTTTAAAACTCTCAATATGGTCATTCGGGTCAGATTCACCATCGTATGACTTGAATTGTATAGTTTTGAAGTTCTTTAGAATGGGTGCATGAAGGATGGTTTTGCTGAAAGGAGGTCGACTGGGGCGGTAAGTCCTGCTGGAGCAGTTCCCTTCATTCTTCATATGTTCTAGGCGATCTTCTACTTCTCGGATGCGGCGAAGGACTTGATCGTCCTTCCCCTTGGATCTAGTCGAGTCGCTGAATTCTTCTATTGAGCGCCAACCCTGATCTTGACTGACTTGGATGGCTCGGAGGATGTCATGTTTGAAGTTTTCCAATTCGGCCATAGTGACTAAGGCCTCTTTCTCTTTGTTTTTCTGAAGGTACTTTCGACTCTCATGAGTCGGGCTTCTTTCTGCAATACACCCGCTATGAGAGGAGAAGTATCTTGATCTTGGCCTTCAGAGAGAGTTGCTTCTCCAGTTTACTTGACAATATGAGTGGGAGGCCTCCGTTCGGGTCCATGATTCCTTGTTGTCTGGCACTGATGATTTTACGGAGATCTCTTGACCCCCTAGGGCCTCATGAGGCCATTGAATCTCTAGAAGGATTATGGACTGAGATGTGGTCATTCAGAGGGTGATGTTCATGACGGCTTTGTCGGGAGCCCCTCCCCCCGTGCCCCGTTGATAGGAGCTTGATTAGGCAGTTGGGGTGGATCTAGCTATTGAGGAGGAATTAGGTCCTCCACGAAAGGAGCTGGTTGACGAAGAGAATTGGTGCGACGGCTTGAGGCTGCTGCTCTACCTTTTAGTCTTGATGGCATGTCGATAAGTCTGATCTATGCAGTTTCCTACAAACGACACCAATCTGTTGCTGCTTATTTTGGTGTGGGAGCAAACAGATAGTGAGTTTATATTTGAAGGAAACTACTAAAGATCTAACCTTTTATTGTCACCGTAAAAAGTAGTTAGAGCTCCTGAGATGCAATCTGGATCATTGATATAACGATTCTTAAATACTTTAACAAACTCAAATTTGATCACAAACAAAGCTGAGGAGGGACTATCTTATTGATGTCGTGTGTGCTTGTGCACTTAACCTTAATGTAGTTATATATATTAAATGACACTAATGCACACTTATTCGAACATATGCATCCCATTCTACATAATTCGAGGGCAAGCCCCTAACCGTACTTCGTCTTGTAGGGTTGAATCCCTCGCTACGAGTCTAACTACTATGGTAACTACGGTAAGTATCCTATATGTTTTATGAGTTACGAACCCATGTCCAGACAGCCTGGAGGGGAATCCCATGTCATGACATGATGCATCATGCAGACAATCTATGGACAATTCGTGTAATATCTCGGTCGGATATTATATTTTTATTATTATTATTTTTAAAATTAAAATATTTTTATGGAAATTACTTAGTTTTACTAATAAAATGTTATCTATATATATATATACAAGTAAGTATATATATGTATTGTATCAGTTTTGTGCACTTGTACAAAATCCTGTAAAATGCGTTTTTGAGAAAATGTCTGTAATATCCCAGGCTGATATTAAAAATTATTATTTTATTATTATTTTATTTTTATTTTCAGAATTGAAATATTTTGTGAGATATTACCCGGTTTTATTAATAAACATTATCTATATATATATATATACTAGTCTGTATACATCTGTATTATATTAAATTGGTACTGAAATCTTCCAAGCCGGTAATAAAATTATTTTTATTATTATTTTATTTTTATTCCCAGAATCAAATTATTTTTGTACAAGAATGTTAGTTTTGATGAATAAAAATTATCTGTATATATAGATGTATGTATGTATATGTACTGTGTCAATTTCATACGTTTTTACGAAATCATGTAGTTTGCGATTTTGGGAAAATACCTTTTATTTTGATCAATCATGATCAAAATGGAGGGTCGAAATTGAGTTGGGTGTTGATTTTAACATAAAAATTACAAATCGAACTCCAATTGTTTTAAGCTACAAAGAGAGAGAGACAAGTGGCTCTCTTCTCACCCACAAGCTCTCTCTCTCTCCCTATACTTAAGTGGCCGGCCAAAGCTATGGGGCAAAAACCCCATTTCATTTTCTTGTTTCCTTCACTCTCATCTCATTCTCCTTCTTCTTGTTTTGTTTTAAAGTTTAGAAAAAAAATGAGAAGAAAAGAAAAGAAAGCGAGATCAAATCAAAGAAATAAAATGGGTTCATTCTCATGAGAAGTTCTTGAGAGGAGGAGCAAGAACAAGAAACAAGGAGGAGAAGGATAGCAAAGCAAGTCCTTCCGACACTTTTGGGTGAGGGTTTCTCACCTCATGCTTGTTAATTTTTGGTTACTATTGTTATATGTTATTGTGTGAACAACTTAGACTAAATCATGTGCATATTGTTGATATGCACTAGAATAAAATGGCATGCAAGGATTGAAGTGGTAGAACACAAAATAACACACTAAAGATTCAATCTTGTAGTTTAGACGGTTAGAATTAATTACTTGTGATAAAGTTAGAATTTTGACTCCAAATTAATTTTAGAGGTTCTCATATGTGTTATTACCATGCACTAATTTTTGTAGATTTTTCTGGGTTAGTTTGATGGGTTAAACAAATCGTTTCCCTAAAACGACGAGTTCTTCAGCTGAAACTACTGTTTTGTTGATTCGACTTGTGCTTAAGAGGCTGGATTTTGAGTTCCTTACGGAACCTAAAAAAGTGTTCAACTAGAAAAGTTGTAGTAGATGTTCTCCCCTTTTCAAAATGGCAAATTTTTTTAGATTCCAATAACTATAGCAAAAGTTATAAGTTTCACAAGTTTCAGCTTTTACTGTGCTTTTTGTTATTTTTGAATTGTGTTCAAAGGACTGGATTTTGAGTTCCTTACGGAATCTGAAAATGTTTTTAACTAGAAAGTTGTAGTAGATATTCTCCCCTTTTCAAAATTGCCAATTTTTCTAGATTTCGATAAGAATAGCAAAAGTTATAAGCTTTACAAGTTTCTGCTTTTGCTGTGCTTTTTGTTGTTTTTGAATTGTGTTCAAAGGGCTGGATTTTGAGTTCCTTACGGAATCTGAAAAAGTGTTCAACTAGAAAGTTGTTGTAGATGTTCTCCCCTTTCTAAAATAGCCAATTTTGCTAGGTTCCGATAAGTATAGCAATAGTTATAAGATTTACAAGTTTCAGCTTTTGCTGTGCTTTTGGTTGTTTTTTCAAATTGTGTTCAAAAGGCTGGACTTTGAGTTCCTCACGGAATCTGAAAAAGTGTTCAACTAGAAAATTGTATTAAATATTCTCCCATTTTCAAAAGTCCAATTTTTTAAGATTCCGACAAGTATAGCAAAAGTTATGAGCTTTAGAAGTTTAAGCTTTTTGCTGTCTTTTGTTGTTCTTTGTATTATGTTCAAAGAGGTGGATTTTGAGTTCCATTGGAAATCTGAGAAAGTTGTTAACTAGGAAGTTGTAGTAGATGTTACTAGCTTTCCAGAAAGTTGAATTTTGTTAGATTCTGACAAGTATAGCAAAAGTTACGAGATTTAGAAGTTTCAGCTTTTGGCTGTCTTTGTTGTTCTTCGTATTGTGTTTAAGGAGCTGGGTTTTGAGTTCTATAAGGAATCTGAAAAAGTGGTCAACTAGAGAGTTGTAGTATAGGTTTTCACCTTTCCATAATGTCCTTATTTTGTTAGATTCCGATAAGCGGAGTAGGAGTTATGACCTTTACAAGTCACATCAGCTAGCCTTTTGGCTGAAGCTTTGCTGTTTAGGTTGTTCGAGGTTTTTCTACCCCTCAATGATTGAATCTGAGCAGGTCATCAACTAGAGAGTTGTATTAGAGTTTATCACTTTTCCAAAATGTCCTATTTGGTTAGATTTCGATAAGCGGAGTAGGAGTTATGACCTTTACAAGTCACAGCAGCTGGCCTTTTGGCTGAAACTTCGCTGTTTAGGTTGTTCGAGGTTTTTCTACCCCTTAATGACTGAATCTGAGAAGTTTATCAACTAGAGAGCTTTAGTAGAGTTTCTCACCTTTCCAAAATGTCCTATTTGGTTAGATTCTGATAAGCGGAGTAGGAGTTATGACCTTTACAAGTTACATCAGCTAGCCTTTTGGCTGAAGCTTCGCTGTTTAGGTTGTTCGAGATTTTTCTACCCCTTAATGACTGAATCTGAGAAGGTCATCAACTAGAGAGTTGTATTATAGTTTCTCACCTTTTCAAAATGTCCTATTTGGTTATATTTCGTTAAGCAGAGTATGAGCTATGACTTTTACAAAGTCACAGCAGCTAGCCTTTTTGGCTGAAGCTCGCTGTTTAGGTTGTTCGAGGTTTTTCTACCTCTTATTGACTGAATCTAAGAAGGTTGTCAACTAGAGAATTGTAGTAGATGTTCTCACCTTTCTAAAAAGTCTAATTTTGTTCAATTCCGATAAGAGTAGCATGTTTAATTGCTTCTAAGTTGTTAGAAGGCTTTGTATGTTGCTTTTATGTATAAAAGATCAAATTTTGCTAGTAGCATATTATTTTGCTTCTAGGTTATTAGAAGACTTTTATGGTTGTTTCTATATGATTCATTTGTCGCATACATAGCCAGTTGGCTCGTATGTAATTCATTTGGATTGTACGTAGCTAGTCGGCTCGTATGTAAGTTGTTTTGCTCATATGTAGCTAGTACGCAGTTATTGTGCTCGTCTAGGGTGATATCATTGCCCTAGGAGCCATCGACCATCAAGACGTGTATTTATTTTACTCCTCGTGGACTATGGACGAGTCACCCCTCGTACACTGTCAGATCTTAACCGGTGTAGGTTGATCGTGGGCCGGGAGTGTAGACAGAATCCAAGTTCAAGGCAGTAGCATGCGAATACGTTCGTATTGCCAGGATCTTGGATCGATAGGCTATGAACAGGATCCTTAGGGATTCTGATAAGTCTAGGTTAAGCACCTAGTAAAGTTATCTTGCGAAGTCTAACTTAAGACCTAACATGTTGTGTTAGTACTATTGTCATCCCTCGGATTGTTTAGGGTTAGTGACATCGTTAGGGCAGTAACTTATGGCTATTACTACTTAACCCTTATTTATTATTATTTTTGCCGAAGGGAAAGAGTTGGTATTAAGAGTGATACCTTATGATCCGGCCTGTTTTATAGGCCAACACTAGGTGGTGTTATTGGTTGTACCCTTCTTGTCAAAGGGATACGGTCTGGCCTTCTCACTAGTTGGGAGCACGGGATCCGTATCTCTTCTTTTAATTTCTGATGTGCCATGATCAGGGCGGGAAGTATCCTGTCGGAGCTAAGGGATGGACCCCCAGAACTCCGTCTTGCTCTATGTCAAAAAACGCGAACAGCCATAGACTACGGTTTATCAGTTAGGGGGCCACAGGGGATGCTTCGAGCTAACCTGTGTTGTAGTTAACTCCAAGAGTTTGTCAGATTTTTTAGTGTGGTCCGGTACGCCGGACAATAGTGGCAAATGGAGACACCACTATATGAATGCGAATGGCAGGATTAGACCATTTCAGGGCAACCTCATCAGTCACGTTGTATCTTCAGAAATAGGTTGAGTACAAGAGTAGAATTCATGGCGCGGGTTCAAATCTCTATATATGAAGAAACGACTTGTTATGGGCGTATGTAGTATGCGATGCATACTGTTCTGGAAACTTGCTTGCATTAGAATAAAAGCATCATTGCATTCGTTAATCCTGCATTAGATTCTAAGTCATAGCATACACTGACACATCAATTATATATATACACGTTTCTCTTTTATCAATCTTTATGTTTAAAGTTGAGAATCACTGCTAGTTATCAGCCTTAAAGCGTCAGTATATGTACTGACGTCCCCACTTCAATAGGTACTGGATTGCAAAACTACAGGTACATGATTCAGGAGGACTCAAGGCAAGAGAAGCAAAATGTTGTTTCTTATTTTCAATTGTAACACTTGTTGTAAATTTATTTATGTTGAGAAGCATCAAAGTGAAAGTACCAAGTGTTATATATTATTCATTGTACCCTGATGTAATTTTTATTGAAAGTTTGTAACACTTGGGCTTGTATGGCATTATTGAAACACTGATGTAATGTATTGCAATTTTATAACATTCGGACTTGTAATAGATTTGTGTTGAATAAAAAGTTTTAAAATTTTTCTGTTTTTCTGTGTATTGTGGCTAATTAAAGGAAAGGATTCTGGCTTATGTCACGGTTTTCCAGTGTATGAAAATCAGGGCATTACAATTTGCCTCCATCATGGAACGATGGCACTACGTAGTCACCAAGCACCCCACAAGCGTCACCACAGTCCCGATAATTCCGAAGATGTATCCATGTCATGACATGACGCATCATGTAGACAGCCTGTGAACACTCTCACACCGTAGATCCGAGGCCCTCATACTTGTGTTTTTCTCTTACTTTCATCACATCTCCACTATAGTGTAGTCCTTACAATTTTAGTTTGTTTTAGAAGAATGTCATCACAAACTAGACCTAGATTACCTTACCGGACTTAAACCAAACAAAAGAGACAGTAAGCCTAACCTGGCTACTTCTCAAGAGATGCTCAACCCACTCTAGTTAGCTCTCAAATTCATCAATAAATACTGCCGGTCACTAGGGTCTCACCGAGTCTCTAGATTCCAACAACTATCTCGTTCTAGAGATCAACAATATTTTACATTCAATCTCAAAATAATACTTCAATTTCTTTATTCATAAACTCTTTCTCAAAGAAAACATTTCTTATAGTCTCAAAACATGATGTAACATACCTCAACTTTCGTATCAATTTAATCAATTATAACACTGTGTGCAATTCAAATAATCTTAATCAAATATTAATAACCATAAAATCTCGTTGAGAAGAAATTTAATTGCATTCCAAATTTTCATCTCTCTTTAATTATACAAGAGTCACAACTTTCAATATAAAATCACTTCTAATTCTCACAAAATATGTCAAAATATTGTAGAAATAATTTTTATAAAGTCTAAACAATTTTAGTAGAAAAATAGAATTTTTCCCAATTTTTATTTCTCTTAAAAACTCTTAATTACTCAAAAAAAATCAAAAAGAAAATAAAAGGGAAGTGATTGGATTCGAACCCAAGGCCAAGTCCATAACCCCGCCCATAAACAGTAGCAGACCCAAAGCGCACCCGAAGACCAAGAGATCCAGAGTGACTAACTGATACAAGCTGGCTTAACTGCTTCATATTGTAATGTACCGTGTTTTTGGGAAAATTCGAAATTAAAAAAAAAAACAGAGCCTCTCAGACTCGAAACCAAGATCAACCCCTTCGCCCTGCTACAGTAACAGACCCAAAGCACACTCGAAGACCAATAAGTCCAGAATGACTAACTGCTATGATCTATAAAATTCTTTAAGGATCCAGTCTCGGCCTAATTCATTTATTTAAAACATAACAATCATCTGAACTTCGATTCATTACCCTAATTTTATTTACTCATACCACGCATTTCAGAAGTACAATAACAAATATTTACTGATTGTTTATGTATCAAAACAAATTTTCTGCAATTTAAAGATATGTAACAAAACTAAGAACATTCCTAACGCCATACACGTTCGCTAAATTGTAAGGTATTATTCTACTCCACATTCGTAGAATTCTTTTTTTTTCTTTTTAATGGCAATTAACAAGATGAGAATTTCCCCAAAATTTCAATATCAATTCTAATCAAACGAAATTTTAGTTTCTTTTCACAATTTTCCTAAAAATCTTCTTTTACAAAAATTAGAATTTTTCATGGCATTCTATCTACTATTTTACACGATTTGAATTTTTAATTTCACATACTTTAATTTCACTTACAACCTACTTCATAAAATTTTCATCTAACATGCATTTTTTCTTCAATTACAAATTTTTAGCTTTTTCTTACAACATGCATCACATAAAATTTTAGAGAGTAAATTAAGAAATTCACATCTACTACACTAATCAAAATTTAACAATTAAACCGTATATCAACTAGCATGCATCTTACTCCTAAATTAGAAAGGATTTAAGAAACACCCACCCAAAGAAGCATTGATGTATTCAATTAATCCCTAGCAATTAAACTCCAAGAGAAGCTCCAATTCGCCTCCTCGAATTTCGTGCACCAAAGCAAAAAACCAAGTTGGCAGCTCCTCCCAAAATGCACAGCAACCATTTCGGCATTGCACAAGAATCAGCACCAAACTCATTTTCATATATATGTGTGTGTGTGTGTGTGTGTGTGTGTGTGTGTGTGTGTGTGTGTGTGTGTGTGTGTGTATCTACATAATTATATGTATACTAGGTTTGCCCATTGACACATGCCTACGGCACGTCTTCGGAACGATGCACCTTGTTTGATCATAAAAAATAATTTTGGAGGTCCAGCAAATTAATTGAAGTAGCAAACATAGAGAAAAAAACATATTATATGTTTTTTTTTTTGATTTTTTTGAATTATTTTTAAATTTTTTAAAATTTTAAATTGTTAAATTTTTTAATATTTTAAAATTTAAAAAAAAAATTATTTTCTTAACTTTTTTAATAGAAGAGGGAGGGAGAGAGAGAAAAAAAATAAATAAATATAGGAGTTGTTTTGGGTGGGAGATTTGAATGAGTTTTAGGGGGAACTTTTGGGGGGAAAATATGTTTTGTAAAGTTAGATCTGGGCCTTTGATTTTTGGGGGAATTGAAGGAAAGCCACTTGATAGCTTTCTTTGTGTTTTATTATATAGATATAATTTGAATGGTGGGAAGATAGGTATTTATGTTTGTATGTGAGTGGAGAAAACAACATGGGACTTGCTGGAGGTTTGATTTCGGCAGAGAAGGAAATGAAGGAAGGGGAAGGAGAGAATGAATTGTTTATAGGGTATGTATAGGTTTTATTGAGTGGTTATATTAACTACTCCCCACTGAAACTACTAACTCCACTCATGCAATTCAAAAAATTGTTCCTCCCTCCATCCTCAAAACAGCCGACCCTCTCTTTGAGGTGTGCACATCGCACGTGTGCACGTGCACGTGCTTTGTGTACACTTCAAAAAAATTAATTATTTATTTAAATTATCACAGATGTATATATATATATATATATATATATATATATATATATATATATATGTAATATGCAAAAAAGTTAGTTTAATTAAAATTTTATAGTTTTCATGCATGAATACAATAGACACAAACACACTTAAAAATTTATTTTTAAAAGATAATGCAACTAATATGTGCACTGCTAACACGTGCGTCGCACGTAAAATATTAAAATACGAAATCGACTTTATCAAAGGAAAATTTTTTAAAGATAATCGAAATACAACATAAGAAAAATATACTTAATATACACATTCAATAATGTAATCAATACGTACCTTAAAAACACGCGCACCACACGTATAAAGAATGTTTTAATTAAAATGAGAGAAAATAAATTTCTATTTATAAAACAAATTCGAATAAGTCATAAAATAATTAATTGTAATACATAGAAAATATTACACATAGTGGTGAAAAATACGTAATCGATACATACGTCGATAACACGTATAAAGCACATAAAAATACAGAGACTGAAATTTAATATTTGAGTTGACTCAAAACAGGATAAAGGAAAACGGGAAATGTATAAATAGTCGGAATCCAAAATATGCAGTGAAACACGTTACAGATATTACCAGTAATAGTACAAAATACACATGCGTAACACATGAGGGTAAAATTATCATTTTCAATTTTGCGGGGTGTTCCAATTACCTTCTGAATGATGATGGGGGAGGGTATTTATAAGCCTGAGAAACAGTCTAGGAGATTAATATGAATCCATTAGATTGATATGAATCCCTCATCTTCTATTGAATCTCCCCATCAAGAGATAAACTATCTTGATTAGGGATAAGAGATTTGACTTACAGCCCTTCACGGGTTAGGCGTCTCTCTTAGTGGGCCTAGTCACTTTTAATGGGCTTGAGAGCGGCCCATGTCTTGTGATGAGCCTAAAGAAGGCCCGGATCTGTTAAAGAGGCTCGTTATGACTAATCTGCATGTAGAAGTTTTAGGATCTGTGTTGGATTCGTACGGCTCTGATTTATTGCGATTTTTACTATTATCAAGCTCCCAAATTCTTTTATGGAACTGTATTGCAAAGAAAAGTTCACTGGTGAAAAGTATGAGACATTTCCTCAAGTTCCATGCTATTATAGATGATAACAACTACTATAATGTTGCCCCCCCCACCCCCCCACCCATCCCCCTTGTGTACAGGTTGAGAGAAAAAAATTTATCGTGGGTGGATATCTTTGAGTACATACATGCATGTCTTCATCTTCGTTTTTCATTATAGTGCTATTTTCAGTTGCTTGCTTTGCTTGTCTTTTCTATGTATTCGTTTAGAGGTGTATTCATGTGTTGCTCTTCTTCAATTTTGCAAATCAAAGTTTCTAATTCTGCACTTATCAGTGCATTCATGACTGGTTTGGAGCCCGATACCCCACTGGCACAGGTCCTCCTGTTCTCGCAGTTTATATCAATGTATCTCCTTTGGTGTTCTTCTTTAAACTTTTATGCCAACTGTATTAGCAGTGTGACAATGATTGCCTAAATCTATTGACCGCTCCGTTTATAGATAGGAATGTTGAATTTTTGATTGAATGCATGAATGATCTTACCATTGAACAGAATAAGGCTTGAATTTCTTGTCCTTGTGATGCCTTTTTAAATATTTTTTGTTTTTTAAATGCCAACACTGACACATCTTTACTCTCCTTTCCAATTCCAGGATTATTACTGAAACCTTCAGTGGCGACAAATGCAACAGTTCTCCTGGCTTCAAAAAATGAGGCAACCTTAACTAGATAACTTCTGTCTATGCTTCTAGAAATGATTATTAATGTAACTTCTGTTGTCATCAGACTACTAAGATAACATACCTGATGTATTATGTCTATGATTACAAATATTAAGATCAAATTGAAATAAAATTATAAGTGCAAGAATGAGTTTGAAGAAGTATTGCCACATTGAACACGGTGATTCATAATCGGTTGGCAAGGTTCGGCACCCCTTGCCTACATCCACTACCGAAGGGCATGGGACCTTCTGCCTTAGGATTTCCCAATCTGCTAAACAATTCTCTTTGACTGGGTTGATATTTAACTGGGCTGAATGAACCCCATACAAGCTCAATCTCTTCCCCCGAAGAGAGACTCTTTCAAGTACAAAAATATTCTCAATGCATAGAACGAGACACTCACAAATCACAAAAGAAAAGAAAAATTACTAAGGCTCTGTGAAATGACTCTTAAATGTTAAAAGAAAGTTGTGCCTAAAAAATAATGAAAGTTAGTCTGCAAGTGTTTCAGGTGATGGGGAGGATGCGGCGTCCGGTGTTCATTTGCAAGTTCTGTTGTCTCAATTCCAGCGATTGGAATCTGAGAACAAGGAGAGATTTTATTTTATTATTGTTATTTTATTTTCCACACCGCTTCCAATCCGAAGTTTTAAAACTTTGGATTGAGCATATCCCATAAAGCATAGATTTAAAAGTGATTTCCATTTCTTTTTTCCTTTTGTTATATCTTTTACAGCTATCATTGAATTTTAATGTCTGTAGCTCTGTTAATTAATACATACTTTTTTCTTTTTTTGTTTCTTGTATTGCTTCTATATATCAAGTTGGAGAAATCATATCCTGATGTGTTGAAAACAGACATACTTCATATTCTCTCTAAAGTTTTGATTGATGATTACGATAAATTTGCCAAGAGGGAAGCTTGTTGGATTATCGCAGACATTGCAGTTGGAGGCAAAGAACATATACTTGAATGTATAAGTTAAGATTTGAAATGCAACATATTCGAGTATTTTCCATAAAGATCTTCTCGGACAACCTTTGATCTTCTCGAGATTGTGAACAACTGTAACCACCGAAGAAATAGTGTTCACTGTAAAACGGAATATAACATTTTTCGCAGATATAAATTACCTCCAGACACTATAATTTTTTGATTGCTTTATCCTTGTGGTTTGAATCTAAAGTACATACTTTCTTGTAATGATTATTAAACTATTAACTGAAAGTTTTGCAGAAGTAATACTTTCGGATTCTTGCATCTATGGTACAACACTCCACAATGAAGAGAGTGACACCAATTCTTGCAAGATATTTGAGAACTCAATTACACTCCCATATTCCATGCTTGGAACTTTTTAATGCGGGGAAACTTTTGATTGTGACCATGTAGTTTACAATCTCTAAGGCTGCGTTTATTTCGGGTTTTAAACACAGTTTTCAGTTTTTAAAATTAAAACATATGGTAATTTTGTTTGGATACAATTTTTTGCAAAACTCATTTTAAACTTTCACACTCAAAATATATGTTTAAAATGAGTTTTTTGAAAACATAAAAAACATGTTTGTGAGACAAGTTTTTTTCATTTCCCAACCAACATATTGTATGTGTGTATATATATATATATATATAACCCCCGATCATGCCAATACGTGTTTTCTGTGTATTTTCGGTATTTCGATTTGTTATAAAATATTTTCCCGCTTTTAAATTCTTTTTGTTAAAATTTATTGTTGGATCTCCTATTAAAGTCTATTCTAATCAATAATTTTATTTGTAGCTATTTCACAATGAATTTTATATTGTAATACAAATCATATTCTATTCTATCGTTTAAGCTGATTTTCTTATTTGACTAATTAGTTATACCAAGTCCAATTTCATTATTTGATTATTTATAATGTGTTAAACCCAAATCCTATTATTGTTGTTGTTGTTGTTGTTATTATTATTATTATTATTATTATTATTATTATTATTATTATTATTATTATTTTTATTATTATTATTATTATCATCATCATCATTATTACTATTATTATTATCATTGAAATTATTGTTTATTAATTTTTGAAAGCCTATAGATCGGGATCTATATTTTATTATTATTGGAGTACGGATTTTATGTATACCATTCGATTTAATTAATTAATATGTAATACTATTTTGCTCCTTATTATATTTTAGCTCAATTCAAATCTAGTCTCATCTATTTTGTGAACCCATACATTCGATTGTATTTAGTAGTATTTGAGTATTAATTTAATGCATACTAATTAATTTATTTGTACTACTATATTATTATTGATTTATTTAATTATTTATTGTTAATCTAAAACCCAAAACCCGAAACCCGTTACCCTAATTTAAACCCATTCTTATTGGATCCAAACCCGCACCTGTTAACCGAAACCCGCATCCTAACCCTATATAATCACTGTTTCACCGCCCAACCCTAATTATCTTCTTAACCCTAATCACCTCTAAACAAAACCATCATCATCCCCTGTTCACCTCCTCCTTCCTCTGTTTCATTTCGAAACCCAATCCCTAGCCACCTAATCAACCTCCTCGTCCTTTTCCTCCCATCGTCTGCATCGTCCTCCATCATCTCGTCGACCCTGAGCCCCCGCTCACCTCTATCGCCATTGCCGAGCTTCTCATCCCCCTATCATCTGCACCCCACTCCCACTTCCTTGTCGAACCCATCCCTCTGGCCTCCCGCCATTATTGCTGACTGCTCACCCCCGAGAACCTATCGAAGCTCCGCCATTGTTGTGCCCCAGTCGCCGACCAGCCATCCTCGACTGCTCCACCTCGACCACCGAAGCCATCCCCTATTTTTGCCCAGCACCGCGACCACCGCCTGCATCCCGCAGTCGACCTCCATCGTTGATCATCGCCAGCTTGCCCCGTTGCCGATGACCACCTTGCAGTCATCGATTGTCTCCGCCGTTGTTGTCTTCCGCCATTACTGAAGTAGCTGCCGTCTCGTGTATGTGTGATTGCACGTGTGCACGGGCTGTTGCCATTTTCTTCTCTTACTTTCGCTATTTGCGTTGTTGTTGCTATTGTGCTGTTCTTACTGTTGATCCTTGTGCACATGTGTGCACGTGCTTTTGAGGTGGTCATTGTGCACGTACTTCACACGTGTTGCCATTGGGATGCTCGTCCCATTATTCTTGTATACGGTATCTTCATCATCATATCAGGCAAGTATCTTGTACGAATCTTTTTGTTTCTCCGTACAAGTATTTTTTGGAAATACCGCAAGTAGATCTTCGTTGTGACTCGTTCTTCATGTTTTACCCATTGATGATCTTGGTCCTACCCATTTGATTTGTTTCTATCAATTCCATAATCGTCAAAAGTCACAAACATTTTGTTATTACACCCATCACACAAACATGAATTAGATCTAGATATTTGTCTATATGAATGCATGTCCATAAATCACTATGAGTTATAGATGTTTTGTTTGTATGTTATACAAGTGAATAATGCTTCCCTCTTGATGAGTTGGAGAATTGACATGGCGTGCTGATTTGAATACCTATTAAATTCTGATTTGCATTATAAATCAACTTGGATCAATCGTAGTTACTAATTATGTTATACTTCATGCAAAAGAAATCTCATCTACTGATGTCCAGATTTGGCATGATGAATTAGACCATGTTAATGTCAGAAAAATGATTAAGTTTGTGAACATAAAATGTAGGCCATTGTTTCTAGTTTCCAGAACATCTGACGGATCAAAAATCCGATCTGTAACTTGTGAGATATCACACTTTTAATACCGTTGTATCGCAAATTTCCAGATTTCTGATTACAAGATTTTTGGCACGAACTATTGATTAAAATAGATGCTAACAGTAAGATTTAGACTTGATGTTAATCTGGACAAGACTAGACATGATTAGGAGTCACCCTAAATTTTTTTAAATTTATTTGATAATTTTTCTGACTTAATATATTTATTCAAATATGATTCTAGATTGCTGCCTACATGCCTGTTCAGTAAAAAACCTCAGTTTTGACCTGATTCTATTTGTCACTGATTAAAATTTATTGAATGAGAATTGTAGCTCTGTGTGTCTGGAATCCAGAACATCTTACGGTTTTGCAATTCAATTTACGAATTGCAAGATATTCAAATTTTCGTACAGTTACGTCTGAATTCCAGAATGGAGTCTAAAATATACATCACCCTGCTTAATTAGCTGAAACAGTAAATTAATTTATGTATTAAAATCTAAAATTAATTACACTACTATTTAACACTGTTAGGAGTTTAAATATGATTTTTATGAAATTTTAAGATGATTTTCCAAGTTACTTTTGTTTATAAGTATCTAACTCTTACCTGCTGCCTGAACATATAATTTGTAAAGAATAAGAATTTAAACCTAGTCTCTCTGACTTTTATATATCGTGTGTATATGCGTTGGAACCAGCAGAGAGTCTAGTTACTAAAACTTCTGACAGATCTAGATTTTCCTTTATGTAACAGCGGAAATTCCAGTTTTGGTGCAGCAACGTCCTACTGTCCAGAAATGGAGTTCTTGTTGCTTCAACATTATATATTTTGTTTATGACACCCAAACATGTTTTTCACCCATTCGAACCTGCTTTCTGTCCCTATCATGGTTACTTGTGCCTGATTGTGCACATTCATGTATGTGTTGGTAAAAAGAATAAGTAATCAAGCTGGGGTTAAGGGAAAGATCTAGTAGTGGACAACATAGGAAATTGTACTCGGAAAGGGGGCCGTATTTTCCACATGTTTCCATGGATACATGATTACATGATTCATGAGTCTGTTTATCCATTTTGGTTTATCTATTTTTCCTGACTGCATTCTTCCCTATAGAAAGGTGTACTCGGAAGGGAGCCCATAAGTCTCATATGTTTGCATGAATGCATGATTACATGATTCATGAGTCTATTTATCTAGTTCAGTTTATCTTTTTTGCCTGAGTACACGGCACTATGGAATCCACTACGAAATCTAAACGCAACTTGTTTGTATGTAGAAACCATGTGTAATGGGATGCATGAGTGGTGCATTAGATAGGATTTAATAAAAGACTTAAGAATAATATGTTTCACCTGCACGTTCCTGTTACAAGTTCATGTTTATCTGATATTTGTTACAAGTTTTATGTTTATCTGATAACTGTTACAAGTTACCTGTTATCTGTTACCCGATTCTGTTATCTGATCTTGTTTACTCACTTGTTAGTTTATTTGACTCTATTTATCTGTTACATTCCGGTCATGCTATGTTCTTTACTCTTGAATTTTGTTTCCTGTTCTATATTCTATTTACCTTGTTCTTGTACCCCTTTTTGCTTGTACTACTTGCGGCCATAACTTGCACTAACGGGTAGATTGTTTCTATATTTCTTTGTTTCCTTCAAATGATAAATATACAGGCTTTGGAGATCAGTTACCTGTAGGAGTAAGCGATCAAGTGTTCTGAGCTTTTGTCTGGGATCTTTTATGCTTTAGTTTTTTCTGCACCAAGTTTATCAATTCCTTTTGTTGCTACTTGATATCTTGTAATTGGGCTTGTTTTGACCCAAAGTTTATTGTTTAGTTTTCAAGATCTTGTTTTTATTTGAGAATTATGTATTTGATTTCAAGTAATTCTTTTGATTATGAGATTGTTTTATGCATGCATGGTTGTATATTCCTGTTTACTGTTGAGTTGATCCTTATAGCTTATGGATGATGAAAATCATTCGCTGGACTTTGTCACGTACTCGTATTCCGTATTCTTCTTGGAAGCGGAGCGTGATTATTATTATTATTATTATTATTAATATTATTATTATATATAATAGTATGTATAGGGTCTCCTTCCATTATGCACTAGCCTCCGTGTGCACTCGGCCTTCCAGCCTACGTATAGACGATCTGAACCATTCACATTGATCTACACGTATAAATTAAAGTAAATATGTAAAATCAAGTCATTTGAAATTCATTTACCCATCCATCATGTTATTGTAAAAAATAACGATATTCAGTCATACAATTATATATATATATATATATATATATATATATATTATATTCTAATATATTATTTTATATTATAATATCTATATAATAAAACACAAAAAAAGCTATCAAGTGACTCTCATTCATTTGGAAGAAAATCAATTATATTATAATATCTATATAATAAAACACAAAAAAAGCTATCAAGTGACTCTCATTCATTTGGAAGAAAATCAACGGTCTAGATTTATGCTACCAAAAGACATTTTCCCTCTCAAAGATTTCCACCCCCCAATTCAAAATTTTCCCCCCAAAACAAAACAACTTATTCATTTATTACTCTCTCTCTCTCTTCTCCTTTTTCATAATTTTTTTCCTCTTTCTTCTCTCTTTTTTTTACCCACGTTATGTCCAAAAAAAATTGTGAATGTTTTTTTTTTGTTATGCAATTTCGGATTATGTTTTTTTTATTATTTCAAAATTTTAATTATGTTTTTTTTCGGATTATGCTTTCATAACTCAATAACATTCACTTTCATTTAATTTCTTTTGAATTACCAAATTTGATCTGATTGTGTTATACTTCACTGAGTAATTGTTTTAGATTAGAATTCTTCAGTAAGTTAATTTTGATTATAATGCTTTTTTATTATTATGCAATTTTGGATTATGTTTTTTTTTGAATATTTGGGCATTTGCTACTTTGAAAGATCGTTGCAAATTCTTTAATTGACTCGCTTAATCGTGCTTTTATGGACAAATCCATGCTTAATCCCCGTATTTCGGGTTTTTGTAGCTGCAAAATTGTATCTTAATCTGCTTTGCCGTAATTTCACTTCACGTATGCATCACAACAAATTTTCTCTTTTAAATTCATACATAGTTATGTACATAAAAAACAAACAAGGGGGAACTAACTCATGCAGTTTGAGGCGTTAACCGTAACTCATGCAGTTAAAAAAGGAATTGCTACTTATGTTAGATTCCAAATAAAAAAAGAAATCTCTTGTGCTCAAGTCACACATAGCAAGAAATTTCTGATTCACTACTATTGTAGATTCACAATACTATTTTTGAATTCCGAGCTGCTGACAAATAATACTGCAATATACAAACCAATAAATAACAAGGTCACTTCATAATCCTACTTCAAAGTACATCAATACATCAATGTCTACTAGCAAATAAACATTTATATATATCATCCCTTACTGTTTACATGATTTTTCATATGTTCTATTGTTCTGAATACGTGCCGTAGGCACGTGCCCACCGGCATACCTAGTATTATTATATATCAGTATTCATGTATCAAAGTATATTATGTACATATACAGATTGTATATATTATTATTATTATTAATTATTAATACATATATATATATATATATATATATATATATATATATATATATATATATATATATATATATATATATATATATAGTATTATTATTATTATATTATTATTATATGTATATTAATATATAATATATTAATAATTATATATTATTATATAAATAATTATTATATATTCAGATAACCCTACTGAGTTTTATCCCTTTGGTAGAAAACCATACCCTTTTGTTGGGGGACATATAACCCTACTTAAGTTTGTGTCATTAGGCAGTAAGCCATACTCCGTTAATTTTCAGCTGTTATCTAAAAAAAGTGACGACGTGTCAATTTTCCAATGACAAAAATACCCTTGTACAGTTGTTATAAATACCCTTATGCCATTCTTGGGGTATCTTTTGGAAAATTGGGAGATTAGGAGGGAAATTTCGGGAAATTTTGTCACTTATTTTTTAAAATTTTAATTCCTTAATATTTTTTTAATTCCTTAAAATTTCTTCAATTTCTAAAAAAATGAACTAAAAATCATTCAAAGTCCTTCAAATTATGAAATTATTTTATAAACAGAGCTCGTAATGCTCATAAACATATTAAACAGAGCTCAAGATGCCTGGAAACAACATAAATAGAGATCATAATACTCCTAAACAACCTAAACATAGCTCAGGATGTCTGGGAACAACATAAAGAGAGCTCATAATGCTTACAAATAACATAAACAACATAAACAGAGCCCAATATACCTGGGAACAACATAAACATAGGTCATAATGCTCACAAGCAGCATAAACAAAGCTCAAGATGCTTGGGAACAACATAAACAGAGCTCATAATGCTCATGAACAATATAAACAGAGCTCAAGATGCCTGGAAACAACTTGAACAGAGCTCATAATGCTCAGAAACAACATAAACAGAGTTTAAGATGCTTGGAAACAATATAAACAAACCTCATAATGCTCACAAACAGCATAAACAGAGCTCGCAATGCCTGAAAACAACATAAAAAAAACTCATAATGCTCACTACCAAACATAAACAAAGCTCAGGTTGTCTAGGAACAATACAAATAAAGCTCATAATGCTCACAAACAATATAAACAGAGCTGAAGATGCTCTGAAAATAGATAAACATAGCTCATAATCCTCACAAAATTCCAAATTCCACTCTCTCACTCAAACCAAAAATCCAAATGCTTCTTCTTCTTCTTCTTCTTCTAGTAGCTTCTGCTGCTTCTTCCAACGCTTCTTCTATTACACAAACTTCTTCTTTTTGCTGCCAACCAAAAAACAACTTCAAAAAATTTGATACTTCAGAAATACTAATTACCCCATTAAAATGGGTCAATTAAAATCATAATTAATGCCTCCATAAGCTTGAATACAAAATTTTGATACTTCACAAATCTAATTGATGCCTCGATAAGCGTTACAGTAATAAATTAAGGAAATCATAATTATCTCTTTCATATTCTAGTACACAGGCATTGTTGCTTTAAATTATTCCAATTAACTTGATCAAAAGTTTTACTGAACTGAAGTAATAAGAATAAGAATGATTTCGAACCTCATTTGCTATCCGACACTTGATGAGAATAACCTTAATGAGGCTGCTCTAGTTTGCTCTTTCGTCAATAATCAGTTTACACAATTATCAGCTTATTAAGCTAATCTATATAGCACTAATGTGAATACGTGAATACAAAAAATAATAGTGTATGTTTATTCATCATATTCCAGTAGATTTTATAACTAAAACAAGAGAATCCCAGGTCATTTTTGAAACTATAATCTCCTCACTTATATCACATTGGATGCATAAAGCAAAACTAACAAACAAGCCAAAGTTTATTAGTTATTAATATATACTTGTCATGAATAGTTGAGCCTGAATAGTTCTTCCTATCACATATACATGTTAGAAAAGATTAACACTCAATCTATTTTACATGTAACCATTATTCTATGGCTCAAACAGGTAGGGAAAATGAGGCACTAGTAAATCTATATGCACAAATAGAAACATGAACCAGTAACCAACTATTCTTTCTATTACAGAAAACCTTGATAGGCTCGTGTCTTGTTATGTAGGATGTACTTATCTATTGCATGCCAATTAGTAAATATTATTAATCACGGAAAACATCTACTCATAGAAATTTGAAAAGCCATTGTTACAAAATGATGAATCTACATATTTTGAGGACCCTAACCTGATCAATCGCTGATTCGGATATATTCGTTAACCAATATAACTCATGTAGATAACTAAAACAAAAAATGGAAAAGCAAAGCTGAAGTAAATAACAGTTACTTCCAAGAAAGGTTAACCAAGCATGAAAAAATTTGAAATCAACTCACTTTCAATAAGAGAGCTATTCATTTATCATTGAACACTGTCTTTGTCTCATTCCCAAACCACTCTCATGCCACGCTCTTCTCTCCTATCTCCCTTGCCTCTCACATGTCTATCACTCCCTACATCAATGAAATCACGATGTACTTGCCAACAAAATTAAGACACTACAATTACAGTCTAGATATTGACCGACAAGTGTAAGTGTTGGAGCTATTTTGAAGTGTCTGAACTTTTTGAGAATTTAATGAGAATTTCAGACCCTACTTATACATGCATTGTTTGGTTGAAATTTTATTGAATAAAAGCTCTTCAAACAACTTGATATTTTATTCCATGCATATGGTGGCATGAAAGTCGAAATGAATGTCGCAGATCATCCATACGGTATCCCACAAAGTCATTCCGATCAAATTATAGGAAGGAATCACCTCATACACAAAAATGAAACTCCCTTTTCTATCGGAATTGGAAAAAGGGAACCTCATAGAGTACAAGTAAAATTCCCTCATGTATGGAAGTAGTAATCACTCAGTGAGACCCTATAAAGATGACCCACACACTACATTTTACTTCTTATGTCATCAAATGCACAGACAACAATATCATGTAATTTAGAGACATATTACTCATGGCGTCATGCAAGTTGTGGTTCTAATTCCATCTGTTTTTATACAATCTCCCATACTCGGGCTTAAACAAGCGTACTTGAGTTAACAATCATAATATTAAATCTACAAGCTATAACACTCATGCATCACTTCTTATATCATAAAAATGTATATTTACATAGAATTAGTCACTTAAATGCTACTTACCCATGCATTGTTTGGTAAATTATGACAAAATAACAATAAAAATAAACAGTGTTGATGGTCCATGGGGTATCCAGATAGTGGTTACAATCACTCAATATTAGGCAATCATCTCCTATATAAAGGAGACTCCCTTCACTCTAAGAAACAGAGAAATTAGAGCTGAAGAAGAACACATTCAAATCAGAGGAGACTCCCTTCCTCGCAATTTCAACCAATTCAAATCAACTAAAAATTCAAATCAAATTCAAAATAATTCCCCAAATCTAATCAAATCAGATCTAAAAATGAGGGACGGAGCTCACCCGCTCACCGGTGCAGGCGCCTGTGATAATGAAGGTGATATAGACGGAGTTGTGGCGCATCATCACGTGGTACATCCCTTCCCATAGCCACATCTCTCTCTCTCTCTCTCTCTCTCTCTCTCTCTCTCTCTTCGATATATAGAAATTAGGGTTGCTTGCAAATGACGGCGGCGAAGGTGGGCATGGGGAGGGAGAGGAGGTCGGCTCCGAGAGGGGCGAAGGAGGTTACCATGGAGTTGAGGTAGGTCGCACGTGCGAGGGAGGTGGGGTTTGGTGGTGGTGGTGGACCATTTTGAGGGAGTTTTTTTTATTATTTAGGGTTTGGGATATTGGAATTTGGAGGAGGAGGCTGAAGAAGAAGAACATATTTGAGTTTGGATTTTACTAGAAGAAGATGGGAAGATGGGTAGTCTTGTTAAAAGGTTAAGTCACCTAGAGGTATTTTAGATATTTCATGCTAAAGATAACGACGTCAGTGGCTCCTAACAGAAAAAAAAGTTTAGTAGGGTTTTCTGCCAAATCAATAAAACTCAGTTGGGTTTTCTTAAATTTACCCTTATTATTATTATTATTATCATTATTATTATTATATATGTGTATTATAATATATAATTTTATATTATTACATATTATTATATTTCAGTATGTATATATCAATATGTATGTATGTATATGTATGCAATATGTATGTATCAGAGTATATCTATTGTATATACATATATACATAAATACGGAATATATATATAGACCTCTTCAGTTGTGCACCCCTCTCGTGCGCACGATCCCGCAGCTGTCTGATCTTTATCGTGATGATGATGAAGATCTGATGGCTCTCCTTCTCCCGCTCTCTCCCTTAATGTGATTGGGGTAAAATAGTCATTTCACCCCCATCAGACATACACCCTCCCATCTCCTTCTCTCCTTCATTTGTTGTCGCGAAACTTTGTTGTGTCAAGTTCAGATAAACTAATAATAGAACAACTTTTGGGTGGTAATAACCCTACATGCAAACAAATGATTTTTTTTAAAAAAATATTAGTGGGGGATATAATAAGGTTGGATTTACTGAAACAGATGCTAGAAATCATGAAAGAGACTTGAGGGAGTCAGTAAAAGGTCATGATGGCCAAATCTTGATTGACTTTTTCCAATGGCAAAAGGAAAAAAGATTATTCATTTTTTTGCATTTGAGCAAGATGAGTGTGGTAGATTGTCTCATTGTATTTAGGTGGATGGAGTTGCTCGGATGAGTTATGAAGAGTTTGGTGATGTAGTTCCTTTTGATGCAACACATAGTACAAAACACTACAGAATGCTATTTGTTCCATTTGTTGGAATAAATCATCATTGGCAGTCAGTTCTTCTCGGTTGTGGTTTCATTCCAAATGAAACGGTTTCAACTTTTGTTTGGTTATTTGAAAAATGGTTAGGAGTTAGGAAACAAGCTCCACTTGGCATTATAACGGTTCAAGGCCGCGGGATAGGTGCTGCAATAAAATAAGTTTTCCCTCAAATTCGTCATCGGTATTGCGAATGGCATATTTAGATAAGAAACTTAGGGAGGAGCCTCATGTAACATCCTAAATTTTTAATTATAATTAAATAAGAGTTAATTGATTTTTACGTATTTTGCACGTACAAATTCATGTGCATTTTCTCTAGAAAATTATTTCTTTTCATAACATGAACAAGTATTTTTTTAATCATTCTCCTTTTATTTTAAAGCCTATTTAAATTCTAAGGCCTAATTGTTTATTCTTAAGCCCACCCTAATTAATTAATTATTTTATTAATAGCCAATAGACTTTTTAGCCCACTAGATTTGAGCCCACTAGTTTATTTCTCTTTTAATTATCATGACTTGTAGTGTAAACTAATTTGGTAGACAATTAATAATTAATCTTGTACAACTAGTAAATAGGGGGTACTTGGTGAGACACGTGCATTGCACTAGCACGTGTCTTTTTTGCACAAGGGGTTGGCCGGAAGTGGAGAGAGGAGGAGTGGTGAGTTGGTGTAGTGGGGTGGTAGTTTTGTATTCATGGGTGGTTGCTACAACTCCCTAACACATCTTAGCCCTTTATCCTTAACCATCTAGATCAATCCTAGCCCTCCATTTCACTCAAAAATAAGTATAAATACCCCCTATCTCTTCATGTAGCACATTAGAAAAGTTTATAAGAAAAGAAAGAGAAAGAAAATTATAGTGTGAGAAAAAGAAACAAAAGTGAGTAAAAAGATTGAGAGCTTTTGTGTGTGTTCCTTCCCAAGTAGAGGCCGGCCATTCATCAAGGAGGAGAGGAGAGCACGGGTTCACTACATCAAGGAGGAGAAGGCTCTTGTGGTGGCACATTCTAGGAGGAGAAGGACCGTTCGTGCGTTCAAGGAGATTCCTAGGAACTTTGTACTTGTTTTCTTCAAAATAGGTGGGTGATTTTTCTACTTCTAATTTAGACATCATGCTAGGAGTTTGATTGATAAAATGGCTAAACAGACTAGTGAAACAACCATATGTTGGCTCTAAAAATGCACTAATTGGATAATGAAATGAATGCTTGATGAAATGTGTAGGAATTGTTATAATTATGATTATTGTGGTAGAATTGTCATGTGCTATTAAAACATGAGTTTGGAACAATGTTAGAATGTAGAATATGCTTGTGAATGACTTGATGAATAATTGAAATAAATGAATTGTGTTTATTAATTCTTGTAGCACTAGTTGGTAAATGAGACTATGTTTATGATCATTGTAGTAATAAAATAAGAAAAAAATAAGAGACAATATGTTGTAGTTTTGTAACATTAGAATTTGGTAGAGATCTTGATATAATTGCAATGTCGAACATATAGAACTAGAACAATAATTAGAAGGAAAATTGATGTTTTTATGTTAAAAAATATTTTTTAAAATAATGTTTTGTTACAAATACATAAAATTAGTATTCTGGAAATTTTTGTAAATTTATGTGGAAGAGAGAAGAGATTATGAGCTTTTGAAATACGAAGGATTATTATTAAACAGAGAGTCGAATTACATTTAACTCAACCAACTCTCATATCAGTTAGTCACTTTGGTCATTCTGGTTAGGGGGTGCGGTTTGGTGACGTTACTATTCACCTAGGGTCTGCTGTGCTTTGGTTCAAGTCTCGGCAGAGACTTCTTTTTTTCAAAAAACCTAATTTTTCACCAAACCCGAGAACCAAATTCAAGTAGACTTTAATCCCTCCCTTTGACAGTTAGGCACTTTGGCCACTGTGGCTAGTGCGTGCGGTTTGGTTGCGTCATTTTTCACCCATGGGGGGTCTGTTGGGCCTGGTTCGAAACCAGCTGAGGCCAAACTTTTTTTGAAGTTTTGTTTTTTTTATAATTCAATTTTTAAGGGTTTTTAATGTTTGAAAATTTTAAAAAAAATACTAGAAATATTCTGAAAATAACTGGACTTCTTGAGAAATTTTATATAGGTCTCTTGACCCACTATAATGAAAATCAAGGCCAATTTAGTAGGAAACTTGGTATAATTTGTTAAAAAGATTCATTGAGTAATTAAAGAAAAGTAGTACTCTTCTTTTAGATTTTAATGAGTCGTGGCATGGTAAATCTTTGAGATAAAGATATTTGTGAATTAATTTGGTAAGTGAAGAATGTTATTATGAAAATAAAAGCAAATTGTGGAGATCTATCATGAATGTGGTAAAGTTTGAAAAATGAATTTGTCACTTTATATATGAATTTCGTGCTTGAAATTGAAATGAAAATCATGATGAATTATGAGGATAAACTCATGAGTGTGAATACTCAATTTTGTGAACATGAAATGAGATTAAAGACTAGAGTGTGGCTAAGACCTCATACCGGCATTTGTATAAATTCTATTGAGATGAAATATTGAAATGAAAGACCAAGTTTGGGTCGTTGTGTTGATTGATGGTTAAGACCGGTATAGAGGAGGTGGTACCTCTAGAAGGTTGATTTTATTCATTATTCAAATAATTAAGTATTAGATACATAGTGAAGATGTCATGAAAGTACGAGAAAAACACGAGTATGAGGGCCATCGGACTGGCGGTGTGAGAGTGATTCATATGTTGCCTACTTGATGCGTCATGTCATGGCGTGAACACTACTCCGGAATTATCATCCCGGTGGCGACACTTGTGGGGTGTTTGGTGACTACGGGTGGTGCCATCATTCCATGACAGAGGCTAAATTGTCCATAGGCTCTGCATGGTGCATCATGTCACGACGTGGGATTTCCCTCCAGGCTGTCTGGACATGGGCTCGTAACTCATAGAACATCTAGGATACTTACCGTAGTTACTGTAGTAGTTTAAGTCATGGCGACGGATCGAACCCTACAAGATGAAGAACGATTAAGGGCTTGCCCTCGGACCTATGTAGTATGGGATGCATAGAATCCGAACAAGTGCGCATTAGTGTCATATAACATAAATAATTGTATTAAGGACTAATTGCACATTCACACACGACATCAATAGGATAGTCTCCATAGCTTTGTTTCGTGACAAGTGTGTGCTTTCTAAGTAAGAGAAATTGATGTATTATATCTTAGCGTCAGTTGAATGAACTGACGTGCCCATGGTTTCTATGCAGGATAAAGTGAACGAAAAAGAGTAGAGAGGAATTGATGCTTAAAGAATTTTTCGTTGTTTATTTCATTCTTGTAATTGTTTTAATTTGCTTCCGATGTTAAGATGTAACTCTGATGTAATAAAAGTTTTTAATTCCTTGTAAAACTGTACGAAGAGAAGTTTAAAGATCATGTGGAACTTCGAATTCAGTCTTATTTAGAATTCGGGGTGTTACAGAGTGGTATCAGAGCCACGCTTTCAAGTACTACCAATTTATAAGGAACGACACCCTAGAGTGGACATTAGAGTGTGTGTTGAGTATAGAGATTGAAATGTAAGTCACTTACATTTGTGTTGCTCTATGATTTATGCTTCTTCTTCTCCTTTTCCCAAGATGGGGAACCATTTCGACCCAGCAGGCGATGATGATTGACACATAATCGAAGAGGACTACTACCCTGGACAAGCTGATTCCGACGAAGAAGAACCGAGGAATTTAAGGAGGAATGGCCTAAGTCCCGAGAAATCACTCCGCCTCCGGATTCATCTGATGATTCCTCCGACAAGGAAGAGCCAGCTCCGAGCAGTCTCATTGTATCTCTTCAGAGGCAAGTGGAGACTCAGATGGAGTGAGCAGAGCTACTGCCAACCCAGTGTGCAAAGTGCAAGAAGAACATTACAACTCTTAGTCATCGTGTTTGGGATCTCGAGAAGAGAAAGAACATGTATGATGCACTGAAGGAAGAAGTGGCAGAACTACGGGAAGAACTTCGAGAAGCAAGAGGAACTGTAGGAACTAGAATGTTGTATTTTCTTACTGCTTTCATTTGATGTCAGAAATGTTTTAAATTTGAATGTACAAAGTTTGAATTCAATGAAATGAAGAGTTGATTCAAATTCATGTTTTCTACTTCAGATTTAATGGTTCTTTTGCATCAGAATATGGCTAGAAGAAGAGCTACAATGGGAGAAGGGCTTGATTTGGAAACGGAGTTAGCGAGAATCTATCAGACTCTTAATGCCGTTGCCATGAATCAGAACCAGGGGAGGATGCCTGCAAATCCAGTACCTGAAGTAATCAAACTCGTGGAATCATTCAAGAGGATGAAACCACCCATGTTTGAGGGGAAGTCAGACCCAGATGCGGCTGACAATTGGATCAGGCAGGTCGAGACTATGTTTGAAGTCTTGGAAACTTCGGAAGCCAGCAAGGTGAAGTTGGCTGCACTGCAGTTCGAGAAGGACGCAGCTGTTTGGTGGCAGTCCATGAAGCAGACGATGGGAAATGTTGTTCTTGACTGGGAAGAATTCTTGGAGGAGTTCTGCAATCACTATTTTCCATCTGATGTCCAGGAGAAGAAGGCTATGGAATTCCTAGCGCTGCAGCAGGACGGTATGTCGATTAGAGAGTATGAGACAAGGTTTACTCAGGTCTCGAGATATGCGCCCGAACTTGTGATGGACGAGGCAAAGAAAACTCGGAAGTTCGAGCACAATTTAAGGCCAAGTCTGAGATCCAAGATGATACCCCTTGGTATCAAGAGGTTTGACAAGTTGGTCAAGCGAGCTGCAACTACGGAGGAAGATATGTTGCAGTTTCATGCCGCTCAGAATCGGAGGAGCAATTGGCAAGTTGGGAAGAGGCCCGCAGTTTCTGGACATGTCAAAGGGCAGCCGCCGACTCAAAGGTTCAAACCTACTAGGGTGAACACTGTCAATGTGGCTGGGAGATCCGGAAATGGTTGGGTGAGACCTCCTGTGGTGACTTGTTTCAATTGTGAGGAGGCAGGTCATTACCGATCTTATTGCCCTAAGCTGTGAGATGTCGTCCGTAATGGGCCAACACAGCAAGTTAGGAAGAAGTCGTACCATCAGGGGCAAGTATTCGCTTTTAACTGAGGCTGATGCTGATGAAGAGGATCACGTCATCACTGGTACGAGGGCAGATGTTTAGAAGTGTTTTTCTGTTTTTCTCCTTTTCCTATTTTATTTAGTAAACTGTTATGTAACGAGTGTGTGTTATGTAACAGGAGAACTTAATTTAAATGGAAAGAAAGATGTTGTTTTGTTCGATACTAGATCCTCTCATACTTTTGTATCTCCTAAATTTGCTAAAGTCTTGGGAGTTGAACCGAAGGTCTTTCTAGGCAAGGTCTTAGCAGTTGCTACTCCATCAGAGGAGACCTTAACCACTGATCGGTACTATGCAGACTGCGAGATCGTGATTGGAGATGAAATTTTTGGGATTGATCTGATCAAGCTGAACATCCTGGGGGTCGATGTTATCACTGGCATTGATTGGATATCGATGTACAGTGTGAACATCGAGTGTAAGACCAAGGAAGTAACAGTGAAGACTCCAGGTGGTCCTGAAGTCAATTTCTAGAGGAAGAAGAGATGTTCAGTTTTGGTTGCAGCTATCAAGAAGAAGAAGGTTTCTGTAGAGGTGCAGCAAATTCCAGTGGTTCAGGATTACCCGACTGTGTTCTTGGAGGATTTGCTCGGGTTACCCCCCTCATCGTGATGTAGAGTTCAGCATCACTATTCAGCCAGGGAGTGCACCCATTTTCAAGGCACCGTATAGGATGGTGCCTGTGGTGCAGGATGAGATCAAACGTTAGATTGAGGAATTATTGGAGAAAGGCTTTATTAAACCGAGTGCGTCACCCTGGGGAGCACCGGTGCTGTTGGTAAAGAAGAAGGATGGTTTGATGAGGATGTGCATCGATTACCGAGAGCTGAATAAGGTCACTGTTCAGAACAAATATTCTATTCCCCGAATTGATGACCTGTTTAATCACCTACAAGGAGCAGCTGTCTTCTCCTAAATAGATCTTCGACCAGAAAACCATTAGGTTCGAGTGAAGACTGAAGATGTGCATAATACTGCGTTCAGAACTCGACATGGGCATTACGAATTCTTAGTTATGCCATTTGGAGTGACGAATGCACCTGCAATCTTCATGGACATGATGAACAGAGTGCTGAGGCCGTTTATTGATTCTTTCGTCGTGGTGTTTATCGATGATATTCTTGTGTACTCTAAGTCGGAGGAGGAGCACACTGAGCATCTGGCCGAGGTTCTGAAGAAGCTTCAGAAGCATGAGTTGTATGGCAAGTTATCAAGTACGATTTATGGAATCTGAAGTGGCATTCCTGGGTCACATCCTTTTTAAGGAGGGAGTGGCAACTGATCCGCAAAAGATAGAGGCAGTGAAGGATTGGGCAAGGCCTACTACAGTGAAGGAAATAAGGAGTTTTCTTGGGCTAACTGGATACTATAGGAGGTTTATCTAAGGCTATACTCAGATAGCCGCGCCGCTCACTGGTCTAACCAAGAAGAATGTGAACTTCAAATGGACTGAATAGTGCGAGGAAAACTTTCAGTAGTTGAAAGAGAAGCTGAATACGGCTCCCATTTTAGCTTTGCCTAGAGCAGGTGTTGAGTATGATGTTTATAGCGATGCTTCACATCGTGGGCTTGGTTGTGTCTTAATGCAAGAAGGGAAAGTGATCGCTTATGAGTCTAGACAACTAAGACCGCATGAGAAGAATTATCTGACTCATGATCTGGAGTTGGCTGCAATTATCTTCGCCTTGAAACAATGGAGACACTACGTGTATGGTGAGAAATTGAACATGTACACGGACCACAAAAGCTTGAAGTACATCTATAGTAGAAGGACCTAAATCTGAGGTAACGGAGATAGCTGGAAGTAATTGAGAACATTTGTCCTAAGATTAAGTACCATCCAGGGAAGGTTAATGTTGTTGCTGATGCACTTAGCCGTAAGAGCAGTCTGGGTAGTTTGATTACTGTAATGCCCTGATTTTTCAATTAATGAAAAATTATTTTTTTTTGCACGTAGTGTGCACGTGCAATATTTTGGTTGAATTAAATCTTATAATTATTTTCATTGTGATGGGTATAAATATTTAAATATGTGCTTTCAATTATTTTATACAAAGCCTTCTTTTAAATAGATGAAAAGCCTTTTCTTTTAAAAAGCCCAAAATGTAATTCATTTATTTTATTTTAAAATAATTATTTTGGCCCATAAACTAAAGCCCATGAGTCAATTTATTTTTAAATGCAACTTGTAATGTAGAATACAAACTAGTGTTTATTTTTATATAAAATAAAATGTACAATTTTTGGACCTAGTTGCTTGCACGTGCATTGCACGTACACGTGCAACATGCATTTCCTTTCTAGGCCGGTTGTGAGCTTGGAGGGAAACCAAAAATTTGAGTGGGATCATGGTGTGGTGGTTACTTGATTATGGGTAGTTAGTGTAACTCCTCATTAAATCTAAACCATTTGTTCCTAACTCCTACTTCAATCCTAGCCCTCCATTTCCCTAAATTTTTAGTATAAATACCCCCCCCCCCCCCATGGCTAGTTATTCTTGTGCTAAATAATTCCTCCAAACCTATAGTCTAAATTATATTATCTAGTAGTGATTTTGTGAGTAAAAGATTGAGTGTGTGTGGGAGTTGTGCTCAATCAAGAAGAGGAGGCCGGCATCAAGGAGTGCTCTCGGTTTTGGCTTAGAAGTACTCTGTTCTGGGTGTGCTTGGAGGTTCGTGTGCGCGCATCTAGGAGGAGAAGCATTCGGTTGCAAGGACATTCGTCTAGGAGGTTGCTAAAGTGTATTTTTCTCTCCAAATTAAGGTGGGTAAATTCTCCATATTTCTAAATTAGAAATGCATGTTAGAAATGAATGAATGAAGCATGAAAAAGATTAAGAAGAGTACACTTTAATTAGGAAAGATAACCCATCGAATGATTGAAATGTGGATATGCAAATTTGTGTGTGGTTCTATTATTTAAGTTGTATGTGAATTGATTAGAATCATGGATTGATTGAAGGAAACACATTTATTACCATCAAGAATGACATACCAAAGTTAGTAGATTGATAATGCTATTTCATGTGTTAAATAGATCTTTTGTGTTAATGTGGGCATGAATAATTTAAAATATGAGTTTGTATATTGGGTAAATGACTAATGACAGCGAATTAATGTGAAATTTGTTGATAAAGAGATTAGAATGCTAATTGCTAAGAAATATCGAAGAAAGAAGAAGTGCGATAGTTATAATGTAGAATTCGAATTAATTGTATGAAAATATATTTTAAGTGTTACAAAAATTATTTTGTTCATACTGGTATGTTAATTATACGAGGAAGAATCAATCTGGATTTTTACAGTAATTTCTATAGAAGCAAAATGAAAGGAAGACTTGTTGAATATCGAACGTTTTTAAATAACAGAGAGAATTGTTTTAAAAAGGATTTCGAATTATACTAGACGACCTGAGCACGTAGCTCAAGTGGTCGGAACGCACAGCCTGTTTCTCAGAGGTCTGCGGTTCGAATCCCGTAGGCAACATATATTTTGTTCATTTTTTTAAAACAAAACCAACTGCAGCCGAGAGCATTTAATGCTTTCAGCCGTAATTATACAGCCTAGCACCTTCGGCCTAGTGGTTTGTGCTGTCGGCTGTGTTCTCCGTGGTTCTGGGTTCGAATCTTGCCCTCGGCAAGATTGAAAAAACATAATTTTTTTGGGGTTTTAGTTATCAAAAAATTATGAGAAAATTATGACTATTCTTCTAAAAATATATGGGACTTTATAAAAATAATTTGGGGATTATTTGCATGAAATAAACTATGATTTGGGAATAAAATGCATAAATAGAACTATGGCCCTATATGTATATTTTTGTGAAAGTTATATCTTGCAAAAAGAACATGGAATGCATGATTGGAAGATTAATATAGTCAAGAAAGAAATTTTATTATGTGATGGATGTGAATTATTCTCATATATGAATAATGTGAAAGATATTAAATGTGAATATTCGTAGTGATGTGAATTTTAATGTGAAGTTGATAATTGATGAAGTATCTAATTCCATGTATGATATGGACTCATGAATGAATTTAGAGATCATGCTATTGAGAATGAAACCTATTATGATTATAAATATGAATTTATGAGTTAGAGATGCTCAAAATTGGAAATTATGAATTTGATTTGAAACAAAAGAGTAGCTAAGTCTCCCCCGGCATTTGGAAAGAGATGAAATGAAACATTGAAACGAAAGACCAAGGTTGGTCATGTCTGAATAAATGAATAAGTCCGGTTTAGTGGAGAGGCTAACTCTAGAACTTTGATTTTATTCATAATTCTATTAAATTAAGAATAGTGCATAGTGAAGATGTGATGAAAGTGAGAGAAAACACGAGTATGAGAACTAGAGTTTACGGTGCGGGTGTGTGAGCCACAGAATGCATGCTTGATGAGTCAAGACATGACGTGGGCGCAACTCAGTAATGATCGGACTTTAGCCACGCTTGTGGGATGTTTGGTGACTGCAAGAGGATCGTGTTCAGGGAGGAGGCTGAATTGCCACAGAATGCATGCTTGATGAGTCAAGACATGGCGTGGAATTCCCCTCCAGGGTCCGGTGCACGTGCTTGTACTCATAGATCATCAAGGATACTCACCGTAGTTACAGTAGTAGATTAAGTCATGGCGAGGGATTGAACCCTACAAAGATGAAGAACGATTAAGAGGCTTGCCCTCGGACCTATGTAGTATGGGATGCATAGAATCCGAACAAGTGCGCATTAGTGTCATCTAATATAAATAATTGCATTAAGGACTAAGTGCGCTATCACAACACGATATCAATAGGATAGTCCCTTTAGTTTGGTATGTGACAAGTTTGTGTTTGTTAAATATGGAAAATAAGTTATACTATGTCCGGCATAGAGAGGATGGCCGTGTATAATGTTCGTTGGTTGAATAAACTGACGTACCCACAGTCTTATATGCAGGTAAATGACATGATAAAGATTAAAGAGGAACAGATGATTAAAGATGATACAATGTTGTTGTACATTCATTAAATTGTTGTAAATTTTACTTCCGGTGTGCAATGTAAAGTGTAATGTTTTATGTAAACTCTGATGTAAAGTGAAAAGTTTAAATTTCCTTGTAAAATTGTACTAAAGGAAGTGGAAAGATCCTGTAGAACATCTCGAATTCAGTGTATTTGGGATTCGGGGCGTTACAATTACATCTTAGAAGCATCTTGCAGAGGAGGTTGATCGGGCTGGTATTGAAGCTGTTCTGCGAGGCTTGGGATCATCTTTAGCTCAGTTAAGGCTTTAGCCTACACTGAACGAAAGGATTGTAGCAAGTCAGAAGGAAGATGCAGAGATTCAGAAGATGAAGGAGCAGGTTGGTGCTGGCTGGTTGTCAGAGTTTTAGATCAGGCATAAAGTGTTGTGGTTTGGAGAGAGGCTGTGTGTTCCGAAACAAGCAGAATTGAGGGAGAGTATTCTTCAGGAGACACATGCTACCCTTTTGTCTGTACATCCTGGGATTACCAAGTTGTATAAGAACATCAAGCAACATTTCTGGTGGTCAGGTTTGAAGCGGGTTGTGGCTGAATTTGTGGCGAGGTGTGAGATTTGTATGCAGGTGAAGGCCGAGAATCAGAAGCACGGAGGTTTACTGCAACCATTACCTATTCCGGAGTGGAAGTGGGATAACATCAGCATGGATTTCATCATGGGTTTGCCCAAGAGTTCAAAGAGCAATGAGGCGATTTGGGTTCTAGTCGATCGACTAACCATGTCTGCTCACTTCTTGGCAATAAAACTCACTTTGTCTATGGTCAAGTTGGCCGAGCTGTATTTTGAAGAGATCGTCAGGCTTCATGGTGTTCCGTTAACCATTGTGTCTGATCGAGATGCGCAGTTTACTTCGCATTTCTGGAGGAGTCTCCAGACAGCTTTGGGTACCAAGACGGATTTCAGCACTGCATTCCATCCTCAGACTAATGGACAGACTAAGAGAGTCAATCGAGTTCTTGAGGATATGCTTCGGTGTTGTATTCTAGATTTTGGATGCAGTTAGGAAAGTCATCTAGCTCTGGTGGAGTTTGCCTACAACAACAGTTTTCAGACTAGCATCGGGATGGCACCGTACGAAGCTCTGTATGGTAGGAAGTGCAGAACACCTGCTTGTTGGTTTGAAGTTGGGGAGCGGTAGATGTTTGGGCCTGAGATTGTGCAGTAGACCTCTAAAAGATCGATCTGATCAAGTTGAGGTTGGTGGATGCTCAGAGTAGGCAGAAGAGCTATGCAGACAATCGGATGAGGGACCTTGAGTTCGAGGTAGGTGACTTTGTCTTCCTGAAGGTATCACATAGTAAAGGTGTGATTCGCTTTGGCAGAGGTGGGAAGTTAACCCCAAGGTTCATAGGCCCATACAAGATATTAAAGCAGATTGGAAAAACTGCTTACCAGTTGGAGTTGCCAGAAGAGTTGTCTCAGGATCACAATGTCTTCCATGTGTCCATGCTAAGAGGCTACATTCCAGATCCGAGTCACCATTTGCCCAAAGTGCCGGAGGGTTTGCAGTTGGATCTGAGTTACATTGAGCTTCCGGTTGAGATTGTGGATTGTCAAGAGAAAGTCTTGAGGAAAAAGACGATACCGATGGTCAAAGTAGTCTGGAGAAACCAGTTGGTTGAAGAGGCTACATGGGAATTGATGAACCCAATAATATTCACATTTAGGAGCAATAATCTTAGTGCAATTAGACATATAAATGCTCTATATGTGGTATTTTACTCTTCTTTTCTCTTTTCCATAGGAAACAACCAAAAGCAGCAAAACGAAGCAGATTCCAAACTAATACAGACCGAGAGGATGATATATAGGGAACTGCAGTGCAACAGTCGACTGGCTCTTCATCAGTCGACCGGACAGAGAGATTGCTGGGGCTCGGCACAGTCGACTTCCCCAACATCAGTCGACTTGACTGAGGAATCATGAAGCCACAGATGTCTCGGCACAGTCGACTTACACTCAACACCAGTCGACTGCATCCGGCGGAGTGAAAAGATAAGATCCATCCGCATCTAAATCCAAATCAACGCAGATTAAGGAAGGAAAGAAATAAAGGAAAGAAGAGGACTTTTTCGGCAAGGAGGCAAACCCTAATTCCCTTCCCGTGTTCTATAAATATCAACAAAGAGGCGTTATTTTGAGGGGAATCATCGAAGACGGACGGAATCGACAGCAAGCATCAAGATACAAGGATCAAAGAAAGAGGAGATCAAGTATTCAATAAGGGAACGGCCGGTCGACTGTGTGACAGCCAGCTGACCTATGTGGCCGAACTACATCAGTTTATTTCTTCTCTTTCTAGTTCTTTTATGTTCATCATGTATTCGAAACTGTTAGTTAATAAAAGTTTTATTATGTGGAACTAATTTCATAGTTGGGTAGATTGAAACCGTAGTTATGTAATGCTTGTATTCTTCTGAATGCTATTCAGTTACTTATTGATTAAACCTAAGAGTATTGGTATAGATTTATAATAGACAAATTTGTTCAGAAGTTCTAAGAGCAGTCGACTGAGAGTGACAGCAAGTCGACTGCCATACAGAACCTGAGATTATCAAGTTTGCATGTTATAAATCTGAATCTGTTATATGAGTATCGAGACGATCCGTATCTCGTGCCCATAACTTGTAACACAGGAATCTTTAGGGGTTCTTGGTTTAATCAACTCGAATGATCTAGATCTGATACCAATTTCTAGAACTTCGAGTGTTTGTTCGTTTCCATTGTTCTTATGTTTTCTTTAAGTGCAACTTAGTAGATACCATGCTAAATACTTAAGGAAAGAGACGAATTAGAGTAGATACCATGCCTAATTCTTGGGTAGGGAAACAATACTTTAAGGAGTAGATACCATGCCCTTAAAGGAACGAACATGAGTAACTAGAATAGTGAAGAAGGTGACTTAGCATTACTGACTATAGGTGGAAATCAAAACCCAACTACTTGATAAATATTTGTAATTCAGAACTTCTTGATATAGTTTTTAATTTTTTATTTCTTTAGAATAACACCTTAAGATCCTTACTTCTACTTTATTGGTTAGTAAGTTAATTTCTACAGTCTCTGTGGGATCGACCCTTGCTCGTCACTACGCTTCTCTAAACGATTCGTACACTTGCGAGGTTTTTAATTTGTGTCTAGTTGATCGATATATTTAGATAGCAAGATTGCACAACAAGTTTTTGGCGCCGTTGCCGGGGATTGTTAGTATTTTAACTTACAAATCAGTAAATCTTTTCTTTTATTTTCTTTTCTTTTATTAATAAATAATTTCTCTTTTAGGTTACAGGATTTTGGTGGATGCACGATAGGGGATCACTTCGTCCAGAGCTACTACCTATTGACGCGGAAACAGAACGTACTCTGCACAGACTAGGTCGGCTAGTCTGCAACCAACCAGTCGACTGCTACAAGGGACCAGTCGACTGCACAGAGACCCAATTCACGAGCAACAATGGCTGAGGAGATACCAAATCGAGTACCAATGCAGGACAAATTCACGCCTAAGAATATTGAGCAACCTTCCTGCATTGCTTATCAACCTAATGTCATAGGGAATATGCATCTATCTCCCCAATTACTCAGCATGGTTCCCCACTTTAGTGGCAAATCAGACGAGGAGCCTCACCTCCATCTGCAAGATTTCTTTGATCTTTGCAGAACACAAAGCGTCCAAGGGCTTATCCCTGAACAAATCGGGTTAATCTTGTTCCCATTCTCCTTAAAACTTAATGCTAAATTGTGGTATAATTCTTTGGAACCAGGATCGATTAATTCATGGGAGCAATTGGCAACAAAATTCTTGAAAGAATTCTTTCCAGCCCAGAAGACCAAACAACTGAAAAGGGAGATTCAACTCTTCCAACAAAAAGATGGAGATTTATTCTTCGAAGCATGGAAGGATTTCAAGAACAAGCTTCTCAAGTGTCCTACGCACAACATGCCTAAAGACGATCAGGTACAAGCATTTTATGAGGGTTTAAATGATACTAACAAGGCAATTGTGGATTCAGCGTGCAACGAGATCTTGATGAGGAAAAGTGGTGAGGAGGCCATCGAATTATTTGAAGAACTCAGCGAGAACTCACAGCAATTTTCAACAAGGGAAAGAGGCATTTCTAAAAAACAGGGAGTTTACGAAATTTCTGGTAGTAATAACATACAATTAGAAATGGTAAACATGAACAAAAAAATTGATATGCTTGTGAATGCAATGACAACAATGGGCAGTGTAAAAAATCAAACAAAGGAAATTTGTGCAATTTGTTCTCATTATGATCATACAACTGATACGTGTCCTATGTCTTCTTTCACAGATCAAGAGCATGCAAACTATGTGGGACAAAGAGTATTTCCACCAAAGAACAACCCATTCTCGAACACATACAACCCAGGGTGGAGGAACCATCCAAATTTCTCATGGAGCAACAATCAAGGCACTCAATCTTCACAAGGACATGCACGGAACTTCCAGATGGGAAGTGGGTTTGATCGGCCAGTTCAAGAACAGAAGAAGTTGGATTTTGAATCCACCGTTCTTCAATTGCTCCAACAACAACATCAAACAAGCAACCAACAAGGGCAGGCAATTCAGAAATTGGAAACTCAAATCGGGCAAATCGCGAAGGAGTTGAGTGAAAGAAAGGCAGGGGAACTCCCTTCACAAACCATACCAAACCATAGAGTCCAAGAACATCTCAAATCAGTAACAACTCTGAGAAGTGGTAAGACAATTGACAACAAGGTTGGAACACACGCAGACGATGCAGATACACAACCATCAAAAGTTTTGGGTTCCAACAAGGTAAGTGAAAAAGAAAAGACAGTTTTGCCACCATTCCCTCAAAGGTTAGTCAAGCAAAAGAAAGAACAATATTTATTTGACATCTTCGAAACTCTCAGAAAGGTAGAAATTAATATCCCCCTACTTGATGCTATTAAACAAATTCCTTCTTATGCCAAGTTTTTGAAAGAATGTTGTACTCACAAAAGAACATTTCAGGTTAGGGAGGATGTGGCCTTGACAGAGGAAGTGAGCTCCGTTTTGTTAAGAAAATTACCTCCTAAATTGAAGGACCCAGGTAGTTTTACCATTCCTTGCAGGGTTGGTGAGCACTTCTTTGAAAAGGCACTACTAGACTTGGGGGCAAGCATCAATCTTCTTCCTTACTCTGTTTACGAAAAGCTAGGATTGGGGGAACTCAAACCAACATCCATCACTTTGCAGTTGGCTGATCGCAGCATCAAAAGACCTAGAGGTATTTTGGAAGATGTCGTAGTTCAGGTAAATGATTTCATTTTACCTGCAAATTTTGTTGTGTTGGATATGGAGGACTCTTCAATGCCATCTTCTTTACTGATCAGTTTAGGTAGGCCCTTTATGAGTACGGCGAATATAAAAATTTGTGTTAAAAAGGGTACTATAAGTATGAAAATAAATGGAGAAAAGGTTGAATTTAAAATGTTTGATACATTAAATTTACCACATGATGATCATGAATGCTATAATATTGATGTGGTACAGGAGATTGTTGATCAAACATTTCAGGTACATAGCATTGAACCACTACAAGCCGCAATTACACAATCTCTAACATTATCTCATGTTGAACAGGAATGCGATGACTGGAGGATAGCAGAAACAGTACATCACCTTGAAACTCCAAAGTCATATTCAGGTAAGCTTGCACCTGCATTTGAAAATTTTGTATCTGATAAAATTTGTGTTTCCTCAGACCAGTCGACTGGTGCATGGAGCAAGTCGACTGCTACCAGGATGCCAGACGTGGAGCTTAAGCCACTGCCTGAACATCTGAAGCACACATATTTGGGTGAGAACCAGACACTACCAGTGATAGTTGCAGCAAATTTGAGTGCACAGGAAGAAGAGAAGCTGCTGAGGGTACTACGAGAACACAAAGGAGCAATATGATGGACCATTGCAGATATCAAGGGAATAAGTCCATCCAAATGCATGCATAAAATACTTCTTGAAGACAATGCAAAACCTAGCAGGGAAGCACAGAGAAGGCTTAATCCACACATGAAGGAAGTGGTAAGAACAGAGGTCTTGAAGCTACTAGATGTTGGCATCATCTACCCTATCTCAGATAGCAAATGGGTGAGTCCTATACATGTGGTGCCTAAGAAAAGTGGAGTCACAGTGGTGAAGAATGAAGAGAATGAGCTTATCCCTACTAGAGTGACTACAGGATGGAGGGTATGCATTGACTACAGGAAGCTGAATAACGAAACCAGTAAAGATCACTTCCCTCTTCCTTTTATTGATCAAATGTTAGAAAGATTAGCAGGATATAGTCATTATTGTTTTTTAGATGGTTATAGTGGCTATAATCAAATTGCTATTGCTCCAGAAGATCAAGAAAAAACTACTTTTACATGTCCTTTTGGTACTTTTGCATACAGGAGGATGCCCTTTGGATTGTGCAATGCACCAGCTACATTTCAGAGTTGCATGATGAGTATATTTTCAGACATGGTGGAAAGGTTCATCGAGGTATTTATGGATGATTTTAGTGTTTTTGGATCTTGTTTTGATGAATGCCTTAACCATTTGCAGCTTGTACTTAAGAGATGTGAAGAATGCAATTTAGTGCTGAATTGGGAAAAGTGCCATTTTATGGTACAACAAGGTATTGTCTTGGGACATGTGGTGTCAAAAAGGGGCATAGAGGTGGACAAGGCAAAAGTTGACATCATATCAAAGCTACCCCCTCCTACTACAGTCAAGGGTGTTAGGAGTTTTCTTGGACATGCAGGGTTCTATAGAAGATTTATAAAAGACTTCTCAAAAATCTCCAGACCCCTTTGTGAATTGTTGGCTAAGGACGTTGAGTTTGCATGGACAGAAGAGTGCACAATGCTTTTATTACATTGAAGAATCTGCTCATTTCTGCACCTATTGTCATGGCACCAGATTGGAACCATCATTTCGAGCTCATGTGTGATGCAAGTGAGTATGCTTTGGGAGCTGTTTTAGGTCAAAGAATCAATAAGGTACCCCATGTTATTTACTATGCTTCTCGAACTTTAAATGATGCACAGCTTAATTATTCCACTACTGAAAAAGAAATGTTAGCTGTCATTTTTGCTGTAGAGAAGCTTAGATCATATTTAATTGGTTCTAAAGTTATTGTTTTCACTGACCATGCTGCTTTGAGATATTTGTTTGCTAAAAAGGATGCTAAGCCTAGGTTGATCAGATGGGTGCTGTTGCTTCAAGAATTTGACCTTGAGATTAGAGACAAGAAAGGAAGTGACAATGTTGTGGCAGATCACGTGTCCAGATTACTGCATGGGGAAGAAAGAATTGTGCCCCCACTAAATGAAAATTTCCCAGATGAAAATTTATTTGAAATAAATATACAACTTCCATGGTTTGCAGATATTGTAAATTATCTCACTGCGCATGTTTTCCCTCCAGGTATGACACTTCAGGAAAGAAAGAGACTGGTGGCCATGTGCAAGCACTATTATTGGGATGATCCTTATTTGTTCAAATTCTGCCCTGATCAAATTATAAGAAGATGTGTGGCAGAAGAAGAGCAAATGAGTATTCTACAACATTGCCACCAATATGCATGTGGAGGACATTTTGGACCAAAAAGAACAGCACTCAAGGTATTACAATCTGATTTTTATTGGCCTAATGTATTCAAAGATGCTTTTTCTTTTTGCAGGACTTGTGACAAATGCCAAAGGACAGGCAACATCTCCTCTAGAAATCAAATGCCACTGCAAAACATCCAAGTAATCGAGCTTTTTGATGTTTGGGGAATCGACTTCATGGGTCCCTTTCCTAACTCATTTGGTTATTTATATATTCTTGTGGGTGTAGATAATGTGTCTAAATGGGTCGAGGCTGTCCCCTCAAAAACTAATGATCACAAAGTTGTTGTCAAGTTTTTGCAGGAGAACATTTTCACTAGGTTTGGTACACCACGAGCAATAATTAGTGATGGAGGGAGCCACTTCAATAACTTTCCATTTGCTTCTTTGATGAAGAAATATGGGATTACACATAGAGTGGGTACTCCATATCATCCTCAAACCAGTGGGCAGGTGGAGATTAGCAACAGAGAGATCAAGAGCATTTTGAAAAAGACAGTAAATACAAGGAGAAAGGATTGGTCGCTACGCTTGAATGATGCATTATGAGCCTACAGAACGGCATACAAGACACCCATCGGCATGTCACCATACCGGTTGGTTTTTGGAAAAGCCTGTCATCTGCCAGTGGAGTTGGAACACAAAGCCTATTGGGCCATTAAAAGGTTCAATTTTGATATGAAACAAGCAGGCGACAAAAAAAGATTGCAATTGAACGAGCTTGAAGAGTTGAGGCACGACGCATATGAAAATGCAAAGTTGTACAAAGAAAGGACCAAGATGTACCATGATAAACAGCTAGCAAGGAAGGAGTTTTATGAAGGTCAGAAGGTATTAATATACAACTCAAGATTAAGACTTTTTCCAGGCAAGCTTATGTCACGATGGTATGGCCCATACATTGTTACAAAAGTCTTCCCATATGGAGCGTTGGAGGTTCATAGCAAAGAGAAAAATCAAACATTCAAGGTGAACGGGCATAGGGCGAAGCCGTACATTGAGATGAGTTTAGAGCCGCACAAGGAAGATGTGAATCTTCAAACCATTCAATACATTGCATGAACTCATCAAGTCTAGCTGAAGACAAGAAACACAACGCTTATTGGGAGGCAACCCAATTTTTCAGGGGAGTACTTACACTCTCTATTTATTTATTTCTTTAATCATTTCTTTATTTCTTTAGTTTATTTTCTTTCCTTCAAACTAGTTGGTACCACATGCCTATTTTTAGTTTTTGTGCGAACATTGAGGACAATGTTCCATCTAAGTTTGGGGGTAGTTATTTACATTTGGAGTCTTTTGATTTTTTTTGGGATAAACAATTTCTTATAAAGTAAGAGTAAGTATACCTATTTACTTTAGGATTGTTGAGTTTCATAAATCCTTACTAAATTGTAAGAGTCATGCGATTATACATAAAATACAAATGTGCTGCTTTTTCTTGTGATTATCCTCTTTGATCTAGTCCTAAACAGAGTTTAAGTAAATAGAGTAAAAACGAAAAGAATATATATATATGAATAAATTCAATCTACTCCAATGTTTTGAGTTGCTTAGTAACTAGGGGTATTCATCACCAATGTTTACTTTTATGTCAAACGGCAACTTGAAATATGAGTATGCAAAGCACTTAAAGTTTGTGACTTGTTGAGTAACCAGGTGGATTCATCACAAATGTCTTGCACTCGTGTTAAAAGGCAAGTGACAACTTAGAGAAGAGGCTAAAAAAAAAAAAAAAAAAAAAAAAAAAAAAAAAAAAAAAAAAAAACCTCTAGTTTGCTACTCGGTTTGTAGTAGAGAAAAGGGATAATCACAGATTGGGTAGGTACATACTATAACTATAATTAATTGCATGACAAATATGATTGGGTATGGAGCTATGAATAAACAATTGCACTGGAGAAAGTGGGTATGCTTGTTTTTACTTTATTTGCAAATTGTTTATAATTTTGATTGCAAAATTTTGATGCTTGCATAATGAGACATTTTCTTGGTGTGATGGGTTGAGACTATTATTTTTCCCTTGTTCATAATTTTACTTTTTGCTTGAGGACAAGCAAAAGCTAAGTTTGGGGGTATTTGATGAACCCAATAATATTCACATTTAGGAGCAATAATCTTAGTGCAATTAGACATATAAATGCTCTATATGTGGTATTTTACTCTTCTTTTCTCTTTTCCATAGGAAACAACCAAAAGCAGCAAAACGAAGCAGATTCCAGACTAATACAGACCGAGAGGATGATATACAGGGAACTGCAGTGCAACAGTCGACTGGCTCTTCATCAGTCGACCGGACAAAGAGATTGCTGGGGCTCGGCACAGTCGACTTCCCCAACATCAGTCGACTTGACTGAGGAATCATGAAGCCACAGATGTCTCGGCACAGTCGACTTACACTCAACACCAGTCGACTGCATCCGGCGGAGTGAAAAGATAAGATCCATCCGCATCTAAATCCAAATCAACGCAGATTAAGGAAGGAAAGAAATAAAGGAAAGAAGAGGACTTTTTCGGCAAGGAGGCAAACCCTAATTCCCTTCCCGTGTTCTATAAATATCAACAAAGAGGCGTTATTTTGAGGGGAATCATCGAAGACGGACGGAATCGACAGCAAGCATCAAGATACAAGGATCAAAGAAAGAGGAGATCAAGTATTCAACAATGGAACGGCCGGTCGACTGTGTGACAGCCAGCCGACCTATCTGGCCGAACTACATCAGTTTATTTCTTCTCTTTCTAGTTCTTTTATGTTCATCATGTATCGAAACTGTTAGTTAATAAAAGTTTTATTATGTGGAACTAATTTCATAGTTGGGTAGATTGAAACCGTAGTTATGTAATGCTTGTATTCTTCTGAATGCTATTCTGTTACTTATTGATTAAACCTAAGAGTATTGGTATAGATTTATAATAGACAAATTTGTTCAGAAGTTCTAAGAGCAGTCGACTGAGAGTGACAGCAAGTCGACTACCATACAGAACCTGAGATTATCAAGTTTGCATGTTATAAATCTGAATCTGTTATATGAGTATAGAGACGATCCGTATCTCGTGCCCATAACTTGTAACACAGGAATCTTTAGGGGTTCTTGGTTTAATCAACTCGAAGGATCTAGATCCGATACCAATTTCTAGAACTTCGAGTGTTTGTTCATTTCCATTGTTCTTATGTTTTCTTTAAGTGCAACTTAGTAGATACCATGCTAAATACTTAAGGAAAGAGACGAATTAGAGTAGATACCATGCCTAATTCTTGGGTAGGGAAACAATACTTTAAGGAGTAGATACCATGCCCTTAAAGGAACGAACATGAGTAACTAGAATAGTGAAGAAGATGACTTAGCATTACTGACTATAGGTGGAAATCAAAACCCAACTACTTGATAAATATTTGTGATTCAGAACTTCTTGATATAGTTTTTAATTTTTTATTTCTTTAGAATAACACCTTAAGATCCTTACTTCTACTTTATTTGTTAGTAAGTTAATTTCTACAATCTCTGTGGGATCGACCCTTGCTCGTCACTATGCTTCTCTAAACGATTCGTACACTTGCGAGGTTTTTAATTTGTGTCTAGTTGATCGATATATTTAGATAGCTAGATTGCACAACAGGAATCTGAGGAGAGGATGATGAAAGATCATCCTGAGCTCTTTGTTTGATTTATATCTTCTTTTCTTTTCTTTTCTTTCTTCTTGTTGTGTTCTATTTTTCTCACTCATTAAGTGTAGTACCGGGGACAGAACTATTCTAAGGAGGGAGTGTTGTAACATTCTGAATTTTTAATACTAATTAAATATGAGCTTATTGATTTTTACGTGTTTTGCACGTACAAATTCGTGTGCATTTTCTGTAGAAAATTATTTCTTTTCAAAACATGAATAAGTGTTTTTTTAATCCTTCTCTTTTTATTTTAAAGCCTATTTAAATTCTAAGGCCTAATTGTTTATTCTTAAGCCCACCCTAATTAATTAATTATTTTATTAATAGCCAATAGACTTTTTAGCCCACTAGATTTGAGCCCACTAGTTTATTTCTCTTTTAATTATCATGACTTGTAGTGTAAACTAATTTGGTAGACAATTAATTAATTAATCTTGTACAACTAGTAAATAGGGGGTACTAGGTGAGACACGTGCATTGCACTAGCACGTGTCTTGTGTGCACAAGGGGTTGGCCGGAAGTGGAGAGAGGAGTGGTGAGTTGGTGTAGTGGGGTGGTAGTTTTGTGTTCATGGGTGGTTGCTACAAATCCCTAACACATCTTAGCCCTTTATTCTTAACCATCTAGATCAATCCTAGCCCTCCATTTCACTCAAAAATAAGTATAAATACCCCCTAGTTCTCTTCATGTAGCCCATTAGAAAAGTTTATAAGAAAAGAAAGAGAATGAAAATCATAGTGTGAGAAAAAGAAGCAAAAGTGAGTAAAAAGATTGAGAACTTTTGTGTGTGTTCCTTACCAAGTAGAGGCCGGCCATTCATCAAGGAGGAAAGGAGAGCTCGGTTCACTACATCAAGGAGGATAAGGCTCTTGTGGTGGCACATTCTAGGAGGAGAAGGACCGTTCGTACGTTCAAGGAGATTCCAGGGAACTTTGTACTTGTTTTCTTCAAAATAGGTGGGTGATTTCTCTACTTCTAATTTAGACATCATGCTAGGAGTTTGATTGATAAAATGGCTAAAGAAACTAGTGAAAAAACCATATGTTGGCTCTAAAAATGCACTAATTAGATAAGGAAATGAATGCTTGATGAAATGTGTATGAATGGTTATAATTATGATTATTGTCGTAGAATTGTCATGTGCTATTAAAACATGAGTTTGGAACAATGTTAGAATGTAGAATATGCTTGTGAATGACTTGATGAATAATTGAAATAAATGAATTGTGTTTATTATTTCTTGTGGCACTAGTTGATAAATGAGACTATGATTAAGATCATTTTAGTAATAAAATAAGAAAAAGTAAGAGACAACATGTTGTAGTTTAGTAACATTAGAATTTGGTAGAGATCATGATATAATTGCAATGTCGAACTTATAGAACTAGAACACAAATTAGAAGGAAAATTGATGTTTTTATGTCAAAAATATTTTTTAAAAGACTGTTTTGTTACAAATACATAAAATCAGTATTCTGGAAAGTTTTGTAAATTTATGTAGAAGAGAGAAGAAATTATGAGCTTTTGAAATATGAAGGATTATTATTAAACCGGGAGTCGAATTACATTTAACTCAACCAACTCTCATATCAGTTAGTCACTTTGGTCAGGGGGGTGCGGTTTGGTGACGTTACTTTTCACCTGGGGTCTGTTGTGCTTGGGTTCAAGTCTAGGAAGAGACTTTTTTTTTAAAACTTGATTTTTAACCAAACCCGAGAACCAAATTCAAGTTGACTTTAATCCTTCCCTTTGACAGTTAGGCACTTTGGCCACTGTGGCTAGTGCTGCGGTTTGGTTGCGTCACTATTCACCCGTGGGGGGTCTGTTAGGCCTAGTTCGAAACTGGCTGAGGGCAAACTTTTTCTGAAGTTTTGTTTTTTTTATAATTCAATTTTTAAGGGTTTTTAATGTTTGAAAAATTAAAAAAAAATACTAGAAATATTTTGAAAATAACTGGACTTCATGATAAATTTTTATAAGTCTCTTAACCCACTATAATGAGAATCAAGGCCAATTTGGTAGGGAACTTGGTATAATTTTTTAAAAAGATTCATTGAGTAATTAAAGAAAAGTAGTACTCTTCTTTTAGATTTTAATGAGTCGTGCCATGGTAAATCTTTGAGATAAAGATATTTGTGAATTAATTTGGTAAGTGAAGAATATTATTATGAAAATAAAAGAGAATTGTGAAAATCTATCATGAATGTGGTAAAGTTTGAAAATTGAATTTGTCACTTTATATATGATTTTTGTGCTTGAAAATGAAATGGAAATCATGATGAATTATGAGGATAAACTCGTGAGTGTGAATAATCAATTTTATGAACATGAAATGAGATTAAAGACTAGAGTGTGGCTATAACCTCATACCGGCATTTGAATAAATTCTTTTGAGATGAAATATTGAAATGAAAGACCAAGTTTGGGTCGTTGTGTTGATTGATGGTTAAGACCGGTATAGAGAAGGTGCTAACTCTAGAATGTTGATTTTATTCATGATTCAAATAATAAAGAATTAGATACATAGTGAAGATGTGATGAAAGTAAGAGAAAAACACGAGTATGAGGGCCATCGGATTGGCGGTGTGAGAGTGATTCATAGGTTGCCTGTTTGATGCGTCATGTCATGACGTGAACACTAATCCGGAATTATCATCCCGGTGGTGACGCTTGTGGGGTGTTTGGTGACTACGGGTGGTGCCATCCTTCCGTGACGGAGGCTGAATTGTCCTTAGGCTCTGCATGATGCGTCATGTCAGGACGTGGGATTTCCCTCCAGGCTGTCTGGACATGGGCTCGTTACTCATGGAACATATAGAATACTTACTGTAGTTATTGTAGTAGTTTAAGTCATGACGAGTGATCGAACCCTACAAGATGAAGAACGATTAAGGGCTTGCCCTCGGACCTATGTAGTATAGGATGCATAGAATTTGAACAAGTGCGCATTAGTGTCATATAACATAAATAATTGTATTAAGGACTAAGTGCACATTCACACACGACATCAATAGGATAGTCCCCGTAGCTTTGTTTTGTGACAAATGTGTACTTTCTAAGTAAGAAAATTGATGTATTATATCTTAGCGTCAGTTGAATGAACGGACGTGCCCATGGTTTCTATGCAGGATAAAGTGAACGAAAAAGAGTAGAGAGGAATTGATGCTTAAAGAATTTTTCAAGTGTTGTTTATTTCATTCTTGTAATTGTTGTAATTTGCTTCCGCTGTTAAAATGTATCTTTGATGTAATAAATATTTTTAATTCCTTGTAAAATTGTCTGGAGAGAAGTGTAAAGATCTTTTGGAACTTCGAATTCATTCTTATTTGGAATTCGGGGTGTTACTCCTCAATTGGTTCAAAATGTTAATTTTACGGATGCTTTTACAGATATTATTTTGAATTCTTATAACAGCATTCTTTTTGAAGAAAAATGGAAGTCATTGATGATAAAATATGGAGCAGAAAATAATAAATGGTTGAATGATAGTTTTGACATTCGAGAGAAATGGGCCCCCGTCTATCATTGGACTCACTTTTGGGCCAGCATGACAAGTAGCCAAAGAAGCGAGATAATGAATTCTTTCATAAAGAAGCATACTCAAAAGAAGTACTCACTTCTAGAATTTGCCACAATCTTTGCGAGAGTAATTGGAACACAAAGAGAATAAGAACATAGAGAATACCATCGTAAACTTGAAAAAAAAAACCTAAATTGAAGACCAAATGGTATATGGAGAAACAAATGGCCCAAGTGTACACTTTGGTAATGTTCCATAACTTCCAAAAGCAACTCAAATCAAGCCTATTATATAATGTGAGTTTGGTGGAAGATCACGAGAATGCTGCAAATGCTTATTACGTAGTGAGGTTGTGTGGTAAAGTTGAAAATGAGACCATGATTACTTATGCGAAGGGAAATCAGTTTGGTAGTTGTTCATGCTTCATATTTGAATTTATTGGCATCTCTTACAAGCATCTTTTAGCATTTTTTAAGTACTCAAATTGTAATGAACTCCCGAAACAATATATTTTAAGAAGATGGCCCCGAGAGGTAATTAGAAGAAACTACACTTTCACAAATATTAGAGGCATTGATGAAGGCAATAGCAAGAATTTTGCATCCCGCTATTGTGAATTGAGTAACTTACCAAAACAACAAGTTGAAATTGGATTAACTTCCAATCAAGGTTACACATTCATGCGTGATAACATGCTCAAGTGTATTGAAGGATTTATTCCTATGCAACCTCAAGGTATGGAGTAGTCGAAGGTAGTGGAACAAGACCTTATGACCTTATGGGAAGGACTTGGTATTGTCTCAAGTTTCCGTTGAAGATCCAAGCCAATGCAAAACTAAGGGAAGACCAAGTGGAAAGAGGTTGAAAACAATGCTAGAGAAAGTGAGAGCAAAACCAAGAAAGTGCAATTGTTGCGGCAAGGCCACGATGCGAGAACTTGCCCAAAGAAACTCGATAGGTATAGTACGACTAAGTCTCTCAACTTTCATATTATTTCTTAAAATTGGTTTATATTGAGCTTGACTAATTTCATCTTTATTGTTTATTTTTTTAGTGCCCTAAATGCAAAAGAGGTGGATTCCTCCACTGGCGAAAGTTCCGATGACACTGCCGATTATACGAATTGAAGGTAATTTACTCTTTATTGTTAATTGTTATATGTTTTGGCTTCACTTGTTCAAACTCAAGTATTGTTAATTAATTTGGCATGTAATGTTTGCATATCAAGAAAAATATTGATGATACTGTAACAAGATGGACACCAATTCCTGATCAGAGAAGTATTTGATTCTCATTTATGCATTTTGGGGTATTGGTCATTCTTTCTTTTGTGTTGGTGTAGGCAGTGATGACAAAACTTATGATCTGAAAATTCTTTTGAGCTTGTTGTATTTATGCATATTCTTCAGTTTTGCACTATCACTTATGATGAAGGGGGTACATGAATCATATTATGCATTTCTCTCTCCTTCAAATATTTTAGCTGATATTTGTTGTTGGTTTTATTTTGCTGAGTAACTGATATTTGCTGAAAAGTTACTTTGATTTTGATATTTGCTGCTCTCAGTTGAATGAGGCTGAGTCTTTTCAGTTTATGATATTGTATACTTGTTCTTCATTTTGGTTGAGTATCTGATATTAGTTTATTGGCCTGAAACTTGAGTATGATGGGGGTAAAAGAATAAATTTGGTTTGATATTTGTGTTTGCTGTTCAGTTACTTTGTTGTATTTATTTAAACTAGTTGACATGGCATCCCAATGCAGCCCTAGTTAGAAACAACAAGTTCTGAGCCTACTATTTTTTCTTCTTTAAAATTTTGATTGAATTCTTGTTGTCCTAAGCCCCTAAATGTGATTGTTTTTTTTCCTTATTTGAACACAGGAGAGTGAAGTAGCAGCAGCTCCATGAATTGTAACCACAGCTCTAGGCAGCAGTAGCAGTTCTTGGCAGCAGTGTGTGAGAAATTGACCGCATGAATGTTCAGAAAAGGGTTGTATATTGTTGAATTCTTGTATTTGATGCATATCTGAAAATTGTAAGAAGGTTGTTATTAACATTGGTGTCTACATGACTTGTACAAACACCCTTCAAGAAAATTTTGTAATTCATATTACTAAACTATTAATTTTAGAGGATTTGCTATATGTAAATTAAATTTTTTTTTGACTGAATCTGAGTGAAAGCCAAAAAAATCAATGCATAGTGACAAATATACTTTCCTTTCATCGGTTAAATTATCAGTTGCTTCACATTATTTCTCCAACTTAGCAACTATTGTATCAGTTTCTACCAATATTTCTTCATGCTTATCGGCAGATAGTAGGTCACTAGTTCTCTCATAAATTAATTACATGCATTATCACCAATTAATTTTCTTCGATCGATTGTTTTTAAGCTCCTTGTATTGCCCTTCAGTTTTCTCTGTTGTTCAAAAAACACTGTTGTGACACTCGCAACCAATGTTCACTCAAGCGAGCAATCGCAAGTGATTGACTGGATAGACTTCATGTCTCCTCCTGATGATGCATGGTATGCTGCTAGGATAAAGATTGAGAATGAAACAACCTTAAGAGTCAGCTATTGTGACTTCTCAGAGGACCCTAACGAGATCTATGATGCAAATCATTTTGAGGACTTGAGGACTTGAAAGCTCTTCAAGAACTTAACTCTCAATCATAGTACAAATCATATATTCATACAAAATAAATTCACTCATTCACCGTTTATTCAAATTTAACTCAGAACATATGGAGAGATACAAAATTGATGTACATCTAACACTACTAGTACTGCTACAACTTCTTCTGCTACGTTTCTGTAGTTTCAGATGTACCTCCTGCTTCAAGGGAAGCTTCTTTTGCTGTTGTTGCTCCTCTTATTCTCGGTATACGATGGCTTCTTGTACTTCATCTTCCGGTACTTTCTCTTCTGCTACTGAAATTAAAAATAAAAAAACCCAACACAACACAAGGATTAGCTACTCATTGTAGTCATTGTTGCTCCATGAATTGTAACCTACAAATTCATGTTGCAATTTTTAAAATGGTAGTAGGCACAGAAAACATTTTTTTAAAATGATTGTAGGCTTAGAACATATTAGTTCAGCAAAAGATTCAAAATCTTCAGTGCATCAAATGAAGCAGAGAAGTGGACAAGCATCTGTATTTGCAAATCAGAAAATGCAGAAAATTGCTCAACATTCAAGCATCACTCAGTAGGGCTGCATAATAATACCATGTTGTCTAGTTTGTTTAAATGAGTATTTTAACTCAACAAAAACATAAACCCTCTCCTTCTCTCCTTCGTGTTCTCTCATTCATTTACAAAATTAACAGAGTTCAAAGTATAGCAAATGCAGCAAATTAACATAGAACAAAGGATCATTACTCAATTCTATCAAATTATAGCAACACAGTATCATATAATAAACCAACAATACTATCTTGTGAAACTCATCATTGCCTACTAATGCAACCAAAGTAAAAAATGCAACAAATTGGAAAAAATGAGAATCAAACACTTCCCTCCAGCATCATACTATCAAATGGCAGACCTCAAATCCGAGCCTCATACAATTTAGGGAAATTTCGGTAGTTGGCGGAATAGTGGGTTTCAGAGATAGGGTTTTGGGGTAAGGTGGAGATGGGATCGTGTTTCGGAGCGATGCAAAGTAAGAGAAGGATGTCGGTGGTTGTGGTCGAAGATGAGTGTCGGGAGTTCGAAGATGAGTATTTAGGGTTACGATTTGGGGGGAATCCCAGAGTAGGAGATAGGAGAGTTTAGGGGGAGAAGCATTGGGGGGCATCGAAGAAGTGGGTTTGGTCGATTTCTATTTGCGGAAGAGATTTCGATTTCAATTTTGGGAAGATCACGTCAGAGAAGTAGCTAGGGTTTTTTTCTCTTTTTCGATTTGGGGATTGGAGCAGCATAAGAGGAGACAGAAAATGAAGGAGAGAGGATATGAGAGGGTATGTGTGATGGGGTGAAATGACTATTTTACCCCCATCACATTAAGGGAGAGAGCGGGAGAAGGAGAGCCATAAGATCTCCATCAAGATCACGATGAAGATCAGATGGCTATGGAATCGTGCACACGATAGTATATATATATATATATATATATATATATATATATATATAGAGAGAGAGAGAGAGAGAGAGAGAGAGAGAGAGAGAGAGTCCCGTTCCGTTGTGCACTAGGCCGCCGTTTGCACTCGGCCTTCCCAACTTTGTATTAAGGATTCGAACCGTCCACATTGATCTACACGTCTAAATTAGTCTAAATATGTAAAATTAAATTATTTGAAATTCATTTGCCCATCCATTGAAGCGTTACAAAATTGCATGGCTGATAATCATTGTATTTTATAGTCACATGATGGATGGGAAAATGAATTTCAAATGATTTGATTATACATATTTAGACTAATTTAGATGTTTAGATCAATGTGAATGGCTCGGATCGTCAATACGAAGGCAGGAAAGCCGAGTGCACAACGGAAGGGAACTATATATATATATATATATATATATATACATACTATTTTAATGGGAGAGTTTGTCACCAAACAAATTTCATTGGTAATGAAACAAACACGTGCAATGCACATGTATAACTAATATAAATGAGGTCTTAGGTTCGATGCCAGGCAATGTCGAATTTTTTTAAAATATATATATTTATAAAGACGTGCACCGCACGTGTAAATTACTAGTATATATAAATAGAGTTTACCAAATGCCTTTTATACTTTAATTTTGAAAAATGTATTTTATGAAAACAGTTTACCAACAATACTCTATTTTTGAAAATAAAAAAAAATATTAACTTTATAAATTTTTTTTCAAAATGAATTTCGAACTATTGCATTCTAACTCTTGGTCTGGTACCAATCGTTGCAGAAATGACGTGAGAAAATTTAATTACAAATCAAGTCTCAAGCAAAAACAATCTCACAAAACATTAAAAAGCACGAAATTAGACAATCTGCAGAAAAATTTGTATTTTTTCTATTGGCATGTGCATAAAGCCACGTGCACTTGGTCACGACAAATTTCAACTAGTTTTTAAAAAAACCTTAAACACTAAAACTTCTCGCCCTCAGCCAGAGTCCTTTGCTGAAGTGAGGAAAGATACACATCACCTATTATACAATCCCTATCTCCCGTGTCTTCCACATATTTAGTGGCTATTCTAAGTATCTCTCTATCTTTAACCTCCTTGATTTTATTTTTGCTTGTTCACTACTTTTGGGTAATATAACGAGTTGGCTAATAGCTACTCAGACCAAAGAAAAAAAGAAAAAGAAAAGAAGAATCTTTCATTGTTCATACTTTTGACCTCATTTGTTCAAAATCTAACAGACCCAGTAGAATTTTTTTTGTTTATCTCCCCCTTCCTTTTTTTTTTTGATAAAGCGGATAGAGTCGAACGACTCCAGCCAAGCATATATATAAAAAAATCTAGAGTAATAACCGAACAAAAAAAATTTACACGGTGTAAAATTTGTTTGTTTGGTTGTTACGCGTAAAATTAAAAGGACGAAGAAACAACACACAAGAATATGTACAGGGCAATGAAGCGCATTGCTGAAAAAGGCTGAAACCCGCAAAATAAAACACCCCACCCCAAACAGACTCACGCAAACATGAGCAGCGCACTCAGCACAAAAGCCCACACCGTCGCCCCTGACAGAACGACACCGCAAACACAGAATCGCAACTCCGCGCGATGAAGGAAGCACCGCGGTGGAGCGAACGACAAACGAACGGTGCCAACAGAGCGGAGCGTCGGCGAGGCAAAACAACCTCAGCCAAAAACAAAACAGTCACACCCCCGGTAACGCAACAAGATCCAAACGGAGAGGCCACCCCGCAGCAGCCGTGAAGAGTAAGCAGCCGTGACGAAAGAAACGAGAACAAGCCGGGTATGAAAAGGAACAGCAATAGAAAGAGCGTTACGTTGCCAACCAGGGTAACACTCAAATCCAGTACGGGTAGAAAAGGTCACAACAATGACAAGCTACCGATTGGGCAATAATAGGGAAAGAAAAGACAATGAGAAATGAAATAAGTGGGCAGCCATGAAACAGTACAAACTAAAAAATCCACCACATCAACCCAGAATCAACCTGGGCAAAAAATAAGCACAAAATATAACACGGAACAAAGCACAGACAATAGTAAATAGGGGAAATAAACAGAGCAGACAAAAGGAAACAGGCTCAGAATGAGCAAGCGGGACTCCCCCAAAAGGACAAAATATACACCATAACAACACAGCGACTCCCTAAGGAGTTCCCCACCGAAACACACACAAAGAACTAAGAACAAGTCCAGAGGAAAGAAAACAGGGCTACAATCTCCCCAGGCATCTAAGCCTAGGAAAAAACCAACAGAGTGATGCAACCGAGCAGAGATCAAAGTCCTCCACCGAGAGCAACCAACAGCCGCATCCCAGCGCGAAAAAAAAGGGCAGCCAAGAAATAACCACCAAGTAGAAAGAAGTAACACAAGTAGTCTGAGGGAGGCCCACAAAAGAGGAACCGTCAGAAACCACAGCAAACAAACACAACCAAAATACCGGCCAACCAAAATTACCATAGGGACGAGAGTGAAATTAACTAGCCGCACCTTAGAGCTGCAAACGAGAAACAAAAGAGTATAACATCAGAAAGTTGAAAACAGTAAGAATACTAATAGGTGAAGAAATTAAGAAAAGAGATCACCTCATCCAGGCGATATAAGTGTAAGGCTTCCACTTTATCAGTAGATAAAGTGGAAGTCCAAAATTTGGAGAAGAAGAGAAAGTCCTCAATAATGCCCTCAATCGGCAACACGGAGTTAGATAAAATGCGCTTGTTACGAGCCGACCAAATAACCCAAATGATTGCAATCATGGAGAGAATCCACGAATTGCGAAAATCTTTTTTGAGATGATGATTTTGGCAACAGGATGAGAAATCGGTGGGGATAGACGATGCTTGCCAAGCCTTGACTACTACACTCCATAACGGGCGGATAAAGGGGCACTTGAGAAACAGATGGTCAACGTCCTCGGGATGGGTGGCGCAAAAAGCACACAATTGACCTAAAGCTAGGTTCCTCTTATTAAGAACCTCTACGGTAAGAAGCTTGTTATTAAACATTATTTGAAAATGAATTTAAATGATTTTTGAGGATTTAATAAATATTTTCTAAGAAAGTTATCTTTTGTACACGTGCAAAACACGTGCAAATGACTTTTCAGAAGTTTGGAAAATTAAGTTTTCTTTATGAAAAATCATTATTTATTATTTGAGAATTATTTAGTATTTTTCCAGATTTTTCTGAAATTAACTGGTACTATTCGCAATTTTTGAGAAAAGAAGGACTTATTTGCAAAACTGACATTTTGAGGGTGAGAGTGCAAAATGCATTTGCTGGGCATTCCGATCAGTAATTGATGAGGTTTGGAAATATATTTTGCTATTAGGTCCTAATTTAAATGATATTTGATAGAATTTCAAGACTAATGTATATATATGTAAATTATATTTTTGGGAAAGGATTATTTGCAAATTGGGTGAAAACCCTAATATTTTAATCCGGCATATATAAGGGATTTCCTATTCCCAGCCGTCATTCAGAATATCCAGATTATTGAGATTCTTTGAGGAACAAGAAGGGGATTTTTGGATCTAGCAAAAGGAGAAGCTTTTGTGGATTTTCTTCAAGAACAATGTGAGTTGGTTTGTTTTGTTTTGTTTGCTTTGTTTGATTTGAATGATGAATGAAGTAAGATCTTTGTTATGCCTTGTTTGTGATCGTTACACTATTGATTTGTTAGTCTTATTGTATGTATGACATGGATCTATTACTTAATATGGAGGATGAAAACTTTTATTGTCATTTGGATCATGATGAGAGAAATATTAAGATTTGTTGAGGATACGTTGATTTTGAGATCGTATTGTTGGGAGATATACTAAAAATTGATGGTGTTATGATCAGATGATAAACATCTAGATCTGATGGTAATAGTCCAGATTTTGATTAGTTATGAAAGAAGTTTTGTTGAGAAAAACCCTAATGGGAGAATTGAGAATTGAGATCATGAGAATATGAAATTTGAGTATTTGAGTGATTGAGTAATGTAACCATGATGGAGATTATTGAGAGATGTCTATTGGCCTGGATACAATTAATTTTTATGATTCGTGAATCTTTAGAAAACCCCTGGTTGATTTGTGTTCAGACCTATTGTTGGGAACCTGTAGCCGACAGTCGACTGGACCATACAGCAGTCGACTGGCACGAGCCTGTTGTGAATTTTTAGTCTTTGAGGTTTGTTCGGGACAGTCGACCTAGACTGTGGTCAGTCGACTGGTCCTCTGCTTATGATTTTGTTCAGTTCTTTCGGGACGGTCGACTGATAACTTATCCAGTCGACTGATCTTTCCTTAGTTTATTTTTGAGAAATGTTGGATTATGCCCTCTGGACAGTCGACTGATCTGATGTGCAGTCGACTGGTCCTGAAGGATCTTTGTATTTGAATTGAGATATTTTGTTTAGGGTTTGATTTTGAGACATTTGTTCAGTACTTGATGTTGAGATATTTGTTCAGTATTTGATTTTGAGATGTTCAGTTAAGAACATGATTTTGAGATATTTTGTTGAGCCACTTGTTAAGTGGGAATTTGTTCAGATATTTGTTTTTGAGTCTCTAGAGGTAAGTGACCCTAGTATACCGGTGTTTGTTCAGTTATTTGTTGAGGCCCATTGAGGCAAATTTTCAGTTATTCAGATTTTTAGTCCGGTAGGGTGCACTACTCTAGGAGATTTGTTCAGCAACCCAAATTAATAAGGACAGGCATTAGTAGTGTCATGACGAATGAGAACTTGAGTTATGCACCTCAGTATGGCTTTTGATGTAGGATTAGTCTCCTGAATTATCCAAGTAGTTAACTTGAGATGTGTGATTTATCTCCGGAATTATCCAGGTAGTTAACCTGAGATGTGAGGTATTTCTCCAGAATTATCCAAGTAATTATCTTGAGATGTGGGATTGACCTACGGAATGATCGGAGTCGAGGCGACGCTTTTGGGGTATTATTGTGATGATGAGTCTATGTTTAGATGTGGGATGATCTCCTGAATTATCCAGGAAAATACCTGAGATGTGGGATCAATCTCCGGAATGATCAAGCATGGGCAAATTATCATAGTTTATCTTCATCTCTTAGTAGTCATCGTTGTCAGCATGTAGTCATGATGTTTTCTTGAATCACTTTTATGCATTCGGATTTCCTGTTTTTACACACACTCGGCTTTTGGTTTTGGTAACACCCGTTATTCTTTGTTGTTATTTCATACTTTAGTGTTTGATCGTTATTCGTTGGATATTATGTTTTAAGTTCATTTATGTTATTTGTTGATTAGTTGCCACTCACACCATTTATGGCTGACCCCGTAGTTTGGGGGTTAGGATTTCAACTCTAGCCTCACTTGTTGCAGGTTATTGCTTAGATGGGAGGTTGGATGCTTGAGTGGGCATTTTGAGACATTTGGACTATTTAGTGTTTGTGTAAAATTTGTAATGACATATTTGAGTTGAGATAATTAGACTTCCGCTGAGATTTGTAATAATTGTTGTAATAAAGAAGAAAAGCAAGCCAGGCTAAGATTTTGGATTTGAAGGGGGCACTACTACTCCAAAGCAACTTAGCTAATGGCGAGGTAATCCCATCGAAGTTAAGAAAATTGTAGAAGGATTTAACCGAGAAATTACCCGAAGAGGTCCACCTCCATTTAAACTTGTCAGAAGAAAACCATGGGTACTGGTTAATCTCATCGAACTGGTTTTGGAGCTGCAGCGAAAATTGCGGCGACAGAACACAAGAAAACTGAATAGACCAGAACTTTTGGTTATTAACAATCACAATATAGTCTTCCACTAAGGCGGAAGGGTTAGAAGCTAATAGAAAGAGAGAAGGAAAAGCAGTAGCGAGTTTGATATTACCAAACCAAAGATCCATCCAGAATTTGGTCTTGGAACCGATCGTGCACTCGTGGACCAATCCACAACGGAAAGGTTTGGAACCTTTCCATACCCCTTTCCAAAAAGAAGAAGCTTTATAGGGGAGGGAGGCCGGGAAGTCCCAAATTGGATGATGGGAAAAGCAATTACGTGATATAATTCAGTCCCAAGGAAGGTTATCATCATTAATGAGTCTCCAAACCCATTTGCCCAATAAGGCAAGGTTTTGGTGTCTGAGATTCAAGACCCCCAGGCCCTAGCAGCCTTGGAGGTGCAGATGATCTTCCAGTTGCAAAGATTCGAACCAGGTTTAAACAAATCTGCACCTGACCAGAAAATATTTCTTCTGATCTGATCAACCCTCTTAATCACCCATGAAGGGAGATAAAAGAAAGACATCATGTATAAAGGGATCGAAGAAAGGACATAATTAACAAGAATAAGTCTGCCCCCATGCGATAGCTGTTTACCCGACCAACGGTTCAGTCTGGATTCAACTTTTTCGATCATTGACAACCAATCCGATCTCAGGAGCTTTCCCCATCTCAATGGGATACCAAGATAATAAATGGGAAAAGAAGAAGGACTACAGTTAAAGAACTGCGCGATTTTGGCTTGGCGGTTATGCGACCCACCCAGCCAAATAACGGTGGACTTTTGAAAGTTAATAGCTAATCCTGAAGTACATTCAAACACATAAAGGAGAAGTTTAAGATTACGAAGGGACTCTCCATTGGGTTTGGCGAAGATAATAGTATCATCTACGTATTGAAGGTTCAACACACCTCAGAAACTATTAGAACTTCCGAGTCCTTCAATCACATCCGCCTCCCAGGCATTGCGCAGCAGCTTACTGAAAACATTGGCAATCAGAGCGAATAGGAGAGAGGAGATCGGATCACCCTGACGAAGGCCACATTTGCACTTGAATTTGTGGCCTTCCGTACCGTTGACCCAAATAGACGAAGTGCCAGCAAAAAGACTGGATTTAATCCAGGCGATCCATTTGGGTCCGAAACCACGATGAAGAAGTGTTTCGAAAAGGAAGTCCTAACTGACGTTGTCGTACACTTTTTGAAAATCTAATTTTAACATAATTCCCTCCGAGTTGGTCCTATGACACTCGGAGATGATTTCTTAGGCTGATGCCACGCTATCAAGAATGAAGCGATCTTTAATGAAACCTGATTGCGATGAATCGATTAAGGGGGAAATCAAAGAACTTAGACGAGAAGAAAGCACTTTCATGATGATTTTAAAGGTTGTGTTGAGAAGGCTAATAGGCCTGAAGTCCGAAACCGAATTCGCTCCCAAAAATTTAGGAATGAGAACGATAGGCACGTAATTAATCCTATCGAAAGAGAAATTTCCCTGGTGGAGATCAGAGAACATTTGGAAGATGTCATCTTTAAGAAAATCCCAAAAACGTTGGAAAAAAAGGCAGGGAACCCGTCAGGTCCCGGCGTAGAATCACAATTTAAGGAGAACACTGCCGACTTAATTTCTTCTAAGGAGAAAGGGGTTTCCAGATCAGATAGATCATGCGTGGGCTGACCATATAAATGAGTCCAATCAATGTGTAACGAGTGCTGCTTATGTGAACCCAGCAGATCTTTAAAGAAGCGAAGGAAAGAAGAATGAATATCTGAATCAGAAGTAAATTCGGACTCATTGTGAACGATTTGAGATATACGATTGCACCACTGGCGATGAGAAACAAAATTGTGAAAGAAAACGGTGTTGCCATCACCTTCTTTAAGCCAGCAGAGCTTGGCCCTCTGAGTCCATTTAATGTGCTCATGGTGAAGAAGTTCCGCGTAACCTCTTTTACAAGAGGCCCGTTCAGAACGAAGAGCATCAGAAATCGGAACACTCTCCTCCAATAAATCAATGGATTCAATGGTGGACAGAAAAACATTATTAAGAAAACAATCATTGGTTGCTCTCTCTTTATGCCAAATTTTGCTGCCGAATTTGATAACATGGAGTTTAATAAGAATACGCCTAAGCCCGGAAGAACCCGTAATGGCTGAAAGGCATTCAGTAATGAGGTTGATGAAAGTTTGGTCTTGCAACAAAAATTTCTCGAAACGGAATTTGAAAGATTTGGAAAAATTGAAATTGGAAGACAACATAATAGGCACATGGTCAGAGGAGGGATTGGGCATCGCTGAAACGAAAGAGTTGTGGAAGAAATTAATCCAGTCAAAGGAGACCAAAAAACGGTCGAGTTTGGCCATAGACGGATGCAATCTCATGTTGGACTAAGTGAATGCTCTACCGCTGAGGGGAAGGTCCGTCAGATGGAGCGAACAGATGCATTCGTTAAAATGGGAGGAGTTCGAAAAATAGATCGAGTTACCTGATCTATTGTGAGAGAATCTGGTAACACTGAAATCGCCACAAAACAACCAAAATCTGTGGATGTTGTTTTGGAAAGAAGACAACTCCTCCCAAAACACATCACGCCGATCCGCAATGGAAGGACCATACACGGACACAACGGTGATGTCACAGTTAAATTCAAGCCAGCAAAGGCAAACTACAAGGAAGAAGTTTAAACGGTTAATAGAAATTAGGGAGAACTTGGACTCTTTGAAGCCAAAAAGGATACCTCCTCTAGAACCAATGGCATCAAGAGAGATCCAATTAGAGATAACAGTTCCTCCAATCGAGCGAATAATGGAGGAGGAGGGGGACCAAAGTTTCGACTCTTGAATAGAAATCAAGTCACAGTGGGAAGAAGAGATAAGCTGGTAAACTGCATGTATCTTCGACGAACTACCCAAACCCCAAATGTTTTAGGCGATGCTAATCATTGGGGAAACTAGTCTCAAAAGCTCGTGAAATCTCACGACATCTGATAGAGTCAAAGTCTACAAAGTTATCCTGGTCCACTAGGAAGCCCATTTTCCTAGTAAAGGAGAGCATGTCTCGATTTGAAAGCGAATCAAAGTGCACCCGGTATAAGGAGCCCAAGGGGACGTTCCCATTGGAAGTCAAATGAGGCGGACCTAGGTCCTGATTATGGACCTGCGCTACCAGAGACTCCCTATAGGTCCGTGTAACAACCCGAAAAATAGCATATGGCTATTTTGCATCGAAATGTGTACGCAATTGAAAATTTCACCCGAGTATGTATTTCTGATAACAATTATTTTTAATTGAGAAATATAAGATATATTGTCTACTTTATTTTATTATTATTTTCGAAATTAAATTATTTTATACGGATTATTACGAAGTAGTTTTAAGGTATTTTGTATTGCTGGATTATTAAAGTAGAGAGTTGGACTTTATTTGAAATGTATTAAGGCTAGGGGGCTTGTACAAAATATTCCCTTAGATATTTATCTATCTATTATTATTTATTCCCTTTTTTACAAACCCCCCCTCCTCTCTCCCACCTTCTCTCCTTCCCTTCTTGTTCTCCTTCCCGTTCTTTTCCCCATCCCGACCCAAAGAAACCCCCCGGCCTCTTCTCCTCCTCTCCTCCCTCCTTCCCTTCTCGTCCCGTTCACTCCCAACCAAAGAAACCCAAACCCTATTTCCTTCTCATTTCGTTCTTCTTCTCCCTTTCGGGTTCGATGCCGACCCCATGGAAAACCCCCGACCCCCTCTCCCTTCCTCCTTTCTCCGTTCACTCCCAACCAAAAGAAACCCATCTCCCTTCTCCTTCCTTTACTTCTTCTTCTCCGGTTCCTTTCCCGATCCCGACCCCAGAAGAACCCCAAAGCCTAGCCTCTTTCTCCTCCCCTCCTCCTCCCGTTCGCACGCCAGCCAAAGAGAAAGAAACCTCGACCCCCATTTCCCTCTTCCTCCTTCTCCTTCCTTCCGTTTCCATCCCGATCGAAGAAACCCGAACCCATCGATCGATGCTTCCCCATCTCAAAATCCACCTCTATTCTTCGTCGATTCCAAATTAAATCGAGGGGTGGACTAATGAAGGGATTCTCTACATTGTAGTAGCGTCGGATTTTCGAATGGATTTCGGGAAGGTAAACCCTAACTATTTTATTGTATAAAATTTAGTTGGGTAAATTTCTATTGAGTAGGATTATTATGGTAGAGAGATTTAGAGATGTTGGAAATGGTAGATGTGAGAAATTAGCGGATTTTTAGAGAGATTGCAAGTTGTTAGTAAAATTAGGGTTTTGGGTTTGAAAAAGGAAATTATATATGTATGAACTATTTCTCTTATAATAGTGGAGAGTATAGTTGGACTATTAGAATATTTTAGGGGCGATTTTAGTAATTATTTGGGGATGAAAATACCATAGGCATTAGATTATCACGTGCATCGCACGTGTGTATCCCAAGCGTTTCAATAAACGCTTGTGTGATATTTGGAATAATGTTATTAGTTTTTATGATTGGTTTGGATGATTTGAGTTTTAATTGCTTTGAAATTTGGTGATAGGATATATTCGTGACTTTGGATGCGGGGTGGCATGGTGGCGCTTCGGATTTTTGCGGGCTATGTGAGTATTAATTTATCAATGTATTTTGTGATTTAAGAAATATGTGGTGAGTGTTAATTTATTATGTAATTTTGTGTGTTAAGAAATATGTGAGTGTAAATTTATTTGCGTATTTCTGTGGTTAAAGATATATGTGAGTTAATTTATTTATGTATTTTTGCAGTTGAGGAATATGTGAGTATCGATTTATTTACGTATTTTTGTGATTGTAGAAATATGTGAGTACTAATTTATTTATAGGTATTTTGTGGTTGAGAAATATGTGAGTATGATGTATCTACTTATATTTTATGTTGTGGCCGAATATTATGGCTTTTTTGATATACTTCGTAGAAGTTATGTTAAAGATTGATTTTGAGGGAAAATACGGATTTTTATGGGCTGGAAAATAGGTTTTTGTGATATTTGGTGAAATTAACTATTTTGAGTATATAAAAACCTATATAATGGATTAGTTATGTATATGGGGATGAGTTATATCTATATGATGATATCAAAATATGGTGAGTATAGTTCTATATACGTAGTTGATATTTTAAAGAAGTTTGAATAAACTAAAGTATTGATATGGATTATGGATGAGGCATATGGGGATAACGTGTATTGTTATAAATTTATGGATAAAGGGATTAGTTATATATGTGGGGATTCTCTACTTCTAATTTAGTTGCTTGCTCTCTTTATTTGTTTATGTATGTGTAGAAAGAACCATCTTTAGGGTTACTACTTGTGTAGGTGAAGAAAAGAACCCATTTTGAGGGTTGAGTAAATTGTGGATGCTAAAAGAACCTATCTTTTGGGTATGAGTTGTTGTAGGTTGAGAAAGAACCCATCTTGAGGGTTGAGTGAATTGTGTACGCTAAGAGAACCCAACTTGATGTTATGTTAGTTGTAGTATGATAAAGAAACAATCTTTTGATGTTGTCAGTTGTAGGATGTTAAAAGGTCACACTTTTATGTTGATTACTTGTTGTAGGTTGAGAAAGAACCCATTCCTATGGCTATATTATTTGTGTATGCGAAAAAGAACCCATTTTAGTTGTTAGTAGTAGTGAGTAAAAGAACCCATCCTATGGATTTGGATTGTTGTAGAGAAAGAACCCACGCTTGTGATATAGTAAGAATCCATGCTTGAATTGTTGTAGAAAGAAACTCATGGTTAAGTTGTAGTAGAATATCATGCTTGAGTTGTGTGAAGAACCCATTCATGCCTATGTGACATTCCAGTAAAAAACCTACCATACTTGAGTTGTGTGAAGAAGCCATTCATGCCTATGTGACATTCCAGTAAAACCTACCATGCTTGAGTTGATTTTAGAAAGATAGCATGCTTGAGTTGTTGTAGCTTGATTATAGCGAGAAACCCATGCTTAAGTTGATTATAGTAGATTCTTATGTTGCTTCTAATTATAGAGGATCAAGTTTACTAGTAAGCACGTTTGGTTGCTTCTAGGTTTGATTACCTGTATGGTTGTTTTTGTATGTGGTTTTGCCCATACGGGCTCAACTGGACCGTATGTAGCTGTTGGTCTCATACGTAGCTTATTTGGCTCGTATCTATATTGTTATCTCATACGCGGTTCGACTGGCCCGTATGTAGCTGTTGGTCTCATACGTAGCTTATTTGACTCGTATGTATATTGTTGTCTCATATGCGGCTCGACTGGCCCGTATGTAGCTGTTGGTCACATACGTAGCTGTTTAGCTCGTATGTATTTTTGGTTACTCGTATGTAGCTTCTTAGCTGATACGCAGTTTGTTGTGCTCATCTAGGGTGATATCATTGCCCTAGGGCTATCGACCATTAAGACGTGTGTTTAGCTTACTCCTAAGGGACTGTGGACGAGTCACTTCCCGGGTGTCGTCAGATCTTAACCGTTGGTTGATTGTGGATCGGAGTGTGACGGAACCCAAGTTCAGGGTAGTAGCATGCAAATGCGTTCGTATTGCCGGGATCTTGGATCGATAGGCCATAAACTGGATCCTAAGGGATTCTAGTAAATTTAGGTTGAGCAGCCTAGTAGAGTTATCCTGCGAAGTCTAATTTAAGACCTACCATGTTGTGTTTATAATATTGTCATCCCTAGGATTGTTCAGGGTTAGTGACATCATTAGGGTAGTAACTTATGGCTATTACTACTTAACCATTACTTATTATCATTATTCGCTGAAGGGAAAGAGTTGGTGTTAAGGGTGATTCCTTATGATCTGACTTGTCCTATAGGCCGACACTAGGAGGTGTTATTGGGTTGTACCTTCCCGTCAAAGGGATACGTACGGTGTCTTCTCACGTGTTGGGAGCACGGGTTGCGTATCTCGTCTGTTAATTCCTGAAATACCGTGGCTTGGGGTGCCACAGGATGCAATGTGCAGTCTTGCTCTTGCGAGACCCTAGGGGTGCCACAGGGTAGGCTTCGCGCTACCCTGTGCTTGCGAGACCCTATGTTCTTTTGATTTTCGAATGAGGCCCGATACACTGGGCAATAGTGGCAAACATGGACACCACTACGTGACTGCAGTAACAGAACTAGACCGTACCTACAACCTCATCAGTCATGTTGTATTGTCAGGAATAGGATTGTGTACAAATAGAAATTCATAACGTGGGTTCAAATCCCTATATATAGAGAAACTGCTTGAGATGGGGCATATGTAGTATGGGATGTATACTGTTCCGGAGACTTGCTTGCATTAGAATACGAGCATCATTGTATTGGTAATCTTGCATTAGAGTTTAAGTCATAACGTACACTGGCACAAATTATATGTACACGTGTCTTTTCCATTCGAGATGAATTGCGAGTGCGATAGTGAAAGTAAATTAATAACCAAGCTATCGGCTTGGGATGTGATGTGATATTACCCAAGTTCGGCTTGGGGGTGCGGTGATATGTTATTACCCAAACTATGGTTGGGTTATGGAGTATATTGCGATGGAATGCAAGTAAATGGTAATGTGCAATGAGATGTTAGGTTGGACATGAATGAATGTGGTAGTATGAGAATGAATGCATATGTCTATGGTGTGATACGTGATATAAGGAAATAAAATTAATATTGTATTATGAGAGTGGTTATGAAAATGGTTACTAAAGATAAGTATGTTGTGAGCGGGTATGGATATACATACAGGTGATGACTCAGAGAGTAATTAATGTGAAATCTCATTTATGATGTTTACATGTTCAGATGTCAAGTAAGATTTGTTTATCTTGGAAATTGTGAGTTCGTTATGTTTTTACTTGTAAGTTTAATTTATTTACTTATTTAATAAATTATACTCACACCAGAAATGGCTAACTCCTTAGTGTTTGGGGGTTAGGGAGTCCCTAGACTACCCTAGGTCCCTACTGTTACAGATCCTCAGCAGGGCAGAGGTGAGGTGTACATTCAGGTTTCTGTGGAGTAAAGCTTCATTTCAGAAATTGTTGTTTATGGTTTAATTATGTAAATAGTGAAGGTTTATGCTTTAAATTGTATTTTTGATGTATAAGTATGTGGATGATGATGATGAGTACAGTGTGAGGGGGCATGATATTGTTTTGACCCGTACCCATCTCGTTGTGGAGTACCGGGCGTTGTGGTATGTTTTTACAAGTTATTTTCTAAAAACTTACTACGTTTTCAAAAGAATTTATGGTTTTTAATTGATAATTGATATACCGTTATGAGTTTGGCCCCCATAGCATATATATATATATATTGCCTGTGTGATGATGCTCATTTTGGCCTGGGGAGCCCGTGATATTATTGCCTGTGATGTAAGCTATGAAATTTAGAGCAGAATTCCGTAAGCTTTTTGTGTTTTGGGACAGAAATTACAAGGGAGACTCTGCCCAAATTTTCTTTGAAACATAACTATTTTAGTTTATGTTTAAAGTGATATAGAAATTGGAAGAATTGATTTTGGAGTCAAAAAGAAAAGAAAAGGGGCAGGCGTTACAGTTTGGTATTACAAACTGATATTTGTAATTACTGCGTAGTAACTTTGTGTTGAAGAAAATTTTTTAAATTTTTCCAGTTTTTTCTGTGTATCGTGACTAATTGATGGAAAGATCTTGGCATGTGTCACGGTTTCCCAGTTACGTGGAAATCGGGGCATTACAGTCCGAATACGAGCACTAGAACGAATCACCGAGAACGAATCTTTTTCTTTTTCTTTTTTCTTTTGTCTTTTTAGTACAGTGGATTTTTTAATGTTATCTTGAAAAAACAAAACCTTTGGGGAAAGATGAGAGGAAATCTAACTAGCAGGGAGGGGAATTTCATCCAAAGTGACTAACTCCTCTGTGGAGCATCTAGATAGAGCCCGAGGTGAAGTAATAGGGGAAGCTGCGCTCAAGGAGTTGAGCAAGGATAAGGGATTGGGTGTAGAACCGAAAATCCCATGACTGGGAGGGTTCAAGTGAAGCAAGGAGGGGGTCGGACTCCCAAACCGAGAGAAAAGAAGACAGTAATTGGAGAAGCTAAAATCGATGTTAAAACTAATCAACAAAGGGGAATAACATTGCAAAAATGAAAACCGCAGATAGAGGGACACAAAAAAGTTAGAATAAAGTAATTGGGATGCCAAATAAAACAAGGAGAAACGTACCGACTTATGCAAAAGGGAGGGATCCAACTCGGCCAGTTCCTCATCCAAGAGATTGTCTTTATTGATCCACGCATCTGATTTCTGGGAAGAGATATCAGTGGCTTTGCCAGACTTGGACGATAAAGGGGGACCCGAAGAGGAGGATACGTGTGCCGCTGCTAAGAACCTGTTACAGTCTGAAGCAAAATAGGGATTCGCCTCCCACTTAGGCCACTGTTCCATCTTACCACTCAAGTGCGGTTTAGCAGAGGCTGCAACCTGAGAAGTAGAGTCAACCACAGCTGAAGGCACAAAGGCGGGAGGGTGCTGGGGTGGCTTTGCTAGATGATCAACTCGATCAACATGAGGCAAAGAGAGAGCTTTAGCTGACGCAGTGTCTGGATTGATCCAGACAAGGTTACGAGCCTTAGAAGGCGAGGAGAAAGACTTGGAGGGAGTGGCAGGTCCAGAACGAAAAGAAGGGTTGTTTTTTGTAACGCCCCGATTTCCATATACTGGAAAACCGAGACATGAGCCAGGACCTTTTCTTCAATTAGTCACAATACACAGAAAAACAGGAGAATTTAAAACTTTTAATTCACTCCCAATGTATTACAAGTCTGGATGTTATACAACTACAATACATTACACTAGTGTTACAATAATGCCTTTACATTCCCAAGTATTACAACCTTCAACCTTCAATAATGCCTTTACATTCCCAAGTGAAGAACAACACTTGGTAACTCTCACTTGAGTACCTCTCAACTAACAGATAATCCATATACATGTTATAGCGGAACTAAACATGATACTAACTCCTCGCTTTCCTTGCCTTGAGTCCTCCTGAATCTCGTACCTGTAGTTCTGCGATCCAGTACCTATGGAAGTGGGGACGTCAGTATTCACTGACGCTTAAGGGCTGATAACATAGCAGTGAATCTCCCAAACAGCATACAGAAAACATGGCAATTGTGTCGGTGTAGTTTAAGTGTTCGTGAGTTCTATGACTAGAATCTAACACAATATTAACTAAGACTAGGATGCTCCTATTCTAACGTCAGCAAGTCTCCGAAGCAACATGCAGCCCATACTACATGTGCCCCATCTCAATCCGTTTCTCCATATTTAGGGATTTGAACCCGCGTTATGAATTCTAATTGTACACAACCTGTTCCTGACAGATACAATGTGACTGATGAGGTTGCAGACGTGGTTAAGTCCTACCAAGGTAGTACGCTCATGGTGTTTATGTTGCCACTGCTACCCAGCTACCCGGACCTCACTCAAAAACTAGATGAACCCTCGGGGTTTCCGCCAACAGGAGAGCCCCCTGCCGCCCCCTAGCCAGACTGTAGTCGATGGCCTGTTCGTATCCCCGGCATAGGACCCGACAGAGTTTCGGGATCCATCCCTAGCTCCGTCCGCCTTATCATGGCACTTCAGGAATTAACAGTGTGAGATACGCAACCCGTACTCCCAACTCGTGAGAAGCCACCATACGTATCCCTTTGACGGGAAGGTACAACCCAATAACACCACTTAAGGCCTGTCCCAAAGGATAAGTTGGTCGTAAGGCGCCCCCTACAACCAATTCCTCTCTTTCCGGCAAAGGGTCTAAGTAAATGATCTTTATATGTCACTACCTTAATGATGTCCCTGACCCGAACAATCCTAGGGATGACAATATTATAAACACAACATGCTAGGCCTCAATTTAGACTTCGCAAGACAACTCTACTAGGCTGCTTAACCTAGACTTACCAGAACCCCTCAGGATCCGGTTCCTGGCCCATCGATCCAAGACCCCGGCCATGCGAACATACATGCATGCCACTACCCTGAACTTGGATTCCGTCTATACTCCGGTCCTCGATCAACCTACACCGGTTAACATCCGACGGTACACAAGGAGTGACTACTCCACAGTTCCTTTGGGGTAAGAAAACATATGTCTTGATGGTCGATAGCCCCTAGGATAATAATATCACCCTAGATGAGCCCAACAAACTGTGTACTAGCTAATAAGCTATATACGGGTAAACTAACTACATACGAGCCAATAAGCTACGTATGAACCAACCACTCCCTACGAGCCAGGCAGCCTCGTATGAGATAACAATGTACATACCAGCCAAATATGCCGCGTATGAGATCAACAGCTACGCACGGGCCGGTCGAGCCGCGTACGAGACAACTATATGCAAACAATCATACAGGTAATCAAACCTAGAAGCAACCAAACGTGCTTACTAGCAACTTGATCTTCTATTACTAGAAGCAACAGAAGAACCTACTAATAGTCTATGATAGGCATTCTACCAATGAGAAGCCCGAAGCGGCATAATAACCTTTATTGAACTAACTATTACTAATGACCTTTCTAATCCTTATTACCCCTACGGATGAGGAGTGTCCCCATGATATGGTCCAATTTCAATTAGGACTTCACACAACTAGAGTCCATGGGTTCTTTTCGAAGTGGACTAGAACAACCTAGAACATACGTCTGCTTCCTTATTTAACTAGGATGCCACCTTATAACCTTCAAGCATGTATGGCTCCTTACTAACATTAACTACAACAAGGTAGTTATCACTACAATTACAACATGATTCCTTCTTATTTACTTAACCTATAGGAATTTAAGCATGGTATTCAATTGTAAGCATCAACCTACAAAAACTAGCCATGGTACATAACATAACCATCAACCCACAACACTCCTAAGTACGAATATGATTGAAGCATGCACTTATAACAAGCTTAAGCATGAATAATTACTATGATCTAAACATGAAGCTTTACTACAATTTAAGCATAAGTTATAACTTGAGCATGAATGCTTACTACTTAGAGCATGTATCTCTACTATCACCTTAAGCATGGATCTCCACTACTTAAACATGATTAATCATCACAACCCAAGCATGGACATATATTTGACATGAATCTTGCTACATTCCTAAGCATGGTAGATACGCATTAATTCCACAAAATCTAAGCATGGCATATAATTTTTCTACAACAATCCAACATGGTATGCTACTTGAGTATTCAACCTAAGCATGGTATGTGATTCAAACATAAACCTACGACATTCTAACATGGTAAGGCTACTTAGCGTTAATCTAGCATGGTAGTTGATTAAACATAATCTTACACAATCTTAGCATGGTAGGTCGATCTATAATGATCTAAGCCTGAGACGACTTAGTAGAACATCTACCATTTCAATCTAGCATGGATAGAACATAAACATAGAATTGCTACAACTAAGCATGGGTACTTACTTAACTTAAGCATAGAAATTGCTACCATTATGCATGGATAATTAGCACACCTATACATGGATATTACAATTTGTCCTACAACAAGGTGAGCATGATTTACAACATGGCATGGGTTCCTACAACAATTTAAGCATGGTAATACTACTTAGCATTAATCTAAGCATGGTATGTATTCCGAGTAGAGACCTACAACATTCTAATCATAGTATGGTAACTCCTACAATGTATATACAACCTAAGTATGGTTCCTTTCTACATTAAACTTACAACATGATATACACTTCAATGATGAATTTCCTACAACATGATACACATCATAAGCATGGTTTATAATTCCTACCACATGGTATCTACTTCAAGAATGAATTTCCTACCATAATCTAACCATGAATATCATTAAGCATGAATATCTTCTAACTCAATCATGAACACTATTTAGGCATGATCATATACTATCTAAGCATGGATATCATCTAAGCATGAATATCTACTAACTAATCATGAACATCATTAAGCATGAACCTTTACTAACTTAGCATGAACAATAATTAAGCATGAACATCTACTAACTTAAGCATGAATAATAATCCAACATGGTGTACAATTTTCCTACAACCACCTAAGCATGATACCTACTTCAAGCATGGATCTTTTATCAATACTTAAGCATGGGGGTATAATCTTTCTACAAGAATATAAACACAACATAAACATCCACTACAATTTTAGTTAACCACACATCTACTACAATTTCATTTAAACATAACATCTACTAAAACTTCATATAAACATCTACTAAAACTTCTTTATTTAACATAAACATCTACTATACTACTTTATTTAAAACATAACATCTACTATAACTTCATATAAACATCTACTAAAACTTCTTTATTTAACATAAACATCTACTATACTACTTTATTTAAAACATAAACATCTATTACAACTACTTTATTTAAAACATAAACATCTATTACAACTACTATAAACATCTACTTCTACTACTTTATAAAACATCTACTATAACTTCTTATTTAAGAATAAGCATCTATTTCTTTATTATTACTAGCCAAACATAAAAGAGATCTTTTTAATCATTCTACCACTAATAACTTAGATCTTTTTCATACTAGAATTAGCATCAAAGATGAGTTCTTTTTACTTAAGATTAATAAAAAGAACTAAGCAAAATAAAATAAAGTAAAGAGTCCTCCATTTGGGTTCAACCCATCATATGCATTCTTTTTAGTCCAAAGTTCAAGTGTATGTTCTACAACCCCAAAATGGGTGTATGCACCAAGTCATATGCTTATATATGAGTCCACATTCAAGTCCTACAACCCAAAATGGTTGTATACACAAAGTCCATATGCATATGTTCATTTTAGTCCAATTCATAACACAAAAATAACAACCACTACTACAAGATTCAATCTTTTTGTTCTTTACTACTACTTATCACATTTCTTTTACCATACAAAAGCCACAACTTATACCACAAAACAACACACAACAACATCTCAAGAAGGCACCCAAAACAAAAGGAAACAAAACAAGGAGGATGAGAAGAAGAAGGACTAAAAACAACAACTCAAACAAAAGAAAACACAAGTGGAGAAACCCCCACCTAAAATTTCTTTGATGGAAGGACTTGCTAGCTGTACTTATCCTTCCTCTAAGCTTCTAGGACTTCTATGGAAACCTACAAGAGAAAAACTCTCAAGTTAGAATGGACTCTCTCTTTCTTTTCCTTTCCTTTCTTTTGTCTTTGTTTTTGTAAAAAGTGGGACAAGTGGAGAAGGAGGGGGTATTTATAGATGGAGGAGAGGGTGGAGAGTGCAAAATTGCACTCAACAATTGCACAAAACCCCTTCCCCTAATTCAAGGGCCGGCCATGCCATGTAGGAGTGTAGGATGAGGTGGAGGTATGGGTGTAGGGTGAGGTGGAAGCATGGTGAAAAGATAAGGTTTCTAGAAGGGTTTTACCTTAATCTTCTCTTGCATTCTTAACCCTAGTTTAATCCTCCTAAAATCCTAATAATTAACTTAAATTGGTCATGACAAGGATAAGCACTTAGTCCAAACAAACACAATGTACAATTTGCTATAACGTGCATATGTACGTATATATATGCGTATACCGCAAATCTTTGCATAATTCGTACAAAAATAATTTAATTTTGAAAATAATAATAAAATAAATCTTATTATCAATTCGGAGGATTGCGCTACCAATTTGATATACTACGGACGTACATCGACCGATGTATGCGCACAGACAATGTTTGTGAACAAACTGGGCGAAAATCACCAAAATATTTTAATTTTGGAATTAAAACAAAATAATAATAAAATAATAATAAAGTAATAATTTATATAAGGTAATATCCGTCCGGGATATTACAATTTTTCTGGAAGTCACTTTGGGAGGGCCTTCCATTTAGATGGAATAACTATTTTGTTTTCATTTTTTTCCCTGTTTTGTTTTTTTTTCCTATTGAAATTCTTTGTCGTGTTTGAATTGAGATGGAATAACTACAGCCTCACATTTTTGCCATCTTTTTATGTTATTGGAAGATCCTTTTTCGAGTTATGTTCAACAATATCTTTTTGATTTCTTTCCTAAGGGCATTCACAACGGTTTTCTATTTTGCAATTTTTGTCATTTTTTGACAAAAAGAGTCCCACATCAGTTTTCTATTTTGCCATTTTTTAGAAAATTGCAAAAATTACTATTCATATTTGTGGAAGTTTTTGTGGATTATCAAAATATAGGGGACGGAACATGTTGTTCCGTCCCAAACCTTTTTTTAATAGGATTGGACGAAACAAGTTGTTTCGTCTAAAGTTTTTTTCAGAAATTTTTTTTAAATCGATTGGATAGTACATGTTGTACCGTCCCAAAAAAAAGGAAAAGATCTCGTATGAAACAAGTTGTCCCGTCCGAAGCAAAAAAATGCTTGGATTGGCAACATGTACCGGGACTTTCCCAAGCCTTAATTATCTTTTTTTATTTATTAATCACTAATTAATCTAATTACTTAGTAATTTAATAACTAAATCTAACACTAATTTACTAACTTAATCTAATCACTTGTTAATATTAAAAAAATTGAAGTTAGATGGGACATGTTGTTCCATACGTTAAATTATTATTATTATTATTACTTTCAATTATAGTATTGAACCGCTGCAACGAAATTGCCAAATTACAATTTCTCGTTTCCCATTTCCCCATATTTAAAAACAACCGTGTAGATGCTCTAAGTCCATCTCTAACCCATCGCCATTTTGGCGCTGAAGTGGCGTATGGCGTTGGATTTGGCCTCCAACCCATCGCCATTTTCAGCGCCATTTTGGCGTAGATGGGGTTGGGATGAACAGTGGCGCGCCATATATGGCGCGCTACTGTTCACCCAACGGCAATTTTTTTTTAAACCCCTAAAAGTTTTGTAATTTTTAATTAAACCCTTATTAAATATTTTCTTAACAAAGTTTATTACATTCTACTCCCAGAAATAAAATTTTAATTTTTTTGTGTTCTATTGAAGGTTATTAATTAAATATTAAGTATATTTAATATTTAGAAATAATACGAAATGTCAATTACAATATATATAAACTTCGTACATTTTAGGATGCCTTAATTAAAATTTCATAAACATTCAAATAAAAAACAATACAAACTACATACTGCAAAATACAAGTGGGGAGTTAGAAGAGAATTAATTTAAAAAGTAGATAAAAAAGAATATGCTGAGAATATTTCTTTTTGGAGTTAGAAATGGAGTTATGGGTTGGAGATGAAGTTACTGTTTGATGTGACAGTTACTCCACTTTAGAGTAAAAGTTGCTCCAAAATGGAGTTGAGGGTTGGAGATGGCCTAAGTCTTAAGCAAGGTTACAAAGATTCGGTCAGTGTATTGCTTGGAACCCATCTATATTTTTTGTTTGCAGTGGACAACACAAACTTCAAAACTATTCCATACTTTTGAAGATATTCCAGTTTTAGTTTTGCTACGCCTCCTGTCAAAAATTATTTTTTCTTGCTAGTGTGATTCTTATTTATTTATTTATTTTTATTTTTAAATTTCAAGGCTGCTAAACTCGGTGTAGTAATTATCATTTTTGTCATTATAAATCTGTTTCTCTTAAATTAAAAATTTATGCTTACGCGTTATATAGAGTGGCATTTGTCAGACGCCAACCAAATTATGTTATATCCGGTTTAAACTTATAAATTCAGGTTCAATTAATAAATGAACTCAAAGTTAGACACTCATCACACTTAAAATAAAACCAGACCCAAATTTAAATGAGTCCTAACCGGAGTCCAGCCCGTTCAATACCCCTATCCATACATTCATCCAATCCGATAAAATTGTATATCGTTCTGATCTTGAGAAAATTACTCTCCAAATAAATTGAAACTAACATGGCAAAAAATAGAACTAAATCGAGGCCGTTCAAATAAGGTACGAATCTTAAAGCTCTCAATGGTAAAACAGTATTTTCCGTTGTAAATGAGTATGTAAATGGGAACTGGATCTTTTCCAAGGCCCAATAACTCGAAACGGATCTGCATTACTGGGTTATGATGGCAGTTCAATCTAAATAAACCCAAATCCTTTAAAAGAGTTGTTCAAATTCATGATTATCCCTAAAAGGCGATTTAAACCAAATCTATTATCATAACGAAATTTAAATTCTCTTTCTTATCCAAAAAATACAGGGAAGTAAAGACATATGATAATATCAAAATTGGTCCCCAAAGGCGACTATAAATACCCCTTACCTCAACGAGAAATGGGTAATCAATAATTTTCTCCAAAAAAGCTTTCTCATATTTTTCTCGATTTCTGATTTGAGCGTCGGAGGGTCTGTCGTCGGAATCAATCCCGGTGTATCAGACTATTTGCAGGTCATCGGAAAGTGATCATCACCACACGAATCAAATCCAACTTCCCAGACGTGTCAGATCGTCGAGTCAATTGCAGTCAAAAGTAGTCAACACCATTGAAAGTCAAAGGTCAAATTGTTGACTGTTCCACGAAAAGAATCCACATCATCTAATTGCTTCCACACCGAAAAAAGCAGCAACAGATTTGCGCCATCTGTAGGAACAATAAAATAAATCTGACCAAACCTCACTGATGAGAACAAGTCATCCAGCATGCCTCCTAAGAGGATAGGGAGGGTGGTGGCCTCAAGCCAACGAGCCCACGCTCTTCCTCCACCTCATCCTCTAGAGGAACTCCATCCCACCTTTTACTCACAACAAGAGGGGCCCCTCCTTCAGCTCACCATGCCTTCACCAGGAGAGGCCCCGCCAGGGGGCTCTCATCGGAGTCGCCTCAAACCATAAGCTAGATCTTTTGTCGAAAACAGGGGATCAGTATACACCTCTACTCCTTCCTCACTCCTTCAACCACAGCCTGACCTCTGTCAAGTCATCGTAGATCGCCAGCAGGATTCGAACCTCCGAACCCATCTCAACGAGAGGCGAGCTCGCGAGGAAGCCTCCTACCCCGAGCGGAGGGGGAGCAGAAGAAGTCCGTCTCCACAAAGACAAAGGAGATCTCCCTCTCCTAGGATACGCGAAAGAAGTCCCTCTCCTCATAGACGAAGGAGATCCCCCTCACCCATGGAGCGAAGGGGTCATCGTTTCCTAAGAGATCACAGAAGAAATCCTCCCTGAGAAAAGAGGCATCCAACTCCAACTAGCAAGATAGCTCCTAGGACGGGAAGGAATGAAAAAATGTCAGTCACCAGAGCCGAATTTTGAGTGTTCAAAGATGAGATCCTCCAGGCCCTCAGCATAGTTCCATGTAATACCCCGCAAAATAGCATATGGCTATTTTGCATCGTTATCTGTGTACAATTGAGAATTGCAGGCGATTATGTATTTTTCTAATGACAATTGATTTTAATTGAGAAATATCAGATATATTGTCAACTTTATTTTATAATTTTGAAGGATTATTATGAGGTAATTTTAATGTATTTTGTATTGTTGGTATTATTAAAGAAAAGAGTTGGGACTTATTTGAAATATATTTGAGACTTGGGAGCTTATATGTAATATTCCCTTATATTATGTATTTATCTATTTATTTATTTATTTACTTTTACAACCCCCCCCCCCCCCCCCATTCCCTTCCTCCTCCTTTAACCTGTTCATTTCCATCCCGACTGAAAAGAACCCCACCGAAACCCATTCGGCCGATGATCTCCCCACCCAAATCCACCCCATCTCTTCATTGTTTTTAAATTAACTTGGGGGGGATGGCTAATTAGAGGGTGTTCTAACTCGTGGTAGCATCGGTTTTTTTAGAGGGCTTCGGAAAGGTATACCCTATTTTATTTTATTGTATAAAATTAAGTGTGGTTAATTTCTTTTGAGTAGGAGTATTATGATAGGAAGATTATGAGATGTTGGGAATAGTAGAGGCGAAAAATTAGCAGATTATTAGAGAGTTTGCAAGTTTTTAATAAATTAGGATTTTGGGTTTATAAAGTGAGAGTAAATATATGAGAATTTTTCTCTTTTATAGTAATAGAATTTTTGTTGAGACATTAGGATATTTTAGCGGTGATTTTAGTTATTGTTTTGGGGATAAAAATCCCGTAGGAATTTGAATATTACGTGCATCGCACGTGTGTATCTCAGGTGTTCAATAAAACGCATGTGTGATATTTGGATTAGTGTTATTAGCTCCTGTGATTGGTTTGGATGATTTGAGCCTTAATTGCTTTGAAATTTGATAATAGGATATATTAGCGACTTTGGATGTTGGGTGGCGTGGTGGCGCTTTGAGTCTTTGCGGGATATTTTGTGAGTATGATTTATTTACGTATTTGATGTTTTAAAAGAAGTTTGAATAAACTGAAATGTTGATATGATTTATGGATGAGACGTATTGGGATAAAGTGTATTGGTATAAATTTATGGATTAGTTATGTATATGGGAGGAGTTATATTTATATAATGATATCGAAATATGTGAGTAAGATATCTTTTATTTTATGTACGTGGTGTGTTGTTGGGTTGTTGTTTCTCTTGTATGTATGTTGTCCTAAAACAACTTGGACAAAGTCCTAAGCTTATGAATGATGCCATAAAATAAATGATCACCTAAGAAAGTAAATGGTAGAACTATAATAAGAACAAAAAGATTGAATCTTGGATTGTTATAGGATTGAGGCTCATGCCATATACCATGCTTAGATAGTAGTAAGAAGTTATACTTAGGTAGTAGTAGAAGAACCATGCTTAAGTGTAGTAAATCATACTTGAGTTATAGAAGTTATATACCATGCTTGGATTATTGTAGGAAAGTTATATACCATGCTTAAGGTTGTGGTAGATATCCATACTTAAAATTGTAGTAGAAATCCATGCTTAGTGTGTAATAGTTACTCATGCTTGAATTGTAGTAAATGTTCATATACATACTTAAGGTTGTAATAGACATCCATGCTTAGAGTGTAGTAGTTACTCATGCTTGAAAGGTAGTAAATGCTCATGTTTAAGTTGTAGTAAATATCCATGCTAAAGTGAGTAGATATTCATGTTAAGTTATAGTAACATACATGCTTAAGTTGTAGTAACCATTCAGGCTTAAGTTGTAGCTCATGCTTAAATTGTAGTAAAGCCTCATGCTTAGATTGTAGTAATTATTCATACTTTAGATTGTTGTAAGTCCATTCTTAAGTTGTATTCATGCTTAAGATTGATGCTCATGCTATATACCGTGTTAGATTGTTGTAGGTTGATACTCATGCCTTATACCATGCTCGGGTTGTTGTAGAATTGAGGCTCATGCTATATACCATGTTAGATTGTTGTAGGTTGACACTCATGCCATATACCATGCTTGGATTGTTATAGGATTGATGCTCATGTTGTATACCATGTTGTAGGAACCCATACTATGTTGTATACCATGTTGTAGGAAATCCATGCTTATGTGTATACCATATTGTAGGTTTGATGTAGTGAAGAAACCATACTTATGTTGTATACCATGCTAAGTAATAGTAAAGATTTCATGCTTAAGTAGTAGTAGAAGAACCATGCTTAAGTGTAGTAAGGTATCATACTTGAGTTATATGTAGAGTTCATGTTTGAGTTGTAGAAATAATCCATGCTTAAAGTAGTAGTAGATACTCATGTTGTAGTTAAGTTGTAGTAAAAGAATCATGTTATTGTAGTTGTGGTGTTAACTATCTTGTTGTAGTTAGTATTAGTAAAGAGCCCATACATGCTTGAATGGTTTAGTGTAGCATTCTAGTTAAAAGATCCATGCTTGAATTGTATATGGTAGTATTGTAGTGAAAGATTAAAAAGAACCCATGAACCCGTGTTTGAGCTAGGTGTTCTAGTTTAACTATTGTAATGAACCTATGTTCCATCATTGTTCTAGTCAACCTTAGAGAACCCAAGAATCTAGTTGCATGCAATTCTAATTCAATTGGGAAAAGAACCCATGGATTCTAGTTGTATAAGGTTCTCATTAAAACTTAGACCATAGCATGTGAACATTCTTCATCTTTAGGGATAATAGGGGTTGGGAAAGTCACTAATAATTGTTAGCTTGATAAAAGCTAGTCTAGGGTCTTCTAATTACCCTAGGGGTCATCGACCATCAAGACTGTATCCTACCACCTTATAGACTATGGATAGATCTCACCTCGGGCACCAACGGATCTTAACTGGTGTAGGTTGATTATGGGCCGAGAGTGTTGATAGAATCCAAGTTAGGGGTAGTGATGAGTGAGGAAGATGTCATTACTAGTGTCTTGGATCGAGGGACCATGAGTTGGACCATAATAATTTAAGTTGAAAATCATGTAAAATTGTTTAGGATTAGGGACATCATTAGGGTAGTAACTTATAAAGATCCTTACTTAACCATTTTTGCCAAAAGAGAGGGGTTGGTATTAGGGGTGACACCTTATGACCCAACTCGTCCCTTGTGCCGACATTAGGTAGTGTTATTGGGTTGTACCTTCCCTTCAAAGGAATACGTACGGTGCCTTCTCACTGGTTGGGAGCATGGGTTGCGTATCTCACACTGTTAATTCCTGAAGTGCCATGATAAGGGTGGGCGGAGCTAGGGGATGGACCCCGGAACTCTGTCATGTCCTAGATCTAAGGGCAAACAAGCGATAGACTACGGTCTATCAGCTAGGGGTGGCCACAGGTGATGCTTCGAGCTACCTGTGCTGTCGGATACCCCAGGGTGGCCACAGGTGATGCTTCGAGCTACCTGTTCTGTCAGATAACCCAAAGGTGGCCACAGGGGATGCTTCGAGCTAACCTGTGCTGTTGGATAACCCAGGAGTTCGTCAGATTTTTGAGTGAGGTCTGGTTAGCCGGGTAATAGTGGCAAACATAGACACCATGAGCGTACTACATTGGTGGGACTTGACCACGTCTGCAACCTCATCAGTCACGTTGTATCTGTCAGGAATAGGTTGTGTACAAATAGAAATTCATAACGCGGGTTAGAATCCCTGAAACTGGAGAAACGGCTTGATCTGGGGCAGATGTAGTATGGGATGCATGTCTGTCCAGAGTCTTGCTGACATTAGACTAAGTGCACCTGTTCTATAGTCTGTATTTTTGCATTAGACTCAGGTCATGGCTTACACGAACAATAGGAAATCAGGAAGCACGTTTATTTTTCCATTCAAGATGAATTGTAAGTGTGATAGTTGAAGTGTATAATGAGTGTGAAAGTGATGTATTGCATGACGTGATGATATATGTTGTAAGAAATGAATGAATGCGATGTTATGTGATATGAGATTGAGTAAGAACATATTTATTAATGAAGATGAGTATGAAAGAATATAAGCCGTGAGTCTGTAAATGCAAATGAATGGTAAATAAGGTGCACTTTATGTGGAAGTAGAGTTATTTGTGAATGTAAAGCTTTATGGGAAATTAAAGCTATAGGAATATTTGTATAAGGCATAAAGTGATGAGCGTTAATCGACTAATTTGTGAATGATTTTTCCCATCTAAAGATAAGTATGTTATGAGCGGGTATGGATATACATACAGGTGATGACTCAGAAAGTATTTGATGAGAAATCCCATTTATGATGTTTACATGTTCAGATGTCAAGTAAAATTTGATTATCTTGGTATTCGTAAGTTCGTTCTGTTTTTACTTATAAAGTTTAATTTATTTGCTTAATTAGTAAATTATACTCACTCCAGAAATAGTTAACCTCTCAGTGTTTGGGGGGTTAGGAAGTCCCTGGACTACCCTAGATCCCTTACAGTTACAGGTCCTCAGCAGTGCAGAGGTGAGGTGTAGACTCTGTGGAGTGGAGCTTTTATTTTAAAATTGTTGTTTAAAGTTTAAAGTATGTGAATAGTGAAATTTATGATTTAAATTGTATTTTAGATGTATAAGTATGTGGATGATGATGATGAGTAATAGTGTGGAGTGGCATGATATGTTTTTGACCCATACCCATCTCGTTGTGGATTACCGGGCCCTATGGTATGTTTTATAAGTTATTTTCTAAAAACTTTACTAAGTTTTCAAAGGAATTTATGGTTTTTAATTGATAATTGATATCCTATTATGAGTTTGGCCCCCAGAGTATGATATTTATATTGCATGTGTGATTCTGCACATTTTGGCCTGGGGAGCCCATGATATTATTACCTGTGATGTGAGCTACGGAATTTAGAGCAGAATTCCGTAAGCTTTTTGTGTTTCGCGGCAGAAATTTCTGGGAAATCTCTGCCAAAATTTTTCTTGAAATATAATTGTCTTAGTTTATGTTTAAAGTGATATAGAAATTGAAAGAATTGAATTTTGAAGAAAAAAAAGAAAAGGGGGGAGGCGTTACAGTTTGATATGACAAATCGATATTTTTAATTATTGATGTAATAACTCTGATGACATTTAAATTTTCGTGTTATTTACTGTGTTGAGATGCATTTGAAGGCAAAGATTCTGGTTGTGTCATGGATGTCCAATAACGGGGATCCGGGGCGTTACATTCCACCTCAGACTCGACATCATAGTCTTCACTATCCTTCTCCTCCCCGACACCAAGAATCCCGTGGATCCCCCAGATCTGATCAACAAGAAGATGTCTTCCTCAGACGTCTCCAAAATATGGAAGACCATCTGGCGTCACTGAAAAGTGAAGGAACAAAACCAGAAGGAAGATACCGTCCTGTCCGACCTCCATTCTCCAAAAAGTTTATTGAAGCTCCAGTCCCTGCCAACTTCAAGGTCCCGATATTCAAACTGTACAATGGAGAGACCGATCCAGTAGACCACATCGAGAGTTTTAAAACTCTCATGATGATCCACCAAGCGTCTGACTCCCTCCTGTGCAAAACTTTTTCGACAACCTTAAAATGCTCGGCACGAGAATGGTTCTCTCGCCTTTCCCCAAGCTCCATATTTTCTTTCGACCAACTTGAAGAACTCTTCCTCACGCACTTCGTCACTAGCCGCAACTTGGAGAAGACTAGTGCCTCCCTGTTAGACCTTAGGAAAAGGGACCGGGAGTCCCTCAAGAGCTATGTCCAATGCTTCACAACAGAATCCAGATCCATCCCCTCACTCGACACTGCAGTGGCAACGACCGCATTCAGATACATTGTCAAGCATGACGACCTTAAAGCTTCCCTCGTCAAAAGACCTCGACCTCCTTCAGAGAGTTGAGAAGTACATCCGAGTCGAAGAGGCGATATGCTGCCAAGAACAGAAGGTGCCTCCGTCCAGGAACAAACGGAAATGAACTAACGAAGATGAGCCCCAAAAATACCAAAAGGACACCTCTAGCCAGCGCAGTCCCCCTCCCATGCCTTTTTTTGAAAAGTACACCCCACTAAATGTAAGAATATCCATCATTCTTAGGGAGGTTGACAAGGACGGGATCCTTCGACCTCTCCTTCGACCTCCCCCCAAGATGAATGCCCCAAGAAAAAGGAGGGATAAAACAAAGTGGTGTTCCTTCCACAAGGATCACGGTCACCTTACGGATAAGTGTTGAGCCCTTAAAGATGAAGTAGAGGCATTGCTCCGACGATGATGTCTCGCCAAATTTGCCCAGGTAAACGACCCCGAACCTCCTCCTCTGAGGGGACCCAACAAATGGGAAGAGAGGCCAACTGAGTCCCAAGGATCGGGACAGATGGAGATATTTCAAGCAATCCACGGAGGACCTATGGGGGGAGCCTCTAGCTCATCTAGGAAGGTGTAACGCCTGTCGTATAATAATCCTTAAATATTTGATTTTATATTTTTATATTTTATTTTCTTCTTTTATCTATGATTTTGAGTATATTTTCTTATATTATTTGTTTTATTCTATTTTATAATGATTAATTTGGATGTTCGGGGTTAAATGAGAAAATCTGAGATATAGGTGTTCTGGAATGAGATTCTCGGAGGAGACGATTCCGATTTTACCCGATATTTTCCTGGGTATACGTATGTAATAGAGGGTTGGGTAATTGATAATTTGAAGGACTTGCTTGGTCATAGCAAGAAGTTATAATTTTTTGGAGTTCGAGGTTGAAAATAACCCTTGAATTGTAAAATTTTTATTTGATTTTGGGCTTAAGCCCATAACCCTAACCCCTAATTAATTAAAACCCTTCCTAATTATCAGAATGCCATTATCCATTTCTTCTCCCCTTCCCTTCTTCTTTCTTTACCGAAATCCCCTCCAAACCCAATCCTAGGGTTTGGCCAATCAAGTCTCCATTCCACTTCAAGCTTTGGCTTTTTTAGGGATTCTAGTAGAGTTTTGGGTGCTCTTCTGCGTAGTGGTGTTAATTTGTGGAGAGAAGTCCATTAAGGTGAATTTTGATTGGTGACTGGGCGAGTGTGGGGTGTATTCCTGTCGGTTCGTCAGGTGAGCATGATTATACTAGATAAATTTTATGTTTTGGTAAAATTTTAGGGTCATCCAATGTGTATTGTGATGGATATGGCTGGATGATGAATTAATGGAAAATACAGAATTTCGGTAGTTGAAATTGTGGTTATGTGGTATTTTTGCAGGGTTTTGAATGTTTGGTGCTTTTAGAGATAAATTGGATTTATACATAATAAGATAATGTGATTAATGGCATGGTGTATGTATGATATGCGGGAAAAGGTGATGGGTGATATTGAGTATACATGAGTGCGTATTGCACGTGATAAATTGAGTATATAATTAATGTGCTTAGAAACCATGTTTTATCGATGGATAGACCTTAATTGGTGTTATTAATGGGATGTATGTTTTATTTACACTTATATGGGTGCATTTGAATAAAAAGAGATAGTCGTGTGATTAATGTATGGTCAAAAGTAAGTTTTTGATTTATCAGTGCCTAGAGAATCCATGGGGTTTGAGCTAGACCTCATATTACCCAAGTTATCTGCTTGGGGTGCGGTGTTATATTACCCAGTTTGTCTGGGGTGCGGTGTTATATTACCTAGTTTATCGGTGGTGCGGTGTATATTACCCAAGTTATTGGCTTGGGGTGCGGTATTATATTACCCAGTTTATCCACGGTGGGGTGTTATATTATCCAGTTTATCTGGGGTGCGGAGTATATTAGCCAAGTTATCGGCTAAGGGTGCAGTGTTATATTACCCAGTTTATCTGGGGTGCGATGTTATATTACCCAGTTTATCTGGGGTACGGTGTATATTACCCAAGGTATCGGCTTGGGGTGTAGTATTATATTACCTAGTTTGTCTGAGGAGCAGTGTTAGATTACCCAGTTTATCTAGGGTGCGGTGTATATTACCCAAGTTTCACTTGGGATGCGGTGTATTCCCTCGCTGGTATATGGCCACAAGGAAGACATAGCCTCAGACGTGTAAGACTCTTTTTGAGCATTCATCAGCGTGTTTATTTTACTGAGCTATCAGCTTCAGTTTGATGATTATGTAGGGCACTGATCGATAAATTAAGAAAATGAGTATTTACGTTAGAAAAGTAGAAATTTTAAAGGTATGTTGTATTATGAGATTAGAATGAATATTAAAGTAAAAACAAGATATGATATGAGATTGACAAAATAAAAGGAAATGATAATATTGTCAAGGAAAGGAGAATGGGTGATGCATATGTATATACCAATTTAGTGAAGATAAAGCAAATGAAATTATGTGGGGTGTGGTATTTATTACTCAGTTTTTCGGAGGTGCGGTGTATATTACCCAGTTTATCTGGGGTGCGGTGTATATTATCCAGTTTATCTGGGGTGCGGTGTATATTATCCAAGTTATCGGCTTGGGATATGGGGTTATATTAACCATTTTATATGGGGAGTGGTGTTATATTACCCAGTTTATATGGGATGCGGTGTATATTACCCAAGTTATCAGCTTGAGGTGCGGTGTTATATTATTAAGTTTATCTAGGGTGCGGTGTTATATTACACAGTTTATTAGCAGTGCGGTGTATATTACCCAAGTTATCGGCTTAGGGTGTGGTGTTATATTACCAAATTTATCTGGGGTGCGGTGTTATATTACCCAGTTTATCTGGGGTATGGTGTATATTATCCAAGTTTATCTGGGGTGCGGTGTATTACCCAAGCTATCGGCTTGGGGTGCGGTGTTATATTACCTAGTTTATCTGGGGTGCGGTGTTTTATTACCCAGTTTATCGGGGGGTGGTGTATATTACCGGCTTGGGGTGAGATTCTATATTACCCAGTTTATCTGCGGTGTGGTATTATATTACCCAGTTTATCTTGGGTGTGGTGTATATTACCCAAGTTATCGGCTTGGGGTGCGGTGTCATATTACCCAGTTTATCTGTCATGTGGTGTTATATTACCCAGTTTATCTAAGGTGCAGTGTATATTACCCATGTTTCACTTAGGGTGTAGTGTATTCCCTCGCTTGTATAGGGCCAGGAGGAAGACGTAGCCTCGAACTTGTAAGACTTTGTGCAAGCATCGATCCGCGTGTTTATTTTACTAGGCTATCGCCTTCAGTTTGATGATTACTTAGGCACTGATCGTTAAATTAATAAAATGAGTATTTATGTAAGAAAAGTGAAAATTTTAAAGGTAAGTTGTATTATGAGATGAGAATGAATATTAAAGTAAAAACAAGATATAATATAAGATTGATAAAAAAAAGGAAATGATAATATAGTCAGGGAAAGGGGAATTGGTGATGCATATGTATATATCGATTTAGTGAAGATATGAAAATATGTGGGGTGTGGTATTTATTACCCACTTTGTCTGGGGTGCGATGTATATTACCCTGTTTATCTTGGGGGGGAGGGGGGAGGGGGTGTTATATTACCCAAACTATGTTTGGCGTGCAGTTTATGGTGAGAGTAAGTATAAGGGTGTAATGCGATTAACGTGAAAATGGTGGACGTGTTTATTTTACTGAGCTAGTATATGCGCGTGTTAATTTTACTGAGCTATCGTGTGAAGGAACTTCCACCCGCTATTCTATGGATATGGTGGGAACTACCTGCATAGGCACGACTCCACGGCAATTCCGGTGTGGTGTTGATAAGGTAGATTGGTTACAAACTAGTAATTACATCTTGTGTATTAGCAAATTTTCTTTTATTACGTTTTCATGCTTAATTTCAGGATATATGCATTTATAACCATGTTAGTAAGTTCTTTAAATTTCTTTTATATGATTTTATTTTAGTAACTAACCTAGTAGATTATACTCACACCAGTATTGGCTGACCCTTGTTATTTTGGGGGTTTTAGGAGTCCCTCCCTGAGGGTGGACGTCCTTAGACTCTTTTTGCAGGATCTGAGTATCAACGAGGTTAGATGCCCTAGATTCCTTAGTTTTGTAGTTTTACTTTCTTCGGTAGTAGGGTTGGTGGATTATATATCAGTCGTATACTTTTTATTAACTTAAGTTATGTATAATGAAGATAGATGATAAAATCTGTGTAACATTTTGTATTTTGGAAGATTATGTATGTATCAGTATGGGATGATGATATATAGTGATGAGATAAAGTATGTGAAAACCCTACCCGCCTTGTTGTGGAGTATTGGGTTCTGTGTGTGGTTTTCCAAAGGTTTTTCCAAAAAAACAAAAAAAAAAATCTATGAAGTTTTCAAACAAAATTTCTATTTTTATTTGGTATCTTGCATCATATGATGATATTTGCCCCCAGAGCCCTATACATATGATGTCTGTGATGTTGCTTGGTTTGGCCTGGGGAGGATCTATATTAATTTCCTGTGATGTGGTATTTTTAATTATTTGCAGAATTTCGTAAGGAATTTCTGAAAAATGGATAATATTTCACAGAAGACTCTGCCTAAATTTTAATTGAAATCTATTAAGATTATTCTAGTAAGAATTAGTTAGAAAAAAATAATTTGGGGTCGTTACAATTGGTATCAGAGCCTAGGTTAACTATGTATTTCTTGCAAATTCTAGTGATCTTGTTGTGTGTGTATGGGCACATTACCGCTAAGTAGAGAATGTAAAGTCTTGTTTTCTGACTTAAGGGTGTTCTCCTAAGTGTTGATCATGTTATTGAATGGTTGCGAAGAAATTATGCACAGTTGGAGTGCAATGAAGGAAGGATTCGGGTGGGAAAACACGATGAAACCACATTTCTAATTAAACGTAATGTCTTGGACGATGCGTTTATGTCTATTTATTTGGGTTCGGTAGAAATGCCTATAGTGGAGATTGAAAATGTTGATGTGGTTTGTGAATCCTGAATTGTTTGAGTTTTCCCAACCCTCTAAAACACCCTGCAAAATAAAATGATTTATTTTGCATTATAAAATAATATTAAATTGGTAAAGTTGACTATTTTGACTGTTTTCCTGAAATTGTGATTGTGTACGTGCAACACACGTGCAAAATTAGAAAATTTTGAATTCTTAAAATTTCATGGTTAATAATTTATTTTCCTCATTTATTTATGATATTTTAATTTTTCAGATTTATTTGAATTAATTGGGCTATTTTATGAATTTGTCAATTTTACACGTGCAAATATTTTCGTAGGAAACTCAAAGTCAGAAAAATATTTTGGGGAAACCTAGAATTTATTATTAGGTATTATTTTTGAATTTTCTAGACATTTTTATATTTATTTGGCATGTTTGCAAATATTACAAAAATGGGCTTTTGTGCAAAATTACCACTTGGAGTAAAAACTCCAGATTTTCGGATTTCTGGGTTGGGCTTGATGACCGGAAAACTCAGAGGTAATGAGTTTAATTTTCTTTCTAATAGATTTGGTTATTTTGCTAATTTATTAAAGACGGGTTTTTTTGCAAAATTGTCACTTAGAGGCAAAAGGTACAAAATCGATTTTCTGGGTTAGCAATTAGTGCCGGCCAAATCTGGAGAGGATATTTTTAAATTAATCTCAACTAAATTGGTTAATCTAGTTATCTATTATAAAGGATTTATATATGTAAAGATATATTCTAAATGAATATTTTGCAAAATCTTCTCAAAACCCTAAAAGCTGGATTTCGGCCTATATAGGCAGCAATAGTAGCCGTCTCTTTTCTGCAAAAAAACAAAAGTATATTTTATTATTGATTTCTTGTAGTTTCGAAGCGAGGATCTTGAATTTTTGCGAAAGGATGAGCTTTTCTTATTCTTTATTACTTTCATTGAATCTTCAATAAGGTGAGTGACATATGTTTGACTTCTTATTGTTCTATTTATGTTATAGATGATCTTTTGGCTAGTAGAATGAATGTTAGATGATCGTGTGATAAGATAATGAATATATTGATGGATGGATAATTAAAAGTGGAACTTTTATGAAAGATATGCAATTGATGAATAAAATCTCTATATACATGACTTTAGAACGTTAATAACTTAGTAGGAATCATGGGTATGCTGTTTTCTTTCATTATCTTACTGACCTGATTGTATATAACGCGATTATATGATGTGAGATGAATAAAATTGAATAAAGATGGATTCTTTACTATGTATATATGTATACATGCTGTTTTGATTTTTGGATGAAGAAAAACTTGACTAATACATGTTGTAGAAGCATATAATCACGAGCAAACTAACATAACTAGTTGTATTTGTGTATAACAAGTCGCAAGAAGAAGATTTGAGATCAAAAATCAAGCCTCGAAGTGTAAAAAGGAGTTCTGATTTTCGGGTCTGATGCTATGTAGACCGAAATTCGAATTTTTTAGTTTTGTGAAGTTTCCAATGGATATTGAAATTATATTGATCTAACAAGTTGTATATGTGTTTAACCAAGTTGTAAGAAGGGTTTTTGGGATCAAAGGATCAAGTCTTCATGGGTTGAAGTTGGTTTTGAATTTTGGATCTGATGTGCAGCCGACAAATTGATTTGTTTTTAGTTTTACGAAATTTCAAGGGGATTTTGATTTATATAATGCTGAGATTGAATTGAACACCACACTACTCATCTATAGTGATTTCTTGGTGCATTAACTGATGCTTACACACACACACACATATATATATATTCATATGTTCCTGATATAGAGAAATTTGATGAAAAATTACTCTTTTGCGAAATTGTTGAAAGTTTGATTTGATTTATGAACTCTAGTATGTTAGACAAGTTGCATTTGATCATCTTAGTATTTTCACTTCACAAATTCATGCTTTTAAAGATTTAAAACTACGTATTAGTTGTGAAGTGCACAATTTTTAAAGCTGGCTGTGTATCAGCTCTCGGTCGACTGTCCTATTTTTAAACTAGGATGTCGATCGACTTTCATTTTGGGGTTTTGGATTTTGGCATGTACGGTCGACTATCTCGAATTTGAACTAAGATGTCGGTCGACCAACACCTGCAGTTATGATTGTTTTGTTGAGTTTTTTTATTGTTTTATTGAACGGTTATTTCTTCGCACTTATGGATTATTGAACAACTGTTTTCGATGAAATTTTGGTACAGATTACTGTATTTTACAGAGAGTTATATTTTTGATTTATAATGGAATTTAACTCGTATTTCTACGAATTTAGAAAGCAAAATATATACGGATTTCAAGATATTGATGTTTTGTGATTTTTCTACGACTTCAAAATGTGAAACCCTAGTTATTTAATGGATTTAATATCAGATCTCAGTTCTGGAAATTTGTGAGTATTCGGATGAATTTGGATTTGTTTGATTTTGAGGAAGTTTTCTAATTATGAACGAATTGATAATGGAATCAAGAGTTATTAATGAAAGATTTGTGTTGATATTTGAATTGTGAGTCTCTAGAGGTTGAGTGGGACCCTAGTCACCGGCAGTTGAGATTTTGTGGTTTGGCTAGTTGGGGCCTTGTTGTTGATCAGTTGAGTTAAGTCCGGTAGGGTACACCAACTCTAGGAGAATTGAAATTAATTAATTAAACTTAATAAGATAAGGACAGTCACTAGATGGTGATATGATGAAATGAGTGCAAACATGAGTTACGGACCTCAGTATGATGTGCGGTGTGAGATAATCTCCAAAATTATTGATGTGTGAGTGAAATAGTCTCCGGAATTACCTACGGTGTAGGATTGGTCTCCGAAATTATCGGGGTCGAGGCGACGCTCATGGGGTATTCATGTGATGAGGCATCATAGCTTGCGGTGTGGGGTATTCTCGAAGATTCCCAGGTGTGAGTGAAATAGTCTCCAGAATTATCTGTGGATAGAGATTGACCTCCAAAATTATCGGGGCGTGGGCTAGTTACTCAGAGCTTATCTAAATCTCGTAGTAGTCATCATAGTAGGATTAATTACATAACGCGGAATTAAACCCTACAAAGTGGAGAACGATAAGGGCTTGCACGGGATCTATGTAGTATGGAATGTGTTACCGCTGAATCTGGTGTGGGGGCAAACAGATAGTATTTGTGGATTCTTAGGAAAACTGAATAGCAAAAACCTGGAATCTTCTCACCGGAGTTTAACCGTTGACTCCCACCGTTCACCTGCAAGAAGTGCGATACACCGGGGTTGATCTCGGCGACGCACCTTCCGACGCTCAAGTCAGTAATCAGGAAGATTATGAGAGAGCGTAAATTGGCAAAAGATTGATTACCTCTTAATGGTGGTAGATGGTGGGTATTTATAGCCGCCTTTGGGATCAGATTAGGAATGTAATCCATAGGATCAGATTAGGAATGTAATCCCTAATTCCCAGTGAATGGATAGATATGAATCAGGGCCGTTGATTAGGATTAATCAGAAACCCTAATTCTATCCTGCTGGACCGGGTTTGCTGTGGGTTGAAATCCGCACCCAGTTGAGATGGGTCCATTTGCGGGTTACTGGGCTTTTGGAGAGAAGACCCAGTGCCCACTTCAGACCCGTTTGTAGGTAAAATTACCATTTTGTCCTCAGGCTTTGAGATTCGCGCCAAGTTTGGACGGTTCCGATTTAACCCCTATTTTTAGCCATATCACAAGCCACCCACTCCCGAAGACTGAGTTTGATCAACCTTTGAGGAGTAGTTTCACTGTTTTAATGGCTTACGGAATTGTATCGGAGCCGACACGAGAGGTGTCGAATCTTTAAATGGGGTATCGTGGTAATTTCCACGTTAGTAGTGCGCTCTAGATTGTTCTTGAGCTCTCTTCGATTTCTGATGATTTTTCCTAACTTTACGAAGTGCTGATTTGTCATTCGGGGGGTCTTTAATTAACCTTTCTAAGCAATAATTATCTACCTAGGGTTCTAGAAATATTTCCCCGGGTTTATAATTATTTTTCCACAGTGTTTAGGTAGATGATCTGGTGTTATCTTCGTCGTTCCATGGCTTGGGTGCTTCGGCCTCGTCACCGACCCCCTCCGAACACTTGCTACGAAGGAGGCCGAGGTCCCTGGGGGTTTGGCACCTTCCGCCGAAGCGCCTAGATACTTCGGCCAGGCTATATTCGTGTTCGGTGTGGTTTCCTCTCTGTCTGAGGGTCGGTGCTGAGAGCGTTCGGCAGCATGTGCCGAGGTCCACTTTTCCATGTAACATGGTCGGTGGTAAAAATGCTCGGCAGCATGTGCCGAGGTCCGATTTTACCATGTAACATGGTCGGTGGCAAGAATGTTCGGTAGCATGTGACGAGGTTCAATTTTTCCATGTAACATGGTCGGTGGTAAGAACGTTCGGCAGCATGTGCCGAGGTTCAATTTTTCTATGTAACATGGTCGGTGGCAAGAACGTTCGGCAGCATGTGCCGAGGTTCAATTTTTCCATGTAACATGGTCGGTGGTAAGAATGTTCGGCAGCATGTGCTGAGGTTCAATTTCTCCATGTAACATGGTCGGTGGCAAGAACGTTCGGCAGCATGTGCCTGAGGTTCAATTCTTCCATGTAACATGGTCGGTGGCAAGAACATTCGGCAGCATGTGCGGAGGTTCAATTTTTCCATGTAATATGGTCGGTGGCAAGAATGTTCGGCAGCATGTGCCGAGGTCCAATTTTTCCATGTAACATGGTCGGTGGCAAGAATGTTCGGCAGCATGTGCCGAGGTTCAATTTTTCCATGTAACATGGTTGGTGGCAAGAACGTTCGGCAGCATGTGCCGAGGTCTTGGGGTGCGATTTTTGGCGGCATAGGAAACGTCAGGCTGAGTTGGATCTGTTGCTGAACTTCTGACGGATGTAACAGTCATTTAATGCGATGGCTGCTGATCTTCTGACGACTCTGACAGATGTGCCAGTCATTAATGCGATACTGCAGATCTTCTGATGACTCTGACAGATGTGCCAGTCATTAATGCGATACTGCAGCTTGGCGTGATAAATAATGTGACGGTTCAGGTCGTTTTGTCGCCTTGTGTAAATGGGCTAGCTCTGTGGGCCCACTAACCTCGTTTCGTGTGCCCAGCTCTATAAAACTTCACCCCCTCTCATTTCTCACTTCTCCGAATTTTTACTCAGGCAGTAATTTCTACTAGTGAGAGCTCACGGTGATCATCGATTGCCTTTCCGGTGAATATTCCGACCGTTCCCATCAACTCAAAGGTAATTTATACTTAGTCGTTTTTCAAGTATAAATATGTCTCTTTCTCCTATATCCGAGCCCTCCCCTTCTGCCGCCGAAGTCCCTTCTCCGCATCGCCAAGATAAAGGCAAGAAGGTATTCAGTCGAGATAGTATAGTGGAAGACCCGAAGCGCATGGGGCCGTTCGGCAGGTATCCAGGACAACTGACAAGGCTTCAGCGGGTTCAAGAGCTTCCTGAGGAGCATGCCGAGCGCATCATTCATGGGAGGGGAAGAGCCTTCGAGGAAAATGAGGCAAGAGAGACCTCCGAGGCCGATGAGACGGTCTCTATTCTCAGCCAGGAGGACTTGGTAGTGATTCGGGGTTGCTTCCAAATTCCGAAGGAGTATGAGCTTATGCTGCCGGGACTCGAGGTTAGGGCAAATTCGCCGATGCCAGTAAACATGTGTTTCTGGCCGGTCGACGCCTTCATTGCAGGGGCTCGACTACCCCTCCACCCGTTCGCAATCAAAGTGCTGAGGTGGTTTGGGGTCAGCCCCATTCAACTGATGTCGAACGCGTGGAGAGTCATCAATGGGTTCGTACTCCACTGCCAAGCGGCTGGGATCGAGCCGGAGCTGAGGGTACTTCGGACTATCTACCGGCTTCATCAGCAGAACCGGTTGGAGTTCCGGTACTACCTAGCTCCGAGGCACGGAGGTCGGCTCGTCGTCTGCCTCGCTCCATCAAGCACTGGCAAGATAAATACTTGATAGTGCGGGGCGTTGAGGCGTGGCCCATACCCACCAGTTTCGTAGAGGAGGTGTCGAGGCGAGTGAAGGAGTTGCCGGTGCTTCATCCTCAAGAAGAGGAGTCAGTGCAAACTTTTCTAGACAGGCTGAAGTATGATTGAAGGGAGCTTACCGAGGACATTCTCTTCAGGGGAGGGCTCAACCGCGTAGACCCCAGTACGCGGCCCTTTCTGTGCTCTCATTTTTTTAATTTATCTTGCCTATTCTAACTTGTGTCTTTAACCGGCTTCTTATTTGATGCAGAGGCAATGGATTTTGACGCGGTGATGGCGCAGAGGGCTGCCCTCGGAAGTAAGGTGCCGAAGAATCGCAAGAGGGTTTCCACCAAGCTACCGCCCACGAAGGCTCCGAGGGGCGCGAGCGAATCCGAGGCGGTTGAGCCTCCGGTTGTGGTGACCCCGACCTCGGCCGCAGGAGTAGCCTCGGCGTTGAATGAGGCAGGGGACTTCCCGATCTCCGCAGCTCTCGGGATGGAGACGCCTTCGCTGACGGTGACAGCCGAGGAGCTGCTCCTCACTGAGGAGCACAAGAGGATCCACGTTCCGGACTGGCAGGTTCGGAAGCATGATGGTTTTTTCGGTGACTCCTTGGCGAGCATGCAGGTGGTCAAACACCTGGCAACGCCAAAGGACCGAGCCGCCATGGAGGCCGGCTTGGCGGGCGACGACGCTATTGAGATCGCGCGCTCGGCGGTTTCGGTAAGTGTCGAATTTTTGCTTTCGTTGGTTACTTTCTCTTTCGATTTTTCTAACTTATGGCATCCCCCCCCCCCTTTTTTTTGTTGTAGATCATTGTCCACTTCGGCCATCTTTCCAAAAAGATGACGGAGTTGGAAAATGAGCTGAAGCAGGAGACCGACCGGGCTCAGGCCGAGAAGGCTCGAATCGGCACAGAGCTCGACAAGCTGAGGGTTGAGCTCGAGGGGAGGTCGATGAGGGTCGAGTACCTCGAAGGCCAGGCCGCGAAGCTCGGTGCAGATCACTGAAGTAACCCCGCTGGAAATTCAGCCCCCATCGGGGGGGGGGCCTGTCCCCATCCACTATCGACGCCCTGGGAAAGAGGTCGACCCTTGATTTCACCTCTTTTTCTTCTTTTTTTTTGTTGTGCTATCCTTTATTGCCTAATTGCGGACTGGCCACCGCATTTTTTGTGATAAATGAAAGAAACTTTTGAATTCGACCCTTCGACATCTTTGAATAACCCCCCCCCCCCCCCCCACCCCTTTGAAATTTGGCTAAGTGTTAGATGAAAAACTTCTGCTTTAGTGCTTGTAGCTTTTATTCAGGGTCGGACGAGGAGTGAACTTTTGACTATTTACTGAGCTCCGTTATTTGCCTTGATCTTTTCAGCTTGCCGAGGCGACCCTCTCAGTCGAACCCACTCGCTCTGAGGAGGAGTTTGGTTCCGAGGATAGCTTGGGGTCGACGAGGTTGAGTCTGGCCAGGTGTCGAGAACGCCTTTATGAGGTTGAGTTAGGGTTGCGCAGGGCGGAGAGCGAGCGAAACCACATGCAGATGATCTTGAGCCAACGGGACATCGAGATTCGGCGACTGGAAGGTCGGCTCGCCGATATCCCCCCTGCAGACGAGGAGGATGGCTCGTCGATAGCCTTCACCAACGGGCTAAGGTTGAAGTGTCTCCAGCTTTCCCTATCGAAGATGACAGCGGAGAGGGACGATATGCTTACCGAAGTGCACCACTTGCAGATTGTGGAGGCCAAACTTCTGGAGGAGGAAGAAGAGCTGACCAAGGCAGTGGGCAGCCTGATGACCGAACGTGACGAGCTGATGGCGGAGGTCGATGCGTTGAAAAGAGCCACAGTGGATAGGGGCATAGAAGTCACTCACCTCCGCCAGATTATCACCAGTCACCCCAGCATTCCGAGCTCCGCTGTGCCTCATCGCTTCGAGGTAGATGCCGGAGACGAGTCTCTGAAAAAGAGGATCGCCGAGTTGGAGGTTGAAGTGGCTCGCCTAAAGCCGCACTCGGGGCCAATTAATGTCAAGAGCACTTCATGCACTCGCGAGGAGGGTGAGCGAGGCATTTCATTTTATGAGCTCGCGACACGTTCTCCCGTAGGTCGACCAAGTCCAGGGTGATGCCCAAAATGCTGTGGCGATTTCATCGAGCGGGGCGCCTGCTAGGGCAACTGTCAGGAGCAGCACCGAGGACACTTCTCAATTCGCTGGTTTGGGGACGAGTACCGAGGTCAAGCGTCGCCGCCCTCGGGTGTCTTTAAAGCGAAATATCCCTGCGCCAAGGAAGCGCTGAAGATTTTTTGTTTTCCAAGTTTTGTATTTCGCCTAAGTGTAACGAGTCGGCATTGTAGTTTTTGCTTTTGGAAGTCTTGTAGCTCGGTTATAGAGAAGATGCCACTTTGTAATTAGCCCCTCGTACATAATCGAAATGATGCCTTTTCTTTCTTGAACTTGTGTGTTTTTGAACCCTTTTTATTGTTGTGTCACTCGTGATTGTCTTTAGCGTGCCGAGGTCCATAGATAAACTTTCGCTCCTTTGGGCCTCGGTGCCAAGAGCGCTTGGCAATGTATGCCGAAATCGAGAGTAAGGTTTTTTACTTGTTTGGGCGTCGGTGCCAAGGGCGCTCGAGTAGGCGTGCCGAGGTCCATAGCAAGGTTTTTTGCTTGTTTGGGAGTCGATGCCAAGAGCGCTCGACTAGGTGTGCCGAGGTCGATAGCAAGGTTTTTTACTTGTTTGGGCGTCGGTGCTAAGAGCGCTCGGCAATGCGTGCCGAAGTCGATAGCAAGGTTTTTTGCTTGTTTGGGCGTCGGTGCCAAGAGCGCTCGGCAATGCGTGCCGAAGTCGATAGCAAGGTTTTTTGCTTGTTTGGCCGTCGGTGCCAAGAGCGCTCGACTAGGCGTGCCGAGGTACATAGCAAGGTTTTTTGCTTGTTTGGGTGTCGGTGCCAAGAGCGCTCGGCAATGCGTGCTGAAGTCGATAGCAAGGTTTTTTGCTTGTTTGGGCGTCGGTGCCAAGAGCGCTCGGCAATGCATGCCGAAGTCGATAGCAAGGTTTCTGCTTGTTTGGGGCTCCGAACTCGTCGTTTGAGTTTGTCTCAACGGTTGTGGAAGCAATTCCGAATGGCGAATCGCTTTTAGCTCGCTTAAGAGCGAGCTTGCGAAGCGGAGTCGAGCCAAGTGTTGGACTTTGAATTCGTCGTTAGAGTTTGTCTCAGCAGTTGTGGGAGCAATTCTGAATGGCGAACCACTTCTAGCTCGCTTAAGAGCGAGCTTGAGAAGCGGAGTCGAGCCAAGTGTTGGACTCTGAACTCGTCGTTAGAGTTTGTCTCAACGGTTGTGGGAGCAATTCCGAATGGTGAACCACTTCTAGCTCACTTAAGAGCGAGCTTACGAAGCGGAGTCGAGCCAAGTGTTGGACTCTGAACTCGTCGTTAGAGTTTGTCTCAACGGTTGTGGGAGCAATTCCGAATGGCGAACCGCCTCTAGCTCGCTTAAGAGCGAGCTTGCGAAGCGGAGTCGAGCCAAGTGTTGGACTCCAAACTCGCTATTTGAGTATAAAGAAGGTAAAAACAGAGAGGTACAAGCAGTTCACAAGATATGAAAAAATGTTCTTTATTGAAAACTAATAGTTGGCTGCTTCTAAGTTGCGAGCCGTTATAACATTGGAGAAATAAAGAAGAATAAGTAAAATACAAGTGAAGGGGAAGGAACGGTTCGACATATGAAGGTACTCAGAGAGGCGTTCATGCGCTCTCTTGGTACTTCAAGAGATGGTCGACATTCCAAGTCCTGGGAATCTCTCTTCCTTCAAGGTCTTTCAGACGGTATGTCCCGGGCCGAACCACTTTGGTGATCTTGGGACCAGCTTGTTCTTCTGACTGGGGAATGATATAACTAACTTTCTGAGGACCAAGTCGCCTTCTTTGAGGTCACTGGGACGGACCCTCTTGTTGTAGGCCAGCTCGATCCTCCTTCGGTAGCATTGTTGGCGAATCGAGGCTCTTTCACGGAGCTCATCAATCAGATCCAAATTCGCCCGAAGCTCCTTGGCATTCTGCTCTTCTTCATAGGTTAGGTTAAATTCGCCCGAATCTCCTTGGAGAGGGTACACCGACTTCCCGGGGGATCACGGCCTCAGACCCATAGGTTAGGTTAAATGGTGACTCTCCTTTAGGGGTCCGTTTGGAAGTGCGGTAATTCCAGAGTACATTAGGAAGCTGATCGACCCATAAGCCTTTAGCGGACTTGTCCAGCCTCTTCTTAATACCGGAGAGGATTGGTTGGTTGGCATTTTCTACTTGACCGTTTGACTGTGGGTGGGAGACGGAGGAGAAGCGTTGTTGGATGGCGAGGTCTTCACATAAAGCTCGGAATGCGGCCCCTATAAATTGTGTTCCATTGTCTGTTATCAGGACTCGAGGGACACCGAACCTGCAGATGATGCTTTTCCAGAAGAATTGAAGTATTTTGTTCTCGGTGATTGTGGCCAAGGGCTCGGCCTCTATCCACTTTGAAAGCCACGACTAAGAACTTGAGCTGGCCGGAAGCTGGGAGAAATGGCCCTAGTAAATCCATCCCCCACATTGCAAAGGGGATCGGACTTGATAGGGAGATGAGCGGTGCTTGAGGTAGGCGACGAATGTTGGAATGCTTTTGACAAGAGCTGCATTGCCGAACATGTCGTTCGGCGTCTTGGAGAAGGGTAGGCCAGAAGTATCCATAATTCAACACCTTTCGAGCAAGTGATCTGGAACCTGAGTGTGCTCCCCTATACCTTCGTGAAGTTCTTGCAAGGTGTACGTGGCTTGTTCGGGGGAGAGGCACATCAGATAAGGTCTGCCGTCAACTTGTGTGAAGGAGCGTTTGTACAAGACCCCCTCAACAATGGTGTACCGTTCCGCTCTGGTTCTAACTCGGCGAGCTTCCTTAGGGTCTTCGGGGAGGAGCCCATCCCTTAGGAATTCTACTAGGGGTTTCATCCAATTATCTTGAAGTTGAACTGGCAGCGACTCCATGGAGTCGGGAGTTTCTTCTTCTATGGTCGGCTTCAGGAGTACTTCAATCAAGACAGTCTGCTCGAGACCTTGGAGGGAGGAGGAGGCTAACTTGGAGAGAGCATCGGCTTGGGCATTTTCCTCCCTGGGGATCCGTCGTATAAGTGCCTCTTCGAAGAGAGCCATGAGATTTTGGACCTTAGCTAGATACTTAGCCATTCGGTCATCTCGCGCTTCATACTCGCCCAAGACTTGATTCACGACCAGCTGAGAGTCACTAAATATGTGGAGGCATTGTGCCCCTGCCTTGCGAGCCATTCCTAGACCAGCTATAAGGGCTTCATATTCCGCTTCATTGTTGGAGGCCTTGAAGTTGATGCGGAGGGAGTATTGGAGGACGAAGTCATCTGGGCTTGCCAGAATGACCCCGGCTCCGCTTTTCTCGTCGCAAGAAGATCCGTCTACATATACCGACCAGATAGGAGGTCCGTTTGTCGATTGACTGACCTCGGGAATGGTGCTTTCAACTATGAATTCAGCTAAGGCCTGAGCCTTGATTGCGGTCCGAGGTTGGTAGGATATATCATGCTGGCTCAGCTTGATCGACCACTTCATGAGGCAGCCCTGAGGTCTCCGGCTTGTGCAGAACTTGCTTTAGCGGTTGGTCAGTAAGAACGACCACCGAGTGAGACTGTAAATACGGGCGAAGCTTCCTAGCTGCCATAACCAAGGCATATGCCATCTTCTCTAGCCTTGGATAACGAAGCTCGGCATCACGAAGTACCTTGCTTACGTAATAGATGGGCTTCTGAGCCTTGTCTTCTTCCCTCAGCAAGACAGCGCTGAGGGTTTGTTCAGAGGCAGCTAAGTAGAGGTAGAGTGTTTCCCCGGGGATAGGCTTGCTGAGGAGAGGGGGACTAGGTAGGCTTTAAGCTGATCGAATGACTTCTACTGTTGCTGACCCCATTCGAAGCCCTTAGCCCCCCTGAGAGCCTTGAAGAAGGGAAGACACTTCTCCCCTTACTTGGAAAGGGAGCACCCTATTGCTGCGAGGCGCCCGGTTAGCTTCTGAACTTCTTTTATATTTTTGGGAGGAGCCATATCTAGTATGGCCTTAATCTTCTCGGGGTTGGCTTCGATCCCTCTTTGGCTGACCATGAAGCCCAGGAATTTTCCCGACGCGACTCCGAACGCACACTTGTTCGGATTGAGCCTCATATCGTGCTTCCTGAGTACATCGAATGCCTCTTGCAGATCGGCCACATGGTCGGCCCCATGGATGCTCTTCACAAGCATATCGTCAACATATACCTCCATATTACGGCCGATTTGATTTCGGAAGACTTTGTTCACGAGGCGTTGATAAGTCGCGCCTGCATTTTTCAACCCGAAAGGCATCACCCTGTAGCAGTAGAGGCCCTGATCGGTAATAAAGGAGGTCTTCGGGATGTCCGGGGGGAACATGCGGATTTGATTGTATCCGAAAAAAGCGTCCATGAAGCTGAGAAGCTCATGGCCCGAAGTGGCATCAATCAGGGTGTCGATGCTTGGAAGGGGGAATGGATCTTTGGGGCATGCTTTGTTCAGGTCGGTAAAGTCGATGCAAATTCTCCAGGTCCCGTTGGCCTTCTTTACCATCACAACATTCGAGAGCCATTCAGGGTAATTGACCTTTTGTATAAACCGAGCCTTTAGGAGCTTGTCCACTTCCTCTTTTATAGCTTGCTGGCGCTCGGGAGCAAACTTGCGCCTCTTCTATTGGACCGGTTTGGACCCCGGAGCAACGCTGAGGTGGTGGACTAGGAGTTCTTTGGAAATTCTAGGCATGTCGGCGGCCGACCAGGCAAAGAGATCGTGGTTTTTTCTACTGCATCAGACTATGTCGGAGCATAGGGCAGATGGGAGGCTCTTACTGATAAAGAACTTGCGACTCGGATCTTGCTCAGAGAAGAGCACTTTCTCCAATTCATCCACCGGCTCGGACGTTTGTCGGACACTTTCTTGGGGGATTTCAAGTGTTTCGAGGGAGAGGACTGGACCTCCAGTGGAGGTCATGTAGCATTTGCGGGCCATCTCCTGACTGCCTCTCACTTCCCCTACTCCTGCCTGGGTGGGAAACTTCATCTTGAAGTGGTAAGCGGAAGGGACGGCTTCGAGAGCAGCTAGACCGGGTCGGCCTAGGATCACATTATAAGCGGCGGGGACATCGACGACCATGAAGTCCATCGGCTCCGTTCGGGTAGTAGGAGTTTTGCCAGCGGTTACGTCGAGGGTGAGCACCCCTTCGATAGTCACTGGCACTCCCATGAACCCGTGGAGTGTGTAACCGGCGGGCTTAAGTCTATCCCGGGATAGCTTGAGTTCTTTGAAAGCATCGAGGAAGAGGATGTTAACGGAGCTGCCATTGTCCACTAGGATCCTCTCCACTTTGAAATTCGCCATATGGAGGTTAATGACTAGTGCGTCGCAATGGGCGGTTTGAATGCCTACCAGGTCTTCATCTGAGAATGTGACGGGCACTCCGAGGCCTTTAGGAAGAGGCATGTCATGTACTGAATTGACTTCCCTTATGAAAGCCTTCCGAGAGGAGTTGGAGGAGCCCCCCTATTGGGCCTCCATGAATGAGGTGTAGGACACGCTCCTCTTCGAATTCGGGTGTCTCTCCGCATCGTTCCGGACGCTTGTTATCCCCCCGAGGAGGAGGAAGGTCGGTTTGGTCTTTTCTCACGAATTTGGCCCGCTGCCCCCTCTGGATAAGGGCCTCGATCTCGTTCTTCAGGGCCCGACAATCGTTGGTGTCGTGGCCATGGTCCCGGTGGTAGCGGCACTATTTCTCTTTGTCCCTTTTCTTGCCAGGGGTGTTCATCTTCGGGGCAGGAGGTATCACCCCTTCCTTCTCTACTTCCATGAGAATAGTGGAAATGTTGGCGTTAAGAGGAGTGAATTTCTCGAATCTGGGAGGAGGGCGGCGCTGACCGCCATTATCCTTTTGGAGCTTCTTGGCTCCTTCTTCTTCTGTTACCTTTCTCTTGGACCCGGAGGGAGGCCCCTCAAAGTTGGGGCGGTGCTCAGCTTCCTTGGCCTAAATATATTTCTTACTTCGGAGAAGGAGATCGGAGAAGTTCTATGGAGGCTTCTTAGCAAGGGAGGAGCGGAGGCTGGAATTAAGGACGTTTGATTGGAACGCTGCTGCAGCGACCGACTGGTCGAGGGAAGCGATAGACCTAGCTTCCGCGGTGAACCTTTTTATATAGTCTCTCAGATTCTCACCCTTCTTCTGGTTGAGGTAGAGTAGCAAAATGCTGGTCTTCTCAGTTTGGCGGCTACTCACAAAGCGGGTGACGAAGAGGGTCTCAAATTGCTCGAAGGAGAATATCAAAGATGGGGCGAGGCGAGGGTACCATTCCCGGGCCGGACCGTTGAGGGTAGCGGGGAAGGTCTTACACAGCAGAGCATCGGAAGCTTGGTGGATGAGCATGAGGGTCTTAAAGCTTTCGATGTGGTTGACGGGGTCGGATTCCCCAGAATAAGTCTCGAATTGAGGAGGCTTGAAGCCTATTGGAACGGGCGCCTCCATGATGGTTCGAGAGAAAGGAGGTCGACTAGGGCGGAGGGTCGTTCCTCTAAGCTCTTCTTCTCGGTCTAGCTGACCCAAGCGCCTTTCCATTTCGTGGAGACGACGGTAGACAATGTCATCCCTTCGATGGTAGTCAAATGAGCCTCTGGACTCGTCTTCGTACGAGGGAGAGCGGGGGCTACGACGACGGTAGCTCCGGGAGCGGTGAGGACTAGGAATGTGCTGGGGGTTGCTAGGAGCTGGGGGAGGAGTTTGGGACCGTTGGCGAGGACTTCGGATGGGAGGAGTGGGGACCCTCTGAGCATTGTTATTGTTGGGTCGGAGATTGAGGGCTTGTAAGATGGTTGCTTGGAATTGCCGGAACTCGGCGCGGGTGATGGGTGCCTCATCATTGCTCGGGGGTTGCCGACAAGCAGGAGAATGTGGTCTTCTCCTATGGTGGCCTGGGGACTCTCTCCTCCCTCTGCGAGGAGGGGACCTTCTGTATTCTCAGCGATGATGAGATCGCTCATTTGGACGGTGCTGGCGGGAGGCTCCCTCTCGGGCCCGCCTTTCATCCAAACGGCGGTGAAGATCCTCTTCTTTACGCCGATTATCTAGAGTGTTGCGGAGGTCATCGGATGCTCGGGGATTTTGAGATGCCATGGAATCAGTAGAAGGGTTGTGCACGAAGACGTGATCATGTTGGAGAGGTTGTTTCTGAGGATTGGGACGGGAGCCCCCCGCACCGGCATTCTGATGCCCGGTTTGACCGCGATGGGATTGAAGATTCTGAGGCGCGGGTTGGTCCTATTGTGGGAGCTGATTAGGTTGAGATGACGGTCCCGTTGGCTGGACGGTTTGGAGAGGGATCTCCTGTTATGGTTGAGGAGGAGTGGGTCCACGGTTGGACCCTCTGGATCTTAGTTTCCTTGGAGGCATTGCTGGAGGAGATCTGACCGACGGGAAGAGGAAGGATCACTATTCATGGATTCCCACAGACAGCGCCAATCTGTTACCGATGAATTTGGTGTGGGGGCAAACAGATAGTATTTGTGGATTCTTAGGAAAACCGAATAGCAAGAACCTGGAATCTTCTCACTGGAGTTTGACCGTTGACTCCCGCCGTTCACCTGCAAGAAGTGCGATACACCGGGGTTGATCTCGGCGATGCACCCTCCGACGCTCAAGTCAGTAATCAGGAAGATTATGAGATAGCGTAAATTGGCAAAAGATTGATTACCTCTTAATGGTGGTAGATGGGGGGTATTTATAGCCGCCTTTGGGATCAGATTAGGAATGTAATCCCTAGGATCAGATTAGGAATGTAATCCCTAATTCCCAGTGAAAGGATAGATATGAATTAGGGTCGTTGATTAGGATTAATCAGAAACCATAATTCTATCCTGCTGGACCGGATTTGCTGCGGGTTGAAACCCGCACCCAGTTGAGATGGGTCCGTGTGCGGGTTACTGGGCTTTTGGAGAGAAGACCCAATACCCACTTCAGACCCGTTTGTAGGTAAAATTACCATTTTGTACTCAGGCTTTGAGATTCGTGCCAAGTCTGGATGGTTCTGATTTAACCCCATTTTTAGCCATATCACGACGGCGCCAATCTGTTACTGCTGAATCTGGTGTGGGGGCAAACAAATAGAATTTGTGGATTCTTAGGAAAACCGAATAGCAAAACCCTGGAATCTTCTCACCGGAGTTTGACCGTTGACTCCCGCCGTTCACCTGCATGAAGTGCGATACATCGGGGTTGATCCCGACGAGGCAACCTCCGACGCTCAAGTCAGTAATCAGGAAGATTATGAGAGAGCGTAAATTGGCAAAAGATTGATTACCTCTTAATGGTGGTAGATGGGGGGTATTTATAGCCGCCTTTGGGATCATATTAGGAATGTAATCCCTAGGATCAGATTAGGAATGTAATCCCTAATTCCTAGTGAAAGGATAGATATGAATCAGGGCCGTTGATTAGGATTAATCAGAAACCCTAATTCTATCCTGCTGGACCGGGTTTGCTGCGGGTTGAAACCCGCGCCCAGTTGAGATGGGTCCATTTGCGGGTTACTGGGCTTTTGGAGAGAAGACCCAGTACCCACTTCAGACCCGTTTGTAGGTAAAATTACCATTTTGTCCTCAGGCTTTGAGATTCGCGCCAAGTTTGGACGGTTCCGATTTAATCCCCATTTTTAGCCATATCAGAATGCATAGATTCGATAAGTATGCATTAGAGAGTCATCATACGGCATTTGGGTTTTCTTGACTTGTATTATGCATGATGTTTTCTGTTTTACTACACTTGACACTTAGCTTAGTTTCACTTGATGCTTCTATGCTTTATTTATCGTTATTTCGTTTTCCATTTGTTACTACTGTAGGAATGTGGTGATTACGAATTTGTTCTTTATGTTTTATTTAAAAATTTTATTTCTTTTTATGTCACTCGCATCGTTATGGCTGACCCCTGTAGTTTTAGGGATTAGGGTTATCTCTAGTCTCATGTTTTACAGGTAGGTCCCGTTAGCTTGGGATTGGATGCATGTGATAGAATGAATATATGGCTTATGCAAATTGTAAAGGCATGAACTGTAAAACGAAAATGTAATTCAATGTGTTAATTCAACTGTTCTATGTAAAGAAGTGATGTAATAAAAGTTGAAAATTATTCTTTGTTTTTGGCTATGTTTACTATTACATTGAGGTAGATGCTGGAAATTGCGCCACATATTTCCGAATTTATTTGTTGGAAATTCGGGGCGCCACAGAGTTTGGTATCAGAGCAAGTTTCAAAGTAATGTTAAACATGGTAGAGGGAAAGAACCTAAGTGTGGACACTAAGTGTTAGTACCTAGGCATGGACATTAGAAGTGTGAGTACCAAGGTGGACATTAGATATGTGAGTTGTTGTTTGATCATGAATGCTTGTAGGGAAATTTAAATTATTTGCATGCCTAGATTCAACTAAAAATTTCTTTACTGTAAGTGGGTTGGTTGTTTTCGCATGAATAGAAGATGAATGATTCGTTTTCTCTTGCTTTTGTAATTACTTTTAAGATTTTTATTATTGACGTATAATTGGTTATTGGCTTATCTACTTTCGTACAAATCTAATTATAATTTTAAAGTATATTTTGGTAATTCTAGCCTATTTGTTCTATAGAAATGAGTTTTATTATTGGAGTTTGGAATGTGGCGAGTAGAGCTTTTCTTTTCCATTGATGTTTGCAGTTATAGATTTGGATGACGTAAAGTTGATTTTCGGATACTACAATAATTACATCGTAATAAACAACATTTACTTATATTTTATCTTCTTTCAACCATTGTCTTGAATATATAATGTCTTGTACATAGACTACCTTTTCCTTCTCTTCTATGTTTTATATTTTATTTTCTTTCTTAAAATTTTGTCCTTCATACTTTTATGTACTTTAATGTTTGCTCATTTATTTTACTGTTACTGTTACGCACTATATTAGTTCCAAATCTGACTTATTGAATTACTAATTTCTTATTATTCCTATTATATTTTTAATTCACATTCATTTATATACACTAGATTTTTCGATACTGTATTTTCCATCATTTTGTATTGTCTTATTTTCGGTGTATTTAAACTCGATTTTAATACTTTTACTCATGTGTATATGAGATACCTCAGCACATTGAAATTTTTTTTATTCTATTTGTTTTGTTCTACACATTATATTCAATACATTTATTATCACTTACTGATTACTACTTTTGTTGTGTTTACTTTTCAATACTTATAGCTACTTATCAATTTTGTTGCTTTATACTTCTCGTATGCACTCACTACTTATGTTTTTGCACTATTTCAATCATCATTATATTTTTTGATTGCTAAATGTACTTCCTACTAATTACTACATATATGCCGCATATTTCGATATACTTACTATGCATATCATTTCACATTCATCTAATTACTACAATTTAGTAACATATATTTATTGTGTAAGATTTCTACACTATATATTTATTTTCTCATTTAAGCTTATGCATGCAATTGCTTTCCGTCTTTCTCCTTACTTTTTATGAATCATTTTAATCTATACATCTATTTTAGTATTCCATCGTGTGACTTTCTACTCCACTTCCTACTTTTGTTTTATAACCCGAATTTCAAAGTAACATCACACTCAAATTAAACATCCAATATCCCTGTACTTGTGGAAGATTACATCATTCCATTCGTCATTTTCGTTGCAACCGAATGTTGAGAAGGCAAATATGCAACTAGACGTGTATGGAGGCAAACTTGAAACTGGATATCGGGGAGGCAAAACTGTAACCAAATATCCAGACAGCAACCTGTAACCTGATGTCGTGGAGGCAAATTTGAAACTTGATGCCGAGAGGGCAAGTCTACAAATAAACATCAATGAGGCGAATCCACACCAGAGAGTTTCTATTATAATAATAATATATATATATATATATATATATATATATATATGTTACTTATCACTGTCATATTCTTGTCTGCTGGTTCATTTTAGAAGATTTCAAAACCTAGCCTATTACTGTTTTGTTTTATTCGATTTTGTTTTGTTATTTTATATTTCCTTAAATCTATTTGATACACTCTCGTATCTCATCTTGCTCACTTGTTCTTATTTTTGGGGCTTTAGTCCTCCTAATTTTCTTGGTACAAATGTTTACTTGACTTACCTCTAATTTCAACCTCTTTAAGTCTATCATCTTTGATCTTTTACAACTAATATGGTTCTTACTATCACGATGCTTGTTCTTGTATGCTATTATAATTTTCGTGTGCATACTAGTTCATGTATGAAGTCTTAATCTTTTACTAATTCTTATAACTGTCTTACTCTTTATTACTAATTTGTGTACGCTATATTATTGCATCCCATTGCACGGCTTCTGCTCCCCTTAACAGTTTTCTTTATTCATAATAATATTTTATTTATTTAATCTAGTTCGCTAATTATAGTTGCTTATTACTGTATGCAATTTTCATTAGCCTTTCTAAATCTGCATACTTCATAAATTATTTTTGTACGTATTTACTTTGATCTTAATATTGTCCTTTTTAAATTTTACTTCGTTTTATACATTTTATTTTCTTTCATTCAAGCCTTCTATGATTAACAAGTCCTTCTGATCGGTTAACTTTTACTGTTGACAAGTTCTTTTACTTAATTGCTAATTGATATTTCATGACTTTTGCTCATATAATGATACATAAAGAAATCTTTCCTTGATGATATTTTGTTTATACAATTACACTTTATATTTCCATGTAACTTGAACTAGTATAGTTCATTTTACTCTATTTTGTGTTTACAAATTTTTTACAATTATGTCAAAACTAAGTACATTAACTATGGTCTAAGCTTTCGTTCTTTTGTAATCACTATTTATTGCCACCGTTCCCAATTCTGTAACATTTTAGATTTTCTCAATCACTTTTTGTTTCCACATCCTAATTAATGATTTGATGCTTACCTTTGTAATATTCAATGAACTTCTTTTAAGTCTTCTTGCATATATATTTTGGTCTATTTTTCTCGTTACCCTTTAATGTACTCTTAGAGTATTGATTATAATGTCAATATTCCCTAGTATACTCATTATTCTTTGCTTTGTACATTCATTGTCATTAATATTTCCTTTGCTTAGCTAAATTTGTTCGTATTTCTATGCATCTTGATTGGTTATTTTTTCCAAAACTATTTTTATATGACCTTTAAGTTTGTGTTCCTTCGTTGTTTGTATTTTTATCAACTTTTTAATATTTGGGTTTTATCTCCACTTTGACTTCTTATCCTATAAGAATAGTCTCACGGTTTTCTCACGTTTTTGGGATTAATTGTGTATTCAATTGGATTTCTTATACTTTTGCCATGTCAATTTCTACCTTTTAGTCTTCGAGCTATAATTATATGTTATTTTTGTTTTACTCAATAATTAAACCCAACTAAAATAATGATAAGAGTAAATTCTCGAAACTGTCTTGTTAGTTTTGTATTTTATTTTCTTTAGCTTAGAGTAGTTCTGAGGACAGAACTATTCTAAGGGGGGAGTGATGTAACATCCTACAAAATAAAATGATTTATTTTTCATTATTAAATAATATTAAATTGGTAAAGTTGACTATTTTGACTGTTTCCTTAAAATTGCGATTTTGAACGTGCAACACACGTGCAAAGTTAGAAAATTTTGAATTCTTAAAATTTCATGGTTAATAATGTATTTTTCTCATTTATTAATGATATTTTAATTTTTCAGATTTATTTGAATTAATTGGGCTATTTTATGAATTTGTCAATTTTACACGTGCAAAACACGTGCAAATATTTTCTTAGAAAACTCAAAGTCGAAAAAATATTTTGGGGAAACCTAGCATTTATTAGTAGGTATTTTTTTGAATTTTCTAGATTTTTTGATATTTATTTGGCATGTTTGCAAATATTACAAAAAGATGGGCTTTTGTGCAAAATTACCACTTGGAGTAAAAACTCCAGATTTTCGGATTTCTGGGTTGGACTTGATGGCCGGTGAACTCAGAGGTAAAGATTATAACTTTTGTTCTAATATATTGGGTTATTTTGCTAATTTATTAAAGAATGATCTTTTTGCAAAATTGCCACTTTGGGGCAAACGTTACAAAATCGATTTCTGGGTTTGCAATTGGTGCCTGCCAGATCTGGGGAGGATATTTTTGATTTAATCTCAACTAAATTGTTTAATCTATATACCTAGTATAAATGATCTATATATGTAAAGATATATTCTAAATGAATATTTTGCAAAATCTTCTCAAAACCCTAAAAGCTGGATTTCGGCCTATATATGCAATAGTAGCAGCCGTCTCTTTTCTGCAAAAAACAAAAGTATATTTTATTATTGATTTCTTTTAGTTTCAAAGCGATGATCTTGGATTTTTGCGAAAGGAGGAGCTTTTCTTATTCTTTATTACTTTCGTTGAATCTTCAATAATGTGAGTGACATATGTTTGATTTCTTGTTGTTCTATGTATGTTATATATGATGTTTTGGCTAGTAGAATGCATGTTAAATGATCGTATGATGAGATAATGAATATATTGATGGATGGATAATTAAAAGTGGAACTTTTATGAATGTTATGCAATTGATGAATAAAATCTCTATATAGATGACTTTAGAACGTTAAGAACTTAGTAAGAATCATGGGTATGCTGTTTTCTTTCATATTCTTACTGACTTGATTGTATAAAATGATATTATATAATGTAAGATGCATAAAATTGAATAAAAATGGATTCCTTACTGTGTATATATGTATACATACTGTTTTGATGTTTGGATGAAGAAAAAAGTTGACTAATACATGTTGTAGAAGCATATAATCACGAGAAAACTAACATAACTAGTTGTAGTTGTGTATAAAAAATCGCAAAAAGAAGATTTGAGATCAAAAATCAAGTCTGGAAGTGTAAAAAGGAGTTTTGATTTTCGGGTCTGATGCTATGTAGACCAAAATTCGATTTTTGAGTTTTGTGAGTTTCCAATGGATTTTGAAATTATATTGATCTAATTAGTTGTATATGTGTTTAATCAAGTTGTAAGAAGGGTTTTTGGGATCAAAGTATCAAGTCTTCATGGGTTGAAGTTGGTTTTGAATTTCGGATCTGATGTGCAGCCGACAAATTGATTTTTTTTTTAGTTTTATGAAATTTGAAGGGGATTTTGATTTATATTAATGCTGAGATTGAACTGAAGACCACACTACTCATATACAGTGATTTCTTGATGTTTTAACTGATGCTTATACACACACACACGCACGCACACATATATATATAGATATATATATATTAGATTTGCATGTGGCCACGTGCCTACGGCACGTCTTCAGAACGATATAACATATGAAAAGTCTTGTAAATAGTAAATCAACAATTATGTAGATGAAGTAAGATGCGAAGAAATAACCATGGTATTTTATTGTCTCGAATTTGAACTAAGATGTCGGTCGACCGACAGCTGCTATTCTGATTGTTTTGTTGAGTTTTTTTATTATTTTTCCTGAACGATTGTTTATTCGCACTTGTTGAACTACTATTTTGGATGAATTTTTTCTACAGTTAACTGTATTTTACAGAGAGTTATATTTTTTCTTTATAATGAAATTTAACTCGTATTTCTACGTCTTTAGAAAGCGAAATATATACGGATTTCAAGATATTGATGTTTTGCGATTTTTCTACGACTTCAAAATGTGAAACTCAGTTATTTAATGAATTTAATATCAGATCTCAGTTCTGGAAATTTGTGAGTATTCGGATGGATTGGGTTTGTTTGATTTTGAGGAAGTTTTCTAATTTTGAACGAATTGATAACGGAATCAAGAGTAATTAATGAAAGATTTGTGTTGATATATGAATGTGAGTCTCTAGAGGTTGAGTGGGACGCTAGTCACCGGTAGTTGAGGTTTTGTGGTTTGGCCAGTTGGGGCCTTGTTATTGATCAGATGTGTTCAATCCGGTAGGGTACATCAATTCTAGGAGAATTGAAATGAATTAATTAAACTTAGTAAGATAAGAACATGCACTAGATGGTGATATGATGAAATGATTGCAAACATGAGTTATGGACCTCAGTATGATCTGCAGTGTGAGATAATCCCCAAAAATTATCGAGGTTTGAGTAAAATAGTCTCCGGAATTACTTGCGTTGTGGGATTGATCTCCAGAATTATCAGGGTCGAGGCGACGCTCATGGAGCATTCATGTGATGAGGTGCCATAGCTTACAGTATGGGGTATTCTCGAAGATTCCCATGTGTGAGTGAAATAGTCTCCAGAATTATCTGTGGATAGAGATTGACCTCTGGAATTATCAGGGCATGGGCTAGATACTCACAGCTTATCTAAATCTCGTAGTAGTCGTCGTAATAGGATTAATTGCATAACATGGGATTAAACCCTATAAAGTGGAGAACAATAAGGACTTGCACTAGATCTATGTAGTATGGAATGCATAGATTCGACAACTATGCATTAGAGAGTCATCATACGGCATTTGGGTTTTCTTGACTTGTATTATGCATGATGTTTTCTGTTTTACTACACTTGATACTTAGCTTAGTTTCACTTGATGCTTCTATGCTTTATTATCGTTATTTTCATTTTCCATTTGTTACTACCATGGGAATGTGGTGATTACAAATTTATTCTTTATGTTTTATTTAAAAATTGTATTTCTTTTGATGTCACTCACACCGTTATGGCTGACCCCTATAGTTTTGGGGGTTAGGGTTATCTCTAGTCTTGTGTTTTACAGGTAGGTACTGTTAGCTTGGGATTGGATGCATGTGGTAGAATGATTATATGGCTTATGCAAATTGTAAAGGAATGAACTGTAAAAAGAAAACGTAATTCAATGTGTTAATTTCTGCTGGTCTATGTAAAGAAGTGATGTAATAAATGTTGAAAATTATTCTTTGTTTTGGCTATGTTTACTATTGCATTGAGGTAGATGCTGGGAATTGTGCCACGTATTTCTGAATTTATTTATTGAAAATTCGGGGCGCTACACCCTCGTAGCTCGTGGTGAAGCTTCTTTTGTAGTGTGTATAATGTAACACCTGTCTTTTAAAAATCCTTAAATATTTGATTTTATATTTTTATATTTTATTCTTCTTTGATCTATAATTTTGATTATATCTTCTTATATTAATTTTTTTAATTCTATTTTATAATGATTAATTTGGATATTCGGGGTTAAATGGGGAAATCTAAGATATAGGAGTTCTGGGGTGAGTTATGTCGGAGGAGACGATTCTGATTTAACCCGATATTTCCCCTGGGCATATGTATATAATAGAGGGTTGGATAATTGATAATTTAAAGGAGGTACTTGGTCATAGCAGGAATTTGGAATTTTTTGGACTTCGGGGTTGAAAATAATCCTTGAATTGTTAAATTTTGATTTAATTTTGTGCTTAAGCCCATAACTCTGACCCCTCATTATTTAAAACCCTTCCTAATTACCAAAATGCCATTCTCCATTTCTTCTCCCCTTCCCTTCTTCCTTCTTGGCCGAAGTCCCATCCAAACCCAATCATAGGGTTTGGCCAATCAAGTTTCCATTCCAATTCAAGCTTTGATTTTTTTTTGGTGATTCAAGTAGAATTTTGGGTGCTCTTCTGCGTAGTGGTGTTAAGTTGGGGAGAGAACTATATTAAGGTGAACTTTTATTGGCGACTGGGCGAGCATAGGGTGTATTCCTATCGGTTTGTCAGGTGAGTATGATTATACTAGACATATTTTATATTATGGTAAAATTTAAGGGTCATCCAATGTGTATTATGATGGATATGGCCGGTTGACGAATTAATGGAAAATACAGAATTTCAGTAGTTGAAATTGTGGTTATGTGGTGTTTTTGCAAGGTTTTGAATGTTTCGTGCTTTTAGTGATAAATTGGATTTATATATTATAAAATAATGTGATTAATGGCATGGTGTATGTATGATATGCGGGTAAAGGTGATGGGTGATATTGAGTATAGGTGGGTGCATATTGCACATGATAAATTGAGTATATAATTAAGGTGCTTAGAAACCGTGTTTTGTCGATGCATAGGCTTTAATTGGTGTTATTAATGGGATGTATGTTTTATTTACACTTATGTCGGTGTGTTTGAATGAAAAGAGATAGTCATTTGATTAATGTATGGTCAAAAGTAAAATTTTGATTTATCAGTGCCTACAGATTCTATAGGGTTTGAGCTAGACCTCATATTGCCCAGGTTATCGGCTTAGGGTTACGGTGTTATATAACCCAGCAAAATTGGTGTGCGATGTGATATTAACCAGTTTATCTCGGGTGCGGTGTATATTACCCCAGTACTCGGCTTGGGTAATGGTGTTATATTACCTAGTATATCTGTGGTGCGGTGTTATGTTACACAGTTTATCTACTGTACGGTGCATATTACCAAAGTTATTGGCTTGTGGTGCGGTGTTATATTACCCAGTTTATCTGGGGTGCGGTGTATTACCTAAGTTTCACGTGGGGTGCGGTGTATTCCCTCGCTGGTATAGGGTCAGGAGGAAGACGTAGCCACAGGCGTGTAAGACTCTGTGTGAGCATCGATCCACGTGTTTATTTTACTGGGCTATCGCCTTCAGTTTGATGGTTATGTGGGCACTGATCGATAAATTAATAAAATGAGTATTTACGTGAGAAAGTGAAAATTTTAAAGGTAAGTTGTATTATGAGATGAGAATGAATGTTAAAGTAAAAACAAGAGATAATATGAGATTGATAAAAAGAATAGGAAATGATAATATAATCAGGGAAAGGGGAATGGGTGATGCATATGTATATATCAATTTAGTGAAGATAAAGTAATTGAAAATATGTTGGCTGTCGTATTTATTACCCAGTTTATTTGGGGTGCGGTGTATATTACTCAGTTTATCTGGGGTGCAGTATAAATTATCCAATTTATCGGCTTGGGGTGTGGTGTTATATTACCCAGTTTATCTGGGGTGCGGTGTTATATTACCTAGTTTATCATGGGTATGGTGTATATTGACCAAGTTATCGGCTTGGGGTATGGTGTTATATTACCCAGTTTATCTGGGGTGCGGTGTTATATTACCCAGTTTACCTGGGGTGCGGTGTATATTACCCAAGTTTCACTTGGGGTGCGGTGTAATCCCTCGCTGGTATAGGGCCAGGAGGAAGACGTAGCCTCAGACGTGTAAAACTCTGTGTGAGCATCGATCCGCGTATTTATTTTACTGGGCTATCGGCTTCAATTTGATGATTATGTGGGCACTGATCGATACATTAATAAAATGAGTATTTACGTGTGAAGAGTGGAAATTTTAAAAGTAAGTTTTGTTATGAGATTAGAATGAATATTAAAGTAAAAACAAGATATAATATGAGATTGATAAAAAGAAAACGAAATGATAATATAGTCAGGGAAAGGGGAATGGGTGATGCATATGTATATATCAATTTAGTGAAGATAAAGTAAATGAAAATATGTGAGGTGTCGTATTAATTACCCAGTTTGTCTGGTGTGCGGTGTATATTGCCCATTTTATATGGGATGCGGTGTATATTACCTAGTTTATTTGGGGTGCGGTTTATATTACCCAGTTTATCTTGGGAAGGGGGCGGTGTTATATTACTCAAACTATGTTTGGAGTGCATTGTTATATATTACCCTGGAGTAATGGTTAGTATATGGTAAGTATATGGTGAGAGTAAGTGTAGGGATGTCATGCGAGTATCTTTACCTTGGTATCGTGTCATGGAACTTCCGCCAGCTATTTCTATGGAAATGGTGGGAACTACCTACCTAGGCACGACTCCACGACAGTTCGGGTGTGGTATTGATATGGTAGATTGGTTACAAACTATTAATTACATATTGTGTATTATCAAATTTTCTTTTATTACGTTTTCATGCATAATTTTACGATATATTCATTTATAACCATGTTAGTAAGTTATCTAATTTCTTTTATAAGATTTTATTTTAGTAACTAACCTAGTAGATTATACTCACGCCAGTATTGGCTGAACCCTGTTGTTTTTGGGGGTTAAAGGAGTCCCTCCCTGGAGGCGGACGTCCTTAGACTCTTTTTGCAGAACCTGAGTATCAGCAAGGTTAGATACCCTGGATTCCTTAGTTTTGTAATTTTACTTTCTTCGGTAGTTGGGTTGGTGGATTATGTATCAGTTGTGTACTTTTTATTAACTTAAGTTATGTATAATGAGGGTAGATGATAAAATCTGTGTAACATTTTGTATTTTGGAAGATTATGTATGTATCAGTATGGGATGATGATATATAGTGATGAGATAAAGTATGTGAAAACCCGTACCCGCCTTGTTGTGGAGTATTGGGTTCTGCATGTGGTTTTTCAAAGGTTTTTGCAAATATATATATATATATATATATATATATATATATATATATATATATATATATATATATATATATATTACGTTTTGAAACAAAATTTTGGTTTTTATTTGGTCTTGCATCATATGATGATATTTGCCCCTAGAGCCATATACATATGATGTCTGTGTCATGTTGCTTGGTTTGGCCTGGGGAGGATCTATATTAATTTCCAGTGATGTGGTATTTTTTATTGTTTACAGAATTCCATAAGGAATTTCTGAAAAATGGCTAAAATTTCAGGGGAGACTCTGCCCAAATCTTAATTCAAATTTACTAAGATTATTCTAGTAAGAAATAGTTAGAAAAAGAAAATTTGGGGTCGTTACAGAAGTTCTTCGTTCGAGAGGTAAACTTCGTACACAACATCCCTTCCCGAAAGGTTCTAAAGTTAGCCGCACCTTCTCGAATCAGGACTTTGAAGGCATCCGAACTCCTCATTGCGATGCGCTCATGATTAGCATGTGTATGGTGAACCGTGAAGTGCACCGAGTCCTGGTTGATAACGACAATTCGGTCATCATCCTCTTTTTAAATATGTTTGAGGGCCTCAAACTCAAGTGTTGATTCTTGATTTTGATGACTACAACACAATGCAAAGTTGTGCTACCACCTATATATATTACAGGATATATCAAAGACAATACCATGGTGAAATACACAGAGGCGAAGTTGATCCAATGAAGCTTTCAAGAGAATCGATCAAGCTACAAAGATCTAAGTTCAACTCACATTTGATCAAGCAAGCTTCAAGACATAAAGACAATGGCTCAAGCTCAAGTCAAAGAATCAAGTTCAAGACAAGACTCAAGTGCTTCAAATGTTTTGTATAAAGTGTCTTGTAACAATTGTAATTTTTATTCTTTGAGTCTTAGGAACTTGTAATAGCCTTGTCACACACACACTCACACATATCTTTTAATAATTGAGTATTTTACAAAGTCAAAAGGTTGAAACAAGCTTGAATAAGTTCAGCTGTTGAGTACCGGTCTACCGTTCTTTAGAACCAGCCGACTGTCTTAGTACGCAATTGTCCGAACTCATATAAGCTCTGACCAGTCGACTCATTATGGCAACCCAGTCAACTGTTCAAGTCGTTTCGACAGTATTTTGAATTTAAAAAACTTGTTTTTCAAATTCAAATGATTTTCTATCCGTTTTAATACGGTTTTGGGAACTGTTTTACAATGTCCCTCTGATTCCTCTCTATAAATAGAGTATAGGTTTCACCATGAAAAGGCTCCAAGCATTTTCTTAGGTTTCAAGCTTTTTGTTTTTGAGAAGAACAATCTTTTTAAAAGGCATACATATTCTCTAAGTCTTGGTTCTCTGAAAATCAGTCTAGTATAACATTGAATTCGTTTTAGACTGATTTCAGAAGTTACCTAATAGCCACCATACAAAATCACAAATCACAAACAAGGCTATAGGTTATTGTAACTATTTTTGTTATTGTTTTCACTCTCGGATTGTGAGAGTGGTCCTCTCAGTTAGAGAGTAGGGCTCTTGGTTATAGAGTCAGCTTTTCACTCTAGGGTGTAGAGTGGGTTTTCTCTCTCTAGTGATGAGAGAGGTCTACGGATTTGACATAGTTGTTGTCAAACGTCGTAGGGTATTCTTGTAATTTTTCAAGAATATTGGAAAATCTCAAGTGAGTTGCTTGGGGACTGGATGTAGGTCGGGAGAACCGAACCAGGATACATCGCTGTGTTCTTTGTGGTTGACTTTCTCTGTGGTTGTATTTTCTTCACTTGCAATCTCAATTTTGTTATGTTTTAGTTCAAAAACTTGTCTGGAAAGTCGACTGGTTTCCACTATAAGTCGACTGGTCAGACTCGTAACTTTCAATAAAATACTCTTCTAATCTGACACTTCAGTCGACTGGATATCTTTTTTCAGTCGACTTAACAGAACGAAAAGTTCAATTTCTTAATTAATTTTTATACAACACTATTCACCCCTCCCCCCCCCCCCCCTCTAGTGTTATTTGCCTTGCCTATAAGATCCAACACTTGGTATGAAAGCCTGGTTGAGTGCAATGGCAACTACTTTTATTGCAAGCCAATACCGTGAAAGCCAATCCACACAAAGGCCACCCCTATTCGATGGAACCAATTACAACTATTGAAAGTGTAGAATGAAGATCTACCTTCAATCCATCAACTATAAGATTTGGAAAATAACGGAATCAGAGTACACCGCTTCTACAATTCCTTATGCACAATGGAACGATGAAATGAAGGGCAACACAATGAACAATGCTAAGGCAATGAATGCTCAATTCTGTGCTCTTACCTAAGAGAAGTTTGATCGTGTGTCTAATGCAACAACGGCGTATCAAATTTGGCACACACTCGAGGTAACTCATGAAGGTACTAATAAAGTTAAAGAATCTAAGATATCTGTTCTTGTTCAGGTTCGAGATGTTCCACATGAAGGAGAACGAGAATGTGTCAGATATGATCACACGGTTCACGGATATTACAAATTCTCATGTGGCTCTTGGAAAGACGTACACTCAAGCCGAAATGGTGAGGAAAGTTCTTCGTGCCTTAACCCCCGAATGGGAGAAGAAGACCACCGACATAGAAGAGTCCAACGATTTAACACAACTCTCTCTTGAGAATCTTGTGTAAAATCTTATGGCATATGAAGTTCAACTTGAAGAACGCAAGAAGGATCTAGAACCTCAACAATCAAAGAAAAAGACACTCGCTTTCAAGGCCATGTCGGATTCCGAAGATGAAGAAGAAGATGAAGAAGAAATAACCATGTTCACTAGAAAGTTCAAGAAGTTTCTAAGGAAATGTAAATTTAATTCCAAATTTAAAGATACTAATGAACTTCTCACTTGTTTCAAGTGTAACAAAACAGGTCATATGAAGAAGGATTGCCCATTAGAAAATGCGAAATCCAAAGAAAAGGCTCCTAACATCAAGAAGGAAAAGTAAACAAAGAACAAGTACATGAAGAACAACAAGGCATATCAAGCAACTTGGGACGATAGCGAATCTTTATTGGAAGAAGAGAATGAAGAGACAAATGAAGTTGCGAATTTATGCTTCATGGCTACACAAAATGAAGTAAGTGATAACTTTGATTCAAACGACTTATTAGATGCTTTTAATGAGATTTTTCAAGAACTTAAATTAGAGTTAAAAACATAGAGAAAGTTAATCAAACACTTTCTCAAAAGAATCTTGACTTAAATGTTGAAGTTAAGTCTTTAAATTCTCGACTTTCTAATTTGGATATAGATCTTGTATCTCTTAAAAAAATATTATGAAGAGATATCCAAGAATGTATCTAAATTTAACAAAGGAAAGGAGAATTTAAATGAAGTTCTCCAAAATCAAGTTCAAACTAATAAGAGATTTGGACTTAGTTTTCAAAAGTCTCTTTAAAAACATCATGTATCTAAGAACACTAGTAGTAATAAGTCTGAATCTATCTCTAGTGTTAAGAATAAATTATATGAGTTTTTTGAAAAACCACAAACTGTTGTTTTCCATGAAAAGAGTAATTCTGTAGGTCAGACCAGTTGACTGAACCCAAATTTCAGTCGCCTGTCCAAAGGTTCTGAGTCTTATTCAAAGAAACGAAAGAGTTATTCAGCTTCTTCTGATTCTTATGCGTTAGGGACTGAACCTTGAATAACTATCGATCAATTTCAAATGGAAGGTGAAAAAGAAATAGCAGCTTGGGCTGGAGCGAGAGCTATTGCATCAGCTGGTCTCAGATAAGTCGACCTATTTCACCTCCCAGTCGACTGGCTTCTAGTAACAGTCAACTGAAAGGTTCGATAAAGTCGACCAGAGAGAGCAAAAACATTTGGGTTCCAGTCAACCTGAGTCAAAAATATAGAATTACTTATATAAATTCATATGTTCTTAATGTATGTAATTCTGTAGATTATATTCGCGCTTTTGGTGGAAAATCAAACTCACTTTGGGTTTGGTTACCCAAAAACTAATCCCTTTCGAACACAATGAAAAGGGTACCATATTCACAATGATTATTTTATAGGTAGCTAAAAGAGAACGTTGGATACTTGACAGCGGATGCTCCAAGAAACGACTGGTCATGCTAACCTTCTTTCTTCCATACAAGAGATTGATGGAGGAACAGTCACATTCGGTGACAACAACAAAGGGAAGGTTATTCGTTTAGGCATGGTCGGTAAGAACACTGCCCCTACTATAGAAGAAGTTTTTCTTGTTAGTGGGTTAAAGCATAATCTGTTAAGTATTAGTCAATTGTGTGATAAGGGATATAAAATTGTTTTTGAAAAATATGTGTGTTTAATTTATGATTCTACCATGCAAAATGTAAATTTTCAAGGCTTTAGGAAAAATAATATTTATGAGTTATGTTTAAAATCAAATGATTTTCGAGTGACTTTTTCTTAGTAGCTTCTAACAATGATTCTTGGCTTTGGCATAAGAGATTTGGCCATGTGAATATGAACAGTATTGCTAAATTGTCTAAGTACAACGTAGTTAAAGATTTGCCAAGACTATCCTATAAAAATGATAAGTTATGTGATGCATGTCAACTAGGTAAACAAGTCAAATCAACTTTTAAGACAAAAGAACTGATTTCTACTAGTAGGCCTCTCGAATTAATCCATATGGATTTATTTGGTCCTACTTGAGTCGCTTCTTTAAATAAAAGTAGGTATGTATTTATTTTAGGAGATGATTTTTCAAGATTCACATGGATTTTCTTTTTAAAACATAAGAATGATGCCTTTGAAGTATTTGAAAATTTCTGTAAACAGATTCAAAATAAAAAATCTCTAACCATAGTTACTATTAGAAGTGATCATGGTGGAAAATTTGAGAATGAAATATTTTCAAAATATTGCAACAAGAATGGTATAACACATTCATTTGCATTGCCTAGAGCTTCACCACAAAATGGAGTGGTTGAGAGAAAGAATAGGACTTTGCAAGAGTGTGCACATACTATGCTTGTTGAAAGCAATTTGTCTAAGTACTTCTGGGCAGAAGCTGTTTCTACAGCATGTTATGTTTTAAATAAAATTTTGATTAGGTCTAAACTTAAGAAAACATGTTATGAACTATTTTTTGATAGAATTCCTAAATTATATCTTATTTTAAAGTATTTGGGTGCAAGTGTTTCATTTTAAACACTAAAGATAATTTAGATAAGTTTGATTCTAAATCTAATGAAGGTATCTTCATTGGATACTCAAATAGGAGTAAGGCATATAGAATTTTCAATAAGTCAACTTTGACTATTGAAGAATCTATTCATATTTCGTTTGATGAATCACTGCCTTCATCTACTGTTATTGAAGATGATTAAAATGTTTTCATCACCTTTAAATAACGTTATTAACTCACTAGAACAAACTACCCTAGCAGATAAGTTGATTGATAAGGAAGTCAAGTCGACTGATGTGAATCAGTCGTCTGATGGACTGGTTAAGTCGACTGATTCTGTTGTGATGACTCAAACTTTACAAAAATCATTTGTTGAAATTAGAGATCATCCTCATCACTTAATAATTGGTGACATCTCACGCGGTATTCAAATAAGATCTCATGTTAACATGATTTCTCATACGGTTTTCTTGTCGGATTTTGAACCGAAGAATAAACAAGAAGCTTGTGAGAATGAATTTTGGATGAATGCCATACAAGATGAATTAAACCAATTTATAAGAAATGATGTATGAGATTTAGTTCAACGCCCCCTGATCATACTACAATTGGTACCAAATGGGTATTCAAGAATAAGTTAGATGAATCAGGATAAGTCGTTAGGAATAAGGCTAGATTAGTTGCTCAATGATATAATCAAGAAGAAGGCATAGATTTTGATGAAACATATGCTCCTGTTGCTAGACTAGAATCAACTAGGATCTTATTATGTTTTGCATGTTTTATGAACTTTACACTTTTCCAAATGGATGTTAAAAGTGTTTTTCTTAATGGTTTTATTAAGGAAAATGTTTAGGTTAAGCAACCACCCGGTTTTGAACATGAACAACTCCCAAACCACGTTTTTAAATTGAAAAAGGCTTTATATGGTCTTAAACAAGCACCTCGTGCTTGGTATAATCGGTTAAAGACTTTTTTATTAGAAACTGGTTTTGAAATAGGTAAAGTAGATACTACCTTGTTTATTAGGAAAATAGAGACCAGTATCCTAATCATACAAATATATGTAGATGACATATTTTTTGGAACTACTAATAATAATCTCTGTCAAGAATTTGCTAATACCATGAAAAATGAGTCTGAGATGAGTCACATGGGTGAACTCAATTATTTTCTTGGACTTCAAATAAAGCAGTCACATAATGGCACATTTATTAATTAAGGAAAATATGCTAAGGAATTACTCAAACGGTTTAGTATGAATAACACTAGTAGTAAGACCACACCTATGGCTACTACTACAACTCTTGACAAAGATGAATTAGGTAAGAGTGTCGATCAAAAACTCTATCGTGGGATGATTGGCTCACTCTTATATATAACTGCTAGTAGACAAGACATTATGTTTAGTGTATATTTGTGTGCTAGATATCAGTCAAGTCCTAAAGAGTCTCACTTAAAAGCTGTGAAATGCATTTTAAGATACATTAAAGGCACATCTGAGTATGGTTTATTCTATCCACGCACCGAAAATTTTCAACTTTTGTCGTATGGTGATGCGAATTTTGCTGGTAGTAAAACTGACCGTAAAAGTACTAGTGGTACTTGTCACTTTTTGGGACATTCACTGGTATCTTGGTGCAGTAAAAAGTAAAATTCAGTATCCCTATCTACTACAGAATCTGAATATATTGCTGCAAGTTTGGCTTGTGCCCAAATTTTGTGGATGAAACAAATCCTATTAGATTATGGTATTTCATTTTCAAAACCTGCTATAATGTGTGATAATACCAGTGCCATTAATTGATCTAAAAATCCGATTCAACACTCACGTACGAAACACATTGATATTAGACATCATTTTCTACGTGATCATGTTTTAAAGAGAGATATATCTTTGGATTTTATTTCTACTGATAAATAAGTAGCAGATATCTTTACCAAACCACTTAAGGAAGACACATTTATCAACTTTAGAAGAGAACTAGGAATCTGCTATTTTCATGATATTTCTTGAATTTTTAACTTGTGTAAGGCGACTTTAAAATATTTTCCAGTCGACTGACCAAGTATTTTTCGTTGCCTATTTTACTGAATTTTATGCTCTAGATAGTCGACTGTGTACAGTACTAAGTCGATTGACAGACATATTACTTGATGTTTTCGCTTGGTTCTCATTGCTCTCGACTCAGTCGACTGATCTTCAAACCCAGTCGATTGTCACGACATCAGTTTGTCTTCCTGATTCGAAACGACACATTTTTTGGAGGCAATTTTTTATTCTTTTTACCCGTTGGCTGATCCCAACCTTTGATTCACTTCTGATTTGATCTCAGCCCTCAAACCATTAGTAAAACCCTAGCTTTTACCCCTCTTCTTTCACTTTCCTTTTTTTTGTCTTTACTTTCTCTCTCAGAAGAAGACGACCAGTCGGCTGCTGCTTCCTGTGCTTCGCAATTTTTGTGATTTAAAGCTCCCAAATTGAAGCTTTCATCCAGATTTTGAGTGCATTTCCCTTTTGTGAAGCCTATTTGAAGCTTTGTGCTTCTCTCTCCATTGTTGGGTAAAAATTCTTGATCTATCTCTCCTTTCTAATTTTTCTAGAGTTTGGTATCATGCTTCCAAAGAAAGCTCGTAGTTCCCATGTAGAAGAAGGTCAATCATCCCAAAACTACCTTCAATACTTGAGGAATCCGAACCTCGTTGAGAAATTTTTCATTATATGTCAACTTGATATCTTTCCAGGGAGATGTGTCAATTTTCCTGATTTAGATAGGTTCCCCTTAGCCCCATTGTTTGAACAATGTGGGTTATTTGACTTGCTTTCTCTTATCAATCAACCCTATTACTATCCACAACTTATATATTTGTTTTATACAAATATGAAAGTTGCCACTTCTGAGGATGGTAGCGAAATATTTCTCCTTACATCGGTGAAACATATTCGCATGAAACTAACTTCTGAAAAATTAGGGATTATCTTGAGTATTCCTAATGAAGGAATGGATTTAGGGGAAATTGAAATGGATGACGACTCTATATTGTCCAAAATTTTCTTGCCAAATCGTGGTCCCCCTATGACAAACAAGTCAATTACACCGCTTGCTAAACTAGTTGCAAGAATTTTGTCATATAAGATTATCCCTAAAACGGAGAGTTACGATCAATTTTCCCAAGAGTTGCAACAAGCTGTCTATGCGATTTTTGGCAATATTTAAATCAATTGGAGTCGTGTTATTTTCAGTAGTCTTCATAAGGTTCATACTTCTTTTCTTCGTTTTGGTGCTTTACTTACTCATATCTTCAACTTCTATGAAGTTGATCTTTCTACTGAGTCTAGTGTTGTCACTCATTATGAGTCTTTTGATCGTGCGAGTTTAGCTCTTATGAAGATTCTTAACTCTCCTCCTAGGTCTCCTCAAAGGAATGTCCCTCCTATTCCTTTAGCTACTTCAGGTCGTAGGTCCTCTGCATCTAGTTCGTCTTGTCCTAGAGCTATTTTTACCGATCCTGAGAGTCACTATCATTATATCAACTATCTCATGGATCGTCAGGATACCCTTGAGGCCAGTCTTGCAAACCTAACCCACTTGTTCACCCACCAATTTCCATCTCCTTCTCCTGCCTCCCAAGGTGCTGCTAACGAAGATGAAGACTGACTTGATGTATTTTTTTATTTTTTTTCTTGGAATTTTTCGTTATGTTTTATGTATTTCACATTTATGCAGTATTTGAAACCATGTACTTCAATTTCCTTTGTATAAATTTGTTATGGTTTTGCAATGTGTTTGTTCTTTATGCAATTATTTCCATTATGTTATTGTTTCTTTCCTCCTTTTTTTGTTGATGACAATGGGGGAGAAAAGAATGTGTTTGTTTTGTGCATATTTCTAACTTGTGCAAGTTGTACATTAGTTAGGGGGAGCATTTTTAATTATTATTATTGTAAGCTATTGTGTTGTCATCATCAAAAAGGGGGAGAATGTTGATTCTTGGTTTTGATGACTATAACACAATACAAAGTTGTGCTACTACCTATATATATTGCAGGATGTATCAAAGACAAAACCATGGTGAAATACACAAAGGCAAAGTTGATCCAGTGAAGCTTTCAAGAGAATCGATCAAACTACAAAGATATAAGTTCAAGTCACATTTGATCAAGCAAGCTTCAAGACATAAAGACAATGGCTCAAGCTCAAGTCAAAGAATCAAGTTCAAGACAAGACTTAAGTGTTTCAAATGTTTTGTATAAAGTGTCTTGTAACAATTGTGATTTTTATTCTTTGAGTCTTAGGAACTTGTAATAGGCTTGTCACACACACACTCACACATATCTTTTAATAATTGAGTATTTTAAACAGCTAAAAGGTTAAAACAAGCTTGAATAAGTTCAGCTGTTGAGTACCAGTCTACCGTTCTTTAGAACCAGTCGACTGTCTTAGTACGAAATTGTCTGAACTCATACAAGCTCTGACCAGTCGACTCATTGTGGTAACCCAGTCGACTGTTCAAGTCGTTTCGATAGTATTCTGAATTTTAAAAACTTATTTTTCAAATTCAAATGATTTTCTATCCGTTTTAATACGGTTTTGGGAACTGTTTTACAATGTCCCTCTGATTCCTCTCTATAAATAGAGTATAGGTTTCACCATGAAAAGGCTCCAAGCATTTTCTTAAGTTTCAAGCTTTTTGTTTTTTAGAAAAACAAGCTTTTTAAAAGGCATACATATTCTCTAAGTCTTGGTTCTCTGAAAATCAGTCTAGTATAACATCGAATTCGTTTTAGACTGATTTTAGAAGTTAACCTAATAGCCACCATACAGAATCACAAATCACAAATAAGGGTATAGGTTATTGTAACTATTTTTGTTGTTGTTTTCACACTCGGGTTGTGAGAGTGGTCCACTCGATTGGAAAGTAGGGCTCTTAGTTATAAAGTCAGCTTTTCACTCTAGGGTGTAGAGTCGGTTTGCTCTCTCTAGTGGTGAGAGAGATTTACAGGTTTAACATAGTTATTGTCAAACACTGTAGGGTATTTTAGTACTTTTTCAAGACGCAAACCCATGACGGCCATCTTTCCATGATATAGTGGAAAATCTGAAGTGGGTTGCTTGGGGACTGGATGTAGGTCGGGAGGACCGAACCAAGATACATCGCTGTGTTCTCTGTGGTTGACTCTCTCTGTGGTTGTATTTTCTTCACTTGCAATCTCAATTTTGGTATGTTTTGGTTGAAAAACTTGTCTGGAAAGTCGACTGGTTTCCGCTACAAGTCGACTAGGTCAAACTCATAAATCTTAGTAAAATACTCTTCTAATCTAACGCTTCAGTCGACTTAACAGAACAAAAGTTCAATTTCTTAATTAATTTTTATACAACACTAGTCACCCCCCTATAGTGTTATTTGCCTTGCCTACAGGATCTAACATCAAGCGGGATCGCCTCAAGCCTGTCGGATACACCCTCCATGGATTCTCAGGAGCCCTCGTGACGATCGAGGAAATTGTGACCCTTGACGTTACTCTATGAAAAGTTTAATATCCCGGTCAGATATTATATTTATAATAATTATTATTTTTAAATTAAAATGTTTTTATAGAAATTTGTTGGTTTTACTAATAAAAAGTTATCTTTATATATATACTAGTAAGTATATATGTGTTGCATCGGTTTTGTGCACTTGTACAAAACCCTGTAAAATGGGTTTTTGAGAAAATATTTGTAAAATCCTGGGCTGGTATTTAAAATTATTATTTTATTATTATTTTATTATTATTTTCAAAATTGAAATATTTTTGGTGGATATTACCCGTTTTGTTAATAAACATTATGTGTGTGTATATATCAGTCTGTATACATCTGTATTATATCAAATTGGTATTGTAATCTTCCGAGCCGATAATAAAATTTATTTTATTATTATTTTCGGAATTAAATTATTTTTATACAGATTGTGCGGTTTAAGAAACGAAAATTATCGGTATATATATATATATATATATATATATATATATATATATATATATATATATATATATATGCATATTGTACCGATTTTGTACGTTTGTACAAATCATGTAGTATGTGTTTTGGACAAAAATATCTTATTTTTGTCATGAGTAATCAAAATTGGATGGCTAGGTTTGGAGGCTTAAACTTAGGGTTCAGGATTAATGAGATACATAAGAGTATTAATAGGTGTTTTTCACTAGAATCCTCTTCTCCACCTCACCCCTCCACATGATCACACTTGGCCGGCCGAAATGAATCCAAGGGGTTTATTGCAAAAATCTTGGCGTATTTTGCACACACACCCTCTCTTTTGTCCTATAACCCCCCCCCCCCCCCACCCACCTCTTGTCTTATTTACAAGAAAAAAATTAGAGAGGAAAAGAAAGAGAAGAAACCCTAAGAGATTTCTTCATGGAAGGTTTTCCATAGGAGCTAAGGAGGAAGGAGAAGGTTTGCTAGGCTAGTCCTTACTACAAAGAATCAAAGGTGGGGGTTCTCTAAATCTCATGTTGTGTTTTTTTTCTCTTTTATGTGTTTCCTTTTCTTTTATTTTGTTGTATGTGAAAAAGAACCCATCTTTAGGGTTAGATATTTGCGTAGGTGAAAAAGAACCCATCTTATGATGTTGGTTTGCTGTAGGTTAAAAAAAGAACTCATCTTTATGAGGTGTGGATGTTGTATGTGTATGTTCAATAACCACTTGGACTAAATCCTAAGCATAAACATGGTTGTAGGGATCAAAATGATCCTATGGAAAAGATGGATGGTAGAACTTAAATAAACAGCATAAAGATCGAATCTTTAAGATCTTGTATGGTTATTGTTGTTATGTGGTTATTTTGGCTAAATAAAAACTAACAACTTGGACTAATTTGTTTGGGCATATGAGTAGTGTGAGTCCAAGAGGACCACATGAAAAGCTTTGAATGTAGAACTTACTAAAAGCACATAAAAGTGGAATTTTTAACCTTGTTATGATTATTGTTGTTATTATGATTATTTTTTGGACTATAACTATGAGCATATAAGATTAGTAAGTGAGAATGTTTACACACCCATTTTGGGGTTGTAGAACTGAACTAGCTATTTAAAGATAAGTCTTTTGTTGTATGTTGCTCTCTACTTTGTTTAGAAATCAATCTTTACTAACCCTAGTTCATAAAAAGTTGATCTTGTTGTATGTAGGAACTTGTAGGTTGAAGAAAAGTAGGTTTGTAATATGTAGGATTTGTAGATTCAATAAATGTAATTTTTGTATTATGTAGAATTTGTAGATTCAATAAAAATAAGTTTTGTAATATGTAGGAACTTGTAGATTTGATAAAATTAGATTTTTGTAATAAGTAGATAGGTGTAAATTCATAAAAGAAGTAGTTTTTGAAATAATTTAGATAAAGTCTTGAAGTGGCATGTTCTAAATTGTTCTAGGTTGCTAGAAGACCTATGAACCAATTCATGCTTGAGTTGTTGTAGTAAGAAACCCATGCTTAAGTTGTATGTGCTAAAGAAACCATGCTTAAGTTGTTGTAGGTTATTGTAGTAAAGAATCCATGCTTGAGTTTCTAATTATTGTAGTAAAGAAACCATGCTTGAGTTGATAATTATTGTAGTAAAGAACTCATGCTTGAGTTTCTAATTATTGTAGTAAAGAACTCATCATGCTTGGGTTGGAGTAAGAAATCCATGCTTAAGTTGTTGTAGTTGTTCTAGTAAAGAACCCATGCTTAAGTTGTTGTAGTTATTCTAGTAAAGAACCATACTTAAGTTGTTGTAGGTTGTTGTAGTAAAGAAACCATGCTTGAGTTGTTGCTAAAGAACCCATGCTTGAGTTATATGTGCTAAAGAACCCATGCTTAAGTTATATGTTGCGAAAGAGCACATGCTTAAGTTGTTGTAGGTTGTTGTAGTAAACAAATTATGCTTGAGTTGTTGTAGTAAGAAACCCATGCTTAAGTTGTATGTGCTAAAGAAACGATGCTTAAGTTGTTGTAGGTTGTTGTAGTAAAGAATTCATGCTTGAGTTGTTGTAGTAAGAAACCCATGCTTAAGTTGTATGTGCTAAAGAAACTATGCTTAAGTTGTTGTGGGTTGTTGTAGTAAAGAATTCATGCTTGAATTGTTGTAGTAAGAAACCCATGCTTAAGTTGTTGTAGTTATTCTAGTAAAGAACCATGCTTAAGTTATTGTAGGTTGTTGTAGTAAAGAAACCATGCTTGATTTGTTGCTAAAGAACCCATGCTTGAGTTATATGTGCTAAAGAACCCATGCTTAAGTTATATGTTGCTAAAGAACTCATGCTTAAGTTGTTGTAGGTTGTTGTAGTAAAAGAAATCATGCTTGAGTTGTTGTAGTAAGAAACTCATACTTGAGTTGTAGTAAGAAACCTATGCTTGAGTTATAGTAAGAAATCCATGCTTGAGTTGTTGCTAAAGAACCCATGCTTAAGCTGTATGTGCTAAAGAAACCATGCTTAAGTTGTTGTAGGTTGTTATAGTAAGAAACAATGCTTGAGTTGTTGTAGTAAAAACCCATGCTTGAATTGTTGTAGGAAGAAATCCATGCTTGAGTTGTTGTAGTGGTTCTAATAAAGAACCCATGCTTAAGTCGATTGTGGTTGTTGTAGTAAAGATACCATGCTTAAGTTGTTGTAGGTTGTTGTAGTAGAGAACCTTGCTTAAGTTGTTGTAGGTTGTTGTAGTAAGAAATCCATGCTTGAGTTGTTGTAGTAAGAAACCCATGGTTAAGTTGTATGTGCTAAAAAAACTATGCTTAAGTTGTTGTAGGTTATTGTAGTAAAGAACTCATGCTTGAGTTTCTAATTATTTTATTAAAGAACCCATCATGCTTGAGTTGGAGTAAGAAACTCATGCTTAAGTTGTTGTAGTTGTTGTAGTAAAGAACCCATACTTGAGTTATTGTAGTAGTTCTAGTAAAGAACCCATGCTTGAGTTATTGTAGTTGTTCTAGTAAAGAACCCATGTTTGAGTTATTGTAGTTGTTCTAGTAAAGAACCCATGCTTGAGTTGTTGTAGTTTTTCTAATAAGAACCCAAGCTTGAGTTGTAGTTGTTCTAGTAAAGAACCCATGCTTGAGTTGTTGTAGTTTTTCTAATAAGAACCCAAGCTTGAGTTGTAGTTGTTCTAGTAAAGAACCCATGCTTGAGATGTCTAGTTGTTCTAGATTTAAAAGAACCCATGCTTGAGTTTATATGGTTGTTTTAGATTCAAAAGAATCCATGCATGTTTAACTTATATGTTGTAGTGGTTTTAATTAAATTCTAAAAGGAACCCATGAGTTTAGCTTGCACGCTAATTCTTTGAACTATTGAAATGAACCCATGTTTCATATTTGTTCTAATTCGATTTTTAAGAAGAAACCCATGGAACTAGCTCCATGATAGTTCTAGCTCAAATTGGCGAGGAACCCATGCATTTAGGTACTAGGTGGTTCTAGCTCAACCTTGAGAAAGAACCCATGAACCTAGTCGCATGTTGCCCTAGTTCAAATTTGGGAAAAAGAACCCATGAATTCTAGTTATAAGCGGTTCTAATTGAAATTGGACCATTTAATGTGAACATGCTTCATCTTCAATATATGGGTAATAATGGTTGGGAAAGTCACTAGTATTGTTAGCTCGATAAAAGCTCGTCTAGGGACTTATAGTTTTCCTAGGGGTCATCGACCACCAAGACTCGCATCTTACCACCTTGGCAACTATGGATAAATCCCACCTCGTGCAATGACAGATCTTAACTGATGTGGGTTGATCGCGGGCCGAGAGTGTTGACGAGATCCGAGTTAGGGGTAGTGGTGAGTGAGGGAGAACCCGTCACCGGTGTCTTGGATCTATAGGGTATGAGTTGGACCAGGATAATCATAAGAAAGTTCTTATTGAAAACCCCGTGAGATTGTTTGGGTTTAGCGACATCGTTAGGGTAGTAACTTAAGGCTACTACTACTTAACATTTAATTATTATCATTTTCGCCGAAGGGAAAGAGTTGGTGTTAAGGGTGATACCTTATGATCCGACCTGTCCTATAGGTCGACACTAGGCGGTGTTATTGGTTGTACCCTTCTTGTCAAAGGGATACGGTCTGTGCCTTCTCACGAGTTGGGAGCATGGGATCCGTATCTCGTCTGTTAATTTCTGAAGTGCCTTGATAAGGTGGGAGCAATTCCTTTCGGAGCTAGGGGATGGACCCCCGGAACTCCGGCTTGTTCTATATCTAAGGGCGAAAAGTCATAGACTACGGCCTATCAGCTAGGGAGCTACAGGGGATGCTTCGAGCTAACCTGCGCTGCAGAAACTCCAAAGGATTCGTCAGATTTTTTAGTGAGGTTCGGTACGCCGGGTAGTAGTGGAAAACATAGACTCCATGATCAGACTGCGAATGGCGGGATTAGACCGTTTCAGAGCAACCTCATCAGTCATGTCGTATCTTCAGAAACAAGTCGAATGCAAGAGTAGAATTCATGGCGCAGATTCAAATCCCCATATATGAAGAAACGGCTTGATTGGGGCGTATATAGTATGGGTTGCATACTGTTCCAGAGTCTTGCTTACATTAGAATAAGAGCATCATTGCATTAGTTAATCTAGTGTTAGAGTCTAAATCATAGCATACACTGACACATCAATTATATATACACGTTTCTCTTTTTATCAATCTGTTTGTTTAAAGTAGAGAATCGTTGCTATTCATCAGCCTTAAAGCGTCAGTATGTGTACTGACGTCCCCATTTCAATAGGTACTGGATTGCAAGCTACGGGTACAGGATTCAGGAGGACTCAAAACGAGAGAAGCAAAGTCGATTTTATTTTCCGCTGTAATATATGTTGTTCACTATTGTTCCATTTGTAACAATTGTTTTAATTTATGTTGTTTACTATTTTCCGCATGATTTTTAGTATATCCAATAGACAACTTTATAATCACCTTATTACAGGCAATGTTTGACGACATTAAAACATATAACCTCTCATGTAGGGAACCGTAGTGACTTAAAGTCAAAGGACTACATACACCATGGTCACTGTGAGAACAGCTTATGACACTCACGTAACGATCCGTACAATGTTCTCATGGTGGGTCAGTCCAGTACATTATTACTCTAATATGTACCCATGTGAAGACTTGATATCTCATATCCATAACCCGTGAGATATGGTCATCAGTATCCGCACATACTAGTCTTTATATATTATTGTTGTCCTAATTCATAATAATACTTGACTAGGGACATTTAAGAATAGTATTCTGATTACAAACAATAGGATCTCACAATCAAGTCATACACTTGACATCTCATGGTATTGAACCTACTATTCTAAGGACTTTATTATGTTCATTTAATCACAATAAACAACACAATAAATAAAATGCCTCATAAATGAAATAAATATCATGATATAATGTAAACTAGAAACTTTAGGGCATACAACAACAGGTGAACCAAGTCTTTAGAGAGCAAATTAGCTGAAACATGGAAGTATACAAGGATGATATGCTCATAAAAAGCCTCAAGAAAGAAGAACATATCGCCGATCTCCAAGAACCATTCAATGTACTCCGAATCAACAATATGTGGCTGAACCCTTCGAAATGCACCTTCGGGGTCTCCTCGGGAAAGTTCCTAGGGTTTATGGTAAGTTAGAGAGGAACTGAAGCCAACGCTGAAAAGACCAAGGCCATCCTCGATATGTCTCCCCAGCTACAATTAGGGAAGTCCAGAAGCTTATTGGCCATCTGGCTGCCATTCGGCATTTACTCTCCAAGTCAGTAGAGAAATGCCTACCTTTCTTTAAAGCTCTCCGGGGAGCAAAGAATTTAGAGTGGGGGTAAGAACAGCAAGCTGCATTTGAAGGCCTTAAAAAACAACTCACTAATCCTCCAGTCTTAAGTAAACCCACACCGGGAGAAATCCTCTACCTCTATCTGGACGCCTCGGATCAAACCCTCAGCACTGTGTTATAAAGAGAAGAAAAACGAGTGCGAAGGCCGATCTACTATGTTAATAAAGTGCTCCATGATGCGGAGCTTCAGTACACAAAGATGGAAAAAATGGGATATGCGTTAGTAACGGCCGCCGGAAAACTCCCTACTTTCAAGCACACTCCATATGGGTCCTCGCAGATCAACCGCTTAAGTAAGTTCGCTACAAGCCTGAAAGCTCCGGAAGGCTCATGAAATGGTCTATTGAGTTGAGCCAGCACGACATCACCTAACGCCCAAGAACTACAATCAAGGCCCAAGCTTTGGTCGAATTTATCGTCAAAAGCACGATCCCTGATCCTCCTAAGGAAGGAGACAACTCCCCACTTTGGAATGTCTACGTGGATGAGTCTTCTTGCCGCGAAGGGAGCGGAGCAGGGGTTATTTTAATCGGTCCCGATGAGTTCTTCCTCCAGTACTCGTTGCGCCTTAGTTTCCCAAGCTTCGAACAACGAGGGCGGGTATGAAGTCATGGTCGCTGGTATCCTCCTAGCAAGAAAGGTGGGGGCACGAAAAGTCAGAGTATTCAGTGACTCCCAAGTGATGGTAAATCAGATCCGAGGAGAATACGAGGCGAGAGATGACCGAATGATCAGGTACTTGGCGTACGTAAAGAAAATCATATCCACTTTCTAAGAAACTGAGTTCATCTGCATTCTGCGAGAAGACAATGGGCAAGCAGATGCCCTCTCCAAGCTCGCCTACTCATAGTTCGATGGACTCGACCACACTGTACTGATCGAGGTCCTTCTGAAACCAAGCATTAAGGAAGAAGAAGCATTCGAACTTATGCATATCACCCCAAACTCCCGAAGACTCTTGGATGAAAACTCTAGTCGACTTCCTCGACAAAGGGATCCTCCCGACAGATATCAAAGAATCGAGAAAGATTTGGGTAAGGGCTGAAAGTACGTACTTGTAGAAGGTGTTCTCTACAAGCATTTTTTACTCTCAGGTCGAAGGACGGCCATACCTACAGTGCCTCTCACCCAAAGAAGTCGACTATGCATTGCGTGACGTTCATGAAGGGATACGCGGCAGCCATATGGGTGCAACGTCTCTTACACGGAAGATCCTTAACGATGGGTACTATTGGCCCCCTCTCCTAAGCGATGTTCTAGCTTATGTCCGTCAATGCTCCTCATGTCAGAGACACTACTCCGTAAAGCAAATTTTCCAAGCCAACCTTAGCTCCATGTCGAGCCCCATCCCATTTGCAATGTGGGGGACGTATCAACTCGGGTCGTTCCCTCCTGCCACTGGACAATGCACCTTCATAGTGGACACTATCGATTACTTTACAAAATGAATAGAAGCTGAACCACTTGCAACAATCACCGAGCACCGAATCCAACAGTTCTTTTAGAAGAACATAGTTTTCTCGCATCTTAGTTAGTGATAATGGGACTTAGTTCGCTAGTAAAAGATTCCGCCAATTCTGCACTGACCTAGGTATTGAGCAGTGTTTCTCTTCATTATCACACCCTCAGACCAATGGTCAAGCCGAGAACACCAACAGGAAAATTTTGGACGGTCTCAAAAAAGAGATTAGGTGAAGCTGCCAGGGGGTGGGTCGACGAACTTCTGAATGTACTCTGGTCTTATAGGACCACCAAAAGAACCCCCATGGGTGAGTCCCCGTTCAACCTTACAATCGACACCGAAGCTCGTAACCCACTAGAGGTCGGAATAACTTCTCCTCGACTCCTCTCGTTCAACCAAGAACGTAACTCGAATGACCTTCGAGCTAATATTGACTTTCTCAAAGAAGTCCGAAGGAATAACTACCAGCAGAGGGTGGAGAGATTCTATAACAAGAAGGTGTTCCTAGACAACATTTAATAAGAGGAACTTATCATTCGAAAGCTCGAAATATCCGTCCCTCGGAAGAAGGGAATGCTCGACCCTAATTAGAAAGGACCTTAAAAAGTCTCACAAGTTGTCCGCCAAGGAGTCTACCGACTTGAAGACTTGGTGTAACCTCTGTTTCCTATTTCTTGTATTTTGGGTGTATTTTCTTTTTCCATGTATTTTCTGTATTTAAAAATTTCTATAACTTTCTTTTTGCTTTCAATTCTTTTTCAACAATTATTACTTTTTCAATTGATCGAATTTTAACAAAATATTATTCTGGTTTCTAAGAAATTTCTATTTCTTTTCATTATTTGAAAATTTTATTTCGAATAAGGGTGTATTGAATTTATTTTATATTCCTATTTGATCGACTGCTTATTATATATTATTACTGGTTGGATTATTTTAATAATTCTGTTAAACTCTATTTTTGCATATATTATTATTATTACTTTTGATTTCATATTAAAACCCCATCTCTACTTGTTAATTTCATTTGTAGACATTTCAAAATGAATTCTAAATTGTAATTAAATTACATTATTTTATAAAATTATTTATTAGTTATTGTATTTTTCTTATTGGAATTTTAAACCTAAGATACCCAAATCCAATATGCATTAAGCCTAACCCATTAACTTCCCAGACCCGTTTACACCCTAACTCCACCCGTTACCCACTTAATCTGTTCACACCCTAAAACCCTATTTATAAACCCATATATATACCCCTGTATTTTTTCCCCACCTGTTCACCTTCCTCTAACCCATTAGTCAGCCGTTTCCTCTCCCAAACGTCAGTCGCTTCATCTTCTCACCTTCCTCCCGCTCATCTCTCTTCACCCTGTCACCGGCCAACTCCTCGCCTGCCGACCTATCCCTCTCCCCTGTGCATCGCGACCTCAGCCAGCAATGTCGCGCTGCATGCCAGCCCTCCTGTAGCGGCAGCCAGTCGCACTGTGCCTCTCCCCGATGCCCTGTCCCCAATGCTGCCTACCCAGCACCGCGACAACAGCATCCCACGCCGGTGTGGACTCTCCTCCCCTACCTCCCCCTGCCAGCCAGCAACAGAGACAACAGAGTCGACAACAGCTGCCAACAACAGTTGCCTCAACCCCGTGCAGCCCCTCCCCGCACTGTGTTCCTCTACCTTGCTGCCAGTCCCACCGCTCACCGTTGCCGAAGCCGGTGCTGTTGATCATGGATTTGATCATGATGGATATGAGCCATCCATTTCATTGCGATGATGATCATCTTGATTGATTAATTCCTAGCCGTCCGTTGGATCTTGATCATCATGCTTGATTAGATGTGGGCAGTCGATCTCCTCTTGATCATCTGATTGGATCCTAGCCGTCCGATCTCTTCTTGATCGTTATGATCATCATGATCATCAACTTCCTTTGAATGCAGCCGTTCAATCGATCGATCTTGATCTTCATCATCAGGGAAATCTGACCGTCCGATCTGATCCGATCATCTTGATCTTGATCTTCAATTTTAGCCGTTCGATTGTGTTCGTGATCATCGTCTTCATCGTGCTCGCGATCGTTCATTCGTGGTGTTCTGTTCGTTGCTCGGGAATCCGTTCCTGTTATTCTTGCTCTTGTGCCATTCCCGTCGTCGTCTCTCAGGCAAGTAACTTGTATTCAACTCCTTCGTATGATACAAGTCATAAATTCTGCTTGTAGTGTAGTTGAGTTCTAGAGAGAACTCGTGTGTGTTGTATTTTGATGAGTATTGTCTCTATAGTGCTATTAACTATAGTTGCCTCATGACACAAAATTTGACATGAAACAACTTAGGTTTTGATGGTTTTTGATATGATTATATTTGTGGAATAATTATGAGAAATTGTGTGTTTGTTTGGATCCTTGTGATATAATTGTTGTGGACATGCCATTTACCCAATTTCATGATGTTTGGACACTTAGTAGACTATATAACATGTTTGGTTGTGTTTGGGATGAGTTTTGCAGGATGTATGTTGATTTGTTGTTGAAAGAAAAATCTCTATTTTGTCAGTGATCAGTTTTGATTGGTATTTTAGACCATATTAAGGTCATAATCTTAATTTTAGTAATGAATATGATTTTTAAAGAAATTCGTCTTCTTTCCAAACTCTCTGATCTTGATCGATTTCATTTTTGTATGTGTGAGATATGATTGTTTTACTACAGAGGTGTATTTCATTCCCAGATTTCGTTTCTTGATGATTTCGATGACTAAACTATTTTGATACTAGTGCTAAGCATATTATTTTGATCTGAAATTTTTTACAGTGTTTCTATATCTATTTAGGGATTACCCAGAATTTTGGTGGATTTTATTGATGAGTTTTATATACCGTTTCATGCTTATTTATAAAAACTATACTTGTTAGATTTTGCTTGTTGTTCTGTAAAGATTTGTATTTTCACCCTAATTCTTTTTCCTATATGAAAAATATTTGTGAAATATGAAAGTTAGCTTATTTTGTATATTTCCATATCCCTTTGGCGGATTTGGATTTCATTTCACGTTTTGCGAGATCTTGATATTTTCGTACAGTAGTGTTGGGAATTCCAGATTTGCCAAACTATCGTTTCTTGATGTTTTCTGATTTTGGTTGGCTAAACTAATCATACTGAAATATTATGAAACTTTATATTTTGTTACTGGACCTATAGGGGAATACAACAGATTTTTCCTGAATTTATTTGAGATGTTTTAATGCTATTTTCCTGACTGTGAATTCGATTTACTGATTTCTGGCTGAACATATTTTCTGGATTCAAATCATTTTTGAGTTATGATTTTGTGAAACACTATATAACTTGTATGTATTCACTGGATTCGGGTGGGAGTCTATTTTCCAGATTCTCCGACGGATTCAGATTTGGATTTCTGTAACAACGGAATTCACTGTTTTAGTACTGTACTGTTTTGCTGTCCTGAAATTGAACTTACACTGTTTCACTCTTTTATATGACTATCTATCATCTGTACATGTTATATGTTTATACCATGTTATTCTTGACCTGTTTATGACACATACATGCCTATTTGATAATAATAATAATAAATAACTAAGCCGGGGTTTAAGGGAAAGATCAAGTAGTGGGAAATTATATAAATGTGTACTCGGAGGAGGACCAATAGGTTCTGACTGTCTGATTACTATTACTGATTACCTGACTGCACACTTCCCTATAGGAAGGTGTACTCGGAGGAGGACCACTAGGTTCTGACTGTTACTGAACTGTTGCTGATTACCTGACTGCACACCTCCCTATAGGAAGGTGTACTCGGAGGAGGACCACTAGGTTCTGACTGTTACTGTTACTGTAACTGTTACTGTTACTGTTACTGATACCTGAGTACACTGCCCTATATGATACCCTACGAAATCTTAAGCGAAACTATTTGAATGTAGCAACCATGTAATAAAAGGATGGCACATGAAGTGCTAGCTAGTTAGTAATAACACAAGATTATAAGAACATGACACTGATACACTGTTACTGACTGACACTGTTATATTGTTATACTGTTACACTGATATACTGAACATACTGCTACAGATGCTGTCATTTGATACTGTTACTGGACATTGTTAGTTGTCAAATGACACTGTACTTGACACATGTATTTGTACTGTTAGTATACCATGCTAGTTGATTCTGTTTCCCTAATTTATGTTAGAGATTATATTCTGTTGATATGCCTATACCATGCCATCTTTGTTATGCTATTACTTTATATTTGTTATTTATCCCATGTACTTATATCCTGCACTACAAGCGGCCCGTAACTTGCATTGACGGAATCTTGTTTCTTTTTCCTTCTTCTTGCAATTTGTCAAATTGCAGATTTTGGTGATCAGCTGCCTGATGGAGTATGTGATCTAAAGTTCTAGTTGGCTAGAGCTTTTTCTATCTTCATTTATTTCATGTTTCTCATTTTGATCGTTGTATCTGTTACTTGGATTCTTTGTGTTTGGGCAGTATGACCCAGGATTTTGACTTGTTCATTTCCGGTTTATTTGAGATTAATATATTTTGTTTCAAGTAAATTCTGTTGGTATATTGATTCAATTATGCATGTGTGGTTGATTCTCTTACTTCCAACTCTGATTATTTTGTGAGATGTTGTAAAGATTCCTGAACAGCTTATGGATGATGAAAATCATTCGCTGGGCCAATGTTACGTACTCGTATTCCATATTTTTGGGAAGCGGGCGTGACAAGGTTTTTAGTGGTATCAGAGCCTAGGTTTCTCTAATATATTGGTCGCCTAATATATTAGACAAGCTTCGCTCGATCTGGGATCGGCTCAACATTCCACCAACCATGCATACATGAATGAATTATCATCAACTTGATCTGATAATAGTCTTATTCCATTCATTTGATCCCTTCTTATTCGATTTCCTTGATTCCTTGTTTCTTCCGTCTCTTTTAGTCGTTCTCATTTGTTGATTCTGTATTGGGTATAGTTTCATTCTTTCCGTACCCATATTTCTTTGATTCTTTCATTCATCTGCACTATTCTTCATATTATCTTTCTGCATTGTGTTTTCCTCATCCTTGATCATCAATTCTTTTTCTCTTGCTTTTGATTCTATCTTAGGTGTTGTCCTTGTTTGTTTTTCCCTGCTCATGTTCTCTTTAATTCTGGTGCAAGCAATCTCTTATTTTTTGCTTGCCTCGTTGATTCCTTCTTATTTCAACTCGTGTGTCATTCATTGTTTTCCGTGCCTTGCATTCATCTTCATTTATTGATTCATTTTGAGTATCATTCTAGTTATTCCTTCCCTGCCATATTCTCTTCAAATTCTGCTTGTGACTCCTCGTTTCTCTTCCTTCATATTCAATTCTTTGATTTCTTATTTTCTTTCTTCCCTTGTTGTCGTCCCCCTTTGTTGACTCTTTATTGAGTATAAAATTCATTCTTTTCCTAGCTATATTTTCTTTATAATTTTTTTTCCGAATATTTTGTGTATTTTGATTATTATTTGTTATATTTTGGATAATCTATAAAATTGTTTTCTAAAACGAAAATTTTGTTATTTCGAATAACTGTGTACTTTAATATCACAAATTTCAAAACGTAACATCGTACTTAAATTGAGCATTCAATATCTAAGTGTGGAAGATTGCATCATCTCGTTCATCGTTTTGTTGCAACTGGATGTCGAGATGACAAACATGCAACTAGACGTCAATGGAGGCAAATTACAACAGGATATCGGGGAGGCAAAATGTGCAACCAAATATCCAGATGGTAACCTACAACCTGATATCGTGGAGACAAACCTGCAACTTGATGTCGAGAAGGCAAGTCTACAGATGGATATAAATGAGGCGAACCCACATCAAAAAATTTCTACTATAATAACTTCACTTTCCTTTTAATAATTGATCGGTTATATATATATGTACTCTTGTTTGGATTATATTTATATACGTTGATAAGCGAAATTCTTATTGTATATTGTTATTACTACTACTAGTATTATTATTATTTTCCTTATTATTATTAGTATTATTATTATTATTATTATTATTACTATTACTATTATTATTATTGTATTTTTTTACTATTTTATTTGTTTTGTTAATATTGAATTATTTTCACAAAAATGATGAACCCCAAATAATATTCTATCTTGCATTATTATTCTTACCAGTATTGTTAGTACTTTTATTACTATTATTATTATTTTTACCAGTATGATTATGCTGATTATTATTGTTATTATTATTTTTATTATTTTGTTATAATTATTTTATTATTATTATAGGTTGATTTTTGTATTATTAATATTATTTTTCTTAACATCCATTAGTTTTGACCTATTTATCTATACTATTATTAAGCAAAGCCCCATTTTGGCGGCCTTTTACTATCATGCCATCATTAATATAAAAAGCTAAAAAAAATGCAGGGTTAATTCTGTCAAATTTTATCCCTGGTCCCTACACAATCAAAGGGCACAAGCGTAATTTTCACTTCACATTTACTTCAATCTCTCCATAAAATTCTATTCCCTAAAAAATCAAAGCCGTCTCTTCCTCTCCCTCGATCAGAATCAGCACTCCTCAAAAATTGACATCAAACAGCAACAGAGACCCAATCCTTCTTTTCTCTGTTCTTCTTCCCAAACGCGAGTACGTGTAACACCTCGAATTTGTAAAATATCGAAAATACCTGTTTTTATATATATATTTGGAGTGGTGAAAGATTATTTTTGATATATTTTATTTAAATATTGATATTGGTATGGATATCTGTGGTAAATTGGTATTATTGATATATTGGAGCCATGAGTTGAGATTTTATGTGAATAAATATTGTTTATTTTATTTTATAATTTTGAAGGATTACTATGAGATAATTGTAATGTATTTTGTATTGTTGGTGTTATTAAAGTATAGAGTTGGGGTTTATTTGAAATACTTTGGAGGTCTGGGGGCCTATTTGTAATTATCCCTTTATAAATATATTTATATTATATATTTTTTTTTAATAAACCCCCCCCCCCCCCACCCTTTTCTCCTCCTTCTCCATCTTTCTTTCTTCCCGTTCTTTCCATCCCGACCCTAAACTGAAACCCATTCGGCCTCCCTCTCTCCTGCCCAAATCCACCCCGTTTCTCCATGATTTTTCAATTAATTTGGGGGGATGACTAATTGAAGGGTCCTCTACACCGTGGTAGCATCGATTTGGAGAAATAACTCCGAAAAGGTGGAAAAAGTCAAACTTCGACTGGCTACCGGGCGGACGTGGGACATCGTTTGCTCGATCCGTCAGGTGAGTATGTTGTATCTATAAATATTTTATATTGTGGCCAAATTTCGTGGCTTTTTGATATATTTTGTAGAAGTTATGCAAAAAATTGATTTTCAATGAAAATACGGAATTTTAAGGTTCTGAAAATGGGTTTTTGAGATATTTGGTGAAATTAACTATTTTAAGTATATAAAACCTATATTATAGGTTAATGTGATGTGTTGATGTATAAAAACTAAATATATTAGATTGTTTATGCATATTTTTACCCCGTGCATGTTTTGTGCATGTTTTTGGGTATATAGGCCGACATAGGTAATTTGGTATATGCGGAGCCTTGTGTATGGGCTAGCATGCTATAGATGGATGTTATAAGATGTAATTAGACGAAATTAGTGATTGTGATCATGTTTTGGAAACTCGTGTATTTATAGTGCATGTTTTGTGCATGTTTTGGGACATATAGGCCCTTATAGGTGATTTTACTTACATGGAACATGGTGTATGAGCTAGTATGCTATAATTGGATATTATGAGATTTAATTAGAGGAAATAAGTGATTTTGACCCCTTTTCTTAGAAACCCGCATGTGTGGTGTACTTTTGTGATATATATATATATATATATATATATATATCATGATATTGACTCATGATGTGATAATTGATGAAGTTAGTAAGTGGGTACATGACTACATTATAATTATGTTCGAAGTGAATTAATGGGTAATAATATAATATTATAGTGTGATGAATTATACATTTTGATACTTTTACGATATGGAATAACCAAATATAGTTCTCTTATTAATGTTATAACTTGGCGTATGCCCATATATGGTACAGTGAGGTAATGAATAATATGGTATTCTTAATGTGGGATGTTATGGCAAAATAAATATCTTGGCACATTAATTTTATGCATTAATATGATATGATGAGTTTATGTGTTGAATAACAGGGTGTATGCAAAATGTGGTATGATGATATGAAGATAAAGGATAAGATGGTATGTGCTAATACAATGTGTTACTAATTCACGTGGTTAAAGTCAAAGACATGACTAGTTTGTGAAGCAAAAGTGAAATGCTTGTGTGATAAAGTAAGCTGAAAAGATGAAATGATTAATGCTTATAACAGATGGTTTTGTTGACCAGTACCTACAACAATCCTGGGGTTTGGGCTAGACCTCCTAATACCTAAGGACCGGCTTGGGATGCGGAGTTTTTCCCTCCTGGCTTTGGCTGGGAGGAAGTACCCAGTTTATCTGGGGTGCGGAGTTTTATCGCCCAAGCTATCGGCTTGAGGCCAGGTTTTCCCTCGATGACAGCTATCGCGAGGAAGTACTCAGTTTATCTGGGGTGCGGAGTTTTATCGCTGAAGCTATCAGCTTAAGGCTCAGTTTTCCCTCGATGACAGTCGTCACGAGGAAGTACCCAGTTTACCTGGGGTGCGGAGTTTTTCCCTCCTGGCTTCGGCTGGGAGGAAGTACCCAGTTTATCTGGGGTGCGGAGTTCCCTCGCTGGCATAGGCTGGGAGGAAGACATAGCCTCGGACGAGTAAGACTCTGTCTGAGTATCGGTCCGCGTGTTTTACTGGGCTGTCGGCTTTCAGTATATTGGAATACTGTGGCTCACTGGTCGACAAACTAATAAAATAACTAAGTGTAAATAAAAATGTGAGAGTAAATAAAGTGGAAAGTGAATTGTGAATGTGAAAGAAAGTGGTTGTGAATGAAATGAATATGAAGAGATACGAGTTATGAGTTGTGTATGAAAAGAAATGATAATTGCAGTATGTGGTTAATTTAAAATGAAAAAGTAAAAGAGACGTGTGTTAATATGAACAGTATGAAGTAATTATATTATGTAAATGATTAAAGTAAAATACAGTATGATTTGAGTTGATACACCTTGGAATTGTGTCGAGAAACTACCTGCCTGCTATTTCTGTGGAAATGGTGGGAACTACCTGCCTTGGCATAATTTGCAGGGTGAGATGGTGAGTAGTTAATCTAATATCGGTAATGTGTAATGGAAATGGAGAATTAAGTAAAGTGAAGATGAAAAGTAATTGAAGTAAATTAATAACCAAGCTATCGGCTTGAGATGTGATGTGATATTACCCAAACTATATGTTTGGGGTGCGGTGATTATTACCCAAGCTATCGGCTTTGGGGTGTGATATGTTGTGGCCCAAATTGTGTTTGGGGATATAGAGTATATTGTGATGAGAATGAAAGTGAAGTTAATGGCAATTTGTGTTATAAGTGAAAATGATAATAAATATATTATTTATAAGAATGAGAAATTACTAAGTGATATAATGAGATGAGAATGAGCTATAAACCATGATTTTGATGCAATGAGAATAAGCATTCTAATTAGTGACGTGTTAATGATGTGATGAAATGCAAGTACCTCGCAAAGTGAAATGAAATGTGATGTTCATGTTATTCGACATAAATGAGTGCGATATTCTGGGAATGAATGCATATGTTTATGATGCTATAAAAACAGATAAACATGATGCTATACAATAAAATAAATACTTGTAATGAGATATTATGATGAGGTAGATGGTATTGTTGTTTGGATGCGTGCGATGTATGCAATCAGAAAATGGTGATATTCACATAAATAACAAAATGCTGTTATAATGATAATTGTGGAAAGATGAATATTCGTACTATGCGAATGTAAAATAAGGATATATACGAGGTTAATGTGAAGCATATAGTGAAATGCGTGAAGTTATGGATAATTATATAGCTGAATGCAGGTTGGAAAAGTATTTGATATAACATCGTATTGGTGATGTTGTTATGTTCAGAATTCAGGTTGCATCATCTTAACTTGATGTTTGTAAGTTTAAATTATTTTCTTTATAGCATTTTAATTTATTTATTAGATTAATAACTATACTTACACCAGAAATGGCTGACCCCTTAGTGTTTGGGTGGTTAGGGAGTCTCTGGACTACCCTAGATCCTCCACTGTTACAGGTCCTTAGCAGCGCAGAGGTGAAGCGTACATTTATAGGGTGGAGTTTTTATTTTAAAATTTTTTGTATAAAATTAGTTAGGTGAATAGTAAATTTGTGGTTTAAATTGTAATTTGAATGTATAAGTACCTGGATGTCGACGGTGAGTATAGTGTGGGATAGTATGGTATGTTCTTGACCCGTACCCATCTCGTTATGGTGTACTGGGCCCTACGGTAGGTTTTACAAAGGTTTTTCCAAAGGTTTTACCTCGTTTTCAAAGAAATTTATGATTTTTATTTGGTATTTGATATCTATTATGAGTTTGGCCCCCAGTGCATGATATTTATAATGCATGTGTGATTCTGCTCATTTTGGCCTGGAGAGCCTAAGATTATATTGCCTGTGTTGTGAGCTACGGAATTTAGAGCAGAATTCCGTAAGCCTTTTGTGTTTCGGGGCAGAAATTTCAGGGGAGACTCTGCCAAAATTTTATTTGAAATATACTTATCTTATTTTATGTTTAAAGTGATAGAGAAATTGATAGAATTGAATTTAGAGGTTTAGTTTTGTCACAAAAAAAATGGGTGTTACAGTACGCGACACAGAGAAAGAGAGAGATGGCGAGAGTGGGCGGCGATGGCGGTGAGGCGAGGGTGGTCAAGGAGCGACGGGGTGCAGTCGGTGGTGGTTGAGGCGACGGAGTTCCAGAAAAAGAGGAGGTCGAGATGGAGGGGATTCGATGCAACGGGAGAGAGAAGCAGCAACGGGAATGGGTTCTGAAGGCAGCAGAAAAGGCGATGAGGGAGGGGCTTTGCTGTGGACTCGGTCAGGAAGCGACGGCGGTGCAAGGCGGAGGCGAATCGGTGGCTCAAGCGGGAGGCGCTTGAAGGTTCATGCGTATGTTCTCTCTCTCTCTCTCTGTCTCTCTCAGGAAAGGGGCATGAATTATCTTCACCATTGCCATCCACCAATTGTTCATCGAGATTTGAAGTCATGCAATTTGTTGGTAGACAAGAATTGGAATGTGAAGGTATTTTTCTTAGTTATATATTCCAATTGATCTCACTGATATCTACTGAAATTATTTTGTCTATATTTCCTGGTTAATAGGTTGTGGACTTTTGTCTTTTGCGCTTGAAGCATGAAACTTATCTGACAACAAAATCCAGAAAAGGAATGGTATATTGATGCATAAGACACCTTAGGGAACTTAACGATTATATTTATGTCTATGACGCTCAAATTTATTTTATTTTATCTGGTATTGATATGTAAGACACCTTATGGAACTTAGATATTTTAGTGCCTCTTGAATTTGTTTAATTTTGTCTGATGCTGACAATCAACATTTTCCTAAATATCTTAGCCTTAATGGATGGCCCCAGAAGTTATTCGCAGTGAGACTTCCGATGAGAAGTAAGTTTTTGGTCCTTTGCTTTGCTTTGAGTTAGATGTGAGGCAGTAAAATAGCATCAAAATAATGTTTTTTTAAAATAAAAATGTTGGAATAGGTCTGATGTGTATAGTTATGGAGTTGTACTGTAGGAGCTGGTTACTGAGAAGGTCCCTTGGGTTACTCTTAACTCGATCTAGGTAAATGTCTCTTCTTAATTTTGTGAAAATTTGTTGTGTTTTTGCAATTTGGTTGGGAGCGCGCATCAATAATATGCAAGATGATTAGATATTGTGCATTTGTAATTACCAGAATTCTTCCATGTGTAATGCCTGTGTTCTCCAATGCAGTTTTGAAAATATGATCCGTAGTTTGAAGTATAGTGTGTGGTTTTGAAGCAATTGCTATAATAATAATAATAATAATTACTTATTTTTTAAAATATGGGACATAGTGGTGGGTGTTTATTAAACCGAAGGTCGCACTTCATTTTCTTAAAATATTTGCAATTTGCTGAATCCATAACCTTGTTATCGTTTAACCTACTTTTGAATTCGTTAGACGTTTAACCGACTTCTGAATTCATCAGACGTGGGTAGCGGTGGCATTTTATCTCCAATGAACTAATCGTAATCCAATCGAGTGTTCGTGTATGGATCCTCCCAAACAGATTTGTTAGCTTTTACATTTAACAAGGGTCTTATGCATCCAAGTGATTGCAGCTGTAGGATTTATGAACCAAAGGTTGGAGCTCCCTCAGGACTTGGATCCACAGTGGTCCTCAATCATCCAGAGTTGTTGGCAAAGGTAATACCTTTTGTAATATGTTCCATTATCCTTCAAGAGGATCACAAACCATTTCTTTTGACTCTTTTTCAGACTTCATAAACTGTCAGTTGACTGTATATTTCAATATAGTCATATGATTCTGGAAGGCAGGAGGTGTTGCACTTCGAGGTACATGAAATCCTATATGGAAAAAAAATAGAATTCTTCTTTTGATATTTGAGATTGAGATAACTGGGAAAAATATTTATGAAATTAACAATTAGTTTTCAGCTCTTTTAATGCAATGTTGTGAGTAGCTTCAGTTCAATAGTGAGGTGAATGACTAAATTCATTCATTTAGTCAATACTAGACGTGCATCGCACATGCATTATACTAGTTTAAATTAAAGCCCTCATCTAAAGCCCAATTTTTTTTCCTTTGATTGAAGTATTTATTAATATCTAACTCGAGCCTAACCCAAATTCTCCTACCTATATTCTCTTTGATTTTGGTGTCTCATTCTTTTCTTCCTGCTCGGATCGTCGCTTGGTGTCATGTGGTCTACAACGACATGTCTGCAGCCTGGAGTGTCACCATCAGAGTGGCACAGCGGAAGCATGGTGGGCCAATAACCCACAGGTCCCAGGATCCTATTGTTGCTTCTCCTTCATTGCATTGTTTGCTTTTCCCTATCTCTTTCATTTGTTCTCATCCGTTGACTCGTTGCTTGGTTCATATTTTTCTTGTCCATCCCTTCTCCGATTCTAGTTCTGCCTACTTCCTATCTTGATTTGTTATCTTGTGTTGTTTCTCTCCTTTTGATACCGTTTGCTTCTTTTCTTGCATTCCATTTGACCTCATTGTATCCACTTCCTTCTTTTTCTGGTGTTGCCCTTACTTTGTTTCTTTTCCCTTTTATCCTCTATTTTGTTACCCTCCCCAAAATTGTTTTTGCCCTGTCTTATGTACCGCCTAAGCAAATTTCGATGACGAAATTTTGTTGTAAGGTGGGTAGGATTTGTAACCCATGTTTCCAATTTCCTGTATTTTGGGTGTATTTTCTGTATTTAAAAATTTCCATAACTTTCTTTTTGCTTTCAATTCTTTTTTAACAATTATTACTTTTTCAATTGATCGAATTTTAACAAAATATTATTCGGGTTTCTAAGAAATTTCTATTTCTTTTCATTATTTGAAAATTTTATTTCGAATAACGTTGTATTTAATTTTATTTTATATTCCCATTTGATCGACTACTTATTATATATTTTTACTGGTTAGATTATTTTAATAATTCTGTTAAACTCGATTTTTGCATATATTATTATTATTACTTTTGATTTCTTATTAAAAACTAATCTCTACTTGTTAATTTCATTTGTAGCCCTTTCAAAATGAATTCTAAATTGTAGTTAAATTACATTATTTTATAAAATTATATTTTATTAGTTATTGTATTTTTCTTATTGGATTTTTAAACCCAAGATACCCAAACCTAATATGCATTAAGCCCAACCCATTAACTTCGCAGACCCGCTTACACCCTAACTCCACCTGTTACCAACTTAACCTATTCACACCCTAAAACCCTATTTATAAACCCATATACATACCCCTGTATTTTTCCCCACCTGTTCACCTTCCTCAAACACATTAGCCAGCCTTTTCCTCTCCCAAACGTCAGCCGCTACATCCTCTCACCTTCCTCCCACTCATTTCTCCTAACCCCGTCACCGGCCAACTCCTCGCCTGCCGCCCTATCCCTCTCCCATGTGCATCGCGACCTCAGCCAACAACGTCGCGCCGCATGCGCCTCTCCCCGATGCCCTGTCCCTTGTGCCCCTAACCAGCGCCGCCACAACAGCATCCCACGCCGGCACCGACTCTCCTCCCCTACCTCCTCCTGTCAGCCAGCAACAGAGACAGCAGAGTTGACAGCGGCCGCCAACAACAGTCGCCTCAGCCCCGTGCTGCTCCTACCCGCACTGTGTTCCTCCGCCTTGCCTCCAGTCCCGTGGCTCGCAGATGCCGAAGTCAGTGCTGTTGATTATGGGTTTGATCATGATGGATGTGAGCCGTCCATTTCATCGCGATCATGATCATCTTGATTGATTGATTCCTAGCCGTCCGTTGGATCTTGATTAACATGCTTAATTGGATGTAGGTCGTCGATCTCCTCTTGATCATCCGATTAGATCCTAGCCGTCCGATCTCTTCTTGATCATCACGATCATGATGATCATCAACTCCTTTCATCGCAACCGTTCGATCGATCGATCTTGATCTTCATCATTATCTTCATCATCAGGGAAATCTGACCGTCCGATCTGATCCGATCGCCTAGATCTTGATCTTCAATCTCAGCCGTTCGATTGTGTACGTGATCATCGTCCTCATCATGCTCGCGATCGTTCGTTCATGGGGTTCTGTTCGTTGCTCAAAAATCCATTCCTGTTATTCTTGCTCTTGTTCAATTCCCGTCGTCGTCTTTTAGGCAAGTAACTTGTATTCAACTCCTTCGTATGATACAAGTCATAAATTTTGCTTGTAGTGTAGTTGAGTTCTAGAGAGAACTCGTGTGTGTTGTATTTTGATGAGTATTGTCTCTATAGTGCTATTGACCATAGTTGCCTCATGTCACAAAATTTGACATGAAACAACTTAGCTTTTGACCATTCTTAATGTGATTATATTTGTGGAATAATTATGAAAAATCGTGTGTTTGTTTGGATCCATGTGATAGACTTGTTGTGGACATGCCATTTACCCTATCTCATGATGTTTGGACACTTAGTAGACTCTATAACATATTTGGTTGTGTTTGGAACGAGTTTCGCAGGATGTATGTTGATTTGTTGTTAAAAGGAAAATCTGTATTTTGTCAGTGATCAGTTTTGATTGGTATTTTAGACCATATTAAAGTCAGAATCTTAATTTCAGTATTAAACATGATTTTTAGAGAAATCCGTCTTCTTTTCAAACTCATTGGCCTTGATCGATTTCGTTTTCGTATGTGTGAGATATGATTGTTTTACTACAGAGGTGTATTTCATTCCCAGATTTCGTTTCTTGATGATTTCAATGACTAAACTATTTTTCTACTAGTGCTAAGCATATTATTTTGATCTGAAATTTTGCACAGTATTTCTATATCTATTTAGGGATTATCCATAATTTTGGTGGATATTATTGATGAGTTTTATATACCGTTTCATGCTTGTTTATAAAAACTATACTTGTTGGATTTTGCTCGCTGTTCTGTAAAGATTTGTATTTTCACCCTAAAAATCCTTTTCCTGTATGAAAAATATTTGTGAAATATAAAAGTTATCTTATTTTGTCTATTTCCACCTCCCTTTGGCGGATTTGGATTTTGTTTCACGGTTTGGGAGATATTGATGTTTTCGTACAGCAGTGTTGCGAATTCAGATTTGCCAAACTATTGTTTCTTGATATTTTCTAATTTTTGTTGGCTAAACTAATCTTACTGGGATATTATGAAACTTTATATTTTGATACTTGACCTATAGGGGAATAACCCAGATTTTTCCTAAATTTATTTGAGATGTTTTAATGCTGTTTTCCTGACTGTGAATTCGATTTACTAATTTCTAGCTAAACGTTTTTTCTGGATTCAAATCAGTTTTGAGATATGATTTTGTGAAACACTATATGAGTTATATGTATTCGCGGGATTCGGGTGGGAGTCTATTTTCCAGATTCTCTAACGGATTCAGAGTTGGATTTCTATAGCAACAGGATTCACTGTTTTAGTACTGTACTGTCTTACTGTCCTGAAATTGAACTTACACTGTTTCACTCTTTTATATAACTGTCTATCATCTGTTCATGTTTGTCTGTCACCCTGAACCTGTTACATGTTTATACCATATTCTTCTTGATCTGTCTGATAATAATAATATAACCAAGCCGGGGTTTAAGGAAAAGATCTAGTAGTGGAAAATTATAGAAATGTGTACTCGGAGGAGGACCAATAGGTTCTGACTGTCTGATTACTGTTACTGATTATCTGACTGCACACTTCCCTATAGGAATGTGTACTCGAAGGAGGACAACTAGGTTCTGACTGTTACTGTTACTGTTACTGATTACCTGACTACACATTTCCCTATAGGAAGGTGTACTCCGAGGAGGACCACTAGGTTCTGACTGTTACTGTTAGTGTTACTGTTACTGATACTTGAGTACACTGCCTTATATGATCCCCTATGAACTCTAAATCGAAACTATTTGAATGTAGCAACCTTGTGATAAAAGGATGGCACATGGAGTGCTACCTAGTTTGTAATAACACAAGACTGTAAGAACATGACACTGATACTCTGTTACTGACTGACATTGTTATACTGTTATACTGTTACACTGATATACTGAACATAATGCTACTGATGTTGTTATCTGATACTGTTACTGGACACTGTTAGTTGCCATATGACACTATACTTGACACATGTATTTGTACTGTTAGTATACCATGCTAGTTGATTCTGTTTTCCTGATTTATGTTAGGGATTATATTCTGTTGATATGCCCATACCATGCCATGTTTGTTCTGCTATTACTTTATATTTGTTATTTATCCCATGTACTTGTATCCTACACTACAAGCGGCCCGTAACTTGCATTGACAGGAATCTTGTTTCTTTTTCCTTCTTCCTACAATTTGTCAAATTGCAGATTTTGGTGATCAGCTGCCCGATGGAGTATGTAATCTAAAGTTCTAGTTGGCCGGAGCTTTTGCTATATTCATTTATTTCCTGTTGCTCATTTTGAATAAAGTATCTGTTACTTGGATTCTTTGTGTTTGGGCAGTATGACCCAGGATTTTGACTTGTTCAGATCTGTTTTATTTGAGATTAATACATTTTGTTTCAAGTAAATTCTGTAGGTATATTCATTCAATTATGCATGTGTGGTTGATTCTCTTGCTTCCGACTCTGATTATTCTGAGAGATGTTGTAAAGATTCCTGAATAGCTTATGGATGATGAAAATCATTCACTGGGCCAATGTTACGTGCTCGTATTCCGTATTTTTGGGAAGCGGGGGGTGAAACTTGGTGGGGAAGAAGATATCGAGGACTTGGAACGTCGAACATCTCATGAAATACAAAGAGATCACTTAATGCCCTCCCCCAGTAGATAACATCAAAACATTTAATAAAGGCCAAGAAATATAATGGTCACAACATGTAATAAAGGCTAGCATTAAAGCAGCCACTTAGTTTTATTTTTAAATAAAAATTTAGTATTTTCCTTTGCAAAATTAATTTCTAAGTCCATCGAATACAAACAATGAGTTATACACATGGTTTGCCTCGAGTCACACCATCCCTTCACAAAGATCTTCAACGGACAAGTGTGGAGTCCACTCATGGTTCATAGAGCCGCTCTAGCCACATGCTCCCTAGAAAGTGTGCGGGAATTGGTTCGCCATTCGAGTGCTCCCGAAACTCATCGTCATCCTATTTGGAGTCGGCTCACGGTTCAGAAGGCAATTCTAGCCACTTTGCTCCTAAGCAAACGTGTGAAGTTATGCCCACCATTCGAGTACTGCTGAAACACCTTTGGAAAAGTGTGGAGTCCATTCATGGTTCATAGAGAAATCATAGCTACATGCTCCTGAGCAAGTGTGCGGTGATCGGCTCACAATTCGAGTGCTCCTGAAATTTGTCGTCACCCGGTTCGGAGTCGACTCACAGTTCAGAAGGCAATTCTAGCTACTTTGCTCCGAAGAAAATGTGAAGTTATGCGCATCGATCGAGTACACTTGAAATAATTTTGGACAAGTGTGGAGTCCATTCATGGTTCATAGAGCCGTCATAGCCACATGCTCCAGAGCAAGTGTGCGTGGATTAGTTCACCATTCGAGTGCTCCCAAAATTCGTCATCACCCTGTTCGGATTCGACTCACGGTTCAGAGGGCAATTCTAGCCACTTCGCCTCTAAGCAAACTTGCGAAGTTATGCCCGCCGTTCAAGTACTCCTGAAACAACTTTGGATAAGTGTGGAGTCCACTCACGGTTCACAGAGCCAATCTAGCCACCTTCCCTGAAAGCAAGTGTGTGGGTTATGGCTCGCCGTCCGAGTGCTTCTGAAACGACCCATGGTTCATACGCTAAAGCTCTCCAACGGCCAATTGCGGGATCCATTTAGGATTCCTACAGTCGCACTCGCATACTTGCTCCCGAGCAAGTGTGTGGGGAATATCTCACAGTACGAGTGCCTTCTGAACCAAGTTAAAATCAACAAGACATAATTCTCAAGAGATGATTCTTAACCACTTGGCAAAAATTTTACTTCACAAAATTCTTTTGGATACAAGTGTTGAAGAAAGAACAAGTCTCTATAAGAGTTACAAATCTCACTCGGCGCCCCTTCAACTCTTTCGTGGTAATGGGACATTCCAATTGAAGGACACATGCGGTTTGCGGCTTCCCACTGGAAAACCAACACTATCCCTTTCCCTTGAACCACCTGAAGCAACATCAAAACCCACGAATCAGGTCGCGCCATCAGGGCCTATTGCTCATTCCGCCCCACCAACCGACGCTCCACTAGACAAGCCGACCACACCACTCTGAGCATCACAAGGGTTTCACAGAGCCTCAGGTAAGCATAAGGCTAGTTCGTGGACGGACCTCCCCTGGGCACGCTATTCACGAGAGTAAGAAGTGCTCCTAACATTGCCCCCTTCAAGGAGGCGCTTCAAACGGTGGTTCTCAGTCTCTGGTTCAACAAGTCTCTCTTTCAGAGTGTCCTCCTTCACTATAAATTTCAAACGAGGCACACCACTTGCTCGGGTCCCCTACGAAAATTCAAAAATGGTTCTCCTGAGATTAGTTGCTTCTAAACTCTTCTCGAGCACCACGTTTTTCAGCTCATTTCTCTCGTCTGTGACTGCAAACAAAGAGCGGAAAAGGGGTTTAAGCTTCGAAGACTTTCCGACAGCTGCTCCACCTGTAGAGAGAACTTCCACGCCAATCGGGGGTACTTCTCGGAGAATCTCATCATCACGCATCGCCTCGATATCCCTGCAGGTCAAGACCCTTCTCAAGTAGCCAAGCTCTGCCTCCGCTTTGGAAAGCCTATCTCGTGAACAAGAGAGCCCCAGCTCCGTCACCTGAAGCTTATAACGGAGGCGGGCTACTTCACGATCTCAAGAATCTTGTGCATTGTACACAACAATCTGCTGTCGAAAGAAAATTATAGATCACTCTGACAAAGATAACCAATTCACAGGATGCACGAAACTCAAGAAGAATCAAACATCACTCGAGATGAGAATGCAGGAAGCTTCATTGCAATGCAAAGACTAAAGCGGTGGCCAGTCAGCTATTAAGCATCTATACAAAAGCAAAAAGCCAAAAATAAAAAGACAACTAACTAGGAGAGGAGTCAAGGGTCCACCTCGGATGACTGATCCATGGACGGAGTAGACTCGCGGCCGCTCCCCTCAACCGCCTCTGTAACGACTACTAAAGCGGATATAGGGTCCGCTACAACAACCCCCTCCTCATTCTCATCCTCCTCATCCTCCTCATCCTCCTCTCCCTCCTTCCCCTCGTCCTCAGGAATGGGATCATACAAGGAGTATCCTGAGCGATCGTACCCCGAGATATGCAATCCGACATGTCGAAGAGCTCTAACATACGACTACACCATGTTCGAGGCCAGATGATCCTCGAATTCATCCCTCGCTGCCTTCACCGCATCCTCCTTCTCTTTTTTTGGCCTTCTCCCTTTCCTCGCCTAGGAGAGCCAACCCTCGGTCCGCCCTCTCGTTTTCTTGGGTAGCCTGGTCATTGGCATTCGCCAAGGCCGACTCAAGCTATGCGATTTGCGATGCCTGGGACTCAGACAAGCGCATCGCTTCCTCCAACGCCTTCGCTTTGTTCGCCCACTCAGCTCGGTCCCAGTCACTCACCACCTTCAGCTCCTTCTCTTGCTCCGCAACCTGCTTCAACAGTCTGCTGAAGTGCCAAGTGATCTACAAATTGGAAACATTCAAAGTTACAAAGGAAAAACCGACTATAATAATTCATGGAAAGTTAAGTTCCAAGACAAAGTAATTAAGATCTTACCATCATGTTTGCCCTGGCTATCTCCAAGGCGTCATCGCCTACCGACCACGTGTCCATGAAAGCTTTATCCTTCGGAGTCGGGAGGTGATGAACTACTTGCATGCAGGTAGCAGAGTCCCCGAGGAAGCCATCGTGTTTCATAACACGCCAATCATGGACGAACAACTTCTTGTGCTCCTCCGTAAGAATTGTTTCCGCCATCGCAATAAGGGGTGGAGCTTCCAGTGCAAGAGCAGCACTGAGTGTGAATCCCCCGAAGGATGGGACAGGAGAAGCGGAAGGGGGTGACTCCTATTTTACTCCCGAAGAAGCAAGCACAGATGCTCTAGCAACTTTCACAGATGAAGGCTTCGTGGCCGCTCCCTTTCTCTTCTTCTCCTCAACGGCTTTGTCGCTCAACCCCGAACGCTTGAAAATCATTGCCTTGAAATCCATACCAACAGCTCATACAAAACGAGTCACAAAAGGTTAAAATATGATGTGAAAGAAGATAAGATATCAACAGAAAAGGAAAAAGGGGGGGGAGGGGAATACAAATGCATACTATGGTTGATCGGACTGAGACCCCCCTGAAGAAAAACTCCTTAGTTACATCTTTCCAACTTAGGGGAGGCTGGCTCAGAAGTTTTATAACCATCTTATCCGCCTCGGGACTCAAAACGGGTTCGGCCTTCGCCTCCTTGGCACCTCCGCTCTCCACCTTGTGGGGATCACCCACGACTCGTGATTGCAAAGAAGGAAGTATTTTTCTCTCCAAAATTTGATGGAGTCGGGATTATCGATCAGCTTCACACCCTAACAAGGTGAGAGATAGTATCTATACTCCGACTTATTCTTCTGGTGAATCTAATAAAGCCTTTAAGAATACTCAGTCGAGGCTCGATCCTTGCCGCTTGACACTGCAGAACAAAGACGTTAACATGCCTCCACATGTTCGGCATATACTGAATCGAACTAAGGGAGTAACACTTTAGAACCTCAATCACAAATGGTGGAAGAGGGAGATGAAGACCTGTGAGAAAGGCATCGCACGGGAAGAAGCAAGTGTCGAGGGAGGTCGGCGAACAAGCTCCAATACTCGGTCCTGAAAGGAGAAGGTCGAACTCCCTTGGAATCATAAAGCACTCTCAAATATGACCTAAATCTTCCTCCGAAAGTATCGATGATATGTCATCAACCTCGGAGTGCTCGCATGGTCTGTTCTCCTCGTATGAAGGTATCATTTCGTATACCTCTCTCGACAAGAGATCGGCCAAATAGTCCCTGATCTCCACCAAGGTTCGTCAAAGGGCTCGGAAGCCTACCTACCTCCCCTACTTCTCTTGTTCTCTCAATAAGTATCTCTACGATTACCGACTCCACCACCTCCTTCCCTTTATCCAACCTCAGGGAGAGAATTTGTAATGCCCCTGCCCCTAGCTCAGACAATTTATACAATTTAGAATACAAATTAGATACGATGTAGTACAACTGCCCACCACAGGCTGCCTCTCAAAAGTTGGTTAACCGATTAGGTGACTCTTGATCATTGGCTATTATATTTATATTATATTATATTCTTAATTTAACCGATATGGGACAATTTCCATACCCGAAACTCCCTTTTTTTCAAATCAACAACCGAAGTACAAGTACCCCGGGTGAACAGTACTGTGGGGCCCTCCCACGAATGGCAATGCCACGTCATCATAAGGAAGCCAAGCACAGCACATACATGCTGTCACTTATTTTACTATTCACGTGGGCCCCCCCCATGCACCATTCACATTTTTAATACCATTCATCATTTTTACATATATGCTATTCTGCATACACTAACAACAAGTACACTTTTTCGAACTATATATATTTTTTCAACATATATTTACTATTATACTGTATAGTATACTCTTTGAAAATTACAGGGTGTTACACACACACACACACACACACACCCCCCTTCAGAAATCAGCATCCTCGCTGAGCACGGGGCATGCACAATCTAGTGCAGGATCTTCTTTCTAGCCATTGTGGAGCATCTGCTCTTCTATCCGCCCGATTATTCATGATCCCGAAGTACATCGCCCGATCAATCATAATCCCATATTTTAATTGAGCCACCCTCCTATCCGCCCGACCAATTATGATCCCAGAGTGCACCGTCCGATCAATAACAGTCCCGGATTTAATTGAGGGCTGACCACAGTCCCGGAGTACACCGCCCGACTAGGTCTATAGTCCCGGAGTACACCGTCCGACTATACATACATGCTCCACACCCCGGTGTCGAAAGTTGGCTCTGATACCATTTGTAATGCCCCTGCCCCTAGCTCAGACAATATATACAATTTAGAATACAAATTAGATATTATGTAGTACAACTGCCCACTACAGGCTGCCTCTCAAAAGTTGGTTAACCGATTAGGTGACTCTTGATCATAGGCTATTATATTTATATTATATTATATTATATTCTTAATTTAACCGATATGGGACAATTTCCATACCCCAAACTCCCTTTTTTCAAATCAACAGCCGAAGTACAAGTACCCCGGGTGAACAGTACCATGGGGCCCTCCCATGAATGGCAATGCCACGTCATCATAAGGAAGCCAAGCAAAGCACATACATGATGTCACTTATTTTACTATTCACGTGGGCCCCTCATGCACCATTCACATTTTTAATACCATTCATTATTTTTACATATATGCTATTCTGCATACACCAACAGCAAGTATACTTTTTCAAACTATATTTTCTTTCACCATATATTTACTATTATACTGTATACTCTTTGAAAATTTCGGGGTGTTACAGAATTAGTTGTCGATCTCCACCGTGGCTCGAAGGGGAGGTCTCGTCCCCCGTAGACACCCTAGAAATCTTTCAGAATATATATATATATATATATATATATATATATAAAGGAGTTGTTTTGGGGGGTTTGAATTTGAGTTTTGGGGGGAACTTTTGGGTGGGAAAATATATATATATATATATATATATATATATATATATATATATAATAAAACACCAAGAAAGTTATCATGTGGCTCTCCTTCAATATGGTTGAAATCAATGGTCCAGATCTAACCTCACAAAACATATTTTCCCACCCAAAAGTTTCCCCCAAAACTCAAATTCAAACCCCCCAGAACAACTCCTTATTTATTTATTTATTTCTCTCTCTTTCTCCCTCATTTTCTCTCTATTTACTTAGAAATTTATATTTTTAGATTTCAGGTTTGTAAATTTTCAGATTTTGTATGCATTTTTTAGTACTCATGTTACATTGAAAATAGCAAATATCTCATCAACATTTAAATTTCATCATTTTCCACGCTCAAAGTTCTAAGAACTTGGATTTTACACCCCGATTTATAAGTATTTTTCAATATATACTAATGGAAACATGGACTTTTATTTACAACTAATTATTGTTTTACTATTTAAACTTGAGCTACATAATTGTTGTTTTACTATTTACAAGACTTTCATATGATGTATCGTTCCGTAGACGTGCCGTAGGCACGTGCCCACGGGAAAATCTAGTATATATATATATATATATATATATATATATATATATATAAACAAAAAAAAAATTACCTTGATGTGACAGGTATGGTCGGAGAAGATTGTCGGAAAGTGCAACGCCTAGTCACGACCGCTAGCAAAACCGCCCAAGAGAAGAAAACTATTTTTGAGAGAGGAAAAGAAAGAATAAGGGAATAGGGGAGGGGGTTGGAGTCTTATAGGGACAAGAGGCATTGGTTGAGCTTCTTGGGCTCCCAAACGGTTGAAGAGGCCCACAATACTAAGGAGCTCAAACGACCATGAAGACTAAACACCAAAAACACAAACAGGCGGGAATATCAAATGACTGGTCAATAGTCAAACGAGACACATGTCGCCCATCCGAATCACCTTCAATGTTCGATGGCACACTCCGAGCAAACATGCCCCCGATCGTGAAATCAAACAAAAACTGCTAACTAGTCAACGTTCAACGGGACACGTGTCGCCGAGCCGAACCACCTTCAACGTTTGGTGGTAGGCTCCAAGCAAACATGTTTCCGATCATCAAATCACACAAAAAACCATTGACTGGTCAACGACCAACAGTAAACAGGACACGTGTCTCTCAGCCAAACCACCTTTAACGTTCGGTGGCAGGCTCCGAGCAAACATGTCCCCGATCGTGAAAACCGAAGAGACAGTTTAAAAGAGTTGTTCAAATTCATGATTTGTTCAAATTCATGATTATTCCTAAGAGGCGGTTTAAATCAAATCTCTTGTCATGAAGGAATTTAAACTTTGTTTCTTATCCAAAACACCGAAAATTAGAGATATATGATAATCTCGAAATAGGTCCCAAAGGTGATTATAAATACCCCCTATCTCCACGAGAAACAGGTACTCAATATTTGCTCCAAAAAAGCTCTCTTATATTTTTCTCGATTTCTGACTTGAGCGTCGGAGGGTTTGTCGCTAGGATCAATGTAATGCCCCGATTTCCTTACACTAGGAATCCGTGACATAAGCCAGAATATTTTTCTTCAATTATCCACAATACACAGAAAACAGAAAAATTTAAAACTTTTTATTCAACACAGATGTATTACAAGTCCGAATGTTATAAAACTGCAGTACATTACATCAGTGTTACAATAATGTCTTACAAGCCCAAATGTTACAAACTTTCAATAAATTTACATCAGAGTACAACGAATAAATAATAACACTTGGTACTTCACTTCGATGATTCTCAATATTAAATAAATTACAACAGATATTACAATTGAAATAAAAATCAACACTGTGCTTCTCTTGTCTTGAGTCCTCCTGAATCTTGTACCTGTAGGTCTGCACTCCAGTATGTATTTGAGTGGGGACTTCAGTACATATACAGACGCTAAATGCTTATTACAAGCAGCAGAATCTCAACTTAAACAAATAGATTAATGAAAAGAGAAATGTGTATATATAATTTGATGTGTTAGTGTATGCTATGACTTAGACTCTAATCCAACGTCAATTAATGCAAAGATACACTTATTCTAATGCAAGCATGACTCTGGACAGTATGCAGCCCATAAATACATACGCCCATTTCAAGTTGTTTCTTCATATTTAGGGCTTTGAACCCGCATCATGAATTCTACTCTTGTACTCAACCTGTTCCTGACAGATACAATGTGAATGATGAGGTTACCTTGGACGGTCCAATCCTGCCAATGCAGTGCCATAGTGGTGCCCATGTTTGCCACTATCATCCGGTGACCTCACTCGAAAACCAAACAAACTCAGAGTTATCGCTACACAGGATAGCTCAAAACATCCCCTATGGTGCCCTTGACTTATTAAACAGTAGTCTATGGCCGATTCGTTCTCCCTAACATAGAACAGGACGGAATTTCGAGGTCCATCCCCTAGTTTCGACAGGAGAACTTGTCACGCCCCACTTCCCAAAAAGAGAATACGAAATACAGATACGTGACTAAGCCCAGCAAATAATTTTCATCATCCATAAGCTGTTCAGAATCTTTACAACATTTCACAAGAATAATGAGAGTCGGAAACAAGAAAAGTCAACCACATATGCATAATCGAATCAAATATACCAACAGAAATTTACTTGAAACCAAAAATATAATAATCTCAAATAAATCAGATCTGAATAAGTTAATAATCTGGGTCACATTGCCCAAATACAAAATAAATCTAAATAATAGATACATTATTCTAAATAAGCAATAGAAATAATAATAATAATAATAATAATAGTACTCCAGCACTAATATCTCATATCACCAACACCATCTGGTAGCTGATCACCCTGGTCTACAATTAATAAATTTCAGGAAGAGGAAAAAGAAAACAAACTACCATCAATGCAAGTTACGGGCCGCTTGTACTGCAGGATACAAGTATAGGGAAAATAAACAGATATAAAATAACAACAGAAACAAACATAGCATGAATAGGCATATTAACAGAAATATAATATCTAACATGAATCAGGAAAACACATCATATAGCATGGTATACTAATAGATATAGATAACATGTGTCAAGTGTCAAGTGGTATGCAGACAGATATACAGATGATAGTGTCAGATGATAGTCAGACAGATAGCAGATAATTAGATAACAGATGTCAGATAACAGATACAGATAAACAGATGACAGATGTCATGTTCTTATAAGTCTTGTGTTTCTTACTATCTAGGTAGCACTTCATGTAACAACCTGGATTTTCATATGAATATATGTATGATTTGTTAAGCACTATAATACTATATTCATTTATTTATTTTTCTTTTTGAAACTATTAGTATGGAATTATTTTATAAACTTCAACTAGACTCACCATGAGCTACATGGGCTCTAACCATGTTCTTTTGACCATTGAGCCATAAACACACACTTGTAGTGTGACATGACTTGTACAAAACAAAAAATAAAGCCCAAAGACTACATGAGAAAATAAGGGAAAAGATAATAAGGGTTAGGGTTTTTTGAACTCAAATTGTCTCATGATGAGTTCTTCCTCCACTCCTACACTCCACCTCCCTCAAGAACCAATGCAAGAGGAGATTCTCCCCGATTTTCCCATTCCCAAATCAGGCCAAACACACCCCCATGCTCTCTTTTGTGTTCTTTTAAACCCTTCTCATCCATTACTTGTCATTTTCACCTCCTACAACTTTCACCACTCAAGAGAAAAAGAAAGAAAGAGAGTAAGAGAGACCTTGCTAATGATTTGGAGTAAGAAGAAGAATAGAATTCAAGGAGGAGGAGGCAAGGAGCCAAGAAGTCAAGGAGCTAGGAACAAGAAGGCCAATCTTGAAGCTAGGAGCTTGTCAGATCTCTTTTCCATCAAAACTCATCAAGGTGGGTGATTCTAATCTCTTTGTTTGTTTTTTATTATCAAATGGTGATTGTAGTGACTGAAAAATGATATGCACGCTCTAGAATGAACCTTAGTAACTCGTTTTGTGCTAAGAAACCCAAAATAGAAAATCCTATTGAAAATCTAAAATTTTGTTGTCAGTCCGTAGCTCATAACTTGAACACTACTACTTGGATTAGCTTGAAATTTTTACATGATGTGCATTTATGTGTCTTACACCTTCAGTAACTTTTTCAGATTTTTATGAATTTTTCTGCTTATAAAATAAAATGCTAAATTGCATGCTGGTCAGAAGAAAAAGAAACAGTTTTTGTTGTTACTGTTGTGAGAAGAATGACTTGTATCTTGCTGCATGCTTATGGAAATGATCTGAAACTTTAGTATGTCATTTTTAAGTGTATATAAGACCCACGTTTAAAATTTCATGAGATTTGGACAACTTTAACTATGTTAATAAAATCATGCAAACTTAGCTAGTTATTTTAGTAAACAGAACTGCTGCATTTAGTGCTCTATTTTTTTATGATATTCAAAGAGACATAATTGAAAACCTACTAAGTAGAATCACTTGATTTTTGAAAGTATTGTCACGTCATGTGTCAGGAGCTAGAATCTAAAATTTCATAATGTTCTGACACTATTTACTATTTTAATTTGATTTTATCCCATGACTGTGTTAATATGATGTTCTGTTCTGAGATTCTGTGTACTTGTTAAAGATGGGACCATAGGAGCTTGTAAACGACCTTATCTGCAGAAACTTGAAACTAGGAAGTTATATTAGACACATAGAACTTTCTGGATTGACCGAGAAATAATGATTTGGATAAGTGTACGATTTTATATGATTTTTACAAGTGACGACAGAAACATAGTGAATCTTAGAGCTCATTGTTTTGCACCATGTTCATATAAATGAGTTTGAATTTGTACTTTACTAGATTAGAGTTGCTGTTTGAGGTCAAGAATCATGTTATTGATGTGGAATTGAGTTAGGACTTAAATTAACTAGAGTTCCTTACTAAGGGTAGCTTATAGTCGCTTGTAAACCCCAATATAGACAACGTTGTTCACTGTTTTGAAGTGGAAATTGTATTGGATGATGTGGTAGATTGTTGTTGACCATTTTGGGATGAAATCCATGCCTATAGTGTGCTTATACTTTCTGTCTACCTTGAGTAGAAGCATGAGAGCACCCGATCGCAATTTCTCAAAGAATCGGGACCGGGAATGACTCCTTTTGGCATAAACGCCAAATGTGTGCTTTCTGTTTGGAATTATAAATTGTCATTTTTAAGGCTCTTAGAACTCCTTTTTGGGTATTCATGGGTTAGGACTTACTCCTAGTGTAGTGTATCTTGTTGGGATACATCGGTTGAGAATTGAGACTCCAGGACTAAGTCTTATTGACAAACCTAGACGGGTAAAATAGGACCCGTGTCGTATCGAACGCGTTGGAGGAGATGACTCGTACGCCGACGTACTTGCCGTGCATGGATGGATTCCATGGTTGTGTTTGGAGCTACCACTTGTCGAGAACCGTGGAGCATTATGTTTAGCGGGAGCTACTTGTTGGTCGGGTCGACGTTGTGAAAAAACTCCAAGCGTAGATGACAGTTGCGGCAATCGACAGATTCAATTCGTCCGTTGGCTCGTGCCAAGTGTGGGCCGAGGCGGGTCAATCTTGGGCCAGACTTGAGGGCTAGTTGAGTCCTATTGTGGGATGGGTTAAGATCCATTAATGATAAAGGTGACTAACTAGAGAGAGTCTACAAGTAGAACTTAACTAGTTGTTTATAGCAAGCTAAGTTAATTACCAAGTTAGGGATTGGATATGGTAGATAGATTGCCTAACTAAGGGAATGTGTAATAAGAGATAGTTCTAGGCTCGCCTAGAGGTCCATACTTCTAACAAGAAAATGAAAGAGAATTAAAGTTTGGCTAGAGTGATGGTTTTGAGTAATCGGTTGATAAAAGAAATACTAGTAATCTTGTAATTAATCGTATCCTTTAATATTAGAGTGGGGTAGGTTTGATACTTGGGTAGGACCAGATCAAGTCTTGGTTGAAAGTAAGGACAGGCACTAGCGAGGGCGTTCGCCTGTCGGGGGGGACACATGGCGTCATCATGCCTAGCCAAATCCTAGGTTCATTTAATGCGGACAGAGACCCCGATCTGCCCTGGGGAGTGGATACTCTATGGGGGCTCCGCTGTTTCGGCATGAATGCCTTTATGTCCGTAACAATTTTTGAGGAGGTTTGGAGTGTTGACGTCTTCTCAACTGCAAGTTCTATTATTCTAGTGTAAGGACGAGTGTAGCGGAGTTGGGGAAACCCTATATCCGTCAGGTCCCTTGTTGATCAATGTGGGTAGGAGGTTTAGAGAAAGACTCGGTGAGCGAGACTCTACGGGAAAGACTCTAAGTCCTTCAGGCGGGGAGCCCTGGTGTCCGTATATTAGCTTTTGGTGAGGTACAGGGAGACATAGATACAGCAACATACCATGGGTACAGTCGTGAAAGAGTAAGCCTGCGACTGTAACCCCGACTGTGAAGGAGTAAGACTGCGGCGGAGATCCCGAGCATAGTGGATAAAATATGAGGTATTGGACACCACTAATGACAGCAGCAACTAGAGTAAGCTGGACGACTACAGCCTCACCATCACTGGAATCAGAAATAGGAGAGAGCACAAGAGTAGGATGCATAGCGGGGGATCGAGCCCCTTCAAACTGAAGAACGTCGTTTGGTTGGGGGATGTGTAGTATGGGATGCATATCTTTCAACCAAGAGTGCATTAGCTTTAGGAGCATGTGTGCATAGTGTGTGCATTAGATTAGGCCATGGCATACACCGACACTTGTTTGACATCACCTTTTTCTTTGCATCAAATATTTGTATTTCTTGAGGTTGGAATCGTTATATTATGGGATAGAGAGGATAGCCGAATATAGCATTTCGTCAGTTGTATTCAACTGACGTGCCCACAGTTATCAGTGCAAGATTGTTGGCTTGGGAGCGTGGGAAAGCTCTTGCAGGGGAAAGCATACAAGTGAAAGTTACTATCCAATTTTATTGTATACTCTTGTTGTACCAAGTAATTGTAATCATTGTAATCATTGGACATTGCAATAACAATTTGATGTAATAAAAGTTTTAACATCCTGTGATTTTTGTTGTGTTGTGACTCATTTGAAGAAAGATCCTGTAGTGTGTCACGAGTTTCTATGTTAGGAATTCAGGGCGCTACACTTCATGCGTCCCAAATTTTTACCACGTGATTGCTACATTCAAACAAGTTACGTTTTAGATTTCATAGGGGATCATATAGGGCCGTGTACTCAGGTATCAAACACAGATATCAGATGCAGATCTAGACAGCCAGATAGAACCTAAGGGTTCTCTTCTGAGTACACCTTCCTATAAGGAAGTAATGTAGTCAGGGTTCAGATAACAGAATCGTACCACATAACAGATAATCAGATGGGAAACATTGGCCCCCTTCCAAATACACATTTCTATATTTTTCACTACTAGATCTTTCCCACAAACCCCAACTTGGTTATTTTGTTATTATTATCAGACAGACATGTATGTGCAGAAAATAGAGTGAGAATAACATGGTATAAACAGGTAACAGGTTCAGATTGAAAAATAAACATGTACAGATAAAAGATAACTCATAAAAGAATAGAACAACGAAAATTCTAGCTCAGGACAGCAAGACAGTACTGCACTAAAACTGGGATTTCCGTTGCTACAAAAATGCAAATCTGGATCCGTCAAAGAATCTGGAAAATAGACTCTTGGACGAATCCAGAAAATATATAGTCATATGGTATTTCACAAAAACAAGTCTCAAAACTGATTTGAATCCAGAAAACACGTTCAGCCAGAAATCAGAAGTTTGTATTCAAAATCAGAAAAACAGCATGAAAACTCATTAATTAAATCTGCTAAAAATCTGGGGTACTCCCCTATATGTGTAGCATCAGAATATAAAGTTTCATAATTCTTTTCAATATAAATAGTTTAGTCAACAAAAATCAGAAAATATCAAGATGTAGTAGTTTTGTAAATCTGGGATTATAAACACTGCAGTACGAAAACAGCAATATCTCACAAACCATAGATCAAAATCGAAATCCGCCAAAAGGGTGATAAAATAGACACAGTATTATAACTTTCATATTCACAAATATTTTATAAACAGTAAGTAGAATTAGGTCGAAAATCAGGTTCTTTACTGAACAGTATGAAAATTCTGCATGTATAGTAATTGTTTGGAAACATATAACGGTTGGTAAAACTCATCAAATAAATCCACAAAAATTCAAGGTTAATCCCAATCAAGTCTAGTTGTATTTTACAAAATATTGGATCAAAATAATACTTTTAACATCATGATAAAAATAGATTACTCTTTAGAATTCATAGAAAACAAGATCTGGAAATTTCTCTACACCTCTGTAGTAAAATAGACATAAATCACAACCCGTAAAATGAAACCGCGATCTGTAAGAAGTGTTGGAAAGTAGATAGAATTCTCTACAAATCTTGTTCACAAATAAAATTCATATACTGATCTTAATAGGGTCTAAAATACTGATCAAAAACAAAGTAACAGAAAATACAGAATTTCTCTTCGAAAATGAAATAATCTAGTTCAAGTAAAACTCATCCAAATCAACTCAAACATGAAATATAGTGTACTAGATGTCCAAACAACATGGTATAGGGTATTTTGCAAGTCCACGCCAAGTATACCACGAATAACACATCAAGCACACGATATCACAAAATAGCATGCATATACACATTCAAAACGTGGTCATCCCTAGTTGTTTCATGTCATGTATGTCGTGAGGCAACTATGGTCGAATCAAAATAATAGAGACAATATATAATAGAGGATTCACACACGAATTGTCTCTACAACCCAACTATACTACAGGTGGTATTTAGTACTTGTATTACACAAAGAAAAGAATACAAGTTACTTTCCTTAACCAATGATGAACCCGATGCAGCAAAAGCAAGAATAACGAGAACGGATTCCCGGAACACGAACTCGAACGAAACGAATGGATCACGAACCAAACTAACACCACTTCGAACATAACAAACCAACTAACACGTGCAACACACGCACGTGCAACGAAAGAGCGAGCGGATGGAAGACGATGGCAAATGGCAAGGACAGGACAGCGGCACAAGGGAAGCTTGCGCAGCTACTGTGCTTGCTGTCAGTGTCAGAGCAGTACAACCAAGGGGTTGCAATGGGGCTTCAGCGATGTCACACAGGGGGAGCACAATGGCGACGTGCTGATGCTGCTGCTACCGAACGACAGGGAGAGAGGAGTCGGGGGACGTCGGGCTGGTGGCTTTGCTGCGGCGCGCAACTGCAGGAGGGAGACAGGGTCGGAGGATGGACGAAAGTGGATGCGGGAGAGTGGTGGAGGTCGGGGGTACAGTAAGGAAGAGTTCGGGATGGATTCAAGAAGAGGAGGCGGCTAAGGGTGATGGGTGAACAGGGAGCGCATGGTCTTAGGTATATATAGGAAACAGAGTGTTATGGTTTCGGGAGAGAGAGGGTGCGGGTTTGGGCTGCAGATGGGTTTCGGGTAGTATAGGTCAAAAGAGAGTAATGGGTATTAGTTTATTAGGATGGGTATTGGGTTAAGAAAATGGACTTTTGGCTTGATAAATGGATCCAAGAATATATATATGAATAAAAAAATAAGAATAATTATAAAATGGAGTATGAACAATTAAAATAATGAGGATTAAAGAAATGGCTCGATCAAATAGAGACGAACAAAGTAGGGGACAAAAGAATCCAGAACTCAAATGAAGGACGACAAAACAAGTAGATAAAATATATTGAAAAAGAGATCCAATATACAGTCCAAAGAGATACAATGAGAGAAATACACAAAAAGAAAAATACATCCAAAAATACATAAAATGGAAAACAGGGGTTACAGAACTTATCCCGTTCTGATCATGGCACTTCAGAGCGAGATACATAACCTGTGCTCCCAACTCGTGAGAAGACACCGCACGTATTCCTTTGACAGAAAGGTACAACCCAATAACACCACCTAGTGTCAGCCTATACGATGAGTCGGGTCATAAGGTATCACCCCTAATAGAACTCTTCCCCTCTGACTAGATAATAGATAAAATGGTTAAGTAACATTAGTTACAAGTTACTATCCTCACGATGTCACTAACCCTAAACAATATGAGGGATGAACAATAATGTTAACACAACCTGCTAGGTCTCAATCTAGACTTCGCAAGATAACTTTGCTAGGCGTCCAACCTAGACTTCCCGAGATCACCATAGATCCCGCTCACAGCATATCGATCCAAGACCCCGACAATGCAAACTTACGTGCTTGTTACTACCCTGAACTTGGATTTCGTCAACGCTCCCGGCCCGCAATCAACCTATACCGATTAAGATCTGACAACGCACGAGGAGTGACTGGTCCACAGTTCTCGAGGAGGAAAATAAATACACGTCTTGATGGTCAATGGGCCTTAGGGTAACGATATCACCCTATGTAATATCCTGCAAAATAGCATATAGCTATTTTGCATCGTAATCCGTGCACAGTTGAGAATTGTATGCAATTACATAATTTTCAAATAATTATTAGTTTTAATTGAGAAATTTCAGATATATTAGTTATTCTAAACCCGACGAGGTATATTCGGGATATCTTCTCAATTAAACAATGTGTGTTGTCCCGATTGTTTTAACGAGACAATCTTTGGGACAAATAGTATTTTTATCAAATAATATTCTTATATTTTACAAATGAATATTCTATTTGTAATGATTTTATATATATATATATATATATATATATATATATATATATATATATATATGAATGTGTGTATATTTTTACTGAATTGTATATGATATATATGTATGGATACTTATATGCATTTTACATGTATACGTACATATGTACGTGTGTATATATTTGTATGTATACATATTTAATTGAATTGTGTTGAGATGAATTGTAAATATATATACATTGGAGTGTATGTATGTATATTTAACACAAATCCCCATGGCCGAAATCCAAACCCCCATCTCCAATGTCATTTTTCACCCAAAAACATTCACCTCCATCTTCTTCTACTTTATCTACTCTCCATCTTCTTCCATTATTTCTTCATGAGATATGAAAAGAAAGAGAGAAGAGAGTTTTTGATATTTGCTTATGGGTTCTTAGTGTTTTGAAGGTGAAGAAGAGATTGCGAGGCGGAGAAGAACGAACTAGCTAGAGTTTGGAGATTCTTCATAGGTGGGTATTCTATAAACTTTAATATTGTTTTTTTTTTTTATTATGATGTGGTGTGGAATGCTAATAGTTAATAGTATCTTAATAGCATGTTGTATGCTTGGGAAATTACAAACAAATGATTGTAGGTAGTAGAATTGATGCCTTGTTTAGATGTAAATGTTTTGTGGTATAGTGTTAAGGTTAGAGAGTTTCTAATACACAATTGGCTTCGAATTTGGTCGTGAAATTTCTGGGGTATGTTCTACTATGAGTATAGAGTGTACTCAATTTATTCCATAATTTTTAGAGTGAATTTGATAGTTCAACAATGGGTTTCTCTTCAAACTAGTGAACAAATAGAGAACTGTTGTTTCTATGAGAACTAGGTGTTTTTCCAAAATTCATAACTAAGAATCGGTAGTGTATTTTAAGCTAATTGGTGCTCCTAAATTATCTACAACTATAGTTTCAAATTTCGCATCGTTTTGAGTTTGTTTGGTACGTCAAAAAATTATAAGTTTGCAACTGGTCCGGAATCGGAAGCTGAATCTGCCCTGTGTTAGGATTGATGTTCATTAACTCATAACTACTTTTTGGTGCATGATCTTGTAATGAAATTTTTACTGTAGTTTTTTGTAGGAATCTATATCATGATTCTAAAATTTTAGAAAAGTTAGATAATATTTGATGGGGTTTCAAAATTATTTTGTAACCAGGGGTTTTATTCACTGTTGAGAGCTGAAGGATGTTTTTTACTAAATTCAAAGGGCTATAACTCTCTGTCTATTATGAATCTGAATGCAATTTTTGAATATGTTATACTTGTTTATTTCTAGTTATTGAATCTAAAATTTCACATGTATTGGACTTATGGTTGAATAGATATTGAATTTTCATTGGACTATGTTCAGTTCAGTTCAGCTTTTGTGTAGTCGGTGAAGTTGGGGAATTCTGGAATTATGTGTTGAGAATTTGGGAGAATGACCAAGTAGAGATTTTTAGTAGAGATTCCTAGATTTCCAAAACATCTTGAATCATGAAATTCGAGTTTTTATAGCAAAATTTATGATTTTTCTAAGATTGGGGCAGAACCAGTCTTAATTGAAGGATTTGGTTTTTGTAGAGAAACTCATTTCCTGTGTGTACACTGATAGAAATTTGAGTTTTAGAGGGCTTTAATGGATGAATTTGAGGATGTAATCAACTAGGAAGATGTAGTAGATACTCCCAGATTTCCATAGAATTCAAAATCGAGTAATTCCGATAAGTGAGCAAGTTTTTATGTTGATAGTAAGATCTAGCAAGTGTATGAAGAAATGTACGGGTAAGAACATATAGAGATTGTATAGCTTCTAGATGGCTGAATTTGAAGAAGTGGTTAACTGGAGACTTGTAGCATAGGGTCTTAGATTTCCAGAATAGGTAATATCATGCAATTCCAAGTTGTATTTTGAAAGATATGAATGTTACAAGTTTTAGCAACCTGTTGTCTTGTTCGATTTCAAGCATGTGTTTGAAAACAAGAAACCTGAATTCTATAAGGAATTTGAGAGAGTTGTCAACTAGGAAATTGTAGTAGAGGTTCCCACCTTTCTAAAAAGTCTATTTTTGTTAGATTCCGGTGAGTGTAGCACAAATTATGAAATTTTCTACATGCTACAGGATTTATGATTATAAGGTGATTTGAGTTTTTAAGATGTTGGATGATTATCCCAATTAAGCACTTCATTTAGGACTTATATGAGATTCTTGTGCATTGTACTCATGGTGGACACATGAGTAAGTTGGGAGAATAGCTATATGATCGATTTGTTGTATGTGGGCTCGTAGCTAGTATAGGTTGGAGCTAGTCTAGGTTGTGATACCCTAGGACTTTCAACCTAGTCGGCAAGTATTGTGATTGATTCATTTTTCACCTCAAGAAATAAATATCTTCCTATGCACCGTCGGATCATTTACCGAAGGAAGGTTCACCGTGGGCCGAGAAACTGGATGAGACCTGAGATGGAGGTGGTGGCGGCCGATGGAGATCGGATTGCCGGTGTTTGGGATTGATATTCTAGGTTATCTGCCTCGACTAGAATGTGTTGATGCCTAGGTCTGGTAATGACTGGATATTAGAAATTGTGTGTATTTCACCTCTATTGCCGGGTATGAGGAACTCCCTTGGGCACCGTTGTACTGTTCGCTGAGAGTCATGGGCCAGGGACATTATGTCGAAGGCCTACAAAGGTATTGGCAATCGATGAATGTCGGTTCGCCGTGATTAGTTATTTTTTACTGAACCGTTTGGACTCAATCATTCGTTAGACACTATGCATGATTTGACAACTCGCATATTTTAGCAACCAATGTTATTTCATATAGTATTTATTTACTTTTCGTTTGAAGACCGAGTTGATGTTAGGGGTGATTCCCCATAATCCGACTCGTTCTAAGAGTCAGCACTAGGCAGTGAAAATCAGGTTTGTCTCTTCCTGTCATTAGGGATACGTGTTGCGGTGCGTATCTCGCATTGTTGATTCCTGAAGAACTGTGGTAAGAATGGGAGGGTTTCTGTCGGATAGGGGGATTAGACCCTCGAGGCCGTCATGTTCTTATGGTGGGTGGACATGAATGGACCATGGGGCTGCTCTCCCATGGATCTTCGGCACCATAGAGATGTGGTTGTGTCTCTGTAAAATCGTCACGGCATTTGGTGTGATCCAGACCAGATTGGGGCACTAGTGGCAAACTGGGACACCAGTGTGTTTAGCAGTAATAACGACAGGATTCACTAGCCACGTTGTATCTATCAGGAATAGGTTGAGTACAATAGTAGAATGTATTGCATGGCAAGGGTTCAAAACCCTGAAACTAGAGAAGACAGCTTGATTTGGAGTGTATGTAGTATGGGATGCATGCATGTCCAATGTCTTGCTGACATTAGACTAAGTGCATCTATTTTTTGTACCTTGTGCACTATGCATTAGACTTCAGGTCATGGCATACACTGATACTAGAAAATTAGGATACACGTTTCTGTTTTCATCAAAGACTTGTTGTGATTGCTAGTTGGAGATCGCTGTTTTTTTATCAGCATTGCGTCAATATATGTACTGACGTGCCCACTCAATTAGGTGCTGGATACTGGGTCGCGAGTGCAGGAGGACTCAAAACAAGCAGTGCATTCAAGTGGAGCGGCAGTGTACATGTCTACCATTCGAGCAGGTGTAGGGATATCAGAATATCACAGCGGAAGATTCGAGCTACAGGGCGCATCTCAGGGAAGTAGCATGACCTCTCGGTGGAGTTTCCCGTAGAGAGCAATTGACCACCATTCTAGGTGGCGGGCGGTAGCTGTTACAAAATAGTATTTGTAATACTTTAATGTAATTTGTATTACTTGTTCAAGAATAAGATAATGATGTAATTAATGATGTAATAATTTTATTTCACAATAAATAGTTTTACATTTCTGTGTTATTACTGTGTTGAGAGGTATTTGAAGGCAAAGATTCAGGTTGTGTCACGGATGTCCGATAACGGGGATCTGGGGTTCTACAAAGTGATATCAGAGCTGACTTCAAATTGCAGTCTAACACAGTAGGAAATTAGATTTAAAAGCCATATAAATTGAGTTTAGTTTGGCAGATAGGATGGTCGTTGTAACACCTCAAATTTCAAAACAGACTAAATTCGAAGTTCCATAGGATCTTTACACTTCTCTTCGTACAATTTTTACAAGGAAATTAAAACTTTATTTTACATCAGAGTTACATTTACATTAATACTTATACAGCGGAAGCAAATTTACTACAATTTACATGAATTGAAATGTACAATATTTGAATCATTCTTTAATCAGCATACATTCTTTAGTCTTGTTACTCACTTTACCCTGCAAAGAAACTGTGGGCACGTCAGTTGCTTATAACCGACGAAATATTATACATGGCTATCCTCTCTATGCCGAAACAGTATAACGATTCTCAAATAATTAAACAAACCACAAACTTGATCACAAACAGAACTATAAGGGACTATCCTATTGATGTCGTGTTGTGCAGTGCACTTAGTCCTTAATGCAGTTATGTATGTTACATGACACTAATGCACACTTGTTCAGATTCCATGCATCCCATACTACATAGGTCTGAGGGCAAGCCCTTAACCGTTCTTCATCATGTAGGGTTCAATCCCTCGTCATAACTTAAACTACAACTGTAACTATGATAAATATCCTAGATGTTCTATGAGTTACGAGCTCATGTCCAGACAACCAGGAGGGAAATCCCACGTCATGTCACGATGCATCGTGAAAAACCTATGGATAATTCAGCCTCCGTCATGGGACATGACACCACCCGCAGTCACCAAACACCCCACGAGTGTTGCCTGCGGTACGGACTCCTGGAGACATATCCACATCATGTCACGACGCATCGTGAAGACAGCCTGTGAATATTCTCACATCGTAGCTCTGAGGCCCTCATACTCATGTTTTTCTCTTATTTTCATCACATCTTCACAATGTATCTAGTCCTTAATTATTTGAATCATGAACAAAATCAATTCTCTAGAGTTAGCCCTTTCACTATACCGGTCTTAACCATTTATATCACATGACCCAAATCTTGGTCACTTCATTTCAAATTTCATTTCAATATATTTCTTTTCAATGCCGGTATGATGCTTAGCTACACCCTAGTTTTCAATTTCAATTCATAATCCCAAAATTTTGAGTTTTCATACTCATATAATCTTTTCATAGTTTAAATAAATTTCCATCTCTTTTCCATAATTCAATTCCATACATGAGTTCAGTTTCAATTCAAAACATTCTCATTCAAGTAAAATAAGTCTCACTAATTTCATGTAATTCCTTTTTCTCCCAAAAATGAAAATCCATAATTGAACGCGCTACAAGTTCTTTTTATACAAAGTTCTCTTTTATAAGTTTAATATAACTCAAAAGTCACTTTTATTTTTATACTTATGCAAATATCGATTTTACAGAGTTCTACTCAATTTTTCTTCTCACACTATTTTTAAAGCCAAGGACAGGTTTCGAACCCGAGACCCAAGACAAGATCCACGCTACAGTAAGCGCACCCAACCGCACCTACTAGCCAAATAGTCCAAGTGACTAATCTGACTTGGTTTAGGTTTTAAGGGTTTTGATCCGAATTTCGTTTATTCGATTTTTATAAAAAAGTAATTTCCACTTCGTTTTTTTCCTCCAATTTCATTCAAAATTTCTAGAATCTAATTTTTATGTATTTCTAAAATATCAGTAACTGAAAACTTAATTTTTGGCATAAAAATGTGATTTTTCCTCTAAAAACGATTATGTCTTATAATTTTAATAAACACATACAATGTAGTTTCTTTTATAAGTTTGCTTTCAAACTTTTCATATATCTCTCTTATTATTTTTATTATTATTAATTAATCATTTCAGTAACAATTCTCTCTTTCCACATTATTAACAAGTGAATTAGCAAAAATCACCTTTAGGCATGGTTATTATTTCGATCAATTTAAGCATACAATCATGTCTCCTTAGTATAGCACAATTCATCAATTAAAGCATGGTAGCATGGTCAATATTAAACTAACTATCATAATTTGCAACTAATTATCATTCTTTTCACACACAATCAACCATTCTAATTTGTCTCATTCTCATAACACATGGCTAAAAATAGCTATGTTTCTTTTCAATTTCATCAACCATACTCTAGCATGAAACTTAATTAGAAGTGTAAGAGAATCACCCACCTTTGATGGAGAGAAAAACAAATAAACTCCTAGAGATCTCCTACAACGAACGAGCGAAGCCTTCTCCTCCTAGATCGAGCCACCAAATTGGCTTCTCCTCCTAGTGATGCAAGCAACCCGAGCCTTCCTTCTTGTCCCCTAGTGTAGTCCGGCCTCCTCTCCTTGGTTGTAGAAACACAATAGCACACAATCTTTTCAACTCCTCAATCTTTTGTCTAACTAAAATTGCTTCTCTTTCTTCTCTCTATTCTTTTCTTTCAAAAATTTCAAGTATAAGAATGAAGAGTGCAGGGAGGGGTATTTATACAAACTTTTAGAGTGAATGTAGGGCTAGGATGTGATCAAATGGTTAGAGATTAATGTTCTAGATGAACTAGGGAGTTGTAAAAACTACCCATGATGAACAACCACTTCTCCACCACTTCCATCTCTTCCACTCCCCCATCTACAATTCGGCCAAGGGAAAAAGTGTGCAATGCACACTCTAGTGCATACACGTGCCAACTAGTATCCCCTCCTTACAAGTTGTTCATGTGAGTTAAAAATTAATTGTTCATGAAAAGAGTCTACACTACAAGTTGGATTATTTTAAAAGAGAAATAAGTTAAATGGGCTCACTAATGGGCCAATTTAACCATGGGCTCTAATAATTAAATTAATTAATTAATTAAGAGTGGGATTAAAAGTCAATTAGGCTTAGATTTTAATTAGGCTTTTAAAGAAAATAATTTTTGGAAAATAAATAGAACAAATACTATATAAGAAATATTTTTATAAAAGGAATTATACAAATAAAATTATACGTGCAAAACACGTAAAATCAAAAAATCTTCGTAAATAAAATCTAAGGTGTTACAACACTTCTTTCTTAGAATAGTTCCAGCCCAGGAACTACACTTAAAGAGTGAGAAAAACAGGAAATACAACAAAGAGGTAAGAAAAGAAAAAGAAATACAAATCACACAAAGAGCTCAGGATGATTTTTCATCATCCTCTCCTAAGATTCCCAAGTAGCCTCTTCAACCAACTGGTATCTCCAGACTACTTTGACTATCGGTATCGTCTTGTTTCTCAAGACTTTCTCCTCACGATCGACAATCCCAACCGGAAGCTCAATGTAACTCAGATGCAACTGCAAACCCTTTGGTACTTCAGGCAAATGATGACTCGGATCTGAAATGTACCCTCTCAACATAGACATGTGGAAAATATTGTGCACCTAAGACAACTCTTCCGGCAACTCCAACCGGTAAGCAGTTTTCCCAATTCGCTTCAATATCTTGTATGAGCCTATGAACTGCGGGGCTAACTTCCCACCTCTGCCGAAGCGAATCACACTCTTGCTAGGTGAAACCTTCAAAAGACAAAGTTACAAACCTCAAACTCAAGGTCCCTCCTCCGGTTGTCTGCATAGCTCTTCTGCCTACTCTGAGCATCCACCAACCTCTTCCTGATCAGATCGATCTTTTCAGAGGTCTGCTACACAATCTCAGGCCCAAACATCTGCCACTCCCCAACTTCGAACCAACAGACAGGTGTTCTGCACTTCCTGCCAAAAAGAGCTTCGTACGGCGCCATCCCGATACTAGTCTGAAAATTATTGTTGTAGGCAAACTCCACTAGAGCTAAATGTCTTTCCCAACTGCCTCCAAAGTCTAGTACACAACACCGAAGCATATCCTCAAGAATACGGTTAACTCTCTCAGTCTGCCCATCGTTCTGCGGATGAAAAGCAATGCTGAAATCCGTCTTGGTACCCAAAGCAATTTGAAGACTCCTCCAGAAATACAAAGTAAATCGCGCATCTCGATCAGACACAATGGTTAACGGAACACCATGAATCCTGACGATCTCACCAACATACAGCTCAGCCAATCTGTCCATAGACGAAGTGAGTTTCATCACCAAGAAGTGAGCGGACTTGGTTAGTTGATCGACTATGACCCAAATCACATCATTGCCCTTCGAACTCTTGGGCAAACCCGTGATGAAATCCATACTGATATTATCCCACTTCCATTTCGGAATAGGCAACGGTTGCAATAAACCTCCGGGTTTCTGATTCTCGGCTTTGACCTGCTGACAGATCTCACACCTCGCCACAAACTCAACCACATCCTGCTTCAGACCTGACCACCAGAAATGCTGCTTAATATCCCTATACATCTTGGTACTCCCAGGATGTACAGACAAAAGAGTAGCATGTGCCTCCTGAAGAATGCCCTCTTACAATTCTGCTTGTTCTGGAACACATAGCCTCTCTCCAAACCACAACACATCACCCCTGATCAGAAATTCGGATAACTTGCCAGCACCGACCTGCTCCTTCATCTTCTGAATCTCTGTATCTTCCTCCTGACTTACGATAATCCTTTCATTCAGTGTTGGTTGAAGCCTTAACTGAGCTAAAGACGATCCCAAGCCTTGCAGAATGACTTTAATACCAGCCCGATCCAACTCCTCTGCAAGCTACCTCTGAGTTGTAATCAAACTAGCCAAACTGCTCTTGCGGCTAAGTGCATTATCAACAACATTAGCCTTCTCGGGATGGTACTTGATCTCAGGACGAATGTCCTCAAGTACTTCCAGCCATCTCCTTTACCTCAGATTTAGATCTTTCTGTTGATAGATGTACTTCAAGTTTTTGTGGTCCGTGTACATGTTCAGCTTCTTACCATACACGTAATGTCTCCATTGCTTCAAGGCGAAGATAATCGCAGGCAACTCCAGATCATGAGTCAGATAATTTTTCTCATGCGGTCGTAGTTGCCTAGACCTATAAGCGATCACTTTCCCTTCTTGCATAAAGACACAACCAAGCCCACGATGTGAAGCATCACTGTAGACATCATACTCAATACCTGCTCTAGGCAAAGCCAAAATGGGAGCAGAAGTCAGCCTCTCTTTCAACTCCTGAAAGCTTGCCTCGCACTGTTCAGTCCACTTGAAGTTCACATTCTTCTTGGTCAGACCAGTGAGCGGCACTGCTATCTGAGCATAGTCCTGAATAAACCTCCTATAGTATCTAGTTAGCCCAAGGAAACTCAACTCCTGATTTCCTTCACTATAGTAGGCCTTGCCCAATCCTTCACCGCCTCTATCTTCTGCGGATCAGTTGCCACTCCCTCCTTAGAAAAGATGTGACCTATGAATGCCACTTCAGATTTTTAGAAATTGCATTTGGAAAACTTGGCATACAACTCATGCTCCTGGAGCTTCTTCAAAACTACTGCAAATGCTCTGCGTGCTCCTCCTCCGACTTGGAGTACACGAGGATGTCTTCGATAAACACCATGACGAAGGAATCAATAAACGGCCTCAGAACTCTGTTCATCATATCCCTGAAGATTGCAGGTGCATTCGTCACTCCAAATGGCATAACTAAGAATTTGTAATGCCCGTGTCGAGTTCTGAACGCAGTCTTATGCACATCTTCAGTCTTCACTCGAACTTGATGATATCCTGATCGAAGATCTATTTTGGAGAAAATAGCTGTTCCTTGTAGACGATTGAACAGGTCGTCAATTCGTGGAATGGGATACTTATTTTGAATAGTGACCTTATTCAGCTCCCGGTAATCGATACACATTCTCATCGAACCATACTTATTCTTTACCAACAGCGCTGGTGCTCCCCAAGGCGATGCACTCGGCTGAATAAAGCCTTTCTCCAACAGTTCCTCAACCTACCGTTTGATCTCATCCTGCTCCATAGGCGCCATCCTATATGGTGCCTTGAAAATTGGTGCACTTCCTGGCTAAATAGTGATGCTAAACTCCACATCACGATGTGGGGTTAACCCATGCGAATCTTCCAAGAACACAGTCAGGTAATCCCGAACCACAGGAATTTGCTGCACCTTTATAGGAACATCCCTCTTGCTGATAGCTGCCACCAGATCAGAACATCTCTTCTTCCCTTGGAAAGTGACTTCAGGACCAGCTGGAGCCTTCACTGTTACTTCTTTGGTCTTGCACTCGATGCTTGCACTGTACACTGACATACAATCAATGCCAATGATCACATCGACTCCCAAGACATTCAGCTCGATCAGATCAATCCGGAAAATTCTGTCCCCAATCTCGATCTCGCAGTTCGCATAGTACCGATAGTGGTTAAAGTCTCTCCTGATGAAGTAGCTACTGCCAAGACCTTGTATGGAAAGACTTTCAGTTTGACTCCCAAAACTTTAGCAAACTTAGGTGATACAAAAGTGTGAGAGGACCCAGTATCGAACAAAACAACAGCTTTCTTTCCATTCAAAATAAGTTCTTCTGTTACATAACACACATTCGTTACATAACAGTTCACCATATAAAGCAGGAAAAGAGAAACAACAAAAAACACTCCTAAACATCCTCTCTTGTACCAGTGATGACGTGATCCACCTCATCAGCGTCAACTTCAGTCAAGGCAAATACTCGCCCCTGCTGGTACGGCTTCTTCCCAACTTGCTGCAATGGTCCACTACGGGTGACATTCTGCGGCTTGGGGCATTAAGACTTGTAATGTCCCGTCTCACCACAGTTGAAGCAAGTCACCAGAGGAGGTCTCACCCAATTGTTTTCGGGTCTCCCAGCTATGTTGACAGCATTCGCTCCCGTTGGTTTAAATATCTAGGCTGGCAGCTGTCCCCTGAAATTGCCAGAAATTGCGGGCCTCTTCCCAACATTCCAGTTGGTCCTCCGTTTCTGAACAGCAAGGAACTGCTCCATATCCGCTTCAGTGGCTACAGCTCATTTTACTAACTTGTCAAACCTCCTGATGCCAAGGGGTATCTCCTAGATCTCAGACTGGGCCTCAAACCATGCTCGAACTTTCGAGCCTTCTTCGCCTCGTCCATCACCGATTCAGGCGCATACTTAGAAAACTGAGTGAACCCTGTCTCATACACCCTAACCGACATGCCGCCCTGCTGTAGCGCCAGAAATTCTATGGCCTTCTTCTCCTGGACGTCTGATGGAAAATAATGACTGCGGAACTCCTCCAAGAATTCCTCCCAGCCAAGCACAATATTTCCCATCATCCACTTCATCGACTGCCACCACATAGCCGCATCCTTCTCGAACTGCAGCGCAGCCAGCTTCACCTTGGTGCCCTCCGGAGTCTCCAAGACTTTGAAGATAGTCTCTACCTGTCGGATCCAGTCGTCAGCCGCATTAGGGTCTGACTTCCCCTCAAACACAGGTGGTTTCATCCGTTTGAATGATTCCACGAGTTTGATTGCTTCGGGTACTGGATTCACAGGCATCCTCCCTTGGTTCTGATTCATGGCAACGGCATTGAGTGTCTAATAGACCCTCGCTAATTCCATTTCCAAGTCCAGACCTTCTCCGCTTCGAGCTCCTTTTCTAGCCATATTCTGATGCAAAAGATCCATCAAATTCGAAGTATAAAACATGAATTTTAAAATCAACTTTTCATTTCATGGATTTCCAAACTTTATACATTCGAATTTAAAATATTTCTGACATCAAATGAAAGCAGTAAGAAGATACAACAGTCTAGTTCCTATGGTTCCTCTTGGCTTCACGAAGCTCTTCCCGTAGTTCCGCCATTTCCTCCTTCAGTACATCGTACATGTTTTTCCTCTTCTCAAGTTCCCAAACACGAAGACTGAGCGTGGCAATGCTCTCCTTGCACTTCGCACACTGCGCCTGAAGTAGCTCTGCTCTCTCCCTCTGATTCTCTACCTGCCTCTGAAGAGACACAATAAGACTACTCGGAACTAGTTCTTCCTCGTCAGAGGAATCATCAGATGAATTCGAAAATGGAGTGATCTCTCTGGACTCAGGCCATTCCACTACAAATTCTTCAGGATCTTCTTCGTCTGAATCAGCTTGCCCGGGGTAGTAATCCTCTTCAACTATGTGCCAGTCGTCATCCCAAACTGGGTCGAAGTGGTCCGCCATCTTAGAGAAAGGAGAAGAAAAAGCATAAATCATAGAGCAACACAAATGTAAGTGATTTACATTTAAATCTCCAGACTCAACACATGCTCTAATGTCCACTTCTAGGGTGTCGTTCCTTATAAATTTGTACTACTTGGAAGCGTGGCTCAAATAACACTCGGTAACATCCCGAATTCCAAAATAGACTGAATTCGAAGTTCCACAGGATATTTACACTTCTCTTCGTACAATTTTATAAGGAAATTAAAACTTTACTTTACATCAGAGTTACATTTACATTAATACTTATACAGTGGAGGCAAATTTACAACAATTTACACGAATTGAAAATGTACAACATTTGAATCATTCTTTAATCAGCATACATTTTTTAGTCTTGTTAATCACTTTACCCTGCATAGAAACTGTGGGCACGTCAGTTGCTTACAACCGACGAAATATTATACACGGCAATCCTCTATATGCCGTAACAGTATAACAATTCTCAAATACTTAAATAAACCACAAACTTGATCACAAACAGAACTACAAGGGACTATCCTATTGATGTCGTGTTGTGCAGTGCACTTAGTCCTTAATGCAGTTATGTTGTAACACCCCGAATTCCAAATACAACTAAATTTGAGAGTTCTACAGGATCTTTTCACTTCTTTCGTACAATTTTACAAGGAATTTAAAACTTTTATTTCAACAATAATTACATCAGAGTCTTTTACATCAATAAGCAGCGGAATCAATAAAATACAATAATAATGAATGTACAATTGTTACAACTTTAACATTTAAGTAATCAACAGCATCAAATCATCTTTATATCTTCATGTAACTCCATACCCTGTATATAAAACTGTGGGCGCGTCAGTTGCTTATAACAGACGAAATATTATACACGGCCATCCTCTCTATGCCGGAAACAGTATAACGATTCTTAAATACTTTAGCAAACACAAACTTGATCACAAACAAAGCTACAAAGGGGACTATCCTGTTGATGTCGTGTTGTGCAGGTGCACTTAGTCCTTAATGCAGTTGTTTATATTATATGACACTAATGCACACTTGTTCGGATTCTATGCATCCCATACTACATCGGTCCGAGGGCAAGCCTCTTAATCGTCTTCATTATTGTAGGGTTCAATCCCTTGCCATGACTTAATCTACTACTGTAACTACGGTGAGTATCCTAGATGATTTATGAGTACAAGCACGTGCACTGGATCCTGGAGGGGAATTCCGCGCCATGTCTTGACTCATCAAGCATGCATTTTACGGTAATTCAGCCTCCTCCCTGAACACGATCTTCTTGCAGTCACCAAAACATCCCACAAGCGTGACTAAAGTCCGATCATTCTGAGTTGTGCCCGCGCCATGTCTTGACTCATCAAGCATGCATTCTGCGACTCACACACCCGCACCGTAAACTCTAGTTCTCATACCCGTGTTTTCTCTCACTTTCATTACATCTCCACTGTGTATCTATCTGTAATTTCAGCAAGTGTCATAGACGTTCCATGATTACAAGCACGTGTCCAAGACCCTGGAGGGGAACCTCGCGCCATGTCTTGACTCATCAAGCATGCGTTCTGCGATAATTCAGCCTCCTCCCTGAACACGATCCTCTTGCAGTCACCAAACATCCCACAAGCGTCGCCAAGATCCCGATCATTCTGGAGTATTGCCCACGCCATGTCTTGACTCATCAAGCATGCATTCTGTGGATCACATCCGCATCGTAGACTCGAGGCTCCCATACTTATGTTTTTCTCTTACTTCCATCACAGCTTTACAAAGTTTGTTTTAAAGAAAATCATCACAACCTAGAGCTAGCTTACCCTACCGGACTTAAATCAAAACCATAGAGACAGTCAGCCTACCTGGCTACTTCCCAAGAGACGCTCAACCCTCAACGGTTAGCTCTCAAATCATAAATAAAACTGCCGGTCACTAGGGTTTCGCCTAGCCTCTAGATTCCAGCAACTATCTCATTCTAGAGATCAACAATATTTCATAATCAATCTCCAATAATAATTCCATTTCTTTTGTTCACAAACTCTTTCTCAAAACATTTCTTTTATAATCTCATAACATGAGAACAATTAAATCTGATTTCTTTATCAATTCCATCTTTCACAACCTTGTGTGCATTTCACAATAAAACTCAATCACATATTAATAATCATAAAATCTCATATTCAACTTATTTAACTTTCATTTTTCAAGGATCAAATCCAAACTCAAGAACCAGAAAATAGTTCGGTTCAGTCGACTGGTGGTAGTATCAGTCGACTGTTCCATGATTACTTTGAACATCAAAAACAACAGTCAGCTCGATCCAGTCGACTGTGAAAGCAGACAGTCGACTGCTCTACGAGACTTGAAACTTCAGTAATAACACAGTCAGTTCAGTCGACTAGTGACAGTATCAGTCGACTGTCCCGCGAATACCTTGAAAACTCAAACATCAAATTCATGACAACAGCAGTCGACTGTGAAAGTATTCAGTCGACTGTCCCGCTGATGAAAACCAACTTTTTTTTACACTTACCAGTCGACTGTGGAAGTGAACAGTCGACTGTCAATCACTCAAATTGCAGCATACATATAATTTTCGACCGTGTAATTGATTTGTACTTCCATATAAAAATATAAATCATTTTCAGAAATGTATTCCTTCAAAACAATTTCGTATTTGTTATCAAATTCTCAAGTTTCTCATTTTTCAAGGAAACCCTTAAAATACATCAAAAACACCTACTCAATCCATTTTCCAAATAAGCTGTTTTCTTTTATCAAAATTACTTTACAAAAATCTTTATACTCGTATGAATAATATTTTGAGGTTAGAATCACACTTCTTTGCTAAATGGCACCGAAAGTCATTTCTCCAAACATTTGCATTATGTCAATTACTATTTCATTCATGCATCATACAATTTGAACTTACCAAATGGCACATATTCTTGCATGCAAATATTCTAACAATCATCATAACACATTTTGAGCCATAAATTTAACCATTCACATCTATCACAATAGTTAAAAATTTAGCAATTAACAACTAGCATGTAGTATCATCATATCAATTCAATTTCAATCAAATAAATCATATCTCATCTAGCATGCATTTTCTACTCCTATATTAGAAAGCATTTAAGAAACACCCACCTAAAATTAAGATTTGTACCAAAATAAACTCCTAGAATTAGAAGCTCCTAAGAAAAGCTCCAATTGCAACCTCCTCGAAATCCGTGCACCAAAGCTAGCCCCACACTCCATCCCCATTTCGGCAAGCATCCATCAAGAGCATCTCCATCCCCACTCCATTCGGCAACAACAAGGACAAACTCCCATCTTCTTTTATATACACATACTATGTATGTACATATATATACATTAGTATATGCATATAGGCAAGTGGAATGGTTATTAGGTGGAGAATGGACAGAGCTTTGCTGATTGGGTTGCTTTCAGATTGGCAAGAGAGAAGGAAGAAAAGAGATGAGAGAATGAGAGATTAAGGGTGCACTTTTATAAGGGAGTAGTAGGGTAGTTAGTATAACTACCTCCACATGAACACCACTAACTCCACTTCTAAAATTCAAAACTTGCTTTCCCTCCTTCTTTTCAAAATCAAAACTCCAGAATTTCCCTCCTCTCTAATCAGCCCGGTCCCCAAAGATGTGCACATCGCACGTGTGCACGTGCACGTGCTTTGTGTACAAAAACAATTTATTTATTTAATCCTTTTAAAATAATTATTTATATATGTAATAAATATATAAAATTAACTTTAAAAATTATACTTTTCATGCACAATAAAAATAGACACTCACAATTTCATGAAAATTTATTTTGAAGGAAGAACGCGCTTAAACACGTGCACCAAAATACGTGCGTCGCCCGTAAAATCTCAAAAATACAAAAATTGACTTTATGAACGAAAAAAATATTTATAATCAATTGGAATGCAATGAAAAGTATATTTAATATACATATTTGATAATATACTCAAACGTACAGAAAACACGTGTATTGCACGTAGAAAGTTTATTTTAATAAAGATTGTAAAAAATTGAATTTTCGTTTACAAAACAAATTCAAACATGTTTATAAAGATAAATAATTGAAGTCTATTGAAAACTTTGCACGTAACGGTGGAATACCCGAATTTGACACGTGCATCGATAACACGTAAAAGCACGTAAAAACTCAAAGATTGAAATATAGCATTTGAGTTGTCTCAAATGGGATTTTTTAAGAATAAGGGATTGCATAAATAATTGAAATTCAAAATACATATCGAAATGCATTATGGATATAATCAATAACAGTACAAAATGCACGTGCGTAACACCCGAGGGCAAAATTGTCATTTAAATTTTGCGGGGTGTTACACTCTCCGCCCCTTAGAACAGTTCCGTCCCCGGAACTCACTATGGTAAAGGCTGTATTTTGTACACACCAATGAAAATATCGGTATAACATATAAAAAAAAACTGCAAATATTTAAGAAAATATACATAGCATAAAAGTAAGCAATGTAGAGGAATAAGACAAAATCTATTTAAGAAAATTATAAGTATCAAAATTTTACGAGAACCAAACAAGAAAACTAGAAAAGTAGCATAGGAAAACAAATACGACAATAGAGGATAGTGTATTTTGAAAAGAGTTTACATACAAATTACTATCAAGTAAACCATTAGATAAATTGGTAAATAAACTTAGTCATTAATGGTGAAATAGTTCAGAAATAATGCAATAAAGAAGAATATAGTTAATGGATACTTTATAAATAGATTCAATACTCTAAATTCATCAATAGAAAAGTCGCAAACCAAATTGATACTATATGACAAAAACTAGCAATTTAACAGTTTAAGAAACATTTGAGAAGGGAATATAGTAATAGAAATCATAAAATAATTTTGTATAAAAATTAATATCATGAAAAAAAATAATTTGTAAGGTAATTATAGTAATTATACATACAATTTGAAAATTAGGTATACATCGAAATACTTTCAAATTATTCAGTAAAGCGAGAAAACCAACTTACAAAAATCACATAGACGAAAAATTATAGAGGTGAAATAATAGCATGATATGAAAATTATAAATGATTTGTAGTAGTAAAACAAGACATCGTAGTAGTAAAACATACTATTGAAAGTAGTGCGAAAACTAGTTATATAAAAATAAATTATGAATCGAAGAAAAGTATAGACAACATAAAAAAAATGATTTTGTATATAAATCGATATCATAAGGTAATTTGTAAGGTAAATACAATAATCATATATGTATGATAACAAATGAAAAAGGAGAAATCAAAATAATTTTGATTTGTCAAGTAGACCAAGAAAATTAGCATACAAAATTATGTATATACATAGACGGAAATTATAGAGCAAAACAACAATATCATGATAAATTTTTATTTTTTATTTTTTTTTTTATAAATGATGTGTAGGAGAAAAAATAATGTATTATGGTAGTAGCAATGCAAAACTAATTATATAGAAGTGAATCATGAATTACAACAGAAGTATAATAAATAAAACTGTTCGGTGAGTAGCCACCGACTTTAAAATAGCAAAATACAATGAAGTTGTATGAAACACTAACTCACATAAAATACAAAGTACTACAAAGAAAACGGCAAGATAGTTGAGATTAAGCGGTAAATACACAAGTTTGATAAATAATGGAATCAGTATAAACAGTAAAATGCTAGGTTACACAATATTATAAGATAATTCAAGCTAGCACAAAATAGAATAGTTGTAAGTGAATATTATAGAAAACAAGGTAGGGGTTATCTAAGTATAATATTTCCTTCTGGTGTAGGTTCGTCTCACTGGTATCCAACAGCAGACTTGCCTGTCTTGATCTCAAGTTGCATAATTGCTTCTACGATACCCGGTTGCAGTTTGCCTTCTGGACATTCGGTTGCAAACTTTGCCTCACCGACATCCAGTTGCAGTTTGCCTTCTGGACATTCGGTTGCAAACTTTGCCTCCCTGACTTCCAGTTGCAATTTGCCTCCAATGATGTCTAGTTGCATATTTGCCTTCTCGACATTAAGTTGCACTAAAGCAGAAGATGGGAAGATGTAATCTTCCATGTATACTTAGATATGGGATGTTTATTAAAGTATGGTGTTTATGTTTTAAAAATCAATGATACAAAAAGATTTTACCCAACGAAATATCAAAATAGGTGTATAGGATATATCAAACATAGACGGTACTAATCAGTAGTAATGAAAAAATTATTTATAATACTAAAATAATGAAAAATATATGCACAGGTCGGAAATAAAATTGGAAACAATAATGATGAAGTGTAGTAATTTAGGACATTTGACACAAACAATTATGCATAAAAATAGTAGTGCAATAATTGGAGGATGGTGAAATTATATGTATAGAAAATATTTTGAAATACATGACGCATATGAAAATCAATGGAAAACATATGTAGTAATCAAGAATCTAAAGACAATTAGATGATAGAGTAAAGTACAAACAGTGAGTATATGCATTATATTAAAGAAACGAAATTTCAAAATTAAGGAATATAACAAATAAAGTAGTAGATAATACGCACTAACAGTAATATTGAATGCAGACAATAAATCAAATTAGTATGTTGTATTTATAAAAATATTTCAATCTCGTTAAAATATACTTAAGTATATAGAACAACACGAGATAACGAAAGAATATCGTATCAGAAAATCAAATCATGCAAAATGAATACACATAAGCAAAATTCGCAAGGGAAATTCAGAAAGTAATAATAATTGAAAATAATAGTGGTAGTATAAATTTAACAGAATATATAAAGTAATAGCAGAAATAGACGGATGAACATAAAGTGACATAAAACACGAAGGACAAAACTTTAAGATTGAGAGAGAAAAATAAGTTCAAAAATAAAATCAAGACTAAGGAAAATAGACAGAATAATAGGCATTGAAATGATTTAACAGTATAGGAAAATATTTATTTGGAAAATACTATGATGAAAATCCACAGAAAATAATTTGAGGGGAAAAGTGTGTCTATGTGTAAGGTGTCATGAATGATGGTTCAAACCAACCACGCTACCATTGCGCCACTCTGATACCCAGGGAAAATGAGCTCGCATACAATCTCAAATCAATGTATACGAGGAGAGCATCATGAATGAATGTAAATTCAATAACAACTTCCATTCATGACTCCAACCATCAAATAGGGGAAGGAAAGAGGAAACATCAGTCTATAGAGCAACACAAATGTAAATCACTTACATTTAAATCTCTATGAACTGAACTCACACTCTAATGTCCACTTTTAGGGTGTCGTTCCTTATAAATTTGTACTACTTAGAAGCCTGGCTCTGATACCACTCTGTAACACCCCGAATTCCAAATACAACTAAATTCGAGAGTTCTACAGGATCTTTTCACTTCTTTCGTACAATTTTACAAGGAATTTGAAAACTTTTATTTCAACAATAATTACATCAGAGTCTTTTACATCAATAAGCAGCGGAATCAATAAAATACAACAATAATGAATGTACAATTGTTACAACTTTAACATTTAAGTAATCAACAGCATCAAATCATCTTTATATCTTCATGTAACTCCATACCCTGCATATAAAACTGTGGGCGCGTCAGTTGCTTACAACTTACGAAATATTATACACGGCCATCCTCTCTATGCCGGAAACAGTATAACTATTCTTAAATACTTTAGCAAACACAAACTTGATCACAAACAAAGCTACAAAGGGACTATCATGTTGATGTCGTGTTGTGCGGTGCACTTAGTCCTTAATGCAGTTGTTTATATTATATGACACTAATGCACACTTGTTCGGATTCTACGCATCCCATACTACATAGGTCTGAGGGCAAGCCTCTTAATCGTCTTCATTATTGTAGGGTTCAATCCCTCGCCATGACTTAATCAAGCATGCATTCTGCGGTAATTCAGCCTCCTCCCTGAACACGATCTTCTTGCAGTCACCAAAACATCCCACAAGCGTGACTAAAGTCCGATCATTCTGAGTTGTGCCCGCGCCATGTCTTGACTCATCAAGCATGCATTCTGCGGCTCACACACCCGCACCGTAAACTCTAGTTCTCATACCCGTGTTTTATCTCACTTTCATTACATCTCCACTGTGTATCTATCTGTAATTTCAGCAAGTGTCATAGACGTTCCATGATTACAAGCACGTGTCCAAGACCCTGGAGGGGAACCTCGCGCCATGTCTTGACTCATCAAGCATGCGTTCTGCGATAATTCAGCCTCCTCCCTGAACACGATCCTCTTGCAGTCACCAAACATCCCACAAGCGTCGCCAAGATCCCGATCATTCTGGAGTATTGCCCACGCCATGTCTTGACTCATCAAGCATGCATTCTGTGGATCACATCCGCATCGTAGACTCGAGGCTCCCATACTTATGTTTTTCTCTTACTTCCATCACAGCTTTACAAAGTTTGTTTTAAAGAAAATCATCACAACCTAGAGCTAGCTTACCCTACCGGACTTAAATCAAAACCATAGAGACAGTCAGCCTACCTGGAAACTTCCCAAGAGACGCTCAACCCTCAACGGTTAGCTCTCAAATCATAAATAAAACTGCCGGTCACTAGGGTTTCGCCTAGCCTCTAGATTCCAACAACTATCTCATTCTAGAGATCAACAATATTTCATAATCAATCTCCAATAATAATTCCATTTCTTTTGTTCACAAACTCTTTCTCAAAACATTTCTTTTATAATCTCATAACATGAGAACAATTAAATCTGATTTCTTTATCAATTCCATCTTTCACAACCTTGTGTGCATTTCACAATAAAACTCAATCACATATTAATAATCATAAAATCTCATATTCAACTTATTTAACTTTCATTTGTCAAGGATCAAATCCAAACTCAAGAACCAGAAAATAGTTCGGTTCAGTCGACTGGTGGTAGTATCAGTCGACTGTTCCGAGATTACTTTGAACATCAAAAACAACAGTCAGCTCGATCCAGTCGACTGTGAAAGCAGACAGTCGACTGCTCTACGAGACTTGAAACTTCAGTAATAACACAGTCAGTTCAGTCGACTAGTGACAGTATCAGTCGACTGTCCCGCGAATACCTTGAAAACTCAAACATCAAATTCATGACAACAGCAGTCGACTGTTAAAGTATTCAGTCGACTGTCCCGCTGATGAAAACCAACTTTTTTTTTACACTTACCAGTCGACTATGGAAGTGAACAATCGACTGTCAATCACTCAAATTGCAGCATACATATAATTTTCGACATTGTAATTGATTTGTAATTCCATATAAAAATATAGATCATTTTCAGAAATGTATTCCTTCAAAACAATTTCGTATTTGTTATCAAATTCTCAAGTTTCTCATTTTTCAAGGAAACCCTTAAAATACATCAAAAACACCTACTCAATCCATTTTCCAAATAAGCTGTTTTCTTTTATCAAAATTACTTTACAAAAATCTTTATACTCGTATGAATAATATTTTGAGGTTAGAATCACACTTCTTTGCTAAATGGCACCGAAAGTCATTTCTCCAAACATTTGCATTATGTCAATTACTATTTCAATCATGCATCATACAATTTGAACTTACCAAATGGCACAGATTCTTGCATGCAAATATTCTAACAATCATCATAACACATTTTGAGCCATAAATTTAACCATTCACATCTATCACAATAGTTAAAAATTTAGCAATTAACAACTAGCATGTAGTATCATCATATCAATTCAATTTCAATCAAATAAATCATATCTCATCTAGCATGCATTTTCTACTCCTAAATTAGAAAGCATTTAAGAAACACCCACCTAAAATTAAGATTTGTACCAAAATGAACTCCTAGAATTAGAAGCTCCTAAGGAAAGCTCCAATTGCAACCTCCTCGAAATCCGTGCACCAAAGCTAGCCCCACACTCCATCCCCATTTTGGCAAGCATCCATCAAGAGCATCTCCATCCCCACTCCATTCGGCAACAACAAGGACAAACTCCCATCTTCTTTCATATACACATACTCTGTATGTACATATATATACATTAGTATATGCATATAGGCAAGTGGAATGGTTATTAGGTGGAGAATGGACAGAGCTTTGCTGATTGGGTTGCTTTCGGATTGGCAAGAGAGAAGGGAGAAAAGAGATGAGAGAATGAGAGATTAAGGGTGCACTTTTATAAGGGAGTAGTAGGGTAGTTAGTATAACTACCTCCACATGAACACCACTAACTCCACTTCTAAAATTCAAAACTTGCTTTCCCTCCTTCTTTTCAAAATCAAAACTCCAGAATTTCCCTCCTCTCTAATCAGTCCGGTCCCCAAAGATGTGCACATCGCACGTGTGCACGTGCACGTGCTTTGTGTACAAAAACAATTTATTTATTTAATCCTTTTAAAATAATTATTTATATATGTAATAAATATATAAAATTAACTTTAAAAATTATAATTTTTATGTACAATAAAAATAGACACTCACAATTTCATGAAAATTTATTTTGAAGGAAGAACGCGCTTAAACACGTGCACCAAAACACGTGCGTCGCCCGTAAAATCTCAAAAATACAAAAATTGACTTTATGAACGAAAAAAATATTTATAATCAATTGGAATGCAATGAAAAGTATATTTAATATACATATTTGATAATATACTCAAACGTACAGAAAACACGTGTATTGCACGTAGAAAGTTTATTTTAATAAAGATTGTAAAAAAATGAATTTTCGTTTACAAAACAAATTCAAACATGTTTATAAAGATAAATAATTGAAGTCCATTGAAAACTTTGCACGTAACGGTGGAATACCCGAATTCGACACGTGCATCGATAACACGTAAAAACTCAAAGATTGAAATATAGCATTTGAGTTGTCTCAAATGGGATTTTTTAAGAATAAGGGATTGCATAAATAATTGGAATTCAAAATACATATCAAAATGCGTTATGGATATAATCAATAACAGTACAAAATGCACGTGCGTAACACCCGAGGGCAAAATTATCATTTAAATTTTGCGGGGTGTTACATATGTATGTTACATGACACTAATGCACACTTGTTCAGATTCTATGCATTCCATACTACATAGGTCTGAGGGCAAGCCCTTAACCGTTCTTCATCTTATAGGGTTCAATCCCTCGTCATGACTTAAACTACTACTGTAACTACGATAAGTATCCTAGATGTTCTATGAGTTACGAGCTCATGTCCAGACAGCCTAGAGGAAAATCGTACGTCATGTCACGACGCATCGTGAAGAACCTATAGACAATTCAGCCTCCATCATGGGACATGACACCACCTACAGTCACCAAACACCCCACGAGCATCGCCTGCGGTACGAACTCCTGGAGACATACCCACGTCATGTCACGACGCATAGTGAAGACAGCCTGTGAATATTCTCACACCGTAGCTCCGAGGCCCTCATACTCGTGTTTTTCTCTTATTTTCATCACATCTTCACAATGTATCTAGTCCTTAGTTATTTGAATCATGTACAAAATCAATTTTGTGGAGTTAGCCCTTTCACTATACCGGTCTTATCCATTTATATCACATGACCCAAATCTTGGTCTTTTCATTTCAAATTTCATTTCAACATATTTCTTTTCAATGACGGTATAAGGCTTAGCTACACCCTAGTTCTCAATTTCAATTCATAATCCCAAAAATTTGGGTTTTCATACTCATATAGTCTTTTCATAGTTCAAATCAATTTCCATCTCTTTTCCATAATTCAATTCCATACATGAGTTTAGTTTCAATTCATAACATTCTCATTCAAGTAAAATAAGTCTCACGATTTTCATGTAATTCCTTTTTCTCCCAAAAATGAAAATCCATAATTCAACGCGCTACAAGTTCTTTTTATACAAAGTTCTCTTTTATAAGTTTAGTATAACTCAAAAATCACTTTTGTTTTTATACTTATGCAAATATTGATTTTACAGAATTCTACTCAAATTTTCTTCTCACACTATTTAATTTAAGTCAAAATAGTGTACAAATGTTTTTCATGAAGTCTACATATTTTTATAACAATTATCAGATTTTTTTCTGAATTTTTTAAAATCAAAAATCACCAAAGAACACTAAAAGTCGAAAAAGGGGTTTAATCATGCCGAGCTCAGGAATCGAACCAGCAACCAAAGTCAAGCCAGCGCTACAGTGCAAAGCACTGTGGTGCATGAGCTAACCAGAAAGGACAGGGCACAACCGCATCACAGAGAGAGCTCGATTCCAAATGAACTCATTTTCCGCACTCGGTTTTTATCCAAAAAAAAACTAAAAACAAAGCCAAGGCCAAGTTTCGAACCCGAGACCCAAGACCAGACCCATGCTACAGTAAGCGCACCCACCCGAACCTACTAGCCAAATAGTCCAAGTGACTAATCTGATTTGGTTTAGGTTTTAAGGGTTTTGATCCGGATTTTGTTTACTCGATTTTTATAAAAAAGTAATTTCCACTTCGTTTTTTTTCTCCAATTTCATTCAAAATTTCCAGAATTTAATTTTTTTGTATTTCTAAAATATCAGTAATTGAAAATCTTAATTTTTGGCATAAAAATGTGATTTTTCCTCTAAAAATGATTATGTCTTATAATTTAAATAAACACATACAATGTAGTTTCTTTTATAAGTTTGCTTTCAAACTTCTCATATATCTCTCTTATTATTTTTATTATTATTAATTAATCATTTCAGTAACAATTCTCTCTTTTCCACATTATTAACAAGTGAATTAGCAAAAATCACCTTTAGGCATGGTTATTATTTCGATCAATTTAAGCAACAATTATGTCTCCTTAGTATAGCACAATTCATCAATTAAAGCATGGTATCATGGTCAATATTAAACTAACAATCATAATTTGCAACTAATTATCATTCTTTTCACACACAATCAACCATTCTAATTTGTCTCATTCTCATAACACATGGCTAAAAATAGCTATGTTTCTTTTCAATTTCATTAACCATACTCTAGCCTGAAACATAATTAGAAGTGTAAGAGAATCACCCACCTTTGATGGAGAGAAAAACAAATAAACTCCTAGAGATCTCCTACAACGAATGAGCGAAGCCTTCTGCTCCTAGATCGAGCCACCAAATTGGCTTCTCCTCCTATTGATGCAAGCAACCCGAGCCTCCCTTCATGTCCCCTGGTGTAGTCCGGCCTCCTCTCCTTGGTTGTAGAAACACAATAGCACACAATATTTTCAACTCCTCAATCTTTTGTCTCACTAAAATTACTTCTCTTTCTTTTCTCTATATTCTTTTCTTTCGAAAATTTCAAGTGTGAGAATGAAGAGTGTAGGGAGTGGTATTTATACAAATTTTTATGGTGAATGTAGGGCTAGGAGGTGATCAAATGGTTAGAGATCAATGGTCTTGATGAACTAGGGAGTTATAAAAACTACCCATGATGAACAACCACCTCTCCTCCACTTCCATCTCTCCCACTCCCCCATCTACAATCTGGCCAAGTAAAAAAGGGTGCAATGCACACTCTAGTGCATGCACATGCCAACTAGTACCCCCTCCTTACAAGTTGTTCATGTGAGTTAAAAATTAATTGTTCATGAAAAGAGTCTACACTACAAGTTAGATTATTTTAACAGAGAAATAAGTTAAATGGGCTCACTAATGGGCCAATCTAACCATGGACTCTAATAATTAAATTGATTAATTAATTAAGAGTGGACTTAAAAGACAATTAGGCTTAGATTTTAATTAGGCTTTTAAAGAAAATAATTTTTGGAAAATAAAGAGAACAAATACTATATAAGAAATATTTTTATAAAAGGAATTATACAAATGAAATTATACGTGCAAAATACGTAAAATCACAAAATCTTCTTAAATAAAATCTAGGGTGTTACAGTCGTAAATCATATGGTAGCATTCTTCAACTTATGATTATGATCTTCCCTATATCTGAACCAGTCCCAATGTATTTCATTCTTTACTAACAAGCTTGGTGCAGTCGTGTTCAATGGCGGTTAGTCTGTAACCAGACATCAATGGAGGCAAACCTGCAACTGGATATCGGAAGGAAAGTCTGCAACCGAATGTCCAGATGGCAGATTTGCAACCGAATGTCGAAAAAGCCAATTCGTAACCTGATGTGCAGGTAACTAGTCTGTAGTCAAACGACAAATAAGGGCGAGTCATAGCACAAAAGTTAGGGAAGAACGATAAGGCCACACCGACGACTTAATACCGAGACGATAATTTGCAATGTACCAATGAAGGCACTGGTGGAAATCAGCAGAAACCAGACGCCATCACCAAGAACTAATCAAGACTAGGCTCGAGGAAGCATCTGTCGATGACCAACTCAATCATTATCCTGAAGCAGTAAAGTTCTCCAAGATCAGCTTATGATAAGGCAGCCGCCAAGAGCACGCCAAGGAAGAAATCTCACCCAGACAGGGGATGACCAAGCCAAACATTTGGCAAAATCATCAAAGTAGCTGCTAAAAGACTAAAGCGGCAATTCGTGACTTTGACCTTTTCTAAGGAGGGAGTGGTCACTGACCAGCAGAAGTCGTAATCAAGGAGTGAATCAGCATCACTTGTGGACAAGGACAAACAAACTAATGCGGTCGTTGTCTACTCCAGAGCATAAATAGGAGGGTGTCAGCATCAACTTCATGATGAATCTGTCCAGAAGACTGAAGAACAACAATTCAACTTGGTAAAGACTAGTTTGTTGAGAATATCACTCGAGGAACTGGAGATGGTTCAGGAAAATATCTCATGAACCATTGGAGATTGTGTTCTGTTTTTCCTCTCTACTAGCGTCGTTCTGAAGACAAAACGATTCTAAGGAGGGAGTAATGTAGTATCCCACAAATATAGGTATTTTGCATTGTAATCCGTGCACAGTTGAGAATTGCACGCGATTATATATTTTTTCTAATAATTATTAGTTTTAATCGAGTAATTTCAGATATATTAGTTATTCTAAACCCGATGAGGTATATTCGGGATATCTTCTCAATGAAACTATGTGTGTTGTCCTGATTGTTTTAACGAGACAATCTTTGGGACAAATAGTATTTTTATAAAATAATATTCTTATATTTTACAAAAGAATATTCTATTTGTAATGAGTATATATATATATATATATATATATATATATATATATATGAATGTGTGTATATTTTGACTGAATTGTATATGATATATATGTATGGATACTTGTATGCATTTTACATGTATGTGTATATGTACATATTTATATGTATATATAATTGTATGTATAAATATTAAATTGAATTGTGTTGAAGTGAATTGGAAATATATATACATTGGAGTGTATGTATGTATATTTAACACAAGTATGTGTGTATATGTGTATAAGAGTATACAGGTTTTAGCAACCTGTTGTCTTGTTCGATTTCAAGCATGTGTTTGAAAACAAGAAACCTGAGTTCTATAAGGAATTTGAGAGAGTTGTCAACTAGGAAATTGTAGTAGAGGTTCCCACCTTTCTAAAAAGTCTATTTTTGTTGAATTCCGATGAGTGTATCACAAATTATGAAATTTTCTACATGCTACAGGATTTAAGACTATAAGGTGATTTGAGTTTTTAAGATGTTAGATGATTATCCCAATTAAGCACTTCATTTAGGACTTATATGAGATTCTTGTGCATTGTCCTCATGGTGGACACATGAGTAAGTTGGGAGAATAGTTATATTATCGATTTGTTGTATGTGGGCTCGTAGCTAGTATAGGTTGGAGCTAGTCTAGGTTTTGATACCCTAGGACTTTCAACCCAGTTGGCAAGTATTGTGATTGATTCATTTTTCACCTCGAGAAATAAAGATCTTCCTGTGCTCTGTCGGACCGTTTACGGAAGGAAGGTTGACCGCGGGACGGAATACTGGATGAGACCTGAGACGGAAGTGGTGGCGGCCGATGGAGATCGGATTGTCGGTGTTTGGGGTTGATTGGCTAGGTTATCTGCCTCATCTAGAATGTGTTGATTCCTAGGTCTGTCAATGATAGGATATTAGAAATTGTGTGTATTTCACCTGTATTGTCGGGTATGAGGCACTCCCTTAGGCTCCATTGAACTGCTCGCTGAGAGTAGCGTGCCAGGGACATTAGGTCAAAGACCTAGCAATCGATGAATGTTGGTTCGCCGTGATTAGTTATTTTTAACAGAACTGTTTGGGCTCAATCATTCGTTAGAAACTATGCATGATTTGAGAACTCGCATGTTTTAGCAACCAATGTTATTTTATATTGTATTTCTTTACTTTTTGCTTGAAGACCGAGTTGATGTTAGGGGTGATTTCCTATTATCCGACTCGTTCTAAAAGTCAGCACTAGACGGTGATAACCAGGTTTGTCTCTTCCTGTTATTAGGGATACGTGTTGCGGTGCATATCTCGCACTGTTAATTCCTGAAGAACCGTGGTAAGAACGGGAGGGTTCTTGTCGGATAGGTGTATTAGACCATCGAGGCCATCATGTTCTTATATTGGGTGGACACGAACGATCCATGGGGCTGTTGTTCTATAGATCTTCGACACCATTGAGATGCAGTTGTGTATCTGTAAGATCGTCACGGCATTTGGTATGATCCAGACCAGATTGGTGCACCAGTGGCAAACGGGGAAACCACTGTGTTTAACAGCAATAACTCCAGGATTCACCAACCACATTGTATCTATCAGGAACAGGTTGAGTACAATAGTAGAATGTATTGCATGGCGAGGGTTCAAACCCTGAGACTAGAAAAGACGGCTTGATTTGGAGCGTATGTAGTGTAGGATGCATGCGTGTCCAAAGTCTTGCTGACATTAAACTAAGTGCATCTTTTTTCTTTACCTTGTGCACTATGCATTAGACTTCAGGTCATGGCATACACTGACACTAGAAAATTAGGAGCACGTTTCTGTTTTCATCAAAGGCTAGTTGTGATTGCTAGTTGGAGATCGCTGTTTTCTTATCAGCACTGCGTCAGTATATGTACTGACATGCCCACTCAATTAAGTGCTGGATATCGGGTCGCGAGTGCAGGAGGACTGAGGACAAGTAGGGCATTCAAGTGGAGCGATAGTGTACATGTGTACCATTCGAGCAGGTGCAGGGATATCAGAGTAGCGCAGTAGATTATTCGAGCTACAGGGCGCATTTCAGGGAAGCAACATGACCGCTCGGTGGAGCTTCCAGTAGAGAGCAATTGAACGTCGTTCTGGGTGGCAGGCGGTAGCTGTTACATTATAGTATTTGTAATATTTTAATGTAATTTGTATTCCTTGTTCAAGAACAAGATAATGATGTAAATAATGATGTAATGGTTTTATCTGGCAATAAAAAGTTTTAAATTTCTGTGTTATTACTGTGTTGAGATGAATTTGAAGACAATGATTCTGTTTGTGTCAAGGATGTCCGGTAACAGGGATCCGGGGCACTACACCCTACATGAGCTTAACAAGTTACATACGAGCTAACAAGCTACACACGAGCCCAACAAATCACATACGAGCCAAACGAGCTACATATGAACCGACGAACTACATACGAGCCCAATAAGCTACGTATGAGCAAAACAACTTACATACGAGCCAACTAGCTACATATGAGCCAAACGAATTACATACGAGCCAACTAGCTACGTATGCAACAACAAACTGCTAATAATTAGCGTGAACCATTCTACAACATGAAACAACAATCATAAGCACATAGGAATACATCTAGATCCTAAATGAGTGCTCGAATATGGAAATACAACAAAAACCACTCAACAGCGAATCAGCCCGAACAGTCGAGCGGCTACTGAAATCTTGTAAAATTCATTACAAATGCTACGCTTATCGGAATCTAACAAAACTAGACTCTTCGAAAAGGTATAAACCTCTACTACAATTCTCTAGTTGATAACATTCTCATATTCAACCAACAAAGGGTTGAAAATTTCCCTAACATCTCAACAGTGAGCTCAGCCAAAAGGCAGACTACTGTCAAAACGTGTAAAATTCATAACTGATGCTACAATTATCAGAATCTAACAATTAGACTTTTCAGAGAGGTGGGAACCTCTACTATAATTCGCTAGTTGACAACCTTCTTAAATTCAGTCAACAAAGGATTGGAAAATCCCTTAACATCTCAATAGTGAGCTCAGCCAAAAGGCAAGCTACTGCTGAATCTAGAAAAATGCATAACTGATGCTCCACTTTACGGAATCTAACAAAATAAGAATTTTTAGATAGCTAGGAACTTCTACTACGCTTCTCTAGCTAACAACTTTCTCAAATTCAGTCAACAAGAGGTAGAAAAAATTCCTAACTTATCAACAGTGAGCTCAGCCAAAAGAAAAGCCACTGCTTAACCTTGCAAAATTTAGAACTCTTGCTATGCTTATCGGAATCCAACAAAATAAGAATTTTTAGAAATCTAGGAACTCCTACAATGCTCTAGTTGTCAACTTTCTCAAATTCAGTTAACAAGAAGTAGAAAAAGCCCGCAACATATCAATAGTGAACTCAGCCAGAAAAAACCAGCTGCTGTTAACTTGTAAAAATCATAACTGATGCTACGTGTAACAAATAGAATTTATAGAAAGCTAAGAACTTTTATTACAATTCTCTAGTTGAAAACCTTCTCAAATTTAGACAAAAAGTGGTAGAAAAATCTTTAAACATCTCAACAATGAGCTCAACCAAAAAGTATGTTGTTGTTGAACTAAAAAATTCATAACAGATGCTATACTTGTCGGAATCTAAAAAATTTAGACTTTTAAGAAACTAAGAAATTCTACTACAACTCTCTAGTTGACAACTTTCTCAATTTCAGTCAACAAGAGGTATAAAAATTCCTTAACATATCAACAGTGAACTCAGCCAAAAAGTAGGCTGCTGTTGAACTAAAAAAAAACATAAAAGATGCCATACTTGTCGGAATCCAACCAAAATAGACATTTTAGAAAGGTGAGAATATCTACTACAACTCTCTAGTTTACAACTTTATCCAGTTCTAAGTGTACAAAAAGTTATACTAGTTTGAAGTCTAGCTTTTCATTTAAAACAGAGCAGTTTTGAGGAAAGCTACTGTCGATCTTGTAAAGTTCATAATCAATGGTACACTTATCGGAATCCAACAAAATAAGACATTTTAGAAAGGTGTGAACCTCTACTACAATTCCCTAGTTGACAAGTTTCTGAAATTCCTTATAGAACTCAAGTTATAAATTTTTAAACACATGCCTAAAATCTGTCCAAAACAGCAACTTTTCGATACTCGTTGTTTTGGGGGAATTAATTTGTTTAACCTAACGAATCAATCCAGAAAAATCAACAAAAATTAGAGCATGGTATGAACAAGTATGAGAACTTCTTATATTAATTTGGGTTCAAAATTCTAACTTTACCACAAGGTATCACATTCTAACCATTAAAATAACATACTAGTTATCAAAAGTTAGATCTTTAGGGTTTTTGTTAAGTTCTTCACTTCAATCTCGCATGAAACATTTATAAATTCATAACTTCTCATATGCACATGAATATAGTCCAAGTTGTTAGTTTTATTTTAATAATAACAGCAATAACAACAATTAACAACAAATAACAATAACAACTTATTAAAGCTTCAATCTTTATGTGTTTTGTTTGAGTTCTACCATTCAATTTCATTCATGTGATCATTTTTTTATCCACAATCATTCATACGCACAAGATTTTAGTCCAAGTTGTTATTAAAAAAACTAAGATACAACAAGAAATAAACAACAAAACAACAACAAACAAAACGTATGAAGAGAAACCCCCACCTTATGTTCTAGTAGGAAGAACTATCCTAGCCTTCCTTCTCCTCCTCCTAGCTTCTACTACCACCTACAAATGAAGAACTCTCTTGTTAAATTTCTCTCTTTCTTTCTCTTTCTCTTTTTCTTTTACTTCTAGTCTTTTTTTTTTTTTGGCAAATGAAGTAAAGGGTGTAGGGAAGGGGTATTTATAGGGAAAATGAGATTGTGGGTGTATGAGGGGTTGAGGAGGTGAGTTAGGGATTTGTCCTTGCTTGCCTTGGGATATTTTGGCCAGCCAAATGGTGGTGGGGGAGGGGATGTGAGTGTATGTTTGAGGTGTATTTGTGTGGAAACAACACCTATTAATACTAATTGTATTTCTAATAATCATATAATCTATGTTTATCCCTCCCAATTAAATCATAGCCATTCATTCAAGATAAAAAATAAAAGATATTTTCCCAAAGTTACATTCTACATGATTTCGTACAAACGTATAAAATCGATACAATACATATGCGTACATACATCTATATGTACAGATTACGTTGATTAATTAAACCAAACAATCCGCACAAATAATATTTAAATTTCGAGAATAAAATAAAATAATAATTAAAATAATATTTATATCAGTTCGGGAGATTACAGTACAAAATCGATACAATACATATACATACGTGCTAGTATATAATTTTTATTAGTTAAATCGAGTAATCTCCACCAAAAATATTTCAATTCTGAAAATAATAATAAAAATAATTTTATTATCAGCTCGGAAAATTTAATAACAAATTTATACAATACATATACATACAGACTAGTATATATATACAGATAATGTTTATTAATTAAACTGAGTAATATCCCCCAAAAATAATTCAATTCTGAAAATAAAAATAAAATAATAATAAATAATTAAAATAATATTATTTATTAATATCGGTTCGGGATATTACAATCAATTCCGGTGTACCAGACTTTTTGCAGGTCATCGATGATGATCGTCACCACACGAATCAAATCCAATGGCACAAACGTGTCAGATCGTCGAGTCAATTGCAATCAAAGGCAGTCAACACCGTTGAAATCCAAAAGGTTAAATTCTTGACTGCTGCTCGAAAAGAATCCACATCATCTGATTGCTCTCACACCGAAAAAACCAGCAACGGAAACATTCTCTCTTGTAACCAAAAAGTTAATTCAACTTAAATTAGTAATTAGCACCTACGATGCACGTCCTAATAATTTTTTTTTTTAAAGTAAATACTAAGACGTAATCTGGCATCGAACTTGAGACATCCATTTACTCATCACATACCTTTTACAAATTACCCTTAGTGGCACCAACTTTTATTTTATACGTGACACTTTTGTAAATAAATTTAAACTTTGAGGGTATTATGGTAACTAACAACAGTTGAGTAAATGAATTGTTAATATAACTCCAGCTTAAAAATGAATGGTTAAGATTAGTTGGTTGGTTGTCTACAAATGACAACCCCAACTCTCTCATTATAATATTACTAGTAATCTGCACGTGCGATGCACGTTCTACTTAATTTCTTTATATAGTAAATAATAAGATGTACTCTAACATCAAACCTGAAATCTCCCTTTACTCATCACATATTCTTTACAGATTATCCCTAGTGGCACAAACTTTTATTTTATATGAGTGGAACTTTTGTAAATAATTATGTCATAAATAAATTTGAACTTTGAGGGTATTATGGTAACTAACAACAGTTGAGTAAATGAATGGTTAATATAACTCCCACTTGAAATTAATGGTTGAGATTAGATGATTGAATGTCTATAAATGACAACCCTAACTCTCCCATTATAATATTAGAGTCATCACATCCTCTTTACAAATTATCCCTGCACAAACTTTTATTTTATATGAGTGGAACTTTTGTAAATAATTATGTCATAAATAAATTTGAACTTTGATGGTATCATGGTAACTAATAACAGTTGAGTAAATGAATGCTTAATATAACTCTCACTTAAAATTAATGGTTGAGATTTGATGGTTGAATGTCTACAAATGACAAACCCAACTCTCCCATTATAATATTAGAGATAATTTTGTCATAAATAAATTTGAACTTTGAGGGTATTATTGTAACTAACAACAGTTGAATAAATGAATGGTTAATATAACTCTCATTTAAAAATAAATAGTTGAAATTATATGGTTGAATGTCTACAAATGACAACCACAACTCTCCGATTATAATATTAAAGATTATTAATACTAGTAATATGTATGTGCGAAGCACATTCTAATCAACTTTTTTTATAGAGTAAATAAAAAGAAGTAATCTGGCCTCGAACCTAAGACCTCCCTTTACTCATACATACTATTTACAAATTACCCCTAGTTGCACAAACTTTTATTTTATATGAGTGACACTTTTGTAAATAATTATGTCGTCAATAAATTTGAACTTTGAGGGTATTATGGTAACTAACACCAATTGAGTAAATGAGTGGTTAATTTAACTCCCACTTAAAAATGAATGATTGAGATTAGATGGTTAATTGTCTACAAATTACATGCTATCTACAAATGACAACCTCAACTCTCCCATTATAGTATTAGAGATGAGTTTTTAATATGTATACCGTAACGAATATGATAAATATATACCACTCACAAATGTAGATTTTCGTATATGCTGTAACGCCCCGGATCCCCGTTGCCAGACATCCGTGACATAACCAAAATCTTTGCCTTCAAATGCATCTCAACACAGTAAATAACACGGAAAATTAAAAACTTTTATTGCCATCAGATTTTATTACATCATTAGTTACAAATATTATCTTGTCCTTGAACAAGGAATACAAATTACATTACTCAATACTACTAATTACAAAAAAATTCGGACTCCTCTTGTGAAGCTATCAGCTGTCTTCCAAATGGGTAATCGACTGGTCATTGCCGAACCTCCGCCAGGTGGTTGATCTACCTTCCTGGGGCTTGTCCCTCGGCTTGATCCTTCTTTTGCGCAACTCTTGACGTTTCTGCACTTACTCGAATGGTAGGTAAGTACACCGCTCCTCCACTTGGATGCCCGCATTCCCGATTCTAGTTTCTAGTAACTAATTGAGTGGGCACGTCACTAATTTTACTGACGCAATGTAACGCCCTGATTTCCATATACTGGGAAATCGTGACATAAGCCAGAATCTTTCCTTCAATTAGCCACAATACACAGAAAAAACAGAAAAATTTAAAACTTTTTATTCAACACAAAATGTATTACAAGTCCGAATGTTACAAAATTGCAATACATTACAACAGTGTTACAATAAAACCTTTACAATCCCAAGTGTTACAACTTTCAACAATTTAAATCAGAGTACAAATGAATAAAGAACAACACTTGGTACTTCACCTGGATGCTTTCCAAAAAATAAATAAATTACAATAATTGTTACAAAAGAAACAATAGTAATCAAGATATATTACAGCATAAAACTTAAGTAAAATCAACTCCTGTTTCTCTTGCCTTGAGTCCTCCTGTAACTTTGCAATCCAGTACCTATAGAAGTGGGGGACGTCAATACATATACTGACACTTTAAGGCTGATGACTAGCAACGTTTCTCAACTTTAAGCAAATAGATTGATGAAAAGAGAAACGTATATATATAATTGATGTGTCAGTGTATGCTATAACTTAGACTCTAATGCAAGATTAACTAATGCAAGGATGCTCTTATTCTAATGCAAGCAAGTCTTTGGAACAGTATGCATCTCATACTACATACGCCCCATCTCAAGCCGTTTCTTCATATATAGGGATTTGAACCTGAGCCATGAATTTTACTCTTGTACTCAACTTGTTTCTAAAGATACAGCGTAACTGATGAGGTTGCTCTGAAATGGTCTAATCCTGTCAATGCAGTACGCTCATGGTGTCTCCATTTTCCACTACTACCCGGCGTACTGGACCTCACTCAAAAAACCAGACGAACCCTCGGAGTTGCTGCAGCATAGTATAGCTCGAAGCATCCCCGGTGGTCCCCTAACTCATAGACCGTAGTCTATGGCCTGTTCGCTTCCCCGACATTAAACATGACAGAGTTCCGGGGGTCCATCCCCTAGCTCCACCCGCCTTTATCATGGCACTTCAGAAATTAACAGACGATATACGGATCCCGTGCTCCCAACCCGTGAGAAGGCACAAACCGTGCCCCTTTGACAAGAAGGGTACAACCCAATAACACCACCTAGTGTCGGCCTGTAGGATAGGTCAGATCATAAGGTTTCACCATCAACACCAACTCTTTTCCTTCGGCGAAAATGATAATAAGTAAAGGTTAAGTAGTAATAGCCATCAGTTACAACCCTACAATGTCACTAACCCTAAACAAACTGAGGGATGACAACAAAACTTACACAACATGTCAAGTCTTAAGTTAGACTTCGCAAGATAACTCTAATAGGCGCTTAACCTAGACTTACCAGAATCCCTAAGGATCCTGTTCACGGCCTATCGATCAAAGACCCCGGCAATACGAACGTATTCGCATGCTACTACCCTGAACTTGGATTCCATCTACGCTCTGGTTCGCGATCAACCAACACCGGTTAAGATCTGACGGTACACGAGGAGTGACTCGTCCAGTCCCTTAGGAGTAAAATAAATATATGTCTTGATGGTCGATGGCCCCTAGGAGAATGATATCACCCTAAACGAGTACAACAAACTGCATACTAGCTAAGAAGCTACATACGAGTAAACAAAAACACATACGAGCTAAACAAGCTACATATGAAACCAACAACTACATACGAGCCGGCGAGCTGCGTATGAGACAACAACATACATACGAGCCGAATAAGCTACGTATAAAACCACAGCTTACGTACGAGCTAGGTGAGTTTCGTACGAGCAAAACAACATATAGCAGTACCCATACAGGTATTCTAACAACCTAAAAGCAACCAAACGTTCTTACTAGAAAAACCTGATCTTCTATAATTAGAAGCAACATAAGAATCTACTAACAGTCTAAAATAGACATACTACCAAAGAAAAACCCGAAAGCGACATAAAAAGCCTTCCGACAGCCTAGAAGCAACCGGTGTTACGCTTATTGGAATTCGACAAAATTAGACTTTTTAGAAAGGTGAGAAGATCTCCTGCAACTCTCTAGTTGAACACTTTTTCAGATTCTGTAAGGAATCCAAATTCCGGTCCATCGAACACACACAAACAGTTAACCAAACTACAGAATTTCAACAAAAAGTTAAAACTTCTACAGCTTGTAACTTTTGCTCTACTTGTCGGAATTTAACCAAATCATACTTTCTGGAAAGGTGGGAATATATAATACAACTCTCTAGTTGAACACTTTTCCAGATTCCTTATGGAATTCAATCCACCATCCTCTGAACACACGCAAAATTTAAGCAAAACAGCAGAATTCCAAAACAAAGCTGAAACTTCTAAGGATTGTAACTTTTGCTCTACTTGTCAGAATCTAACGAAGGTGGACAATTTGGAAAGGTGGGAAAATGTACTACAACTCTCTAGTTGACCACTTTCTCAGATTCCGTAAGAAATTCCAAATTCCTGACCCTTGAACATACGCAAACAGTTAACCAAACTACAGAATTTCAATAAAAAGCTGAAACTTCTATAGCTTGTAACTTTTGCTCTACTTGTCGGAATCTAACGAAACTGAACAATTTGGAAAGGTGGGAACATCTACCACAACTCTCTAGTTAACAACTTTCTCAAATTCCGTAAGGAATTCTATCCACCGTCCGTCGAACAAACGCAAAAACTAACAAAAGCAGCAGATTTGACAAAAAACTGAAACTTTGGAAGCTTGTAACTTTTGCTCCTCTTATCGGAATTTAACCAAATCATACAATTTATAAAGGTGGGAACATATACTACAACTTTCTAATTGATTACTTTTCCATATTCCTTATGGAATTCTATCTACCGTCCCTTGAACACATGCAAACGTTAACGAAAACAACAGGTTTCTTTAACAAAAGCTGAAACTTTCAAAGCACAAACTTCTACTCCGCTTATCGGAATCTAACCAAATAGGGCTATTTGGAAAGGTGAGAGACTCTACTACAACTCTCTAGTTGAACACTTACCCAAATTCATTAAGTAAAAGACTCAAAAACAACAAACAATCAAAACAGCGAGCACTTCAGCCCAAGCTGGCTGCTGTGTTTTGTAAAGGCCATAACTCCTACTCCGCTTATCGGAATCTAACCAAATAGGGAAATTTGAAAAGGTGAGAATGTCTACTACAACTTCCTAGTTGATCACTTCCTCTGATTCCGCAAGTAAGAGGCTCAAAAATGACAAACAAGCAAGACAGCGAGCACTCTCAGCCAAGCTAGCTACTCTGTTTTGTAACGGCCATAACTTTTGCGCCTCTTATCGGAATCTAACCAAATTGGGTATTTTGGAAAGGTGAAAATGTCTACTACAACTTCCTAGTTGGTCACTTTTCCAAATTCCATAAGGAACACCGAGTTCCATCCCCTCGAACCTAGACTATTGTTCACTCCCAAAACAGTGAGTTGTTGTTTTTGCCCCACGCTCGCTGTTTTGGAGGAAATGGTCGTTTCACCCATCAAAACAACTCTGAAAAATCCACAAAAATTTGATCATGGTAATAACACTTAAGAGAACCCCTAAAATTAATTTGGGGTTAAATTTCCACCGTTAACATAGTTAATTAAATCCAACCCAACAACTACAAAAATTGAAACTTTATGCCTTATTTTTGTGTTCTACCAGTTCAAACTTTATATGCATCTTATTCTAGCCCATATGCACATGAAATTAGTTCCATACAACAACATACAACAATAATAACAATAAAAATAACAAGCAAAGTGTTGAGAATCCCCACCCAATCGGTTGTAGGAAGGACTTGCTAGCTCTTCTCCTCCTTGTTCTTGCTCATTGTTCTTGCTTCCTTTCAAAAAGAACCCATGAAAAAACCCACTCTTTTTCTTTTGATTTGATCTCTCTTTCTTTTCTATCTTTTTCTCAATTTTTTTCTAATTTTAAAACTAGTAAGAAAGAGAGAATTAGAAGGCAAAGAGATGAAGAAACAAAAATGGAAGAGCGCTTTTGCCCTCTTTGTGTTGGCCGGCCATTTGTAGAAGGAGAGAGGGAGAGCTTGTGGTAGAGAGCTTTGTGGCTCAAAATAATTTGGGTTTCATTTGCAAATTTAAATTGCAATGAAACCCTAATCCATTCAATTTGCAAATTTTAAATTGCAATCAAACCCTAATCTAGTCTCTACCCTCCAATACATCATGATGGATCAAAAATAAAATATATTTCTCCCAAATCACATACTACATGATTTCGTACAAACGTACAATACCGATACAATTCAAATACGTACATATATCTGATTATACAGATAATTTTTATTAGTTAAAAGAATAATCTCTACCAAAAATATTTTAATTCAAAAATAATAATAAAATAATTTTATTTCCGGCTCGGAAGATTCCAGTATCAATTTGATACAAAACAGATATATACAGACTAGTATACATGCATAGATAATGTTTATTAACAAAACCGGGTGATATCCACCAAAAATATTTTGTTTCTGAAAATAATAATAAAATAATAGTTTTTTAATATCTGTCCGGGATTTTCCAGATATTTTCTAAAAAACTCATTTTTCAAGATTTTGTACAAGTGCACAAAACTGATACAATACCTGTATATACTTACTAATATATATATTCAGATAACTTTTTATTAGAAAAACCAAGTAATTTCTATAAAATATTTTAACTTTAAAAATAATAATTATATAAATATAATATCCGTCCGGGATATTACACGCAATGCTGATAAGAAAACAGCGATCTCCAACTAGCAGTCACAAACCATCTTGAATGGAAAAAGAAACGTGCATCCTAATTTCCTAGTGTTTATGTATGTCATGACCTGAAGTCTAATGCAAACACAGAGTACAGAACGGATGCACTTAATCTAATGTCAGAAAGACTCTGGATACGCATGCATCCCATACTACATATGTTCCAGATCAATCCGTTTCTCCAGTTTCAGGGATTCGAACTCTCGCCATGCAATGCATTCTACCATTGTACACTTCCGGTTTCTGATAAGTACATCATGATCGAGGAGTTTATATATATATATATATATATATATGGGGAGCTACCCCGTTGTCACTAATAATTGTCGCATCGGACATCTCTCAAAAGTCGTGACGAACTTACAGATATATCGCAGCATACCCATAGCACTGAAAATCCATCATGGTTCATTCGTGTCCACCAACATAGAACAAGCAAACATCTTGTTCTTATCAAAGTACCTCAGGAATTAACAGAGGAGATACGACTCCCGTGTCTTACCATTTAAAAAACATAGCCCGTATCCCTTTCACAGGAAAAGACAACCCTGGTTATATAAATATATATATATATATATATATATATATATATATATATATATATATATATATTCGGAGAGCTACCCCATTGTCACTAATAATTGTCGCATCGGACATCTCTCAAAAGCCGTGACGAACTTACAGATATACCGCAGCATACCCATAGCACTGGAAATCCATCATGGTTCATTCGTGTCCACCAACATAGAACAAGGAAACATCTCGTTCTTATCAAGGTACCTCAGGAATTAACAGAGGAGATACGGCTCCCGTGTCCTACCATTTAAAAGACATAGCCCGTATCCCTTTGACAGGAAGAGACAACCCTGGTTATCACTGCCTAGTGCTAGCTCTTAGAGCGAATCGGATTATAGGGAATCACCCCTAACACCAGTTCGGTCTTCAAGCGAACAGTAAAGAAAACTTAATAAATACAGTTACTGAAGACACGTTAACACTTAAATTATGTACGGTGTCATATCAAACAATGCTGAGCCTAACAGGTCTGTCAAATTAACAATTAATCACGGGAATCATATTCACCGATTCCCAATACCTTCACAGGTCATCGACCATACCCTCGGCCCGTGACTTTCAGCGAGTAGTCCATCGGCACCTAAAAGATGCATATAATTTGTTAATAAAGGTAAATATACACAACACCAATATCCGACCATTGACAGACTCAGGCATCAAGACACCAATCACAAATTAACCATATAGCTATCTCCCAGCTTACTCTTGTGTCCATCAAGAGTACGAAGCACATGAAACTTATCAAAGTTCCATGAAGTACTCCAAACATCTTAAACTCAATAATTCATGGTCTCCACACTGCGGTATGCAGAGATTCCCTTATCAGTCTTCCAGTCATACGCAGTTCAAGGCATAGCAGTTGCCGCGACTTAAGCTATACTCATCGGAATCCAACAAAATCAGGTTTCTAGAAGGGTAGGAGGCTCTACTGTAATCCACTAGTTGACGACTCCCTCAAATTCCTTTTGGAACTCTAGTTCCCTGATTTGATCCATGCTTGAAGTTGATCAAGACCGCCGGTTGCTGAACTTGTAACATCCATAACTTCCACGATATAATTCGGAATTATCTGATATCACCTATACTGGAACCCTAAGGCTGTGTTTGGATAGCATTTTAAAAACTGTTTTCAGTTTTTGGAAATTTTAAAATGAAAAAATCATGTTTGGATAGGTGTTTTTGCAAAATTGGTTCTGAAAAATTTTCCGAAATGTGTCGTTTTAAAATGCGTTTTTAGAAAACATAAAAAGCCTGTTTACTGAGATAAGTTTTTTCATTTCTCAACCAACATACTGTATTTGTATTTGTATATGTATATATCTATACACTATGTATGTATACAGTATGTATGTATATAGTATGTATATAGTATGTATGTATATGTATGTATATATAATAGTATGTATATATTATTATTAATATTATTAATATTATTAATATTATTAATATTATTATTATTATTATTATTATTATTATTATTATTACTATTATTATTATTATTATTATTATTATAATATAATATTTTATATATTATTATACATATAATTATTATATTTATTCTTACATAATATATTATTATTATTATTATTATTATTATTATTATTATTATTATTATTATTATTATTATTATTATTATTATTATTATTATTATTATTATATACTATTATTATAATATATTATTATTTCATATATAATATTTTATTTATAATATTATTATAATATATTATTATTTCATATATATTATTTTACATATACTATTATTATAATATATTATTATTTTATATATACTATTATTATATTATATTATTATTATTTATTACTATTACATATTATTATATATATTAATATATAATATATTACTATTATATATTATTATGTATATTATTATATAATATACTATTATTATAATTTATTGTTATATATATACTTATAATATATTATTGTTACATATATTATTATTATTATTATTATTATTATTATTATTATTATTATTATTATTATTATTATTATTATTATTATTATTATTATTATTTAATATATATATATACTATTATTATAATATATTATTATTTCATACATACTATTTTATATATACTATTATAATAATCTATTATTATTGTAATATATATTATTATTATTATATATTACTCTTATATATTATTATATATATTATTATAATAAATTGTTTAATATATTATTATAATATATTATTATTACTGATATGGCTAAAAATAGGATTAAATTGGGACCGTTCACATCGGACACGAATCTTAAAGCTCAGGGGTAAAACGGTAATTTCACATGCCATGGGTCCGAAGCGGGTACTGGGTCTCCTTCTCACGGATCCAATAACCCGTGAACGGATCCACCTCAGCTGGGTACAGGTCCCGACCCGATACAAACCCAATCCGACAGGATAGAATTAGGGTCTCTGATTAAACCAAATCAATGGGCCTGATTCGCGACTATCCTCTCACCGGGAATTAAGGGATTACATTCCTAATCTGATTACGAGTATTTTATGCCTTATCAGATCACAGGAATTACATTCCTTATCTGATCCCAACGGCGACTATAAATACCCCACACCCATCTCCATTAAGAGGTAATGAATCTTTTGCTAGTTAAACGCTCTTTCATAATCATTTCTGGTTACTGACTTGAGCGTCGGAGGGTGCGTCGCCGGGATCAACCCCGGTGTCTCGCACTTCCTTGCAGGTGAATGGCGGGAGTCAACGGTCAAGCTCCGGCGGAACAGGTTAGGTGTTTGCTATTCAGGTTTTCCAAGAACTCACAAATTCTATCTGTTTGCCCCCACACCGAATTTAGCGGCAACAGATTGGCGCCGTCTGTGGGAAACATACGAATAGCAGCCCCTCCTCTTCCTGTTGGTCAGATCTTCTCCAGCCATGCCTCCTAGGAAAGTAAGATCCAGAGGGTCCAACCGTGGACCCAACCCTGCCGATCAGCAAGAGGTAGTCCCTGTCCAACCCGCTCCGCAGCAGGGACAACCCCCGCTTCAAGTAGAGGGCCCTCTTCAACAAGATCAGCCTCTCCCTCAGAATCAACAACCCCCCAAGGGTCCTTCCGGTCCACAGAATGCCAGGTGCGGGGGGCTCCCGCATGAAGCAATCTCTCCATCAAGACCACGTCTCCATACACAACGCCTCTACGGATTCCATGCCTCTCACAATCCTCAAAACTGGCAGAAGGTGGAGGACTTACGCCACCGTCTGGACGAGAAGCGGTCCCGAGAGGGAGCCTCCCGCCAGCAACGTCCGGGTGAGCGATCCCCACACCGCCGAGACTACAAAAGGTCTCATGTCCGAAGGGGAAGGAAGGAATCCCCCGAGCACTACAGAAGAAGACATCGTTCCCCCGCCGATCGGCAACACCTCAGGAACGATGAGGCACCCATCACCCGTGCCGAGTTCCAACAATTCCAAGCAATGGTACAACAGGCTCTCAACCTCTGTCCTCATAACTACAATGCCCAACGGGATCCTACACCCCCGCAGGTCCAGAGTCCTCACCACCGGCAGCATACTCCTAGCCCTCGCCGTTCCCAGGGTTACCATCGCCACAGTCCTCGCTCCCCCTCCTACGAACACGAGTCCGGAGGCTCGTTCGACTACAGTCGGAGGGACGATGCCCTCTACCGTCGTCTCCACGAGATGGAGAGGCGCATTGGCTGGATCAACCGGTGAGAGGAACAGAGGGGCAGGACCCTCTGTCCAAGCCGACCTCCTTTTTCCCGAACCATAATGGATGCGCCAGTGCCAATCGGCTTTAAAACTCCTCAATTCGAGACCTACTCCGGGGAAACTGACCCCGTTGACCACATTGAGAGCTTCAAGACTCTCATGCTCATCCATCAAGCTTCTGATGCCCTGCTATGCAAGACCTTCCCCGCAACTCTCAAGGGTCCGGCTCGAGAATGGTGCTCTCGCCTTGCCCCATCCTCGATATTCTCATTCGAACAGTTCGAGACCCTCTTCGTCACCCACTTCGTGAGTAGTCACCGAACTGAAAAGACCAGCATTTCGCTACTCTACCTTAACCAGAAGAAGGGTGAGAAGTTGAGAGACTATGTGAAGAGGTTCACGGCTGAAGCCAGGTCTATAGCTTCCCTCGACCAATCCGTCGCAACGGTCGCCTTCCAATCCAATGTCTTCAATTCCAGCCTCTGTTCCTCTCTTGCTAAGAAGCCTCCACAGAACTTTGCCGACCTCCTTCTCAGGTGTAAAAAGTACATTCGGGCCGAAGAAGCCCTCGACCCCCTTGCTCTGGAGGAGACAGCTTCCAGGAACAAACGGAAGAACACAAGTGAAGAAGGGTCCCAAAAATCCTAGAAGGACGGTAATGGCCAGCGCCGTTCGACTCCACGTTTTGAGAAGTTCACCCCCCTCATTGCTAACATATCAGAAGTCCTTATGGAGGTGGACAAGGAAGGACTACTCCGCGCTCTCCCTAGAATGAATACCCCTGGCAAGAAGAGGGACAAAGATAAGTGGTGCCGCTTTCACAGGGACCACGGCCACGACACGGATGATTGTCGGGCTCTCAAGGAGGAGATCGAAGAACTCGTACAGCGGGGACACCTGACCAAGTTCATCCAAAAAGAGGGGGCCGAGCTTCCCCTCTGAGGAGCCAACAAACGAACCGAAGGGCCCGGTGAGCTTCAAGACTCAGAACCTCCCAGCTCCTCCCTAGAGGTCTTCACCTTATCGTAGAAGTAGGATTTTGATTTTCAATAAGGCCGATGCTTGTAAGCCGGCCAATAGCATGTAATAATGGCTCGCCCTATTGAAGCAGCCACTTAGTTTATTTCAATAAACTTTATATTTTTTCATTGGAAATTGTTGCTCTTGCTTCATCTCAATCTCTCCGAGTCACGACTCGTTAAATGGTGATTTCGGAGTCCAGCTTCTTCTACATGGCACCTCCCGCAACTCACTAAACTCTAACGATGGTTCCGGAGTCCAACACTTGGTTCAATTCTGCTTCGAATAACTTGCTCTTAAGCGGGTTAGAAGTGGTTCACCATTCGGAATTGCTCCCACAACCGTTGAACAACTCTAACGATGGTTTCGGAGTCCAACACTTGGTTCGATTCTGCTTCGAATAACTTGCTCTTAAGCGGGTTAGAAGTGGTTCGCCATTCGGAATTGCTCCCACAACCGTTGAATAACTCTAACGATGGTTCCGGAGTCCAACACTTGGTTCAATTCTGCTTCGAATAACTTGCTCTTAAGCAGGTTAGAAGTGGTTCGCCATTCGAAATTGCTCCCACAGCTGTTGAACTTTTCTAACGATGGTTCCGGAGTCCAACACTTGGCTCGATTCTACTTCGCAAGTTCGCTGTTAAGCGAGCTAGAAGTGGTTCGCCATTCGGAATTGCTCCCACAACTGTTGATTCCCTCACTTAAATAACGAGTTCGGAGCTCACCACTTTCTCCTAGAGTTGCTCCTCAAACTCGTCTCACAAATGGCACTCTCCTAGAGCCAAGCTCCTCGCTCCGCTCGCCTCCAAAGCAGACCTCTTCTCAAACGAGTTCGGAGCACAACTCTCCTAGAGTTGCTCCTCAAAACTCGTCTTCCAGATGGCTCTCTCCTAGAGTCGAGCTCTTCACTCCGCTCGCTTCCGAAGCGGACCTCTTCTCAACGAGTTCGGAGCTCACAACTCTCCCCCAGAGTTGCTCCTTGCACTCACTTCAGAGGATGGGTCTTCCCAGCACCTCTTCCTAGTACCTCTTCTCCTAGGAGTGGAGCTCCTCTTCAAAAATCTCCAAAACCAAACAGAATAGAGGCAGAGCTTCAGAGCCCCTCACCTCTCCCATATGCCGACCCATCCTCCCGAGCCGAGGAGCAGAGCTTCATCGACCCATCCCCTTCATCAACTCACCGAGCTTCTCCTCACGCTCGAGTCATCCGAACTCCGAGCTCCACTACACCGAGCTACTACGGGCAGAAGGTGAACTACTGAGTCGCCGATCCGAGGTGCCGAGGTACCGACCTCCACATATGGAGAAAAATTCTGCCGATCCAGTTTCGCCGTTAGATCATCTCAAAATTCGCACCCAAGCATGATGGACGGATCAGATCGCGCCACGTCGTCACAAAACGACAAGATAACGTTTTCTCGAAACTCGTGCCTCTTGTCTCGTGATTCACGCCACGATCGTGATCAACCGTCCAGATGGCTCTCCCAGAGCCGAGCTCTTCACTCCGCTCGCCTCCTAAGCAGAGCTCTTCTCAAACGAGTTCGGAGCTAAAACTCTCTCCTAGAGTTGCTCCTCAAACTCCTCTTCTAGATGGCTCTTCTACAAATCGAGCTCTCCCCTCCGCTCGCCTCCAAAGCGGAGCTCTTCTCAAACGAGTTCGGAGCTAAAACTCTCTCCTAGAGTTGCTCCTCAAACTCCTCTTCCAGATGGCTCTTCTACAAATCGAGCTCTCCCCTCTGCTCGCCTCCAAAGCGGAGCTCTTCTCAAACAAGTTCGGAGCTAAAACTCTCTCCTAGAGTTGCTCCTCAAACTCCTCTTCCAGATGGCTCTTCTACAAGTCGAGCTCTCCGTTCCGCTCGCCTCCAAAGCGGAGCGCTTCTCAAACGAGTTCAGAGCTAAAACTCTCTCCTAGAGTTGCTCCTCAAACTCCTCTTCCAGATGGCTCTTCTACAAATCGAGCTCCCTACTTCGCTCGCCTCCAAAGCGGAGCTTTTCCCAACGAATTCGGAGCTAAAACTCTCTCCTAGAGTTACTCCTCAAACTCCTCTTCCAGGTGGCTCTTCTACAAGTCAAGCTCTTCGCTCTGCTCGCCTCCAAAGCGGATCTCTTCTCAACGAGTTCGGAGCTAAAACTCTCTCCTAGAGTTGCTCCTCAAAATCCTCGTCCAGATGGCTCTCCTAGAGCCGAGCTCTTCACTCCGCTCGCCTCCAAAGCGGAGCTCTTCTCAAACGAGTTCGGAGCTAGAACTCTCCCCTAGGGTTGCTCCTCAAACTCCTCTTCCAGACAGCTCTTCTACAAGTCGAGCTCCTCACTCCACTCGCCTCCAAAGCGGAGCTCTTCCCAACGAATTCGGAGCTAAAACTCTCTCCTAGAGTTGCTCCTCAAACTCCTCTTCCAGATGGCTCTCCCAGAGCCGAGCTCTTCACTCCGCTCGCCTCCTAAGCGGAGCTCTTCTCAAACGAGTTCAGAGCTAAAACTCTCTCCTAGAGTTGCTCCTCAAACTCCTCTTCCAAATGGCTCTCCCAGAGCCGAGCTCTTCACTCCGCTCGCCTCCTAAGTGGAGCTCTTCTCAAACGAGTTCGGAGCTAAAACTCTCTCCTAGAGTTGCTCCTCAAACTCCTCTTCCAGATGGCTCTTCTACAAATCGAGCTCCCCACTCCGCTCGCCTCCAAAGCAGAGCTCTTCCCAACGAATTCGGAGCTAAAACTCTCTCCTAGAGTTGCTCCTCAAACTCCTCTTCCAGATGGCTCTCCCAGAGCCGAGCTCTTCACTCCGCTCGCCTCCTAAGCAGAGCTCTTCTCAAACGAGTTCGAAGCTAAAACTCTCTCCTAGAGTTGCTCCTCAAACTCCTCTTCCAGATGGCTCTTCTACAAATCGAGCTCCCCACTCCGCTCGCCTCCAAAGCGGAGCTCTTCCCAACGAATTCGGAGCTAAAACTCTCTCCTAGAGTTGCTCCTCAAACTCCTCGTCCAGATGGCTCTCCTAGAGCCGAGCTCTTCACTCCGCTCACCTCCAAAGCGGAGCTCTTCTCCACAAGTTCGGAGCACAACTTTCTCCTAGAGTTCCTCCTCAAACTTGTCTCTCAAATAGCTCTTCTCGACGAGATCGGAGAGCAACTCTCTCCTAGAGTTCCTCCTCAAACTTGTCTCTCAAATAGCTCTTCTCCACAAGTTCGGAGCACCACTTTCTCCTAGAGTTCCTCCTCAAACTTGTCTCTCAAATAGCTCTTCTCGACGAGATCGGAGCACAACTCTCCCCTAGAGTTGCTCCTTGCACTCACTTCAAAGAATGGGTCTTCCCATGGCTCTTACGAGGATCTTCCCAGCACCGCTTCTCCACTGTGCGAGAGAACAAGGCAGAGGATAGAACCCAAATGCCTCTCCTCCCCTTCCTCTTCTCCTCTTCTCCGAGCTACTACAGGCAGAGGGTGAACTACTGAGTCACCGAGCCGAGCGGACGAGGGACCGACCCTCGTATATGGAGAAAAATTCTGCCGACCCGATCTCACCGTTAGATCATCTCCAAATTCGCACTCAAGCGTGATGGACGGATCAGATCGCGCCACGTCACCACAAAACGACAAGATAATGTTTTCTCGAAACTCGTGCCTCTTGTCTCATGATTCGCGCTACGATCGTGATCAACCATCCAGATTGAGCCGCGTAGCTTGGATCTGCCAATCTACCAAACTGCGGAGCGGCGAAAAATGTACCTCAAAATCCGTGCTCGGATTCGCCGAACAAAGCAAGCAGATAAAGAGGAAGAAAGAAAAAGAGGCTAACGGTCGGGGTCGGATCCGATACCCACGGTCCGACCCATGCCCTTCTTAGCTCCTTCATTCTTCTCCTTCTTCCCCAACACTTCTCTTCTCCACTGTGCGGAAGAACAAGACAGAGGAGAGAACCCAATTGCCTCTCCTCCCCTTCATCTTCTCCTCTTCTCCACTGTGCGGAAGAACAAGGCAGAGGAGAGAACCCAATTGCCTCTCCTCCCCTTCCTCTTCTCCTCTTCTCCACTGTGCGGAAGAACAAGGCAGAGGAGAGAACCCAAATGCCTCTCCTCCCCTTCCTCTTCTCCTCTTCTCCTCTTCTCCGCTGTGCGAAAGAACAAGGCAGAGGAGAGAACCCAAATGCCTCTCCTCCCCTTCCTCTTTCTTCTCAGAAGAGCTGCCGATCCGAGGTGCCGAGGTACCGACCCTCGCATATGGAGAAAAATTCGGCCGACCCCATCTCATCGTCGGATCGTATCAAAATTCGTGCTAAAACATGATGAACAGCTCAGATCTCGCCACGTCACCACAAAACGACAAGATAACGTTTTCTCGAAACTCGTGCCTCTTGTCTCGTGATTCGCGCCACGATCGTGATCAACCGTCCAGATTGAGCCACGTAGCTCGGATCTCAAATCCGAGCTACCGACCTACCGAACAGCAAAGTGGGAAAAAATTCTCCTCAAAATCCGTGCTCGGATCTACCGAACCAGATTCATTTGCCGAGCAACAAGGAAGAAGAGAGCCACGTGGCATCATCTCAAGGATCCAAGGTGCCGATCTGATCCGAGGTGCCGAGGTACCGACCCTCGTATATGGAGAAAAATTCGACCGATCTCATCTCACCATTGGATCGTCTCAAAATTCGTGCTAAAACATGATGAACGGCTCAGATCTCGCCACGTCACCACAAAACGACAAGATAACGTTTTCTCGAAACTCGTGCCTCTTGTCTCGTGATTCGCGCCACGATCGTGATCAACCGTCCAGATTGAGCCACGTAGCTCGAATCTCAAATCTGAGCTACCGAACTACCGAACTGCAGGGTGGCAAAAATGCTCCTCGAAATCCGTGCTCAGATTTGCCGAACACGAAGCAGAGGAGAAGAAGAGAAAAAGCTGAGGAGAGAAAGAACAAGAGCATGAACAGCAGCGAGAGAAGAAGAAGAAGAAAAAAAAAGGGGCACGTGGGGCCGGGTTCGACCCGTTAGGGGATCCGAACCCATCAACCCACGACCCGAACTCCACTCCTTCTTCCCTTCCACTCTCCCGCCAAAACTAACCAAAAAAAAAAAGAAAACCCATCTTCTTCAGAACCCCGCTGCCGAACTCCAAGACAGCGCTCATCCTCAAAGCTGTCGTTTGAACCTCCATCGCCAAGCTCCAACATCTCCTCCAAGCTCAACGAACGAGCTCTGAGCACCACCATCGAGAGCTCCATTCGTGCCGAACCCCGCTGCCGAGCTCACCTCCGAGCTCCAATGGTGCCGCACCTAACTTCTCACCAGCGCCGACAGCTCCTTCAACTCCGAGCTCGCCTCTTCTCTTCGTCGAGCACCGAAGCACCGAGCTCGTCAAAATGCCGACCCATCGCCGAGCTTGCCACCTTCATCACCAAGCTCACATGAGCAACCGTTCAGCTCACTTCTTCTTCCTCACCGAGCGTCCAAGCGAAACGAACCCAACAGGGAGCTCCTCCCTCTTCTCGAGCGTCGCCCTCAAGCTCTATCGTTGAACCTCCTTCGCCAAGCCATCGACAGAGCTCGAAGCTCCATCACACGAGCTCGAGCTTCAGAATATGGCGAGGTCGTGCTCCGACGAACACATTCGTGCTCTCACACTAGCCGAGCTCCCTCCATCGTCGAGCCGAACCCAACTCCAAATGCAGCGCCACTCCAAACTTCTCGTCTTCAACTGCCGAGCTTCTCCTCTAGAAGAACCCAACTTCTTGCCGAGCCCCTCCGACGACATCGAGCACGACCCATCGCCGAGCTTGCCACCTTCGTCGCCAAGCTTACATGAGCAGCCGAAGCACATCATCGAGCCTTTCCTCGGCGAACACCGTTGCCTCCAAAGCTCCGCGGTCGAGGTCCAAAGCCGAGCTCACGAAGCTCTGCTATCGAGGTCCTCTTCTCCCCTTCACTGCACCGAAGCTCCTCGCCCATCTCCTTCGTCAACTCGCCGAAGCTCCCCCTCTGTCCTCTAGCTCGAGTCGACACGAAGGAAAAGAAGTAGAGTCGAGGAAGGAGACGAGACGAAAAGAAGAAGAAGCAAAACGAAGAAGAGAAAAAGAAGAAGAGAAGGAAACAGTGCGCGCGGAAAGAAAAAAAAAATGCCACGTGGCATCTAGCCGAGCCGAGGTGCCTTCCCTGAAGCGCCGAGCCGAGGTGCCGAAGCACCGACCCTCGTATATGGAGAAAATACTCGCTGACGCACACGATCCGTCCGATCGTCTCAAAATTTGCATCGCGACACGATCGACGCTCAGGAACGCGCCACGTGTCCCGATCGTGATCTGCCTCACGATGCGCGCAGATCTGAACATGATGGACGGCCAGAAACGTGCCACGCGTCCAGATCGTGATCTGCCTCACGATGCGCACTCATCTGATCATGATGGATGGTCAGATACGCGCCACATGTCCAGGTAATATTTAAATTATTTATTTAATTATTTAATTGTTTTTTATTTAAAAAATCCGAAAAAAAATATTTAAAAATCGAAAAAAATTAATTAAAAATTCTAAAAATAATTATTAATTCAGAAAAAATTATTTTTAAATTCTGAAAAAATAATTATTAAATTAGAATAATTAATTAATATTTTTGATAATTAATTATTTAATTCGGAAAATGAATAAAAAATGAGAAAAATTTCAGAAAAATCTGGAAAAATCACCAAAAATCCAGAAAATTCTGAGAATATTTTTGGACATTTTACAAGCCCATAATAACACCGTTACACCCCGAGAAAGATTCCAAACTCCCTTAAGAACATCGATAAAATCCCGTACGCCATTAGAACAGTAAAACTACTCCTCAAAGGCTGATCAAACTCAGTCTTCGGGAGTGGATGGCTCGTGATATGGCTAAAAATAGGATTAAATCGGGACCGTTCACATCGGACACGAATCTTAAAGCTCAGGGGTAAAACGATAATTTCACATGCCATGGGTCCGAAGCGGGTACTGGGTCTCCTTCTCACGGATCCAATAACCCGCGAACGGATCCACCTCAGCTGGGTACGGGTCCCGACCCGATACAAACCCAATCCGACAGGATAGAATTAGGGTCTCTGATTAAACCAAATCAACGGGCCTGATTCGCGACTATCCTCTCACCGGGAATTAAGGGATTACATTCCTAATCTGATTACGAGGATTTTATGCCTTATCAGATCACAGGAATTACATTCCTTATCTGATCCCAACGGCGACTATAAATACTCCACACCCATCTCCATTAAGAGGTAATGAATCTTTTGCTAGTTAAACGCTCTTTCATAATCATTTCTGGTTACTGACTTGAGCGTCGGAGGGTGTGTCGCCGGGATCAACCCCGGTGTCTCGCACTTCCTTGCAGGTGAACGGCGGGAGTCAACGGTCAAGCTCCGGCGGAACAGGTTAGGTGTTTGCTATTCAGGTTTTCCAAGAACTCACAAATTCTATCTGTTTGCCCCCACACCGAATTTAGCGGCAACAATTACATATGTATTAATATAAGTATTATATATTATTATATATATGTATATTATTAAATTTTTTTATTATAATAAATTATTTTATATTATTATATATCAGTATGTATGTATATGTATACAATATGTATGTATAAGAGTATATATACTATATATAGTATATACATACAACCAAACCTATATATACATTATATATAATAGAATAAAATATAGAGTATTTATCTACATACATATATACATGAATACGAGCTGGGGCAAAGCCAGAAAATTTTTACCGGGAGGGCCAAGGTAAAATTCTATGATTACATGCAAAAATATAGAGATTTTTTCATAATTTTTAGGGGGGCCAAACAATAAAACTTAGTTTTCATAGGATTTTTAGGGGGGGGGAAATAATAAAACTTAGTTTTCATAGGGGTTAAATCATAATTTTTTTGAAGGGTTTATAAAATTTTTAATAGTGTGAATGGGGTTTTTGAAAATTCTGGGGGGGCCCGGGAACCCCCCGGGCCCTCGCTAAGCTCCGCCACTGAATACGGGTTATATATATACATGCATAATGTATACAGTTTACCAAACACCTTTTATACTTTAATTTTGAAAAAACTATTTTATGAAAAAAGTTTACCAAACAATACTCTGTTTTCAAAAATCACAAAAAACAACTTTATAAATTTTTTTTCCCAAAAACTATGTTTAAAATAAATTTTCAAAACAACGAACCAAACGCAGTATAAGAGTCTAGGCTACAACTTTTCAGTTGCCCACTGCATCAGATTCATCCATCTAATGGCTCTAAAAGATCTCTTAATCATCAGCCCATGTACCTCCCGTACACTGTCTGCACCTTGCGAATGGCATAAAAACCTACTCGCTCATCGGAAAGGCACAAATCCAGATTCTATGGAAAGGTAGGAATGTTACAACTCCCTAGTTGAACACAACCTCAGATTCATCCACTAAGTTTCTCAAAAACTCCAATCTCTACCAGGTGCACACACAGAACAAAATTGATTTATTAAACAACAAGGGTTCGATTAAGACAGGATCTGCCCCAGTCTTAGGAAAATCATAACTTTCAACCTACAAACTTGAATTACATAATTTCAGATGTTTTGGAAAGCTATGACTCCCTACTATAAATCGCTAGTTGAACAATCTTACAAATTCTTAACACATAATTCCAGAATTACCCATCTTCACAGACTAGTTGATCTAAACTAAGCTGAATCTGGTCTACTTCAAAATTCAGTAACAAATTAACCCTAAGTCCAAAGCTCATGAAATTTGAGATTCTGATACTACACATATACCATTACATTTTATCCAAAAATTGCATCTAGATTCATCTTACACAGAGAGTTATGACCCATTAAACATAGCATAAAAATTCAGCTGATTTCCAAACAGGGTCTTTACCACTTCATACTATTTATTTTGAAACTTGATCAAAAGCTATCTAAAAGTTCTAAAATTTGAGAATCAATATGTAGACACATACCACAAGCTACTGCAAAAATTTCATTGCAGTCTCATGCACACACAAGTATTTATGACTATATGAATTTCAGTCTAAAAGCAGACAGCTTCAGCTTCTGTCGTTCGGACCAGTCGCAACTTACAAATTTTTTGAGGCACCAAACGATCTCAGGAAAATTATGAAATTTGAGACTATGGTTATAGACACATACAAGAGCATCCATAAAAATTTTCAGCTCAAAATAACCCACCAATACTGAGTTATGATTTCGGAGAGACATAATTTTTTTTACACAACAACAGCTTTTTCAGCTGCTCTCTGTCCGAAATTTGAGTGGATGGTTGGGCTACTAAATGAACTCCATATATTCTGAAAAAAAATTCATGGGAGATCTAGATACCTAGAATAACAAATCCCAAAATTTGAGTCCCAAATTCCTAACCGTTTGAGAACTAGAAATTCCAAAACTTACATACTCATACATGTTCTTAACAAAAGAATCATGAAAAAGTGTTGTTCTACTATACAAGCTACTTTTCTTAGCATGTCAATTTCTTCACACATAATAATCACACTTTTCTTAACTACTACCACATGCTTATTCACATACACACAAAAAAAACTAAACTTTTAGAGTTTAGAGTATCACCCACTTGTTGCAAGAAGACTCCCAAGCTTGCTTGCTCCCTCCTTTTCTCACTAGCTCCTCTACAATCCAAGATGTAGTTGTTGTTGCTAGCTTTCTCTTCTCCTTCTCTACTTCAAAGACTCCACCTTTCTACTATCTTTATTTTTATTTTTTTTGAAACAAGAACAAGAGAAGAAAATGAGAATAGATGAGAAGTAAATGGAGTGGGACTTTTATAGGGAGATGGAGTGCTAGGGTTTTGGAGTGTTGGGCCGGCCAAGATGAGTGGTGGGGATTGGGTAGGGTTGAGTGGGTGAAGATGTGTGGATGAGATGAGTGCCAACACATCCAACTAGAAGCTTCTTGATGCTTCTTGGTAATTTCAAGAAGAGATCTTCATGGCTTAAGATCATCCATTGGATCTCATCAAGATCCAAGCCATGATCACATGATGCTAGGGTTCCTAACCCTAGGTTAGGTCAAGGAACCCTAAGTCATCATACCCTAACCCTAACCCTAGTGCACAAATGCAATCCACACTCAATTTAGTTTAAAATAAATAATAATATATATATAATTATAATAATAATTTAAATTTATAAAAATATATGTTTTATAGAAATTATTATTTTCTCCCGAAAATTGTTTTGTCAAAATAATTGGGACAAATCCACAGTTTAATTGAGAAGATATCTCTAGTTTATCTCATCGGGTTCAGAATAACTGATATACCTGAAATCTCTCAATTAAAGCTGATAATTATTAGAAAAATATGTAATCGTGTGCAATTCTTGACTGTGCACGGATTACTATGCAAAATAGCTATATGCTATTTTGCGGGTATTACATATGCCCCTAACTGTAACATCCCGTAATTTCTAAAAAAAGGTATATATATATATATATATATATATATATATATATATATAGATATATATATAGAGAGTAATGCTTTAGCCACTACCAATTTCACTACCATTTTCTTCACTATTCTTCACTACCTTAGGTGGCATACTCCTATTGGAGAGCTCCCCCACCTACTCTATCTTCCCCTACCTATTAGAGTGTGCCACCTAAGGTAGTGAAGAGAAATGTAGTGAAATTGGTAGTGGATGTAGCATTACTCATATATATATGGCATGGTTGTGTAAATAATGTAAATATAATAAAAGTAGGGGCCCATGACCTTGAGAATAGCAGGGTGTGGCTGTTGTGCTGACGTCTTGCTGACGTCAGCAGACCACAGGGGCCCACCCGGTTGGAAAGGAAGCTACTGCTTCTCTCTGATGACGTGTACAGTGTGGGGCCCCTTGGGATTTTGGTTGTACTTATCACGGAGACAGAAGAGGGGCTTTGAGTACGGGATTGTCCCATATCAGAAAAATGCAAGAATAAAATATCTATAAATAATATAGTCTATGATCAAGAGTCACCAATCCGGTTAACCACCTTTTGAGAGGCAACCTGTGGTGGGCAGTTGTACTATACTATAAATAATTTTTCTTCTAAATTGTATAAATTGTCTGAGCTAGGTGCAGGGCATTTGTCATGCCCCGCTTCCCAAAATATGGGAATACGAGCACGTAACGAAGGCCCAGCGAATGATTATACATCATCCATAAGCTGTAATAGATTAACTCAATAATATACAAGAGAATACAACCACGCAAGAGAAATGTAACCACATAAACAATGAATAAACTCCGAAATAATCATGAAATAAATTCACCAAATAATAATCCAACATCTGGGATAAAACAAACTTCGGGTCATAAAATCCCGAAATACAAAGTATGATAAAAGCAATACAATAAGCAAATAACAAGAGATAGCTATAGCAGTCTAATGGTCCAGCTCCGATCTTTAGAGAGTTTGCTCACCAATTTCTTCTGGAAGTGATCCTTCGATACCTGTAAATTTTTGATCTAAAAAGAGAGAAAATAGTGTCCTTAGAACAAGTCATGGATAGTAAGTAGAGAAAAACAGAGGATAAAGGAAGCATGAATATCAAAGAAAAGGGACAGGATCAAAGTCAAAGAACAAAGCAAAGGCAGGCAATAATATCAAAGGTCTACAGTTAATCACACATATAACGCGTGATGTCAAGCATGCAGGTTCTATACAGGATCAAGTATGCAGGTTATTAATCATTTTATTAGCTTATCTAGTGCACATACTACTGCATCCCATTCCACAGGTTCGGCGCAAACACACAGTGAACGTTTTAGACTGATAGTGAATTCTCGGTTCGTGTACTCGGCCAAGTGATTATCAGACAGTGTTTTATGTTCAGGGACAGTGATTATCAGGCAGTGTTTTATGTTCAGGGATAGTGATTATCAGGCAGTGTTTTATGGCCATCAGTACAGGTCAGTATAGGTGTAACGCACCGATTTCTGATAACTGGGAAACCGTGACATAAGCCAGAATTTTTTCTTCAATTAGCCACAATACACAGAAAAGACAGGAAAATTTAAAACATTTTATTCAACACAAATGTATTACAAATCCAAATGTTACAAAATTGCAATACATTACAACAGTGTTACAATAATACCTTTATAATCCCAAGTGTTACAACTTTCAACATATTACATCAGAGTACAATGAGTAAGGAACAACACTCGGTATTCCACTTGGATGCTTTCCAACGAATAATAATTTACGATAAATATTACAAATGAAATTACAACATATTTACAGTGGAAAACTTTAATGAAATCGACTCCTTGCTCTCTCGCCTTGAGTCCTCCTGAATCCTGTACCTGTACCTGTACTTGTACCTGTACCTATACCTATACCTGTACCTATACCTATACTTCTGCAATCCAATACCTGTATCTCTGCAATCCAATACCTGTATCTCTGCAATCCAGTACCTATTAAAGTGGGGACGTCAGTATTCACTGACTCTTTAAGGCTAATAACTAGTAGCGAATCTCAACAATAGCGAACAGATTGATGAAAAAAGAAACGTGTATATATATTTGATGTGTCAGTGTATGTTATGACTTAGACTCTAATGCAAGATTACTAATGCAATGATGCTCTTATTCTAATGCAAGCAAGTCTCCGGAATAGTATGCAGCCCATACTACACACACCCCATCTCAAGCTGTTTCTTCATATATAGGGATTTGAACCCACATTATGAATTTTACTTTGTACACAATCCTATTCCTGACAATACAACGTGACTAGTGAGGTTGCCAAAGGGGTCAAGTCCCCCTATGCAGTACGCTTATGGTGTCTCCGTTTGCCACTACTACCCGGCGTACCAGACCTCACTCAAAAACAAGGTTGTAGGTACAGTCTAGTTCCGTTACTGCAGTCATATAGTGGTGAAAGTGTTTGCCACTATTGCCCAGTGTACTGAACCTCATTCGAAAACCAAAAGAACATAGGGTCTCGCAAGCGCAGGGTAACTCGAAGCATCCCCTATGGCACCCCTGGGATCTTGCAAGCACAGGGTAGCTCGAAGCATCCCCTGTGGCACCCCTGGGGTCTCGCAAACGCAGGACTGCACGTACCATCCTGTGGCACCCCTAAGTCACAGTATTTCAGGAATTAACAGATGAGATACGCAACCCGTGCTCCCAACTCGTGAGAAGGCACCGTACATATCCCTTTGACGGGAAAGTACAACCCAATAACATCGCCTAGTGCCGGCCTATAGGACAGGTCGGATCATAAGGAATCACCCTTAAGACCAACTATTTCTCTTCGGCGAATAATGATAATAAGTAATGGTTAAGTAGTAATAGTCATAAGTTACTACCCTAATAATGTCACTAACCCTAAACAATCCTAGGGATGACAACAGTATAAACACAACATGCTCGGTCTTAAGTTTAGACTTCGCAAAATAACTCTACTAGGCTGCTCAACCTAGACTTACCAGAATCCCTAAGGATCTGGTTCATGGCCTATCGATCCAAGACCTCGGCAATACGAACATATTCGCATGCTACTACCCTGAACTTGGATTCCGTCATACTCCGGTCTGCGATCAACCAACTCGGGTAAGATCTGACGGTACACGCGAGTGACTCGTCCACAATCCCTTAGGAGTAAGGTAAACACACGTCTTGATGGTCAATAGCCCTAGGGCAATGATATTACCCTAGATGAGCACAACAAACTGCGTATTAGCTAAGAAGCTACATACGGGTAACCAAAAACACATACGAGCTAAACAAGCTATGTATGGTACCAACAGCTACAGACAGGCCAGTCGAGCCGCATATGAGACAATAACATACATATGAGCCAAATAAGCTACGTATGAGACCAACATCTACATACGGGCCAGGCGAGCCACGTATGAGATAACAACATACATACGAGCCAAATAAGCTATGCATGAGACCAACATCTACATACGGGCTAGGCGAGTCATGTATGAGACAACAACATACATACGAGCCATATAAGCTACGTATGAGACTAATAGCTATATAGGCCAGGCGAGCCGCGTATGAGCAAAACCACACATAAAAAGAACCATATAGTTAATCAACCTAGAAGCAACCAAACATGCTCACTAGCAAAACTTGATCTTCTATAATTAGAAGCAACAGAAGAATCTACTAACAGTATAATACAAACATACTGCCAAGGAAAAGCCCGAAAGCGACATAAAAACCTCCCGACAGCGTAGAAGCAACCAGTGCTACGCTTGTCGGAATTTAATAGAAATATACTTTTCAAAAAAGTAAGAACATCTACCACAACTCTCTAGTGAAACATTATTTCAGATTCTGTAAGAAATCCAAAATTCGGTCCATCGAGCACATGCAAAGAGTTTAACCCAACTGCAAATTTTCAACCAAAAGTTGAAACTTCGCAAACTGGTAACTTTTGCTCCACTCATTGGAATCTAACAAAATTGGACAATTTTAAAATGTGGGAACATCTACTAAAACTTCCCAGTTGACCAGTTGCTCAGATTTTGCAAGAAAATCCAAATTCCTACCCATCAAACATACGCAAACAATTACCAAACTACCGATTTTCAACAAAAAGTCTAAACTTCCGTAGCTTGTAACTTTTGCTGCACTTATCGGAATCTAACAAAACTGAAAAATTTGAAAAGGTGGGAACATATACTAAAACTTCTCAGTTGACCAGTCGCTCAGATTCTGCAAGAAAATCCAAATTCCTACCCGTCGAACATACGCAAACAGTTACCAAACTACCGATTTTCAACAAAAGATTAAAACTTCCGTAGCTTGTAACTTTCGCTCTACGTGTCGGAATCAAACGAAACTGAACAATTTGAAAAGGTGGGAACATATACTAAAACTTCCCAGTTGACCATTGGCTCAGATTTTGCAAGGAAATCCAACTTCCTAACCTTCTAACATACGCAAACAGTTACCAAACTACCGATTTTCAACAAAAAGTCGAAGCTTTCGTAGCTTGTAACTTTACTCCACTTATCGGAATCTAACAAAACTAGACAATTTGAAAAAGTGGGAACATATACTAAAACTTCCCAGTTGACCATTTGCTCAGATTCCGCAAGGAAATCCAACTTCCTAACCCTCGAACATACGCAAACAGTTAACTAACTACCGATTTTTAACAAAATGTCGAAGCTTCCGTAGATTGTAACTTTTGCTCCACCTATCGGAATCTAACAAAACTGGACAATTTGAAAAGGTGGGAACATCAACTAAAACTTTTCAATTGACCAGTTGCTCAGATTCCGTAAGAAAATCCAATTTTCTACCCGTCGAACATACGCAAATAGTTACCAAACTACCGATTTTCAACAAAAAATCGAAACTTCCGTAGCTTATAACTTTTGCTTCACTTATCGGAATCTAACAAAACTGGACAATTTGAAAAGGTGGGAACATCTACTAAAACTTCTCAGTTGACCAATTGCTCAGATTCCGTAAGGAAATCTAATTTCCTATCCATCAAACATATACAAACAGTAACCAAAAACAGCAGACTTAACCCATAAAAGCAGAAACTTTGGGAGCCTATACCTTCTACTCCGCTTATCAGAATTTAATCCGAGAGGTCAATTCGGAAAGGGGAGAACGTCTACTATAACTCTCTAATTGGTCTGAACCTCAGATTCAGCCACTAAGACACTTTAAAATCCCAAAAAAGCAAAACAACAAGAGTCCGGTAAAGACAGCCAGTTGTTATACTTTACAAACAGCATAACTTCTACTCCGCTTATTGGAATTTAGCCCGAGAGGCCAATTCGGAAAAGGGAGAACGTCTACTACAACTTCTCTAATGGGTCTCTATCCCATATTCGACCATTAAGAGGCTCAAAAACAGTAATCAACTCAAACAGTGAGCAACTCAGTAAGTTACTGCCCTGTTTTTGTAATGACTGTAACTTTTGCGTCTCTTCCGAATTTAACGCAAGAGGTCAATTTGGAAAGGGCAGGACGTCTTCTACAACTTCTCTACAGGGTCCGAACTTCTAATTCTGCCAGGAAGACCAATTAAAAGCCACTTGAACCTACTGCGACACTAACCCGAAAACACAGTTTTCTGTTTTGGGCGAATTCCTCGCTATTTTGGGGAAACAGCTTGTTTCACCTACCAAATATACTCCAAAAAATCTATAAAAATTAGAGAACACTAATAACACCTAGGAGAAGCTCCCACAAAAATTTTGGGTCAAGACTCTACCTATAACATATGTAAACAAAATCAACCCTACAACTTTAAAAACCGATTCTTCATGCCTCCAATTGGTGTTCTACCACTTAAAATTTCACATACACTCTACTCTAGCCCATATGCACATGAAACCACTTCAATACATTAACATACAACCAAAATAAACCTAATAATAACTGAAAACAAACATGAGTTAAGAAACCCCCACCTTAGGAAAGTGTAAGAAGGACTTGCTCTTCTCCTTGCTCCTTGTTCTTGCTCCCTTCAAGAAAACCATCATGAAGAAATGAACCCATGAAATCCCTCTCTTTTTCTTTTTCTTTTGATTCAATCTCTCTTTCTTTTTCCTCTCTTTCTTTTTCTAAAATAAAAACAAGTGGAAGAAGAAGTTGGAGGGTGAGATGAGATTGGAATGAGAAGGGAATGGAAACATTAAGGAAATGAAATGTAACACCCCGAATTTTAAATAATGATAAATTCGAGATTCCACAGGATCTTTACTTCACTTCGTACAATTTTACAAGGAAATTTTAAAACTTTTTATTCACAATACATCAGAGTTTATTTACACTTGGTTTTTTACGCAGCGGATGAAACAAAGATTACAACATTTGAAAACAAAATTATAACTTATACAACTTTATAAATTGAGTCATCGATTGCATCATATTATCCTTTCTCCTTCAAGAATAGTCCATTACCTGCATGTCAATCTGTGGGCACGTCAGTTACTTACAACTGACGAAATGTTATACACGGCTATCCTCTCTATGCCGGGAATAGTATAACGATCTCATACTTTAACAAATCACAAAAAGATTGAATGAACAAGTAAAGTGTCAAAAGTGATTATTCTAAACATAAGTGTATGTCATGCCTTAATGCCTAATGCACACAATTCCACACTAGGATGACACTAATGCACACTTGTTCGGATTCTATGCATCCCATACTACATAGGTCCGAGGGCAAGCGCCTACGTTCTTCACAATACAGGGCTCGATCCCTCGCCATGAAAACTACCCGGTAGCAAAACAAAGTTCAGACTATTCCACGAATTTGAATCCCAGCCTTGGAGTCCACCGTCGGCTGTTATAACAGATTCCACATCGTGCGAATCGTCCCGTATGTGACCCTCTAGCCCAGTATATATATATATATACATTGGAGACGGTAAACACAAAAATCCATCCGTCCGACTACTCAAGATTCCGGAGTCCACCGCTGACCCGTCCTCATAGTCCCGGATTAAAATATAATAATCCGTCTCCCACGGGGCAACCTCAGTCCACCAACTGGATCTATAGTCTTGGAGTCCACCGCTGACTATATAGAGCACCCCACTTACGTTTCCCTAAGTTTACTACATCTTCACTTATGTGCCTAAATTTTCTTAAGTTCAAGACATGAATAATTTCTATTCAAAGAATTAGTTTTACCGCCTACCGGACTTAATCAACAAATGCGAGATAGCCCCATGGCCATATCTCCAAATCATATCTCAAATATTTCTTTCAATAATGCCGGTATCGAGGTCTTACTAACTCTAAATCATAAACTTTCATGTACAAGAAGCATGGGTATTCACACCCTTTCATAATCATGTATTAAACTTAAGGTACTCTTTATCTATTCACAACTTGGTATAGGTCTTGTTTAACATCATTCAATTCATTCACTATCTTTCTAAGACATCAATTCTTTTCATGAGTCTATGACATAAATCCAAATCTCTTTTTGGGAAAAATTAATCACATAAAGTTCGCGACTACAAACAAGCATATTTACATGATCTCGTCAACAAATAAACATATTTACATGATCTTGTCAAGTCAAACAATTTATAAATAATTTATTTCCAAACTTTATATGAATTCACACAAACTTTTAATCTCATTTAGCATTCTTACTCAACAAAAGAGATTGTTTATAACGAGATAATCGTGTTACATATTTTTCTTTTATTCAAAAGAATTATTTATTCAAAATAATAATTTTGGAAACAAAGTGCATTTGCCACTTTAAAAAAATACAAGATAAGAAATTAAACTATTCTTAGTAAATTCTTTGTGCAACTTAATAAGGAAGAGTGAATAATATTTGTTTCTTTCCAAAGTCAGTAACTTCCATAAATAAGCAGTTTTTGAGAGAAACAAAAATAAAATAAAAGAAAATGGTGGCAACAAGTTTCGAACCCGGGTCAGTAATTCATGACACCAACCGATCTAGCCACTAAGTCCATTGTGGACTGGTGTCATAAACCAAAACGAATCCATTTTATAGTAATTATCCAGTTTCGGATTTAATTGAATAATTTAAAAAAATAAAAGTATAGCTACCAAGTTTCGAACCCAAAACCTCTTACAAATAGTATTCACTGGCTAACCAATAAGTCCAATTATATTTTCTATTTAGAAGTTGTATTAATGTATTTTTGTTAATACTAATTTGAATTTGGTTTCTTTTAATAACACTTGTTCACCCAATAATTCAATCATTTAGGACATGGGAATAAATCTCACTTTTGGACTGAGATGAAATCTAAAAAAATAATAATCAAGTAAATTCAAATTTATTTTTATAATCTATCTTCATTTTCAAAAATAGATTTTTTTTTTCTTTCTTTACAAAAATTTGTATTTCCTGCATCATAGAAATCAAATTATGTAAACAGTAATATTCACGAGCTACTAGCTTGATTTGGCTGTAAGAGTAAGCAGTACACATAAACAAGTATCGTGTGTGTACTAGAATTGAGGTAAATTCAACTCCCTGCTTTGAACCAGCAATGAGAACATCAAATTAACGATACACGGTTGGAGTTGGTTATCTGGAACTATAACTGCTATTATATGCAAATACGCTTGCAATTATTTGGTTGTAGTTTGCAAATGCAAGTGCAGTTGCAAAACTTGCAACAAATATAGTTGCTAGTGGCAAAGCTAATACAAGCAGTTCATTCATTTTCTTTCAGTTTTCGATAAAACTCGCCATTCCTCACTTGACAAATTGTTGACCATCTTTAAAACAGTCGACAAACAATATGTAGAGAAGACGCAAAGATTAAGCATCAATGACAACAGATTAATAACTTCTGGTAACTATCAGAACAATAATAACACAATTCATAAAATTATTGCATACAATTTCTACAATTAGAAAGCATAGGATCACCCACTAACACAATATTAATCTATTTGTCAACATAGCATGATTCACTATTAATCTCACCACAATCATAGTATAGTTATCTTATTTTATCAAAACTACTCATTCACTTTTATTAGCATGTACATTCTAAAAATTAGAAAGTAGGAGAACACCCACCTTGATTGAAGCTTGAACGATTGAAAGAATGATCACCACTTCTAGCTTTAAGGATTCCTAGCTCTTCTCCTCCTAGCAATGGCCTCCAAGCACAAACTCTCTTCTCTCTTTCTTTTTCTTACTCTTATTCTTTACCTTATTCTTTGGTGTGAGAAGAGAGTAGAGTGGTGGGCTATTTATGAGTCTTTGCTAGGGTTCAATTTATAAAATTACACACCTAATAAATTACTAAAATTAATTTTTTAACCTTTCATTTTCCTAACTCTCAAAAACCCCCAACTTTTCAACTCTCCACCTCTCTAAATCCTATAACCTCCAAAACTTTTCTCCTTCCAATCCAAAACTGGCCATCTCCTCACCTGCACATATGAGAGCCCCACTTCCCCTTGCCACGTCATCGGCATGAAACAACAGCATGCTCTACATGCATAACTTGTTCTGTTTCATCTCCCGTGGGACCCTTTTAAACCTACACATTATTCCATGCCGATGAAAGAATGATCACCACTTCTAACAAAACAGAATAGCACAAAACTCCTACACATTATTATTGTACTAGGAGGAGAAGAGCTAGGAATGACCACAAAACTCCTACATGCATAACTTGTTCTGTTTCATCTCCCGTGGGACCCTTTTAAACCTACACATTATTCCATGCCGATGAAAGAATGATCACCACTTCTAACAAAACAGAATAGCACAAAACTCAATAAATAATTTGTCAAGTGAGGAATGGTCAACAATTTGTCAAGTGAGGAATGGCGAGTTTTATCGAAAACTGAAAGAAAATGAATGAACTGCTTGTATTAGCTTTGCCACTAGAAACTATATTTGTTGCAAGTTTTGCAACTGCACTTGCATTTGCAAACTACAACCAAATAATTGCAAGTGTATTTGCATATAATAGCAGTTATAGTTCCAGATAACCAACTCCAATCGTGTATCGTTAATTTGATGTTCTCATTGCTGGTTCAAAGCAGGGAGTTGAATTTACCTCAATTCTAGTGCACACACGATACTTGTTTATGTGTACTGCTTACTCTTACAGCCAAATCAAGCTAGTAGCTCATGAATATTACTGTTTACATAATTTGATTTCTATGATGCAGGAAATGCAAATTTTTGTAAAGAAAGAAAAAAAATCTATTTTTGAAAATGAAGATAGATTATAAAAATAAATTTGAATTTACTTGATTATTATTTTTTTAGATTTCATCTCAGTCCAAAAGTGAGATTTATTCCGATGTCCTAAATGATTGGATTATTGGGTGAACAAGTGTTATTAAAAGAAACCAAATTCAAATTAGTATTAACAAAAATACATTAATACAACTTCTAAACAGAAAATATAATTGGACTTATTGGTTAGCCAGTGAATACTATTTATAAGAGGTTTTGGGTTCGAAACTTGGTAGCTATACTTTTATTTTTTTAAATTATTCAATTAAATCCGAAACTGGATAATTACTATAAAATGGATTCGTTTTGGTTTATGACACCAGTCCACAATGGACTTAGTGGCCAGATCGGTTGGTGTCATGAATTACTGACCCGGGTTCGAAACTTGTTGCCACCATTTTCTTTTATTTTATTTTTGTTTCTCTCAAAAACTACTTATTTATGGAAGTTACTGACTTTGGAAAGAAACAAATATTATTCACTCTTCCTTATTAAGTTGCACAAAGAATTTACTAAGAATAGTTTAATTTCTTATCTTGTATTTTTTTAAAGTGGCAAATGCACTTTGTTTCCAAAATTATTATTTTGAATAAATAATTCTTTTGAATAAAAGAAAAATATGTAACACGATTATCTCGTTATAAACAATCCCTTTTGTTGAGTAAGAATGCTAAATGAGATTAAAAGTTTGTGTGAATTTATATAAAGTTTGGAAATAAATTATTTATAAATTGTTTGACTTGACAAGATCATGTAAATATGTTTATTTGTTGACGAGATCATGTAAATATGCTTGTTTGTAGTCGCGAACTTTATGTGATTAATTTTTCCCAAAAAGAGATTTGGATTTATGTCATAGACTCATGAAAAGAATTGATGTCTTAGAAAGATAGTGAATGAATTGAATGATGTTAAACAAGACCTATACCAAGTTGTGAATAGATAAAGAGTACCTTAAGTTTAATACATGATTATGAAAGGGTGTGAATACCCATGCTTCTTGTACATGAAAGTTTATGATTTAGAGTTAGTAAGACCTCGATACCGGCATTATTGAAAGAAATATTTGAGATATGATTTGGAGATATGGCCATGGGGCTATCTCGCATTTGTTGATTAAGTCCGGTAGGCGGTAAAACTAATTCTTTGAATAGAAATTATTCATGTCTTGAACTTAAGAAAATTTAGGCACATAAGTGAAGATGTAGTAAACTTAGGAAAACGTAAGTGGGGTGCTCTATATAGTCAGCGGTGGACTCCAAGACTATAGACCCAGTTGGTGGACTGAGGTTGCCCCGTGGGAGACGGATTATTATATTTTAATCCGGGACTATGAGGACGGGTCAGCGGTGGACTCCGGGATCTTGAGTAGTCGGACAGATGGATTTTTGTGTTTACCGTCTCCAATGTATATATATATATACTGGGCTAGAGGGTCACATACGGGACGATTCGCACGATGTGGAATCTGTTATAACAGTCGGCGGTGGACTCCAAGGCTGGGATTCAAATTCGTGGAATAGTCTGAACTTTGTTTTGCTACCGGGTAGTTTTCATGGCGAGGGATCGAGCCATGTATTGTGAAGAACGTAGGCGCTTGCCCTCGGACCTATGTAGTATGGGATGCATAGAATCCGAACAAGTGTGCATTAGTGTCATCCTAGTGTGGAATTGTGTGCATTAGGCATTAAGGCATGACATACACTTATGTTTAGAATAATCACTTTTGACACTTTACTTGTTCATTCAATCTTTTTGTGATTTGTTAAAGTATGAGATCGTTATACTATTCCCGGCATAGAGAGGATAGCCGTGTATAACATTTCGTCAGTTGTAAGTAACTGACGTGCCCACAGATTGACATGCAGGTAATGGACTATTCTTGAAGGAGAAAGGATAATATGATGCAATCGATGACTCAATTTATAAAGTTGTAAAAGTTATAATTTTTTTTTCAAATGTTGTAATCTTTGTTTCTTCCGCTGTGTAAAAAACCAAGTGTAAATAAACTCTGATGTATTGTGAATAAAAAGTTTTAAAATTTCCTTGTAAAATTGTACGAAGTGCAGTAAAGATCCTGTGGAATCTCGAATTTATCCTTATTTAAAATTCGGGGTGTTACATGAAATGGGAAGGGAAATGGGGTGTGGCCAGCCAAAATGGGAAGAGAAGGGTTTGGGGTGTGTTTTTATAACACAAGGGTTAATTTTGGGTGGGTAGAAATGAAGCCACATGTCCAAGTTCTCATGGCTTGAACAATTGATAAATCAATTTGCAAATATATATTGCAATCACCCCCCTAACTCATCCTAACCCTCCATCTCATTATGTTGGATCAAAATGTAAATATAATTTTGTCAAATCACATACTACACGATTTGTATAAATGCCCGAAACCAACGCGATTCAAATCCGTGCATAAATCTGATTATACAGATAATTTTTGTTCGTGAAAACGAATAAACCAGTACAAAAATAATTTAATTCCGAAAAATAAATAAAATAATTTTATTACTGGCTCGGAAGATTCCAGTATCAATTTGATACAAAACAGTCATATACCGACTAGTATATATATATACATAATGTTTATTAACAAAACCGGGTGATGTCCACCAAAAATATTTCAATTCTAAAAATAAAAATAAAATAATAATTTTTTATATCTGCCCGGTATTTTTCAGAGGTTTTTCTCAAAAACGCATTTTTCAAGATTTTGTACAAATGTACAAAACTGATACAATACCTGTATATACTTATTAGTATATATGTCCATGTAACTTTTTTTTTGAAAAACCAAGTAATTTCCATTAAAAAATATTTTAATTTAAAAATAATAATTATACAAATATAATATCCGTCCGGAATATTACAACAGGTCGGCAGTAGGGCCCGGCCGAGTACAGTTTCCGATTGTTCACTACCAAGTCTATCCATAATACCCCGGCTTTTTATTAGTTTATTTTCATACTATGTGAGCATGTAAGAATGTGTTAAAATCGTATGATACTAAGTGTGACTAATGCTACTCGTTACAGACAATCATGAAGCAAACATGTCAATAAAACACACATCACATAATCAGGACAACATGACGTTGTTGTACTAAAACATGGATTACTACTACAGAAAAGCAAATCTGAATCCGTCAGAAGTTCTAGAAACTAGACTTCCACCCGGCTCCTGCAAGTATATATAAGGTATATAAAAGATACAGAAGCTAGGGTGAAATCTCTATTCTATTCAGATTTTATGTTCAGACAACATGTTATCAATTGTGTTCACCTATTTGTTTCAGATCAGAAAACTCATCAAATAAATCTATAAAAATTCTGGGTCATTCCTACACATGTCTGGTTCAGCCTAATTTATTTCAGATTTTTATTTTTCTGTTAACATGGTCAAATAAATTGTAAAACAGCAAGATACGCATGCATTTGTGAATTTGAAAATTCTGACACAGTTGTACTAAAATGATGATATCCAACAGATTACACATTGGAATTCAAATCCGCAAAAAGGATAGTAAACTAGACATCTGAGACTAAATTTCATATTCAGAAAGTTATTTCAAAATATGACAGCAACATGGTCGAAAATCTGATTCAAAAAGAAACAACTAGCAGTCCCAAATTTATTTTGACATGAATAGACAACAATTAAATCATACAATAATATTTTTCATGCAAATTAATAATCAAAGTGTTCTTAGGTGTTTAACATGCATAATTTCAGTTACTTAGATACAATTTTACAGGCATGGTAATCAATTTTTTTAATCACATTCAATCTAACATGTATACAATTCATCAAACAAGTCTGTCATATGGATCTAGTTATTTTCATGTAATTGTGCATATGCAATGAACAAGGGGGACTAGATTTTAGATCAAAGAGAGCAGCACGATGTTAAGAATATCTCGGGTTAGCTCGTGTAAACCCTCAATAAACTTAACGGAATTGTCAAATAACAACATGATAAGGAAAAGGACTGGATCTACTTGCAGAGATCAAGGGAATCTTGAACAAAATAAAATACTAGTTCAAGAAGAGCATTCCCTGTTATTTAGCAGATTCAAATATATAGAATAACGGGATGGGAATCTTGGGCGACGAACCACGATCACACGTGCGAGCTACGTGCAAAACACCAAATAGCAACTCAAGATCCAACAGCACACAACCCCACAACGGATCCCAAGCACACACAGAATAGCAACATACTGAACAGCCAAGATCGGATCTCCAACTCACCCAACAGCAAACACCGTTCTCAGATCTGCTACACCCAAAACACCAAATAGCGAAATCGCCCACTACTGCTTTGTCTTCTCACTTCGACAGAGAGAGAGAGTGCGCGGGAGTGACTTCGGCGACGTCTGGCGGCGAGGACGACGATGCTGTGGTCGGGAAGCGACGGCAGCGTGGAGAACGGCGGTGCCCGAGCATTCTGTTAAAACAGAGGAGGCAAAAATGACGGGGGTTCTCGGCTTCGACGGCGACGGCGAGGCAATGGGGGTGGTCTGCGGTGGTTGCGGGGTGAACGGAGAGGCGAAGACAAGGTCGGCGACGCGGTGGCGGCAACAGAAATGGGTAAATGGCGAAGGCAAAGATGGGTTGATGGGTTCGGTGGAGTTGAGCGGTGGGGGGGTGGTGGCGAGGATGGGGGTGTTCGGAGGGTGACAATTTGGAGGTGACGATGATGAAGGTGGTCGGAGATGGCGATCGGAAGGGCTTGGGCGATCGGAGAAGATGGCGGGAGGCAGAATCGATTGAAGACAAAACAGAGAAGGGGAGAGAGAGTGGGAGGTAGCATTGGTATCGGGTCGGGTCTGGTCCTTCACTACCCAGACCGTTCCCCTACGGGTCCGAACCCGGACCCGTGAGGACCGGGTCCGGGTCTTATTAAAATATTTCTACCCATTCGGGTAGGAGCGGGAGTGTGAGCAGCGAGTGGAGGCGGCGAGTGGAGGATTTAGAATAGAGGAGAGAAGAAAAAGGCATGAGTTTTGAGTTTGAAAGAGGAAGATTTAGAATTGAAGATGATGGAGGGAGGGATGAGGATAGAATATTTATTTTTATATTGATTTTTTGGGGTTTTTTTAACGGGTCCGGGTCTGGGTCCGGGTCCGGGTCCGGGTCGGGTCTCTTTTGAGCGGACCCGGACCCGAACCTGAAAGTACAACGGGTCCCTTTTTAGGACCTGGACTCGGATCCGGATAGGTCGGGTCGGTTCCGGTCCAATGCTGGGTCCGGGTTGGGTCCAAGTTTCGGGTATTTATATCAATGCTAGCGGAAGGATTAGGGTTAATAATGGCTGAGGGTTAATTAGGGTTAGGGTTAATTAAGAGGGTTCGGTAATTGGGTATTGTTACCGCTGATTCTGGTGTGGGGGTAAACAGATGAGATTTGTGAGTTCGCGGAAAAACCTGAATAGCAGATCCAAGCCTTCTGATTCCTGCTGCAAACTGCAAGGAAGTGCGATACACCGGGGTTGATTCCGGCGACGCATCCTCCGACGCTCTTGTCAGTAACCAGTGGTGATTAAGAAAGAGCCTAAGGTGGAAAAAGAGTGATCACCTGGTCACAGTGGTAGGTGGGAGGTATTTATAGTCACCATGGGAGTGATTAGGGACCTGATTTCCTGTGTAACTGTCAGGAGTAAAATCCTCCCAATCTGTTTAGGAAACTGACCCCTGATCCCCGGTGAGAGCAAATCAGGCCCGTTGATTCGGTCAAATCAGTGACCCTGATTTTCCTCTTGCTGGTTTGGGTTTGTCTTGGGCTGGGACCCGTACCCAGTTGGAGTGGATCCGTTTGTGGGTTATTGGATCTGTGAGAAGGAGACCCAGTACCCGTTTCAGACCCATCTGTATGTGAAATTACCGTTGTATCCCTGAACTTCAAGATTCGTGCCCAATCTGGATGGTTCCAATTTAACCCCATTTTTAGCCATATCACGAGCCCCCCACTCCTAAAGACTGAGTGTGATCAGCCTTTGAGGAGTAGTTTAACTGTTTCAGTGGCTAGTGGAGTTGTATCGGAGTCTGAATGGAGGATTTTGAATCTCGAAGGGGGTAGTGAGGTAATTTTTGAAGCCATATGCTGTTCTGTAGCCTTGTTCAATATTTGACGGTTTTTATCTATTTTTTTTGGACTATTTAATTAATTTTGCGATGTGTTAACTAATCGTTCGGGGGCCTTAACAGTGCATTTTAGGCAATAATTGTTTGTTCAGGGGCTCAAAAATATCCCCCCAAATTTTTAATTATTTTCTAGAATTTTTAGTTAATTTTTCCGAATTTTTAGCAATTTTTTGCAATTTTTAAATAAATAAAATGATTTAAATAAATAAAAATCAATTTTTAAATACTGATTTATGGCGTGGCCTAATCTGGACCGTTGATCTTGGGCGAGCACGAATTTCTGAGAGATCTGACGGTTGAAATCGCTCGGCATCCATTTTCTCGCTTTTGACGCTCGAATGGGGACTTGCTCGGTTGGCCGACCGGAGGTGTGAGGGTTCGGCTGTCCGAGCGACGTGGCGCAATCTGAGCCGTCGGATGGTGGCGCGAATCTTGAGATGGGCACGTTTCCCAAGAGAACGCTATCTTGTCGTTTAGCGCACGTGGCAAGATCTGGACCGTTCATCATCTGGAGCACGAATTTCTGGAAGATCCAACGGTCGTGATCGTTCGGCTGCTTTTTTCTCCATTTTGACGCTCGGATGGGGACTTGCTCGGTTGGCCGACCGGAGGTGTAAGGGTTCGGCCGTCCGAGCGACGTTCTGGGCCGCCGGATGGACGCTTGCTCGGTTGGCCGACCAGAGGTCTGAGGGTTCGGTTTGGTCGAGCGAAGCTTTGGGCCACCGGATGGACGCTTGCTCGGTTGGCCGACCGGGGACCTGAGGGTTCGGTTTGGTCGAGCGAAGCTTTGGGCCACCGGATGGACGCTTGCTCGGTTGGCCGACCGGGGACATGAGGGTTCGGTTGTCCACGCAACGTGGCGCAATCTGAGCCATCGGATGGTGGCGCGAATCTCGAGGCGGGCTCCATTCCCAAGAAAATGCTATCTTGTCGTTTAGCGTCGCTGGCAAGATTTGGGCCGTCTGATCGAGATCTTACACGAAGGTGGAGGAGAAAGTGAGTTTTCTCCGTTTTGACGCTCGGATGGGCACTTGCTCGGTTGGCCGATCGGATGTCCAAGGGTTCAGTAATCCGAGCGTGGTAGTGCGATCCGGGCCGTTGAATGGCAGAACGAATCTCGAGACGGTTCAGTTCCCAAGAGCATTAATGGCGTCCCAGGATTTGTGCGGCATTCCAACTTCCCGGGGTCATTAAGGATGGTGCCCTTCAATTAATGCACGGCGTTTCAACTCCCGAGGGTCATAATGGCTGGTTCTTGGAGGGGAGGCTATAAATACCCCACTCCCCTTGTAGTTTCAGTCACAACAATGTTGAGTTTTAGCCCTCGGAGGTGTCTGCCTTGGGTGGTTGCTCTTCGGCCATGGTCTCCTCCTGACTCTTACGGCCCCGAAGCGGATGTCAGGGTCGGGGGAGATCAGAGCAGAAGGGGTGACGACCAGAGTCAAGGCGGATGCCTGTCCTCTTTTGAAGAATCCTAACCTTGAGGTCGTCGGTCGGGGGGTCACTCTTCCACCGTGATCTTCTCCCGATTCTGACGGTCCCGATGCGGATGTCAGGGTCGGAGGAGATCAGGGCAGAAGGGGTGATGACCGGAGTCCGGACTCGGGGTACAAGGAGCCTCGGAAGGATGGGTGGTCATCCTTCCGCCGTTTTCTTCTCCTGATTCTGACTGCCCCGTCGTGGGTGTCAGGGTCAGGGGAGATAAGGGCGGAATAGTTGATGACCAGAGTCCGGACCCGGGGGACGAGGTGCTTTGGAAGGATGGGTGGTCATCCTTCCGCCATGATTTTCTCCCGATTCTGACGGTCCCGATGCGGATGTCAGGGTCGGAGGAGATCAGGGCAGAAGGGGTGACGACCGAAGTCCGGAACCGAGGGACAAGCTGCTTCGGAATGATTGGTCTCTTCCGATCTCTGTCTTCCTTCTGGGCTGACGGCTTCTGATGGTAGTCAGCCCGAAGGAGTTAGAGATGGGAGGTGTGCCGATCTGTTTTTTGACCAGGTCCCGCGAGTTGGTGGTTTCTCTCTTACCCCTGAACGATTCGTGGCTTCGGCTCCGAGTCCGTAGGCTTCGATTTGCTCACGGGTGAGAGGGATGCCGACCGAGAACTGGGGCCCGGGGGGCTCGCCGAGGGCGGTGCCTTAAAACTTTTAATCCAAACTTTCTCTGGTTTCTTCAGACAGAGGTGGAGCGTCTGGGTCCGAAGTGCTTCGTCCGGGCGAGGTGGCGCAATCTGAGCCGTTGGATGGTGGCACGAATCTCAAGACGGGCCCAGTTCCCAAGAAAATGCTATCTTGTCGTTTAGCGTCGCTGGCAAGATCTGGGCCGTCTGTTCGAGATCTTACACGAAAGTTGAGGAGAAAGTGAATTTTCTCCGTTTTGACGCTCGGATGGACACTTGCTCGGTTAGCCGACCGGACCCTTTGTTTCTGGGTTCGGATCGCACGTTGTTCGGATTTAGATCCTGTCGTGCCGAGCTACTTGACATGGTGAAAAGACAAAGTCGTTTTGGGCCTTTGCGACGTTTCGAGGGCAGCCCAAAAGTCGCACCCTTACGTTAGGAAGCCCAGGAGACTTCTCTTTTTACTATAAATCTTCACTCCCCCACCCCAAATCTCATTCTTCACTTTTACTTTCTCTCTCAAGTTTTTACTTTTCACCTTCGAAGTTTTTAGCTCTTGGGTGGTGCTGCTAGCTGTCGCGGCAAGGCGTTTCCTTACTCCGGCAAAGTTTTCTGGCCGTAGCAGTCACTTCAAGGTCAGTCTCTCTCCTTTCTTTTTAGAAAAATGGTTAAGATTACTTCTTCGGATGAGACCCCCGCCTCGGACCAAGTCGTCGGCCGAGCGGGTAAAGGAAAGGAGGTGATAGAGCCGACCGAGCAGACCGTTGTTCGGCCGAGCAAGAGCGGCGAAGTAGCCGAGCTGCCCCAGGACGTTGTGGCGAAGTCCCAGAAGGGCAAAGGAGTGGTCACGATAATCGAGCAGCCGAAGATGGCAGGGGAGTTCGGTCGGCAGCCTATTGTTCTGTCGAGTGTGGGGGGTGTCCGGAGCTAATCTGAAGAGATGCTGGAGAAGGTTACCCAGGGTACTGCCAAGTCGGTGGAGGAGAACGAGCCGAGAGAGTTGTCCGAGGTGGACCACACCATTTCGTCTCTCACAGAGGCTGATCTGCATCGGATCCGGACCGGATTCCAGATCCCTGTAGAGTACGGGTTACTTCTCCCCGGACCGGGTTTCCGAGCCTGCACATCATCTTCGGCTGACGCGTGCGTATTTCCCCTCGACTCCTTGGCCGCCGGGCTCCGTTTTCCGCTCCATCCATTCATCGTCGAGGTTCTTATTTGGTACGGTTTGAGCCCTGCCCAGCTGATGCCGAACACTTGGAGGCACGTCTTGGCGTTTGTTCTCCGGTGTCAAGAGATCGGTGTCGAGCCGAATATGTTTCTCCTTCGGAGCCTCTACCGCCCTTGCCAGCCGAACAGGAACGAGCAGAGGTTCTACCTTTCGCCGCGGACGGGCGTGAAGTTGATCGAGAACCCGGACTCGATCAAGCATTGGAAGGAGAAGTATTTCATTATCCGAGCTCCCAAACCTTGGGTGATTCCGATAGCTTGGTCGAGGGATGGCCTGCCTAAGCGGGCGAAGAAGGAGCCGGTGCTGAGTGACGAGGAGGCAGAAGTCCTCAAGAAGCTCCTTGCCTTGCCGACGCTCAGTTGGAAAGATATTACCGAGGAAGCTCTGTTCCGAGGGGGTCTCAGTCCGATCGACCCTAGTACGCTTCTGGTATTTTTGCTCTTTGAATGAATTTCTTGAAAATTTGTCTAAGTTTTTTCATTCGGCTCGTGCAGAGTCTTCTAGGATGGACTATAGGGCATTGATGGTGAAGGCCAAGGCGAGGGAGCAGGAGACGAGAAAGAAGAGACCCTCGACTGGGCCTCAGGGGGGCCGAGCGCCAAAGATACCTTCGGTCCCGAAGACCGCTGACCTGCAGAAGGTCATCGTTCCGGAGGCCGATCCCGAGCAGGAAAAGGTCACGGCCTCCGATCCTCCAGTTTCTGATGTGCTGACACCAACGGCGAAGGGGGATGCCCCCGGCTCGTCAAGCGGCGCGTTCGGCATGAACGAGGTGTTATCCCTCCAAGTTCCGCCCCTCACTGCCGATGCGGAGAAGATCTTGACCGAGGGGCACAAGCAGATCTTCGTCCCCGACTGGCAAGTGATGAAAGTCGACGGCTTTTTGGGCGACGGCAATATTTGCATGCAGGCGGTGAAGCACCTACCGACCCCAAAGGACCGAGCGGCCCTTAAGTCTGGGCAAGTTGGGGATGCCACAATGCAGATTGCTCGGAACACAATGTCGGTGAGTGGACCGAACACTTTCTTGTTGAAGCATTTTTCTGAAATTTCCTAAGTTTCTGGGTTCGGACTCTAACGGTTTGTTCTCTTTTCAGACCCTCTACCACTTCAACTTCCTGCTCAAGGAGTTCGCGAGCAAGGAGCAGGAGCTGACGGTGCAGTATGACCGGGAGAGGTCGAAGCGTGCGAAAGCAGTGAAGAAGCTCGATGCTGAGCTACTCCTCTCGGCCAAGCGTGGAGCCGAAGTGGTGGGGTTGGAGGCGCAGCTGGCCGATGCCGTTCAACGGTCGAAGGACATGGCAACCAAGCTCGAGGCCTCGGAGAAGGAGAATGCCGAGCTGAAGGAGTTGGCCAATGCTCGGTCGGAGGCGGAGAGGGCTCGGAAGAGGGCCGAGAAGATCATGGCCAGGCACCGGTCTAAGGTGGCCAAGGCGAAGAAGGCCATCCAGGACGAGGCCGAGCATCACATGTTCAAGAACATGGAGGACGCGTACGGCCGAGCCCTGCTTCATGTCGCCGCTCGGAATCCGGGTTTCGACACGTCCTCCTACCGCTTCTACGACCTCGTGGAGGGGGAGGAGGAGCTTCCCCAGGGGATGCTCAGCCCCGAGGGACAGACTGACGGTGTCGAAGGCCCGGGTGAGACTGAGGCCGAGGATGAGGAGGAGGAAGACTCTGAGGAGGAGAACAAGAGCGAAGACGAGGATGAAGTCGAGGGCGAGGACAAGGCCGAGGGGTCGACAGACCCGAACGACAAAAAGGTCGACCCCTGACTCGGTTGCCTCTTTTAGTCTTTTGTTGTTTTTTTTTGTAAGCCTAACTGCGGACTGGCCACCGCTCTTGTAAAGCTTTTTTTGAGTTTTGAATGAAAACACTTTGTTTGGCCAAAATTTATCCAAGTGTTATTCTCCGGATTTTGTGTTTGATTAGGCGTAAAATTCTCCAAGTGTTGGGCCTCGGATTTATCTCTGCTTTGCATACCTTCGTAAGGAGCTGGCTAAAACGAAGGGAGAGCTCTCCAATAGCCGAGAGAGGCGGTTTTACATGTTCTTGAAGCTGGAGGAGACAAAGGCAGCTGTGAGGGGGTATTGTCGCGAGTTGAAGCAACTGCGGAAGCAACCCCAAGCTCCTTGTCCCGAAGGTGAGACCGGGCATCTTCGTAGGGAGCTCTCCCTCGCCGAGCAAAAGAATGACGAGCTTTTGGCCGAGATCCGACACTTGGAGTTAGCGGAGAAAGAATGCTCGGCGGAGGAAGAGAAGCTAACTTCCGAGATGGAGAAGGTGTCATCCGAGCGCCAAAAACTGTTGGCCGAGGTCGACAAGCTTAGGAGGATTACGATAGACAGGGGGATCGAGGTCACCCATTATCGACGACTCGCGACCGATAGCGCCAATGTCTCGGGCTCGTCAAGACCTCCTCGTTTGAAGATGTCGGCGAAGGATGACGCTCTAAGGGATAGGATTATCGAGTTGGAGGAAGAGGTCGCGTCGCTCAAACCTCTGCCGGAGAGGGCCAACGTTCGGAGTACGTCGTGTACTCGCGAAGAGAGCGAGAGAGGGATTACCTTCTACGAACTTGCGACACCATCGGTGTAGTTCAACGGTTGTGGGAGCAGTTCCGAACGGCGATCTACTTCTGGCTCGCCTAAGGACGAGCCGGGGAAGTAAAGCCGAGCCGGACATTGGACTCCGAACCATTGGTTGAATTAAAGAATAAGGACGGAGAGATACAAGAAACTTTATAAATACGAAAAAAAATCATTCTTTATTGATAATTGACGACAAGCCGTTTTTACATATGACAACTAAATAAATGAATTACAAGTTAGAGGAGAGGAATGGTTCGACACCTCGTGATACTCAGAGAGGCACCGGGGCGCTTTCTTGGTATTTTAGGAGGTGGTCGGCATTCCAGGTCCTCGGAATCTCTCTGCCCTCTAGGTCTTCCAAACGATAAGCTCCGGGCCGAACCACCTTTGTGATCTTGTAGGGTCCTTCCCAGTTCGGAGCCAATTTGCTCCTCTGATTGGGGAAGGAGATGGCTAGCTTCCTGAGGACAAAGTCCCCCTCCTTGAGATCGGTGGGTCGGACTTTCTTGTTGTATGCCAGTTCGACCCTCCTCCGGTAGTTCTGCTGGCATATTGATGCTCTTTCCCTCAGCTCGTCCACCAGGTCTAAGTTCGCCCGGAGGTCTCTGGCGTTCTGTTCCTCGTCGTAGGCCACGAGGCGAGGAGAAGGTATTCCGACTTCGAGAGGTATCACTGCCTCAGACCCATAGGTGAGGTTGAACGGGGACTCTCCTGTGGGGGTCCGTTTGTTGGTGCGATAATTCCACAGCACATTGGGGAGTTGGTCGACCCATAGGCCTTTGGAACATTTGTCCAATCTCTTCTTGATACCAGAGAGGATTTGCCGGTTAGCGTTCTGCGCCTGTCCGTTCGACTGAGGGTGGGAGACGGAAGAGAAGCGCTGTTGGATGGCAAGGTCTTCGCACAGAGCTCGGAATGCGGCACCAGTGAACTGAGTCCCGTTGTCCGTTACGAGGACACAGGGGACGCCGAATCTGCAGATGATGTTCTTCCAGAAGAATTGAAGCACCTTGTTCTCGGTTATAGTGGCGAGGGGCTCGGCCTCAATCCACTTCGAGAAGTAGTCGATGGCTGCGACCAAGAACTTGAACTGGCCCAGAGGTGGAGGGAAAGGCCCTAGTAAATCCATCTCCCACATTGCGAAGGGGATAGGACTTGATAGGGACGCGAGGTTGGCTTGGGGGAGGCGACGAATGTTGGAATGTTTCTGACAAGAGGCACATTGCCGAACGTGTCGCTCGGCGTCTTGGAGGAGAGTCGGCCAAAAGTATCCGTAATTCAAAACTTTCCGAACCAAGGACCTAGACCCTGAATGCGCTCCGCCGATGCCTTCGTGGAGCTCCTGTAAGGCATAGTTGGCCTGTTCCGGGGAAAGGCACCTCAGGTATGGTCGGCCGTCAATCTGCGAGAAGGAGCGCTTGTACAAGATTCCCTCGACCAGGACATACCGCTCAGCCCTGGTTCTTACTCGGCGCGCTTCCTTGGGGTCCTCGGGGAGGAGTCCGTCCCTTAAGAACTCCACTAACAGCTTCATCCAATTATCTTGCAGCAGGACCGGTAATGACTCCACTGAGTCGAGGGCTTCGCCTTCGATGCTCGGTTTCAAGAGGACCTCGATCAAGACGGTCTGCTCGAGACCTTGGAGGGAGGAGGAGGCCAACTTGGAGAGGGCGTCGGCCTGTGAATTCTCTTCTCGAGGGACTCGTTGGATGAGCGCCTCTTCAAACCGGCTCATGAGGGTTCGGACCTTGGCGAGGTACTTCGCCATCCATTCGTCTCGCGCCTCGTACTCGCCCAAGACTTGGTTCACCACAAGCTGAGAGTCACTATGGACTCGGAGGCGCTGTGCCCCGGCACTTCGGGCAAGTCCGAGGCCCGCGATTAGTGCCTCATACTCCGCCTCGTTGTTTGAGGCCTTGAAATTCATGCGAAGGGCATACTGGAAGACGAAGTCATCAGGGCCATTCAGGATGATACCGGCGCCGCTACCCTCATTGCAGGAGGATCCGTCCACGAAAACCGTCCAAATGGGGGGTCCGTTCGGGACATGGCTGACCTCGGGAATGGTGGACTCGACGATGAAGTCGGCGAGGGCCTGAGCTTTGATTGCAGTCCGAGGCTGGTAGGAGATGTCGTGTTGGCTCAGCTCTATGGACCACTTCATAAGCTGGCCCGAGGTTTCAGGCTTGTGGAGGATCTGCTTCAGCGGTTGGTCGGTGAGGACCACAACCGAGTGGGACTGAAAGTATGGACGGAGCTTCCTTGCCGCCATGATCAGGGCGTAGGCCATCTTTTCTATCTTCGGATAGCGAAGCTCGGCATCCCGAAGCACCTTGCTCACATAGTAGATGGACCTCTGAGCCCGGTCTTCTTCCCTCACCAAAATCGCACTTAAGGTCTGCTCGGAAGCAGCTAAGTAGATGAAGAGGGTTTCCCCCGGAACTGGTTTGCTGAGCAGAGGAGGGTTCACCAAGTAGGCCTTCAGTTGGTCGAACGACTTCTGTTGCGGTTGGCCCCATTTGAAACCCTTAGCCCCCCTGAGAGCCTTGAAGAAGGGGAGGCACTTTTCCCCAGACTTCGAAAGGAACCAGCCAATAGTGGCGAGGCAACCCGTAAGCTTCTGCACTTCCTTAACGTTCCGGGACGGGGCCATGTCCAGTATGCCCTTGATCTTCTCGGGATTTGCTTCGATCCCTCGCTGGCTCACCATGAAGCCGAGGAACTTTCCTGACGAGACCCCGAACGCACACTTGTTCGGATTAAGCCGCATGTTATGCCTCTTCAATACGCCGAATGCCTCCTAGAGGTCGGCCACGTGGTCAGTACCTCGGATGCTCTTGACGAGCATGTCGTCGACGTATACTTCCATGTTGCGACCTATTTGGCTTTGGAAGACCTTGTTGACGAGGCGCTGGTAGGTGGCTCCAGCGTTCTTCAATCCGAACGGCATGACTCTATAGCAGTAGAGGCCCTGGTCGGTAATGAAGGAAGTCTTCGGAATGTCCGGGGGGGAACATTCGGATCTGATTATAGCCGGAGAAGGCGTCCATAAAGCTGAGGAGCTCATGGCCCGAGGTGGCGTCGATGAGGGTGTCGATATTTGGGAGAGGGAATGGATCCTTCGGACACGCCTTATTCAGGTTGGTGAAGTCGATGCATATCCTCCAAGAACCATTGGACTTCTTAACCATGACTACATTGGAGAGCCACTCAGGATAGTTCACCTCCTGTATGAACCGAGCTTTTAAGAGCTTGTACACCTCCTCCTTGATGGCTTGTTGTCGCTTGGGGGCGAACTTACGCCTCTTCTGCTGAACCGATCTGCACCCCGGTTCGACGCTGAGGCGGTGCACTAGAAGGTCCTCGGAAATCCTGGGCATATCCACGGCGGACCAAGCAAATAGGTCACGGTTCTCCCGGATGCACTGCACCAAGTCGGAGCATAGGGCAGTCGGCAAGGACTTGTTGATGAGGAATTTTTGACTCGGGTCCTCGTCCGAGAAGAGCACTTCTTCCAACTCGTCCGCCGGCTCAGACGTGGGTCGGACATTCTGCTCGGGGATTTCTAGAGTCTCGAGGGAGAGCACCGGTCCCCCTGTGGAGGTCATATAGCACTTCCGAGCCGTCTCTTGGCTGCCCCTGACTTCTCCCACTCCCGACCGGGTGGGGAACTTCATTTTAAGGTGGTACGCTGAAGGAATAGCTTCCAGAGCAGCTAGGCCGGGCCGGCCTAAGATGACATTATATGCAGCTGGGACGTCGACGACCATAAAGTCCATCGGCTCGGTCCGGGTGGTAGGGGTCTTCCCAGCAGTTACGTCCAGGGTAATAACCCCTTCGACAGTTACTGGTACCCCCGTGAACCCGTGGAGCGCGTAGCCGGCCGGTTTGAGGCGATCCCGGGACAGCTGCAGCCCTCGGAAGGCCGAGAGGAAGAGGATGTTTACCGAGCTCCCGTTGTCCACCAGGACCCTCTCCACTTTGAAGTTCGCCATGCGAAGGTCGATGACAAGTGCGTGCACTGGGGAGTTCGGACCCCCTCGAGGTCTTCATCGGAGAAGGTCACTGGGACGCCGAGGCCTTTGGGGGGAGGGGCGCTGTGAACTGAGTTGACCTCTCGGACAAAGGCCTTTCGAGAGGAGTTGGAAGAGCCCCCCATTGGGCCCCCCGTGAATAAGGTGCAGAACCCGTTCTTCCTCGAACTCGGGGGTTTGATCGCGTCGCTCGGAACGCTTGTTAGCCCCCCGAGGCGGAGGAGTGGTGCGATCCGCCCGATCGTTTGCCTTCACAAATTTGGCCAACTGCCCCCTCTGGATGAGGGCCTCTATCTCATTTTTCAACGCCCGGCAGTCGTTGGTGTCGTGGCCGTGGTTCCGGTGGTAGCGGCACCATTTCTCCTTGTTCCTCATCTTGGCCGGGGTGTTCATCCTCGGAGCGGGAGGTATAACTCCTTCCTTCTCCACTTCCATCAGGATGGTAGAGACATTGGTGGTGAGGGGAGTGAACTTCTCGAACCTGGGGGGAGGACGGCGCTGACCGCTATTGTCCTTCTGCAGCTTCTTGGACCCTTCCTCCTCTGCCGTCTTCCTCTTCGAGCCGGAGGCAGGTCCTCCGAAACTCGGGAGGCACTCGGCCTCTTCCGCCCGAATGTACTTCTCGCATCTTAGGAGAAGATCGGCTAAGTTGTGCGGGGGCTTCTTGGCGAGGGACGACCGGAGGTTGGAGTTGAGGACGTTCGACTGGAACGCGACGGTCGCCACTGACTGGTCGAGAGAGGCGATCGACCTGACCTCCACGGTAAATCTCCTCATGTAGTCCCTCAACTTTTCTCCCCTCTCCTGTCGGAGGTGGAGTAGGGAGAGGCTAGTCTTCTCCGTTCGCCTGCTACTCATGAAGTGAGTTATGAAGAGCGTTTCGAACTGCTCGAACGAGAAGATGGAAGAGGGAGCGAGCCGGGAGTACCATTCCCGTGCCGACCCCTTGAGAGTGGCGGGGAAGGTCTTGCAGAGCATGGCGTCGGAAGCTTGATGGATCAGCATTAAGGTCTTGAAGCTTTCGACATGATCAACAGGGTCTGACTCCCCTGAGTACGTTTCAAACTGCGGAGGTTTGAAACCCCTCGGGATGGGAGCCTCCATGATTGTCCGAGAGAAGGGGGGTCTGCTGGGGCGGACGGTCCCTGCTCTCGACTCCTCCTCTTTGTCCATGCGACCGATGCGCCTCTCCATCTCGTGGATACGACGGTAGAGGGCATCGTCCCTCCGTTGGTAATCATACGATCCCCTGGACTCTTCTTCATAGGAAGGGGAGCGGGGACTGCGGCGTCGATAGTCCTGGGATCGGCGAGGACTATGATGGTATTGCTGGCGACTGGGAGCTGGGAGAGGACTTCTGGATCGGTGGCAAGGACTTGGAACCCGTGGGGGTGTTGGAACCCTCTGGGCATTATGGTTGTTGGGGCGAAGGTTGAGGGCCTGCAACACAGTCTCCTGGAATTGTAAGAACTCGGCACGAGTGATAGGTGCCTCATCATTCCTCGGATGCTGTCGATCAGCAGGGGAACGTGGCCTCCTCCTGTGGCGCTCGGGAGATATGCCTCGTCCTCTTCGGTCGGAGACCTCCTGCCATCTCGGCGATGAGGGGATCGCTCGCCTTGATGTTGGCGAGAGGCTCCCTCTCGGGCCCGCTTCTCATCTAGGCGGTTGCGAAGGTCCTCATCCTTTTGGCAGTTCAGAACGGTATTGCGGAGGTCGGGGTGATGGGAAGCCATTGAATCCGAGGAGGCATTGTGAACCGAGACATGGTCTGGGTGGAGAGGTTGCTTCTGCCTCCTCCTGTTCTGGCCAGCAGGGCCATTATGGGGTTGTTGGTTTAGGAGAGGATCTTGGACTGGGGGAGGAAGTTGCTCGGGCTGTGGAGGAGGATGCACGGGGACTTCCTCTTGCTGATCGGCGGGGTTGGGCCCACGGTTGGACCCCCTTGATCTGACCTTCCTGGGAGGCATGGTTGGAGAAGAGCTAGTCGACGAGAAAGAGGCGGAGGCTATTCGTGTGGTTTTTCCCACAGACAGCGCCAATCTGTTACCGCTGATTCTGGTGTGGGGGTAAACAGATGAGATTTGTGAGTTCGCGAAAAAACCTGAATAGCAGATCCAAGCCTTCTGATTCCTGCCGCAACCTGCAAGGAAGTGCGATACACCAGGGTTGATTCCGGCGACGCACCCACCGACGCTCTTGTCAGTAACCAGTGGTGATTAAGAAAGAGCTTAAGGTGGAAAAAGAGTGATTACCTGGTCACAGTGGTAGGTGGGAGGTATTTATAGTCGTCATGGGAGTGATTAGGGACCTGATTTCCTGTGTAACTGTCAGGAGTAAAATCCTCCCAATCTGTTTAGGAAACTGACCCCTGATCCCCGGTGAGAGCAAATCAGGCCCGTTGATTCGGTCAAATCAGTGACCCTGATTTTCCTCTTGCTGGTTTGGGTTTGTCTTGGTTTGGGACCCGTACTCAGTTGGAGTGGATCCGTTTGTGGATTATTGGATCTGTGAGAAGGAGACCCAGTACCCGTTTCGGACCCATCTGTATGTGAAATTACCGTTTTACCCCTGAGCTTCAAGATTCGTGCCCAATCTGGACGGTTCCGATTTAACCCCATTTTTAGCCATATCAGGTATTATACCCAATAAATAAAAATAGATTGTATATGAACATAATTGATCAATATAAACCCAAATACAAAATAATAGGATATCTGGTAAAATATGATTTATAACAAAAACACAATTTGTATCACATTACGTAAATTATTTGAAATAATTAAAAATACAATTATTAAAGAAGAACAGATTTGTTTTAATAATCAACTCACGGAGAAAATAATAATAACAATAGCAAAAATAAATAATTCCAAAACAATAAGAATAATAATAATAACCATGTCAATAAAATTGTAAAACTAATAATATCAATTAATAATTAACAATAACAATAAGAATAAAAATACTAACAATAACAATAGAAATTATCCGAGCAATATTATTATATTAAAAAAAATAGGAATTTGTCGAAATAATCCAAACAGTAATGATATTTTTTATTTGAGGGTAAATAGTTGATCAAGTAGAAATAGAAATAAAGTTTATTTGAAATAGTTTTAACTATTGTTTAGAAAAATGCTTTAACATAGAATCCAAAACGAATTTAACAAATAACAAATTTATAAATATCGAGATACAGAAAATACTCATAAAATACGTATTTGCGGAAATGGGGGTTACAGCGTTACAAATGGTATCAAAGTCGACTTTCTACCTCGAGTGTGGGAGAGCCGTGAGTTATGGACTCCAGAATGATCGGCGAAGTGAGACAATCCCCAGTATTCTGGGATGATGGACGTAAGGGCCACATAATGATCCGCAGAGTGGGATTGGTCTCCAGTATTCCAAAGACGAAAGCGACGCTCACGAACTGCTCCACATCAACTAGAATGTAGATCCTGCACTAAATTGTGCATGCCCCGTGCTCAGCGAGGACGCTGATTTCTAAAGGGGGGTGTATGTAACATCCCGTAATTTCTAAAAGGAGGCATATATATATATATATATATATATATATATATATATATATATATATATATATATATATATGGGAAAAAGGGGTATGAGCAATTTGCTCATATAGTAAATGAGCAAGTGATGAGGTGGCATGCTTGTGATTGGGAAATCCTAAAAGTGGTTAGATACTCAATGTATCACATGCATGCACCTCATCAATTTCTCATTTATTAAATGAACATGTTGCTCATATCCCTTTTACGCTATATATATATATATATATATATATATATATATATATATATATACTAGATTTGCCCGTGGGCACGTGCCTACGGCACATCTTCGGAACGATACAAAATACGAAAAGCCCTGTAAACAGTAAAACAACAATTACGTAGCTTAAGTTTGAATAATATGACAATAATTAGTTGTAAGTAAAAGTCCATGTTTTCATTAGTATATGTTGAAAAATAATTATAAATGGGGTGTAAAATCTAACTTTTTAGAACTTTAAGTGTGGAAAATGATGAAATTTAACCGTTGAAGAGATATGTGCTATTTTCAATATAACATGTGCAATAAAAAACATAAAAATTCTGAAAATTTACGAATCTGAAATCTTAAAATCTAAATTTCTAAATAAATAAATAAAGAGTGAGAGAAAGAGAGATAGAGAGAGAGAGAAAGAGAGAAATATGAAAAAGTGAAGAGAGAATAGAGAAATAATAATAAAGTAATGAGTTTTTTAGTTTTGGGGGAAGGGGGGGAATTTAGGTTTTGGAGTTTGAAATTTTGGGGGGGAAAATATGTTTTGTGAGGGTAGATCTGGGCCTTTGATTTTGAGGGGATTGAAGGTGAGCCACTTGATAGCTTTCTTTGTATTTTATCATATAGATACTAGATTGGCCCGTGGCCACGTGCCTACGGCACGTCTTTAGAACGATACATTATATGGAAATCCTTGTAAATAGTAAATCAACAATTATGTAGCTGAAGTTTGAATAGTATAACAATAATTAGTTGTAAATAAAAGTCCATGTTTCCATCAGTATATGGTGAAAAATAGTTATAAATTGGGATATAAAAGTCTGTTTCTATATATATATATATATATATATATATATATATATATATATATATATATATATATATATATATATATGGAGCCCTTCGGTTGAGAACTAATTTAGTGAGAACTCCGTGAGAACTCAAGGAGTAGACCCCACATAAAAAATCTGAACCGGCCATCTCGTTCTACACGCCTTAGATAACAGAACATTAAAAAATCATGTAATTTGATGTTTGTTTTCCCATGATTTACATTATCGCAAAATTGTATGGCTAAAAATTCTACTCCATTTGATGGATGGGCAAATGAACTTCAAATTATTTGAATTCTTTATGTTATGTTATCTAAGGCGTGTAGAACGAGATGGCCGGTTCAGATTTTTCATGGGGGGTCTACTCCTTGAGTTCTCACAGAGTTCTTACCAAAATTAGTTCTCAATCGAAGGGCTCCCTATATATATATATATATATATATATATATATATATATATATATATATATATATATATATAGAGAGAGAGAGAGAGAGAGAGAGAGAGAGAGAGAGAGAGAGAGAGAGATAATTAAATAAATAAATGAGTTGTTTTAGGGGGGGAATTTGAATTTTGGGGGGAAATTTTTGGTGGGAAAATGTGTTTTGTGAGGTTAGATCTGGACCTTTAGTTTTTGAGGGATTGAAGGAGATCCACTTGATAGCTTTTTTTGTGTTTTATTATATAGATATATTAAAGAGGAGATGGCATGATTGTGTAAATAATGCAAATATAATAAAAGTAGGGGGCACGACCTTGAGAACAGCAGGGTGTGGCTGTTGTGCGGAAGTCTTGTTGACGTCCGCAAACCACACGGGCCCACCCGGTTGGAAAGAAAGCTACTGCTTCTCTCTGATGACGTGTACAGTGTGGGGCCCCTTGGGATTTCGGCTGTACTTGCTCACAGAGAGAGAAAAGGAGCTTTGAGTATGGGATTGCCCCATATTGGAAAAATGCAAGAATAAAATAAGTATAAATAATATAGCCTATGATCAAGAGTCCCTAATCCGGTTAACCACATTTTGAGAGGCAGCTTGTGGTGGGCAGTTGTACTATACTATAAATAATTTGTCATCTAAATTGTATAAATTGTCTGAACTAGGGGCAGGGGCGTTACACTAACAATTTGGACTTTATTTCATATTTACGCCTGTGTTAGAGATCACTAAGTTAACCATGATTTTACTCGTACGAGACAAATAGAAATTAAATTAAAAGATCATATTAGACAATCAAATGATAAAAGATTTAAGAATTTTAAGGAAAATAAATCAGGAAGCTTATAAACTATCATTAAAAAACAAGATTGATGACAGTTTTAGAAAAGTAACGTGAGGAAGAATATATAGTTTTCAAATATGCAATGTTAGTTTGTTCATTTCTTTAGAATATGAAGAAATTTTGAGAAAATTTAATGAGTCTAGGTTAGATTACCAATTGCTCGGATTTACATGGATGAAAAAATAAAGTTTAAATGGTAGAGAAGAGAATATTTCAGTCATTTTTCATCAAGTTCATTAAAAAAGAACTGAAAATTTTCCATCGTTTTGAGTCTTTTTAACTAGACGGGTAATTAAGAGATGTGGTATATATTGTTGGGGACAAATATAAAAATACATATTCGTGAGGGACATACATGATATAAAAATACATATTCGTGAGGGACATACATGATTCTCATTGGAGATTACTAGTAATCTGCACGTTCTAATAATTTTTTTATATTTTACAATAAATACTAAGATATAAGCTGGCCTGGAGGCTAAGATCTCCCTTTATTCATTACAAACTACACCTAGGTAGTGTTCTTTTTCTCCTCTTATAAGCGATTTACCTCTTGTAAGAGGTGGTCCACCTCTTACAAGAGTTTTTTTAGCGTTCTTTTTTTACCTCTTATAAGATATTTTCCTCAAAATCTCTTATAAGCCTAAAAGACTTCTAGTAGCCTCTTTCAAATTCTTATAAGACTTATATCACTTAAAAAGTCTATATTACCCCAAAGTCTATATTATAATTGTTACTAATTAAACTAGTTTATATATTAGTCTATAGTAGCCCGGAATATGCTATCCTAGAAAAAGTAATCATATACGTTACTAATTATATATTATATTAACAATTGTCTGTTAATATAATAATTTTAATGATCCTTATGAACTAAATAATAATCAAGATACTGTTTTCGTTCTAATTTCTCAAAACTTTGCATGCTCCTGTAGGTTTGTCCGAGTATTCATATCAATGGTTCTATCCTTTTAGCTAATTAATGAATTGACTTCAAAGGCCTAATAATATGTGCTTAGGATATATATATATATATATATATATATATATATATATATATATATATATATATATATATGTATGTATATGCAAACAATGTTCATCAAAAAAGATGAACTCCCAACCTCTCGCTCAATAGTTTTTAAAAAAAATTGGCTCCTAGACAATTGTTAATATAATATATAATTAGTAACACCAATTCTTTGATAATCAAAATCATAATGCTGTGGCTAGTTGATTTGTCCTGTTATGATGCCACCATGTTCAAATCCTGCAGCCGACTAGGTTTTTTTTATTTTTATTACAGCTAAGGGAGAATTTATATTAGCCCATTGACCTTAATTTTTTTTAATCCAACTTCTTCGAAACAAATTATTTATATTTATACATACTAATTTTCATACCAATTAAAAGTCTATAGTAACCCGGAATTATAATTGATGATTTGCACTGATTTGTGAATTTAACTTCCTATTAAACTAGTTTATATATTAGTGATTTGAACTTATCTTTTCTTGTCCTTCATCTCACTATTTTTATACTTTGGGGTAATATAGACTTTGGGGTAATATAGACTCTTGTAAGAGGTGAAAAAGGAACATAAATCTCTTATAAGAGGTTCTTATAAGAGGTTATTTTTTTATAAAAAGAACACCTCAAAAAGAGGTTCTTACAAGAGGCTCTTACTGTAAATCTCTTATAAGAGGTAAAAAAAAGAACGGTACCCTAGTCACACCAACTTTTATTTTATATGAGTCACAATTTTGTAAATAATTATGTCGTAAATAAATTTGAACTTTGAGGATATTATGATAACTAACAATAATTGTCTAAATAAATTGTTATTATGACTCCCAACTAAAAATAAATAGTTAAGATTAGATGGTTGATTGTCTACAAATTACAATTTATTTACAAATTATATAATTTCAGCTCTCACGTTATAGTATTAGATATTTATATATTATTATGATTAGTGATCAGAGATTAGAGATGCCTCCTCCTAATTGCACACTTCCGGGTCATGTATCTGAAGGTTAAACACAGGCCCGAACCACTTCAAATCAATTACGTGCCTTGCACCACAAGTCCACAACCGACCTAAAAATACCCCACCTCCCCAGATCCCACCACGTGTACGGTCGCGATCCTTCTCCTCTCCTATAAAATCCCCCTTACCCCTCTGTCATCCTTCTCCCCTCAAAACCCTAGATCCAATCAAACCCTAAAATCAAAAGCCAAAAAAGAGAGATGGCGTCAAACCCTAAGGTCTTCTTCGACATGGCGATCGGTGGCGCTCCTGCCGGCCGCATCGTGATGGAGCTGTACTCCGACGTGGTCCCCCGCACCGCCGAGAACTTCCGGGCGCTCTGCACTGGCGAGAAGGGAACCGGCCGCTCCGGCAAGCCCCTCCACTACAAGGGCTCCTCCTTCCACCGCGTCATCCCCGGCTTCATGTGCCAGGGCGGCGACTTCACTGCCGGAAACGGCACCGGCGGCGAGTCCATATACGGCACCAAGTTCGCGGACGAGAACTTCGTGAAGAAGCACACCGGACCGGGGATCCTTTCGATGGCCAACGCGGGACCCGGGACCAACGGGAGCCAGTTCTTTATCTGTACCGAGAAGACGGCCTGGCTCGATGGGAAGCACGTGGTGTTCGGGCAGGTTGTTGAGGGGTTGGATGTCGTGAGGGCTGTGGAGAAGGTGGGGTCCCAGAGCGGGAGGACTTCCAAGGCTGTTACCATTGCTGATTGCGGACAGCTTGCTTAGTTGGGCGTAGATCAGAGGAGTTTGGGCGAAGATTAATAACAATATTAATAATATTGATGATGATGATTTCGTCGTCTTCGTTGTCATTGTCTGGTTGTAGGTTTTTTTACTGTATTTTTTATTTGAGAAGTTGTTATTATGTGTGTTTGATTTCTCTCTTGGGTCTATTTCACTGATGTTGTGATGGTGGGGAAGGATGTTTGGAACTCTTGGTATGATGATGGTATGATGATGCTGCTTGAAAATGGAGCTAGATTTTATTATTATTATTATTATTATTATTATTATGTTATATGTGATTGTTTTTATTTTTAGTCTGGTTTGTTGGATGGTTGGTTGATTTTGTAAGAAAATTCAAACTTCAAATTTTTATCTTTAAAAAATGTGTAAACAAATTAATAAATGTTACTCGTATTAATGATTTAGTTAATTATACGTGATTGGTAAGTATCTAGTTAATTATTCATGTTTGATCATGTCTAATTAGAATATTAGAATAGTAATGATTTATGACTGAGAAATTATAGATAATTATGAGAAAAAAATCATCAACTTTTATTCTGAATTGCTCGTGTAATAGTTCTCCTCGATTTTATATTTGGCTGTGGAACGGTTTTGAGATTTATTAAAAGTTTAGGATGAGGAAGTTTCTAGCGATTCTTTTACCAAAAGTTTAGGATGAGGAAGTTTCTAGCGATTCTTTTACCAAAATGACCTATTTTTGAAAGTATTTACCAAACTGATCAACTTTCAAAACTGATTATTAAAACGAACAGGTCAAAATCTCATTGCTAAGATAGTGAGTGTTTAGTTATGTGTTTTTTCATACTTTGGAGAAAATAGAGAAAAATAACAGAAGTTTAGACTCGCTATTTCAGCTAGTGAGTATTTTTGTATCACACTTGCTAATTGAGATAGTAAGCGTATGGTTTTGTAGAAAAATACCAAGCTTAAATTTGCTATCTCAGTTAACAAGACAGGTTGTATCAAACTCATTAACTGAGATAGCGAATAGCGATTGAGAAAAAAAATACCATTGGGTTTAGGTTCGCTATCTCAGTTAGCGAGTTTGTTTATACCATACTCGCTAACTGAGATAGCGAGTGTCGATTGATGTGTTTTTAAACACTTATACTATCTCAGTTCTCCCTCATTTCACTCTTTCCATTCTCTTTTTTGTCTCCCCTAAATCCGAACGAAACCAAAAACCCTAGCCCCTCAAAATCGATATTTTCCAAACAAAATCTGTCCAAAATCTATTGAGATCTATTTCATCACTCTCCACCCTCTCGACTCCCACTTTGAAAACCCTAAACTCATCACTTAAGATCCTGAATTTGGTTGATTTTGTGGACGGTAAGCGGGTGCATTTTTCTCATCATCATTATCTGCCTCCTAAAGCAATCATCTACCGTACGGTAAGTCTTCATATGTTTGCAATTAGATTTTGGATATAATTTTTGTTTGTGGGTTTCTTAGAATGTAATTTTGAGAGCTTATGTGTCGGATGATTAGTTAAAATAGAAATGTAGTTTGTGGTTGTGTATGTTCAGTTAATAGAGAAATGCAATGAAGTGAAACTTTGAGACTATATGGAAAAATTAGTACATTACCGTACAGTGCGAAAAAGAAAAAGTAAAATAAAGAACATATGCTAGCATCCAATTCTTCATATCTGCAAAAATATCATATCACATACTAAATGTACATCCATTGATTACATTCCTACTTTAGTTTTTCAATTACTTTTATATAAAGTTTGTCTATTTGCTTAATAGTTAGAGTTAAATATATATTTCTGTATATTTAGTTAAAAGTGAAAAGCTACTTTTAAGTATAATTTAATTTGGATATAAATTGGATTATCGACATATAATTTAACTCTGACATAGCATGTTCGAGAGTTTTTGATATGAATGTAGGTATTAGATATTTGTCCATATTATTGTTAAATTCTTTAATTATGTGTGTTTTTTATTCGTGTTAAATTGTTTGTTTTTAGAGTATGTAATTATACTATACCAAAATATATATAAAATTGTAGGAACGAGTATGACACGAACGCGGAATATCCTTGAAGAAGGAACGAATAGCAGACCCTCAAGTAACCGAGGTCGGGGGGACCAAAAACATGTTATGGACGACCCCCAAGTAGTGGTCGCGGGGGTGGACAAAACACAAATGTAAGATGATTGTCTTTATTCAATTAATTTGATTTTGCTTTAATAAAACAGTATATAGTGAAATTGATGTTTATTGTTATTTGTTGTGTAGGTCGAACCGGGTCCGTCTTCTTCACCAAATCAGCTGGGTACAACCGGGCCCGTCTTCTTCGCGAAATGAGCCTGGCCCTTCTTCATCATCTTATGTTCCTCCAGTGGGTCCCGGTCTTCTCTACCTAATGCTATTGACCTTGCAAGGGCAACAACGTTCAAAATACATGTGAGACGGACAATCAAAGGAGTGTACATTTCAGGGGCACGCCACTTTGCCAATGAATCCACGTATCCATGCCTTGTAACGGGATTGCGGGCTGTACGGCATCGGCCTCATGAGTTTAATTAAGGCCGACCGCCCTCTTCTAACCGTCCTTCTCGAACGTAGGCGTCTGGAAACGCACAGTTTTCATTTGCTGGTAGGGGATATATCGGTCACACTACAGAATGTTGCAGTGATCACTGGTCTTCCCATCAATGGACAAGTCGTAACTGGAACCATAAATTTCCATCCACATTTTTTTATCATAGAATATTTTAGGGTTGAGCCAGATGTAACGCCCTAAATTTCAAATACATGTAATTCGTAGAACAAACTGGATCTTTTACTTCAACTTCGTACAAAAATACAGAGAATTTAAAACTTTTTCATTTACAACATCATTCTTTACATTAGCACAGTCGAAATAAATAAGTACAGTACATATATGATAATGAAAGCTTTTCAATCTTGTGACATCTCTCACATTGTCTTCAAATCCATGTCAAGACCAATCCTGCAATTAGGAAACTGTGGCCAAGTCAGTTGCATACAACTGACACAATACTATAATACAACGATTCTTCTACTTTAGCAAACACAAACTTGAATGCGAAATAAAATATGAGAAGTGACTATCCTAAACATGTCAGTATATGATATAAGCTTAAGGCCTAATGCAGACATTTACACTTACGATGACATTAATGCACACTTGTCGGATTCTATGCATCTCATACTACATAAGTCCGAGGGCAATCTCTTATCGTACTTCTCATTATAGGGTTCAGTCCATCGCTATGCAAATTTTCACCCGTGACTAACATAAGATTTAGATATTCTGTGAGTATTGCCCACACCCCGATAATTCCGGAAATGAATCTGTAACTCCTGTTTTCCCGTATTTGTATTTTTATACTGTATTTTGCTCAATTGTACTCTTTTATTTATTTGAGATCCAGTATTTTATTTTCGTTCGAATAAAACCATCAATTTATTTTCGACTCAATTTCTGGTCCTTTTATCGAATTCGTTTGTATGCTCCTTGTGTCATTATTCATGAAGAAATGACTATTTCTTCATATTCATCTCTTTTTCCACCATTTTGATACATTTTGATCAATTCTCCAGTTGGGTCCTTTTCAACTCGGATACCCTAATACCCTATAACCCAAAACCCATACTATATAAACCCTAAACCTAACCCTAACCCTCATTACTGTATTAACCCCAAAAAAAACCCCCGCCACTAAACATCTTCTTCCTCACCCGTATCCTTCTCCGATTGCCTCTCCGTCGCTTCATCAACACATTCACCACCACAACACCCCAAACACCTCCATCGCCATCGCATATCCACCATCGAACCCATCGAGCCCATCATCCAACCTCGCCATTACCCAAATACATGACACCCACCCCATCGCCATTGCCATCGTCCTTCTCCTCATTCCCTCGACCTCCTCTCCTCTCCACCATCATCGCCAGTCACTCCTGAACCACCGCCGAACCCAGCCATTCTCCTCGCTCCCCTGTTCGAGCGCGAAGAACAGAGCACGCACCGAGCCCACTGCCGCGCCGTCGTCGCCGTCGTCGACTGATCCCCAGTCGAACCCAGACATCGTTGCGAGCCACCGCCGCCGCATCGCGTCGCCATCGCTCTTCCGTGTGCTACCGTCGAAAGGATGAAGACGATCAGCGGTTGGTGAGATTCGCTGTTCGCTGTTCTTCCGCAGCGGATCCGCCTCCGCTGTTTCCTGTTCGCCCTCAATCCGGCGTGAGGAGGGAGATCTAATTGGTCGATTCCATGTTTCGCTGTTTTGCCGCACCAGATCGAGGTCGCTGTTTGCTGTTCTGGGTGGATCTGGTGTGGGGAATTTTCTCTACTATTGGATCTTCGCACGTGCTTTAGGGGACTTCTTCCGGGATCTTTTCGACCCAACTTTCTTCAACAAGTGGATCTAATCAGCGTCAAATTAAGGCAAGTATCCTTGTACAATTTATTGTTCTAGTACAAGCACCCTTGAAAATACTACAAATAGTTAGAATTGTGACTCCTCCTTGACTATCGTTGTTGATCAATATCAATCCTCCAAAATTTTATAATTCTAAGAGTCACAAAAATTTCATTGTATTAGATCATAATTACTTGGACTCTTTTACCCTTGAGCACATGAACACATGAGATTAAGGAGCCCTAAATTTGTAGACACATGTTATATTTTGTATTTAATGATCTTGCAACCATTTAACTTGGAAAATAATTATTACTTGCTGTTTGGACCACAAATATCATGTATTTATATCACTCAACAACTTAGACGCCTAATGACAAATTTCCATGAAATCTATACTAGTAAGTTATTCTCACATGTTGCTGTCCTGAATCTTCTTTTACTGTTTCGACCGATTTAACATTAGAATATGAACCCGAGACCTGAATAGAAGATGTATCCCTGATGTCTAGATGTCGATAGACTCCGAAACTTTCGAATTTGGACTTTCGGTCTAGGAGTTATTGTAGTTTTACTGCAGCTGTGTCGGTAGACGCAGATTCGTAAAACTGCTGCACACATTTACCTTGCGAATTAAGTTAGCTATGTAAACAGCGAGCGCTTGACTCGAAATTTTATATGTAGTTGCTGGACACCTTATAGGTTATCCCCAATTTTTCTTAGAATTAATTAACATTATTTCAATACTATTTCATATGTATGAATACACATACACAAATTTTGCCTGAACATTTTAGCTGGATAATTTATTCATGTCGACCCTCGATTATGCCATATAATTACCCTAAGCTCAAAGCAAGCATACATGAACCTGATTTCTTGACTTGTTTCGCACATATATATACTTGCTTGATAAAATAATAAATGTAACAAGCCGGGGTTTAAGGGAAAGACCATAGTGGTGGACCATATAGGTAAGTGTACTCAGAAGGGGGCCCGTGTTTCCCAGTACTCGGTTCATGAACCTGTTGCACTTGATGTATTCATGGAGCCAGTTACTTGGCTCATGAACCTGTTGTATTCATGGACCCACAGTGCGGTCCTTGAACCTGTTAGTATTCACGAACTCATTTCGTGAACCTGTTATTTAATTTCGTATTCATGAACCGTGCCTGCCTGATACCTGATACTTGGTACTTGAAACTTGAGTACGCCGCCTTATAAACTCCATTACTAGGTCTAAACGAAATTGTTTTGACTGTAGCAACCATGTAGTAAAAGGATGGATGCATGAAGTGCTACCTAGATAGTAATAACTACAAGACTTGAACATGAAACTTGAACATGACACCTGTTACTTGATACTTGATGATACGATATATGAAACATGATACATGAAACTTGAAGCCTGAAACTTGAACCTGACAACTTGTTACCTGATACTCGACAACTCGTTACTTGAGACTGGACACTTGAAATAAAATTTTGACACTAGACTTGAGACTTGTCACTTGATGTTAGTTACCCCTACAGGTTCACCTGTCATATGTTTTATCATTAGTAGTCGTTAACTAGCCTGTTTACTAGGATGTCCCTCTTGCTAGCAAGTTCTTAGATTCCCACTACGTGTTGTATCCCTGTTACATTCTTGATTCCAATTCCTGTTCCCCATACTTGTACTTATTTTCACTATTTGTGGCCCTAGCTTGCACTAAGGGCATCTTCTCTTGTTTTTCCCTATTTTCCCTTTTTATATTTATTAAGCAGACTTTGGGACAAGCTACCTGCTGGAATTAGCAAGCAGACATTTCAGGTTTTGCTTGGAGCAAGGACTTGTTTAAATAATTGCTTTCCTTAAGGTATTTATTTCTTCTGCTATGTAAGACTTGTTTCCGAGTTTACACTTGATCCAGACTTGAAACTATTAGTATGTTTTATTATATTTCAGTTGTTTCTGTTGCTAATAAATTATTTATACATGCTTGGTTATATATATCTCTTTTTTTATATTCTTGTTCTGATGCTGAGTCGATCCTACAGCTTATGAATGATGTTAAAAGTCATTCACTGGGCTTCGTCACGTACTCGTATTTCCGTATTTTGGGAAGCGGGGCGTGACAAGGTTTTTAGTGGTATCAGATCTCAGGTTTGGCTAATGTGTTAGTCTGACTAATACATTAGACATGCTTGACTCAGTCAGGATTAACTCAACATTAAACAGGCAATGCAACCACTTGAATAATTTGATAATCAACTCGGTCTGGACACAAGTCTTATCCCATCCATTTTGTTCCCTTCATATTCAATTCTTGATTCATTGCTTTCTTCCATCTCTTATAGTCATCCCGATTGGTTGATTCCTTATTGGGTACAATTTATTCTTTCTGTACCCATATTCTTTTGCTTCCGGTGCAAGCAATTTCTTATTACTGCTTGCCTCGTTGATCCCTTCTTATTTCAACACGTGTGTCATTCATTGCCTTCCCTGCTTTGCAATCATCTTCATTTGTTGAGTCATATTGAGTATCGGGTTGGTTATTTCTTCCCAGCCATATTCCCTTCAATTCCGATTTTGCCCCTCAACCTTCTTCCTCATATTCAATTCCTTAATTTTCTCTTGTCCCTTCTAGTCATCCTCCTCTTTAACTCCTTATTGGGTATAGCTTCATTTTCCTCCTACCTATTTTCTCCTTATAATTATTTTTCCCGAATACCTTCTATATTTTGATTATTAATTGTTATATTTATTTTCAATCTCTATAGAAATGTTTCTCAACAAAGATTATGTTATTTCGAATAATGGTGTATTTTAACTTCACTTTTCACTTTTGATCGACTATATATTTCTACCGGACTATTTTGATAAGACAATTCTTATTTTATTGTATAATGTTGTTATTACTACTGTTATTATTATTACTATTATTTTCATTATCATTACTAGTATTATTATGATTGTTACTACTATTGATATTCTTATTGTTGTTTTCATTATTTTATTTGTTATTGTTATCATTCTTTTGTGATTACTGATATTATTACTGTTATGATCATTGTTATTATCATTGTTATTCTTAATGTTATTAGTATTGATATTTTATTTATACTATTATTTTTATCGTTACTATTATTATTATTATTATTAATTTGTTTTGAGCCTGAGCACGCTCAATTTTATATACATTTTACTACTTCGGTGCAACCTAATGTCGAGATGGCAAATATGCAACTCGATGTCAATGGAGGCAAATTGCAACTGGATATCGGCGAGGCAAAATGTGCAGCCGAATATTTGGATGGCAATTTGAAACCTGATGTCGTGAAGGCAAATATGCAACTTGATGTTAAGGAGGCAAGATTATCTACCTATTACTAATTGATATTTCAAGACTCGTTACTTATATAATGAAACTGATGGTAAAAGAATATTTTCGTTATTATTATTAATATAACTATCATTTCAATTTATGTTATTATTATCGTTTTCATCAACTTTATTACTGTTATTATTACTGTTACTTTATTGATATTATTGTTATTATCATATTATTTATTATCATTATTGATATTATTTTTAATGCTATCATTATTATTATTATTGCATTATTTTCATGAATGTGTTGAATTCTATTTTGTCATGTATGTGTTATCGTTATTATTAGTATTGTTGATATTTTTATTATGTTATTATTACCTGTATGATTATGATGATTTTGATGTCTGTTATTGTTATCGTTGTTATTATTATTTTGTTACTATTATTACAAATTTTATTATTATCAATGTTATATGTATTTTTATTATTGTTATTATTATTCTGTTACTATTGATATTATTATTATTAATATATGTTGTGTTATTATTTCTGTTAAAAGCCATTAGTTATGATATGTATTCTATCTTTAATTATGAAGATTGAAGCTCAAGCCTTATACCCATTTTTCATTATTGCCTATCTCTATTTGGAGCCCATACTCTCTTTTGATCTTGGTGTCTCATTCCCTTCTTTCTGCTCGGATCGTCGCTTGGTATCACGTGGTCTACAACGACATGTCTGGAGCTTGGAGTGTCACCATCAGAGTGTCGCAGTGGAAGCGTGGTGGGCCCAACCCACAGGTGCTGGGATTCCCTTGTTGCAACTAGTCCTTTGCATTGTTGCTTCCCTCTCCGTTCCTTGTATTCATCCCCATCCGTTGATTCACTGAATGGTTTGATTCTTCCAAGTCCTCTCCCTCTCTGATTTCAGTTCTGCCGACTTTTATTTTGCTTTATTATCTCGTGTTGTTCTTTCCTTTTGATACTGTCTATTCTCTTTCACGCATTCCATTTGACATCGTTGTTATCCACTCCCTTCTTATTTTGCTGTTAACACCAAGTTGACTTTTCCTTGGATCCCTTGTTTGTTACCCTCCCCTAAATTGCTTTTACCCTGTCCTATGTACCGCCTAAGCAAATTTCGGGGACGAAATTTTTGTGTAAGGTGGGTAGGATTTGTAACTCCTGTTTCCCTGTATTTGTATTTTTATACTGTATTTTGCTCAATTGTACTCTTTTATCTATTTGAGATCCAGTATTTTATTTTCGTTCGAATAAAAACATCAATTTATTTTCGACTCAATTTCTGGTCCTTTTATCGAATTCGTTTGTATGCTCCTTGTGTCATTATTCATGAAGAAATCATATTCATCTCTTTTTCCACCATTTTGATAAATTTTGACCACTTCTCCAGTTGGGTCCTTTTCAATTTGGATACCCTAATACCCTATAACCCAAAACCCATACTATATAAACCCTAACCCTAACCCTAACCCTCATTACTGTATTAACCCAAAAAAAACCCCGCCGCTAAACATCTTCTTCCTCACCCGTATCCTTCTCCGATCGCCTCTTCGTCGCTTCATCAACACATTCACCACCACAGCACCCCAAACACCTCCATCGCCATCACATATCCACCATCGAACCCATCGAACCCATCATCCAACCTCGCCATTACCCAAATACTCGACAACCACCCCATCGCCATTGCCGTCGTCGCTCTCCTCATTCCCTCGACCTCCTCTCCTCTCCACCATCATCGCCAGTCACTCCCGAACCACCGCCGAACTCAGCCATTCTCCTCGCTCCCCTGTTCGAGCGCGAAGAACAGAGCACGCACCGAGCCCACCGCCGCGCCGTCGTCGCCGTCGTCGACTGATCCCCAGTCGAACCCAGACATCGTCGCGAGCCACCGCCAGTCGCGTCGCGTCGCAGTCATCGCGTCGCCGTCGCTCTTCCGCGCGCTGCCGTCGAAAGGATGAAGACGATCAGCAGGTTGGTGAGATTCGCTGTTCGCTGTTCTTCCGCAGCGGATCTGCCTCCGCTATTTCCTGTTCGCCCTCAATTCGGCGTGAGGAGGGAGATCTGATTGGTCGATTCCATGTTTCGCTGTTTTGCCGCACCAGATCGAGGCCGCTGTTTGCTGTTCTGGGTGGATCTGGTGTGGGGAATTTTCTCTACTATTGGATCTTTGCACGTGATTTTAGGGGACTTCTTCGGGGATCTTTTCGACCCAACTTTCTTCAACAAGTGGATCTAATCATCGTCAAATTAAGGCAAGTATCCTTGTACAATTTATTGTTCTAGTACAAGCACCCTTGAAAATACTACAAATAGTTAGAATTGTGACTCCTCCTTGACTATCGTTGTTGATCAATATCAATCCTCCAAAATTTTATAATTCTAAGAGTCACAAAAATTTCATTGTATTAGATCATAATTACTTGGACTCTTTTACCCTTGAGCACATGAACACATGAGATTAAGGAGCCCTAAATTTGTAGACACATGTTATATTTTGTATTTAATGATCTTGCAACCATTTAACTTGGAAAATAATTATTACTTGCTGTTTGGACCACAAATATCATGTATTTATATCACTCAACAACTTAGACGCCTAATGACAAATTTCCATGAAATCTATACTAGTAAGTTATTCTCACATGTTGCTGTCCTGAATCTTCTTTTACTGTTTCGACTGATTTAACATTAGAATATGAACCCGAGACCTGAATAGAAGATGTATCCCTGGATGTCTAGATGTCGATAGACTCCGAAACTTTCGAATTTGGACTTACGGTCTAGGAGTTATTGTAGTTATACTGTAGCTGTGTCGGTAGACGCAGATTCGTAAAACTGCTGCACACATTTACCTTGCAAATTAAGTTAGCTATGTAAACAGCGAGCGCTTGACTCGAAATTTTATATGTAGTTGCTGGACACCTTATAGGTCATCCCCAATTTTTCTTAGAATTAATTAACATTATTTCAATATTATTTCATATGTATGAATACATATACACAAATTCTGCCTGAACATTTTAGCTGGATAATTTATTCATGTCGACCCTCGATTATGCCATATAATTACCCTAAGCTCATCCCATGTACATGACCCTGATTTCTTGACTTGTTTCACACATATGTATGCTTGCTTGATAAAATAATAAATGTAACAAGCCGGGGCTTAAGGGAAAGACCATAGTGGTGGACCATATAGGTAAGTGTACTCAGAAGGGGGCCCGTGTTTCCCAGTACTCGGTTCATGAACCTGTTGCACTTGATGTATTCATGGAGCCAGTTACTTGGCTCATGAACCTGTTGTATTCATGGACCCACAGTGCGGTCCTTGAACCTGTTAGTATTCACGAACTCATTTCGTGAACCTGTTATTTAATTTCGTATTCATGAACCGTGCCTGCCTGATACCTGATACTTGGTACTTGAAACTTGAGTACGCCGCCTTATAAACTCCATTACTAGGTCTAAACGAAATTGTTTTGACTGTAGCAACCATGTAGTAAAAGGATGGATGCATGAAGTGCTACCTAGATAGTAATAACTACAAGACTTGAACATGAAACTTGAACATGACACCTGTTACTTGATACTTGATGATACGATATATGAAACATGATACATGAAACTTGAAGCCTGAAACTTGAACCTGACAACTTGTTACCTGATACTCGACAACTCGTTACTTGAGACTGGACACTTGAAATAAAATTTTGACACTAGACTTGAGACTTGTCACTTGATGTTAGTTACCCCTACAGGTTCACCTGTCATATGTTTTACCATTAGTAATCATTAACTAGTCTGTTTACTAGGATGTCCTTCTTGCTAGCAAGTTTTTAGATTCCCACTACGTATTGTATCCCTGTTACATTCTTGATTCCATTTCCTGTTCCCCATACTTGTACTTATTTTCACTATTTGTGGCCCTAGCTTGCACTAAGGGCATCTTCTCTTGTTTTTCCCTGTTTTCCCTTTTTATATTTATTAAGCAGACTTTGGGACAAGCTACTTGCTGGAATTAGCAAGCAGACATTTCAGGTTTTGCTTGGAGCAAGGACTTGTTTAAATAATTGCTTTCCTTAAGGTATTTATTTCTTCTGCTGTATAAGACTTGTTTCCGAGTTTACACTTGATCCAGACTTGAAACTATTAGTATGTTTTATTATATTTCAGTTGTTTCTGTTGCTAATAAATTATTCATACATGCTTGGTTATATATCTCTCTCTTGTTATATTCTTGTTCTGATGCTGAGTCGATCCTACAGCTTATGAATGATGTTAAAATCATTCGCTGGTCTTCGTCACGTACTCGTATTTCCGTATTTTGGGAAGCGGGGCGTGACAGAATCCCACACCGCAGATGAGCTGGGGACACTCCCAATCACATCTCAATAATTCTTGGGATCCAATCTCACACCGCAAGCTATAGCGCCTCAATAGTCACCAAATACCCCATGAGCGTCGTCTCGTTCCTGATAATTCCGGAGATGAATTCCACACCGCAAATGAGCTGGGGAACTCCCAATCATATCTAGATAATTTTGGGGAGACAATCTCACACCGTAGACCAACTGAGACCCTCATACTAATGTTTGCCCTTACTTCATCACATCCTCAATTTAGTGCATGTCTTTAGGTTTAATTATAATCATTACGTCCTATAGCTAGCTTACCCCTACTGGACTTTATTAACACAAGGAGAATTGTTAGCCGACACTGGCTACTTCTCACATTTTCATTTATCACAACTTGCCGGTCACTACGGGTCTCGCTCAGCTTCTAGATTCCAACCATCTCAACACCGAGATCATATAGGTTATCTTAACCTCAATTACAAAATTTTTCATTCATAATTCAGTAGATTCTTTCATACATTCACTTTAAATTGTCAATTTCAAAGTATACCTTCTTATTCTCTTATCACACATCTCAAAAAGCATTTAAACTATGATAAAAAAAATTCTTACAAATATCATGTGTACGGTTTTCCCAAGTTCAAACTTTATTTATCTTCTAATTTATCCTATAAATCATTTGCATAAATTATATGGTGATTTTTTTTTCATATGATACCCAAATTCTTGGATAAATCATCACATTTCAAATTTTCATCACAAAAATGAAATATTATATAAGTTCCATTCTTAAAATAAAACAATGTACAATATAATTTTTATCCAGGTGAATTTTCCAATTTATATTTGATTATCTCCATTATTCCAAAGTTAACTCATTCGTGAAATAATTGTTTTTTTAAATGAGTTCAACTAGACATACTATTCAAATTGTAATGTGATTTTTCATCCTCAAATTATTCTAGATCTATACATAATTATCTCAAATATTCCACTAATCTACTAGTATTATTTAAATATCTTCTTAACTAAAATCTATGCAAATTTAGCTAATAGGAGTAATAAAAGAAAGTATTAAAAAAATGGATGCCACTGTCCGGAATTGAACCCAAACCCGACAATAACCCAAACCGCCACCCAAAGCCAATGAGCCACTCACAGTTTGTGAGTAAAAGACTCACCACAAGTTTTACATACCCAAACTACAGTATGTATAACTCAAAAATTTTGATAACTTGATTATTATGTATTTCCTTACAATTTCAGAAATAAATTCCTCAGAAACTTAGTGTATCTGTACAAAATAATTTATATGTCAATTTTATCTTGAAGAACATGGGAATTTTCATTAAAATTGTATAAATTATACATAGTCTTACACTTAAATTAAATGAACAAATTTTTCTTTACACAACTAGAGTTCTTGTGGGGTATCTATATTACTAAAATGAATACAAGAAAATCAATCCCATGTATTTATTGTGTGAAATTTCAATTAGATAAAAATTTCTATAAACCTCCTACACACACACACACAATTTTCATCATCTACTACACAATTATAATTAAGCATGCACAAATAGAATTTCTAGAGCAACTACTTCACATGCACAAATCAATTCATCTCTATCTACACATTTTCAATTTAAACAAACACAATTTCTTCATACTAGAAGATTATGAAAACATCCTCACATTATCATTCAAATGCATTCACATCTAATCATGGATTCTACAAAATATTTAAAAATAAAAGAAACATGCACACAATATCTAATTATCATTCTATGCATATATACATAATCATGAATTCTAGAAATTATTAGAAAGCAAAAGAAGCACCCACCTCAAAAGAGACCTCATAATGGTTGAACTCCTAGCACAATGCCCCAAAATCCTCCGCTTCTCCAAACCCGCGACTCCTTCCCTTGGTTTCCCTAAAGCAAACCAGCAAACGCCTCTTGATTCTCTCCTTTTTGTTTTTTTGTTTTTTGTTTTTAGTGTTCATATATGGTTGTGCTTGGAGTGTTTATAAGGAGGAGAATAATGTGGAATTTAATTAACTAACCACTAACCCAAAATAACTACCCACTAATCAATTAATCATCCACTAACTCACCCACTAATCTCACTCAAAAAATACCCGGTCAACATGTGCAGCCGGTTAGGATTTGTGTGCAATGCACGTGTGCACGTGCTTGCACCTTTCCTATTCCATTTTTTTAATTTCATTTTAAATTCTTACTTTTGATAAATACTTATAATCATTTTCTTAATCATTAATTTTAGTAAAATTAGAGTAAATTTAGCCTAATGTAATTATTTGTAGACAACTTTTGTAAAATAATATTGTTAGCACGTGTATAAAAGAAAAAGCACGTGCAAATAAATATACATATACAAAACAAATTCGAGAGAACAAAAAATATTCATAACACTCGAAATACAAAATACATAAAAATACATTCTATATACATATACAACAATATAATCAATACGTGCACAGCAAACACGTGCGTCGCACGTATCAATAAGTATTTTAAAAAAATAGATTTGAGAGACGGAGAAATATTTTTTAAAAATTGAAATATAACATATGTAAAATATTTATATTGATAATATTACAGATATTTCACGAAATGGTAAAATATGTGAAATCGACACGTGCATTGAAAGCACGTGCAATACACGTAAAAACACAAAGATTATGATTTATATTTCAGTTGGCTCAAAATAGGATAAAATAAATTTTGAGAGGACGGAAAATTATATAAATAATCAAAGTACAAAAGTATGTAGGATATTTATATTAAAATATGTTATGGATATTACCCGTAACGGTACAAAATATATGTGCGAAACACACGTGGAGCAAAATTATCATAACTCAATTTTGTGGGGTGTTATACCAGATCCTAGGGCTATTTTCGGAAAGTCTCTTCGGTTGAAATGGTTGAAGGATACTTTCAACAATAAGTTGAATGAAGATTCGAACAACTTTGAAGTCTATTGCTATTGCAGAGCATATACTATGTCATTGTTTGGATGTGCAATGTTCCCGAACTCCACCGATATTTTCGTTCCCCTAATGCACTTACCTCTAATCGCAGATCTCGGAACCGTTGGGGCGAGCGTACAATTGGGGTAGTGCAGCGTTGGATACTTTATATCGAAGTTTGTGCAAATGCTATCTTGGTGCTAGTCAGATGAATAGACCGAAATTGTTGTCACAAGTATGGAGTTGGGAAAGCATACATATTGGTAGACCCATAGTTAGTAGGCAATCATCAAAGTGGACGCATGTTCCCGATGACCATCACATGAGACCACCACAAGATGTATGTTGGACTGGATCCCTAACATGGAAGGCTAACCCAAATCGTTGCTTGACATATTACAGGGACGAGTTTGATACGTTGATGGAAGACTGTGTCAAGTGGGAGCCTTATACGGTGAAACGTTTAGCGAGATTGCCACCTGTGTGCACGGCGACTCGTGAGCTATGGTTGACAAAAGCATCTCTCGTCAACTTTGGAACAGTGGATTCCTATTTTGTGGAAAGAGTACTTCAAAAGTTTGGCCCCCGTCAAAACATTTCAGTCGCAGAACATTTTAATGTGGATTTATATGGTATTACCGGTATGGGTCGACAACCCGGTCATGATTGGTCCGCTAGTTTGCATATATACCCACGTAGATATATGGAACAATCACCATTTTGATCACGTGATTGTTAATATTCTACTATTCGATACCGATTTACATGAACCGTATATGATGTGGTATCGAAAAATGACTCGACTTTATATATCTCCTACATCACAAAAGCCTGCAGGTGTGCAAGTACCGACTCGGCGATGAGCCGCTGATCCAGCTAACGACCATTCCGTTCATTTACCAATGTTTCAACCAAAGTCAACATTGATTCTGGATCTCGTAAGTTTTATTTTGTATCTATTAGTAACACCGCGCAAAATTGAGTTATGACAATTTTGCCCACGGGTGTTACAGACATATATTTTGTACTATTACGAGTAATATTCGTAACGTATTTTTATATAAATTTCATACGTATTTTATATTACGATTATTTATATGTTTTCCGTTCTCTCAAAATTCATTTTTACCCTATTTTGAGCCAACTCATATATAAATTTTAATCTTTGTATTTTTACGTACTTTGCACATGCTTTCATTACACATGTGGATTACGTATGTTTTACCGTTACGTAAAATATCCGTAACATTATTAATATACATGTTCTACGTATTTTGTATTTTGACTGTTTTTTGTTCTCTCAAATTTATTTTGTATTGATAAGTACATTGCACGTAAAATTTTATGTGCATTTTTTTATTTCTAAAATTTTCTAGAGTTATGAACATTTTTCTTCTCATTTTCGTCACAATTGTTCGGCCTAAATCTACTTTTTAAGCTGACGAAAAAATTAATTTCAAATTGAGATCCATGATTTTTCTACACTTAATTGAACATTTAAAGAATTCTAGTACACTTGTCATGTGTAACACACACCTACATCAAATTTAATAAAAAAATTTAATAAAAATATTTGTTTGAGAAGTAGTGTGCACATAGGGTGCACCTAGGGTGCACGTGTTTGTGCACAAGAGGGGTGGCCGGCCTATAATAAAGAGTGAGGAGAGAGTGGGGTTATGTTAGTGGGTGGTTAATTAGGTTAATGGGTAATTAATTAAATCCCCATTAAATTAATTAATCTTCTTTACAACCCCCCCCCCCCCCCCCCCCCCCCCCAATTGTAAACAATAAACAAGACAAAATAAATAAAAAATTATATAAAAAAAAGAAAGAAAGTGTGTGCTCACTGTTGATTGCTGCCGAAGGGGGTTGCTGGGATTTTTTCCCTCGGGTGCAGTTTTCGAGGCAGACTGGAAGCTTCTTTTGGAGTTCAATTGCTAGGGAATACTTCAATACTTCAAATGTGTGGGTGTTCTTATTAACTTCTAATTTTATAGATTGTGCGTGCTTAATTTTACCATAAGTAGTTGCTAAATTTAGTTTGATGTTCATTGTGCAAGTAATCTAGAATGTAGATTGTGCATTATTAGTATAATTATGTGTGACTGAGTATATGATTTTGACTTCCAATATGTTAATAAATGTTCGTGTTAGATCTGAAAGTAGAAATTAATGAGTTTTATGTGGAGAGAGAGCCCATAGAAATCTAATTAGTGCATGCTAAATTGATCATGTAGTAAACAAATTGGAGTAATGTATGTGTATTAGTTTTTATAAATTCTTTGATGGTGAGAATTTTATAAAAGGAATCAATTGGTATTAAATGCATTATAATAGTGTAACATTTCTCAAGAATCTAGTTGGATAAGGGGTAAAATTTTATACAATTCAAATTGTAGAAACATGTGCAATCCATACAAATTGGGAGATAAATTTCATTATCTTTAGAGAATAAATAATTATAAAATTTTATCTTGGTGCAAATACACAGAAATTTGGGAGTATTAAATTTTCTGGGAGTGATTAAAGATAATAATACAAAGCAAATTTGAAAACATTAAATTTTGTTAAAAAAGATTTGGAAACAGAAAATTGGAAGAAAAAGATTTTAATCCCTATATAATCAGAGATCGACCTTGGGGGTACTGGTCTTGGCGTGAGTCCAGGGCGCTGTGTACAGTAGCTTGGGTCGTGGGTTCGAGTATTGGGAGGTTCTATTTCTTTTTAATAAAAAAAGTTATTTTTATAGATTTACAGTAAATGGCATATAAAGTACTGAAGGGGCTTTTGTTCAATAGCCGTGAGTGGTCTAGTGGTTGGGGCTTGCGGGTTGGCTGACTGGTCTCAGGTTCGATCCCGGTCATACCCAATTCCATTTTTATTTATTTTTAAAGGGGTATTTCATGTTATAAAATTTGAAAGTAAATGTAATAATATTCTAAAATAATATTAAAACCTTAGAAATAATTCCACGCTATTTTAAGATATATTTTTAGGAATTAGAGGTGATATTCACATTGAATAAAGTAATAGAGAAACTTTACAATTCAAACTAAAAGGAGATTGTGCATGATTAAAGAGAATTAAAAGTAGAGTACAAATTTAGACTCGTCTTTGTAAAATTACATGCATATTAATCCATTGAATTATGCAAATGATTGAGATGGATTATAATGGATTAAAAATATAATTATTAGTTGGAATACGAAAATTATAGTTGTTTTAATCTTAAAGAACTTTTGTATTAAGAAATACACTTGAAGTATACCAAAACATGAAAAAGGTTCTAGTAATTGAAAGAGCATTGAATATTGTTAAAGTGGATAATTTGGGGTTGTTTACAAGGATTTTAATTGATTCAATCGTCATTAAATGTTGAAGTTGGTTACTTCATGGTTGATAAACCTAAGGAAAATGAATAAAGAAGAAGTTATGAATAAAGAATGAGTTATCTATGATGAGGTTAGATGTAACCTATGTGGTCTCTTTTGAGACTGTTTTAGAGTGAGAGAGACCCAGAATACCGGTAGTTGTGATATATGGAATTTAAAAAGTAACCAGTGTGGGTTGACTTTCTCTTGAAAAGTGACCAGGATGGGTTAACTTTCTCAGTGTCATGTTTAAGCCCGGTGGGTAAGCGAACTCTAGGTCATAATAACTATGATTTAAAAATAAGGACAGACACTAGATGGAGATATGATAGAAACAACGACGAACATATTCAGTAAAGAATGTGCACCTCCTAGGGTTTCGAATACGCCTGGTAAATCCATGTATATGGGCTAGGGGTATGTCCGTCTATTATTGAAAAGGCCGGTAAAGAGACTGCAGTTCCTAGGAATGTTCGGGACAGACAGGATACGCCCGGTAAATCCTGTGAGGTGGGCTAGGGGTAGGCCTGGTTCATAGTTACGGGAGATGGACTTGCTAGGGTTCGTGGTTGAGGATACACCCCGTAAATCCACTGAGGTGGGCTAGAGGTACGCCGGTAAGGTCCAATATCCTGGGGGTGCGACTCTTCGGTGACTACGCATTGGAGTATATTCATTAGGTTAGGTTGCATGGCATGGGATGTAAACCCTATAATGGGGAGTATATTAAGGGCTTGCCCTCGGACCTATATAGTATGAGATTCATAGAATCCGAACAAGTATGCATTAGTGTCATCGTAGTGTAATGTCTGCATTAGGCATTAAGTCATATCATACACTAACATGTTTAGGATAGTCACATTTTCTCTTTCTGCATTCAAGTTTGTGATTGTTAAGATAATGAGATCGCTGTATTATAACATTGCATCAGTTGTATGCAACTGATGTGCCCACAGTTTTCCAGATGCAGGATTGGACTTGGCATGAGCTTGAAGTCACTATGATGAGTTGATTATAAGATTGAAAGATTTTCATTATTGTAGATCATGTTGTATTCATTTAATTGCGCTGTGCTGTTGTAAAGAACATATTGTAAATAAAAATTTTAAATTCCTTGTAAATTTGTACGAATTTGAAGTAAAGATTATGTTTTTTCTACAAATTATCTATGTTTGGAATTCGTAGCGTTACAAATGGTATCAGAGTCGACTTCAATAAGTAGTACAAAATTATAAGGACGACACATTAGGGTGGACATTAGAGTGTGAGTGTCAGTTTGGAGTCTTGAATGATGAAGTTATTGAGCTTGCATTCATGATACTCTTCTCGTATACATTGATGTGATATTGTATGCGAGCGTGTTTTCTTTGTGTCACGAGTGTTATGGTTGGTTGAACCTACATTCATGATACCTTATATGTAGACTAAGCTTTTCTCTTTTGTTTTCCTCATATATTTTCATCATAATACTTTTCATCTTTAACATTTAATATTTTTCAAATAATTATTTTCTTATACTATTAATTCACTTTGATATTTATTATTTTATCTACAACTCTTAGTCTTAATCTTTTAAGTTTGACTTACTCGTTTTCTTTCTTGACGTTTTATCATTCTTACTTTTATGTGCTTTTACGTTACTTATTTATTTTTCTATTACTTTTACGTATTCTATTAAGTTTTGAATTACAACTTCTTAAATTATTATTAAAACTACCATTTGTTATTATTTCTATTAGATTTTGAATTTTGCTTTTTGTATGTTCACATTCACTTTACAAATACTTTGATTTCACAATACTATAATTTTCCATTATTTTATGTTGTCTCGTTTATTTCAGTATATTTTAACAAGATTGTAATATTTTTACTTATATAAATGCAATATACCTCTACACAATAAGATTCCCTTTTATTACTATTTTGTTATACTTATTATTTCCTACCTTCTATTATATTTACCTTTCACTATTAATAACTACTATCACGCCCCACTTCCCAAAAAATAGAAATACGAGCACGTAACGAAGGCCAGTGAATGATTTATACATCATCTATAAGCTGTAACAGATTAATTCAACAATATACAAAAGAATACAACCACGCAAGAAAAGAATAACCACATGTACAATGAATAAGCTAAAAAACAACCATGAAATAAATTCACCAACTGATATCCAACATCTGGGAAAAAGTAAACTTCGGGACACACAAGCCCAGAATACAAAGTACAACATTGATAACAATGTTGAAAGGAAAGATAGCATAAAAGATAATTCTAGCAGTTTATTCTTGGACTCCATCTTCTAAAATCGTTACTCACCAATTCCTTCTGGTATCACTCCTTCAGTACCTGTAAACTCGTGATATAAAAATAGAGAAAATAATGTCCATAGAGCAAGTTATGGACAACAAGTAGTGGAAAACAGAAAAATAAAAAGCATGGTACATCAAGAATATAGGACCGAATCAAAGTTAAGAACAAAGACAATGATTGGATATAATGTCAAGGGTCTATGTTTAATTATGCAATAATTAATGATTTCAATTCAAGATCAATATCGATGACAGTAAACAGTGATCAAGCATGCAATGTCGGTATATGGTTATTATTCATTTTATTAACCTATCTAATGTACGTACTACCGCGTCCCATTCCACAGGTTCGGTGCATACAAATAGTGAACGTTTTGGACTGATGGTGAACTCAACAGATCGTGTACTCGACGTCGATGACGATAATTAAAAATCAATAATTAACATTCAATAATTTGCAATCGATACTCCACCTTCCAATCAATCAATGTAAACAATAAGGCTTTTACCGAGTACAGTCTCCGATCGTTCACTAACAAGTCGACCCATAAAACCCCAGCTTGTTAATATTTTATTTCATCTTATGTGAGCATGCAAGAAGATGTCAAGGACGTATAATGCTAGGTGTGACTAATTCTACTCATTATAGACAAAGTAAGAAAAATTTATATTAAATCAACACAATTCATACAATCTGGACAACAGGACATTACTATACAAAAACAGATATTCCCACTGTTGTAAAAAAGAAAATCTGGATCCGTCAGAAGTTCTAGAAACTAGACTCTCTGCCGGTTCCAGCGAATATACACACGATATATGAAAATCACACAAACTAGGTTCGAATGTTTATTCTTTACAGATTTTATGTTTAGGCAACAAGTTATAGATTGTGTTCACATATATGTATCAGTTCTGAATACTTATCAAATAATTTCACAAAAATTTAGGGTGATTCCTACACATGTCTAGTCTAAGCCAAATTTATTTTACATTTTAATTTTACCGTTAACATATTCTTTTTATGAATAAATCAATGTGATACACATGAAATTGTGAATCTGAAAATCCAGACCTAGCAGTACTAAAAGTCAGATATTTAGCAAATTATATATCGGAATTCAATTATGTCAAATGTTCTGGAAAATAGACCCATGGAGCTACAATTCATGTTTACAAAGTTCTTTCAAATTACTACAGTAACAGATTTGAAAGTCCGATACAAAAAGAAGTAGACATCAGGCCAGAAAATAATTTAATATGAATAAACAATAATTTCATCACACATGCATGTAATATCATGGTAATTAGTTAACAAAAGTTATATTTAGTTATTAACAAGCAATTTCAAGATTAACGTTGCAATTTACAATCTGGGCAATTAATTCATGAAAATCAAATTCAATCAAAAAGATTCAATTCATCAATTCAATTCTATAACATGGATCGATTTATTTTCATGTATTTCATGCATATGCAATATGCAATAGGGACTAGGGTTCGAATCAAAGATATTAGCACGAAGTTGAGAATATCTTGGGTTAGCTCATGTAAGCCCTCAATATACTCAACAGAAGATGAATAGTATAACAATACAATAATAATCAGGATCTACTTGCGGAGATCAAAAGAGTTTATGAACAAGAAAAATAAACTAGTTCAAGAGAGACTTGCCTTTTACACGGTTAATCCAAAACAATAGAATAACAGGATTAGGATCCCGACGACAACACGCACGAATCCACAAAAACATGTGCAAACATGTGTAAAGCAAAGCACAACATCAATAGAAGAAGATGACAACAGCCACAACAGCAAACAGCCGTTCCAACCCAGAACAGCAAACGACAAAAACCCAATCACACCGGAAACAACGATCGGCAAAACAACATACAGCAAACTTCGACTGGTGGCGACTGTAGGCTTTGGGATGGTGGCAATGGTGGACGGTGGCGCTGGCGTGGAGGTGGTCATACTGGCGGCAACTTGCAGCACTGGGGCTGGTCGGCAGAGGAGACGAAGAGATGGATGGCTTGCTGTATTTTGGGAGATAAATAGAGGAGGTGGGTTCTAGGGGCAGGGGAGCAGTGGAGGAGGAGCGACGGAGGTGCTCGGAAAGAGGACGATGGAGTAGGGGATCAGTGGCCGACTGTGGAGGTTGCAGGCGACTTACAGCGAGGGGGTTTTGCAGTGGCGGTGAAACAGAGGAGAGGGTGCAGCAATCGAGTGCGGCTAGGCGGCACTGTCGACGAGGAGGAGGGGTTTCGGAAACAAGGGAAGGGGAACGGGCTTCGGTGGGCTCGACGGGGACGAGGGGATGCTCGAGTGGCTGGAGGTGGAAGACGGGAGGCGAGATGGTGGAGCTCGAGGGGCAGTGCTACGGTGGGGGTCAAGGTCGAACGATGAGGAGGAGAGGTGGAAGGCGGTTAGGTTTGCGGAGAGAGACAGAGGAGAGAAGGAGGCGAGAAGAAGATGAAGGGGGTTGAACAGCGGCGGGGTAGAGGCTAGGGTTAGGTAAGGGTAGGTTTGAATAGTATATATAGGGTAAGTTAGGATATTGGGTTATAGAGTTAAAGGGTTAAGATCCAATAAAAGATTGTGCTTGGGTTGCGGGTTTAAATCCAATAGAAAAATACATAGAAATATGTATTAGATAAATTAGAGTATTCAACATGCAAAATTTAAATAGGTTGTACAAAAATTTCAGGGTTCAGCAAAATAAAATTAATTGGAAGAGTACAATTGGATTAAGATTTAGCTTTCACTACAAAAGAAAGTAGCTTTCCCGGCGTTTTTTGACGTCTTTACCGGCGTTTTTTTACGCCGGTGAAACTTTCACCGGCGTTTACAATAGCGCCGGTCCAAATGCCGTCGAAGCGGGCGTCGCTGAAACGAAGGGGTCTACGCCGGCGATTTTGGTGGACACCGGTAAATGTTAGAACTACACCGGCGGTCATAAAACGCCGGTGTATGTCGGTCTCTGAGTGCCGTTCTTGTGCACCTATATACATTCATCGGCGGTCGTAAACCGCCGGTATTTATCCATTCACCGGCGTTTATGAAAACGCCAGTGTAGAACGAAAGTATACCGGCGGTCAAAGAGCGCCGGTGTATGTGCGTTTATGAGTGCCTGGTTTTTCCTATTTACGAACACCGGCGCGACCAAAAAACGCCGGTGTAGTTATATACGTCGGCGTTTATAAAACGCCGGTGTACGTGTGTGCCGTTACAGCTGACAACATTCACCGGCGTGCGTTGAAACGCCGGTGTATCAAATAATCCAACAATTAGATTAGATAGACCGGCGTTTTTTAAAACGCCGTTCTGGCTATGCCCGTTTATTTTCGATACTCCGCTTTTCCGTTCGATTTCAATTCACAGTTTCATTTACAAAACCTGTAAACTAATTCTCACAACTTATTCAATCAATTTCGTTGCATATTACTGCGCAAACCACAACCAAACACAAGAATAATTAAAGATAATCAAGTTTCACACATGTCATATCAACGTCCAAATTCATTGATTAATTAACAGTGTCATAATTAACAAATTAATATAGAGACTAACATCCCAAATATCCAAACAAACCAGTCTGACAAATATCCAATATATCCCAAATTAAAAGTCTGACATAACTCTCATAAAAAAAATCAGTCTGACATAACAACAGCAAGGAGGAGGACATAAGAACAACAACCATACAGCAAGGAGGACATAAGAACAGCAAGGAGGACCGCAGATTCATACCCCTCGAGTAGCTTCAGCTCTGATCATCAGAATTTCCTTCATCTTGACGACCGCTCTGTGAAAAAAAAAACAATAGTTTAATTGAACAGTAGACCACAATACAGAATATACATATTTTTTGAACTTGCAAAAAGAACTACCTGTATCTTAAATTATAAGATCAAAGTGCCAACTGCAAATGGAATTGTTAATGATATATACAGAGGTAAAATAATTACATTGCAATGCTAAAAATCTAGTACTTAATTTTGTTTTTAAATATATCTAAAATAGCAAAACAAATGAAAATTCAGTATCTAACTTGAAACCTTTATATTCTCCTCTGATTGGGAATATCCACTATCTAAAACAGTAAAACAAATGAAAATTCAGTATCTAAGCATGTCCTTCATGGATTGTTCAGACAATCCATGAAACTGTCATCGTGGACGGAAACCAAATATAAGAAAAATAAGAAAAATAAGATACGGCTCATATCAAGTGTATTTTTAGGGATCTGTCATCGTGGAAGGAAACCAAATATATATAGAAGCCAGAAATGGAAACAGAAAGAAGAAAGGTAGAGACTTTGGATACACCAGGCTAACATAGCGGCATTTTCCTCATCTCTCTCTCATCCCTTGTTTCCCTTCAGCACACGAACACAAAGAGACATCAGCAACAACAGCAAGAGCGACAAGAACAACAATAATAAAAAATTATTATGAACAAGATGTCTCTATATGGGTTTCCAGATCTCCACTCGAGCCCACTCTTTCTAATCACAGCCCAATTAAGAACATAGACAACATCCACTAAACAATCCAATCATAGCCCAGTCAAAATTTGCCATCCTGGATCTTAATGAAATAAGCTTCATTAACAGTGAAAGAAAATGAGGATGCTAGCAGCATACTTAGTTTGGAAGTGAACCCATTTTATGTTAAAAAACCATGCCAAAGATTGCAATCAGGTTACTTTAACAGTATCTGAAAATGAAAATTTCCCATTATCTGAGCTTATATGTTGCTCTACTAATTCACTGTGCCCAACTAAATCTAAAACCCAATTGTTGTGCGTATCCGGAGGATTTTGGCATACGTACCTATAGCATCCTCAGTTCACAGTGAACCCGTTTTGGTCAAAAAAACATGCCAAGATCACAATCAGATGCATGAAAATAAGCTTCACTAACAACAAAAGAAGAAACTGGGGATGCTATGCAGCATACTTAGTTTGGAAGTGAACCCATTTTGTGTTAAAAAAACCATGCCAAAGATTGCAATCAGGTTACATTAACAGTATCTGAAAATGAAAATTTCTCCATTATCTGAGCTTATATGTTGCTCTACTACTTTTTTAGCCCAACTATATCGCAAAACCCAAGTGTTGTGCATATCCGGCCGGAGGATTTTGGCATACGTACCTATATACCATCCTCAGTTCACAGTGAACCCATTTTTGGTATAAAAACAAACATGCCAAGAAGACAATCAGGTGGATGAAATCAGCTTCATTAACAGTTAAGTGAAAATGGGACCAAAAAATAGCTTAAGAAGACCATCAGGTTTGTGAAATAAGCTTCACTAACAGTGAAAGAAACTGGGGATGCTATGCAGCATACTTAGTTTGGAAGTGAACCCATTTTGTGTTAAAAAAACCATGCCAAAGATTGCAATCAGGTTACATTAACAGTATCTGAAAATGAAAATTTCTCTATTATCTGAGCTTATATGTTGCTCTACTACTTTTTTAGCCCAACTATATCGCAAAACCCAATTGTTGTGCATATCCGGCCGGAGGATTTTGGCATACGTACCTATATAATATGCTCAGTTCACAGTGAACCCATTTTTGGTATAAAAACAAACATGCCAAGAAGACAATCAGGTGCATGAAATCAGCTTCACTAACAGTTAAGTAAAAATGGGACCATAAAATAGCTTAAGAAGACCATCAGGTTTGTGAAATAAGCTTTACTAACAGTGAAAGAAACTGGGGATGCTATGCAGCATACTTAGTTTGGAAGTGAACCCATTTTGTGTTAAAAAAACCATGCCAAAGATTGCAATCAGGTTACATTAACAGTATCTGAAAATGAAAATTTCTCCATTATCTGAGCTTATATGTTGCTCAACTACTTTTTTAGCCCAACTATATCGCAAAACCCAATTGTTGTGCATATCCGGCCGGAGGATTTTGGCATACGTACCTATATAATATCCTCAGTTCACAGTGAACCCATTTTTGGTATAAAAACAAACATGCCAAGAAGACAATCAGGTGCATGAAATCAGCTTCACTAACAGTTAAGTGAAAATGGGACCATAAAATAGCTTAAGAAGACCATCAGGTTAGTGAAATAAGCTTCACTAACAGTGAAAGAAACTGGGGATGCTATGCAGCATACTTAGTTTGGAAGTGAACCCATTTTGTGTTAAACAATCAGGTTACATTAACAGTATCTGAAAATGAAAATTTCTCTATTATCTGAGCTTATATGTTGCTCTACTACTTTTTTAGCCAAACTATATCGCAAAACCCAAGTGTTGTGCATATCCGGCCGGAGAATTTTGGCATACGTACCTATATACCATCCCCAGTTCACAGTGAACCCATTTTTGGTATAAAAACAAACATTCCAAGAAGACAATCAGGTGCATGAAATTAGCTTCACTAACAGTTAAGTGAAAATGGGACCATAAAATGGCTTAAGAAGACCATCAGGTTTGTGAAATAAGCTTCACTAACAGTGAAAGAAACTGGGGATGCTATGCAGCATACTTAGTTTGGAAGTGAACCCATTTTGTGTTAAAAAAACCATGCCAAAGATTGCAATCAGGTTACATTAACAGTATCTGAAAATGAAAATTTCTCTATTATCTGAGCTTATATGTTGCTCTACTACTTTTTTAGCCCAACTATATCGCAAAACCCAATTGTTGTGCATATCCGGCCGGAGGATTTTGGCATACGTACCTATATAATATCCTCAGTTCACAGTGAACCCATTTTTGGTATAAAAACAAACATGCCAAGAAGACAATCAGGTGCATGAAATCAGCTTCACTAACAGTTAAGTGAAAATGGGACCATAAAATAGCTTAAGAAGACCATCAGGTTTGTGAAATAAGCTTTACTAACAGTGAAAGAAACTGGGGATGCTATGCAGCATACTTAGTTTGGAAGTGAACCCATTTTGTGTTAAAAAAACCATGCCAAAGATTGCAATCAGGTTACATTAACAGTATCTGAAAATGAAAATTTCTCCATTATCTGAGCTTATATGTTGCTCTACTACTTTTTTAGCCCAACTATATCGCAAAACCCAATTGTTGTGCATATCTGGCCGGAGGATTTTGGCATACGTACCTATATAATATCCTCAGTTCACAGTGAACCCATTTTTGGTATAAAAACAAACATGCCAAGAAGACAATCAGGTGCATGAAATCAGCTTCACTAACAGTTAAGTGAAAATGGGACCATAAAATAGCTTAAGAAGACCATCAGGTTTGTGAAATAAGCTTCACTAACAGTGAAAGAAACTGGGGATGCTATGCAGCATACTTAGTTTGGAAGTGAACCCATTTTGTGTTAAAAAAACCATGCCAAAGATTGCAATCATGCCACATTAACAGTATCTGAAAATGAAAAATTTTCCATTATCTGAATTTATATGTTGCTCTACTACTTTTTTAGCCCAACTATATCGCAAAACCCAACTTTTTTAGCCCAATTGGGTTTTGAATGGAGATTGTAGTCATAGATCAATTCTTCATGGAAGAAAAATACGAATAGGGCTCATAGCAAGTGTAGTTTTAACTGGAATTGTCATCGTGGAAGGAAACCAAATATAGAAGCCAGAAAGAGGAATGGTAGAGAATGAGGATACACCAGGCTAACATAGCTGCATTTTCCTCATCTCTCTCTCATCCCTTCTTTCCCTTCAGCACACGAACACATAGAGACATCAGCAACAACAGCAAGAGCGACAAGAACAACAATAATAATAAATTATTATGAACAAGATATCTCTATATGGGTTTCCAGATCTCCACTCCAACTCGTCTCTTTCTAATTACAGCCCAATTAAGAACAATTGTTCACAGTCACTGTTAAAGAAACATATATGCTCAGATAATGGAAATTTTCATTTTCAGATACTGTTAAAGAAGCTGATTTCATGCATCTGATTGCTATCTTTGGCATGATTTTTTAGCCAAAATGGGTTCACTTCCAAACTAAGTATGCTGCATAGCATCCCCAGTTTCTTTCACTGTTAGTGAAGCTTATTTCACAAACCTGATGGTCTTCTTAAGCTATTTTTTGGTCCCATTTTCACATCCTCCAAATCAGTACAACAACACGGCTGAACAATCCTTGTTTGCAGGTCATACAATGTCATCTATACCAGGTTATGTGCCAAAGTGGGGTTGGGCATACGATGCAAGGCCGACAAGTATTAGTTGTTTATGAGTATGCAATAAGGGTGCAGCTATGAACATGGGCTCATATCAAGTGTAGTATTACGGACTGTCATCGTGGAAGGAAACCAATTTAATATAGAAGCCATATATGGAGCCAGAAAGAGGGATGGTAGAGAATGAGGATACACCAGGCTAACATAGCGGCATTTTCCTCATCTCTCTCTCATCCCTTCTTTCTCTTCAACACACGCACACAAAGAGACATCAGCAACAACAGCAAGAGGGGGTTGGTCCAACAATAAGTGTAGATTATAATAAACAAGATGTCTCTATTTGGGTTTTCAGATCTCCACTCCAGCCCTTTCTTTCTAATCACAGCCCACTTAAGAAACATAGACGAAATGCTTATAGACGACAACCACAATGCAGACTCACAAACACTAGTACGTGTCTTTCATGCATTCATGTAACATAATCTCTTTAAAAATACCAATTTTAAGACTTACCGATGTTTTTTGACAGTGGGCGGCGTGCTACCCTCACTCTCATATGTTTGACTGCCACTATTATTTAGTGGCTGCTCATCCCCATGGCTCTCGTTGCCATCATTTATATTTACCCTCTTTCCACGCCTCGGCATGTTGTACCTGTCAAGGATTCGATAACTTCCTTAGATATGCAAATTTAATTAATAACATGTTTATAATAACTATCATAAAATTTGTACTTTAGTAGGATTAACAAACCAACATAATTGTAAAAAAATTAAAAAAATTAGATTTGTAACAGATTAAATTACAACGATAGTTTGGTTCAAATGACACTAAGCATAGTTTAATGTAAATAATACCAAGCAGTAGAAAATAGAAAGATAATTAAACCAGTGTATTAAATTCACAATGAACATATTCGAAATTACAGACATAATATTACAACAAGATTTAAGACATAAAATTACAGACATATAATAAACCCAATTAAAAATCATGTAAACTACAATACAACATCTTCCAGTACATCGCCCTCTTCTCCATCCTTGCGGAGCCATGTCCCACAAATTCCAACATCGGTTGTGTTTACATCAAACACAGGAAACTCAGAAGCAATGTAACTGTTCATGTCTTCACCGTCTTCATCGTCTGAAGTATCGCCCAGTTGGAATACATCTCTTGGTTGCATAGGGATAGCCACATACGATTTTGGCAGGGTTGGATCTTCAATGTAGAACACTTGTTGCACTTGGGATGGAAACACAAATGGCTCATGGCTAATGTGTGTACCGATGTGAATCAATTTTGAGAAGTTTACAACTGTGAAGCCAAGCATGTCCTTGTTGTTAGCAAAATTCCTATCAAACTCAGCCCAATCCCCACGAAATAAGACAACACGGAAATGGCCAAAATAATTCAACTCAATGATATCCGTGAGCACTCCATAGTAGTCGAGATCTCCATCTACAGGCCTCGTGTCCGATTTGGAAGCATAACTTCTAGTCTTAGACGTCACTACCATTCCACTATTTTGAGACTTCAAATTACATTCACGATCCTTAGTACGAAATCTAAAACCATTGAATATGTACCCTCCGTATCTTTTGACCATCTGATAGGGACCTTTGGCAAGTACTTGTATTTCAGATGATGCACTTTCAGGACCCAAAGAATGTACCTATTAATTTTGCGCAAATCGTATCAACACCATAGAAAATGTAGATATAATAAAGATTAACTTGCATAACTGTAATTCACCTACATGAGATTCAAACCACTTATGAAATTTTTCATTCATCAGCTTGTTTTGTTCACGTGGTGGTAGTCTTCTTGGTCTAGCCCTTCGTTTGATGTCCCTGACAAATTCGCTAAAAAACAAGCAATTGAAATTAGGAATAACAAAAGTATCAAAAATATCGAACTCCGCGGTTTTCACTGTATTCGATTTAAATTCAAAAGCAACTTACTTTCGAAATGGTTCCACTGATGCATGATGGTCTAGCACATATCGATGTGCCTGTTCCCACGCTAAGCTATCGAGCTCAAATGCATCAACTTTACCAACAGTAGTGCCAGCGGTATCAAAAAGATATTGCGCACCATCAAGGTTGGAAATGTCTGGATTTCTACGTGGTCTACTGGAAGATGTCTCCACACCAGGCAAATACCTGGAAAAAAAATGTGAGCACTCCTCTGATAGATATCTCTGGGCTATTGACCCTTCAGGATATGCTCTATTTTTCACATAACCCTTTAGCCGGTATAGGTACCTGAACATGTACAATTAATAAACTAGAGCGGATTAGGGGATTAAAAGAAATGAGCTTTTGAAAATTCAATTTCGTAAGATGAATGAATTATTTTACCTCTCAATGGGGTACATCCACCGATAGTGAACAGGACCTGCCGATTCTGGCTTCACCAGCAAGGTGGATTATCAAGTGAATCATAATAGTGAAGAACGATGGAGGAAACATCATCTCCATTTTACTAAGTGTCAATGCCGCCTGCTGCTCCAATTGGTCCAGATCTTCAACACGAAGCATTCTTGAGCAAATACCTTTATATATGCTACAAAGATCTTTCAGGACAGTAGTGACTTGCTCACACATTGAAGACCTTAGGGCCACAGGAAGGAGATCCTGCATTAGGATGTGGTAGTCGTGTGACTTTAGACCCTGAAGCCTCTTCTCTTTAAAGTTGACACATCTTGCCATGTTAGAAGAATAGCCATCGGGGACTTTAAGTTCAAGTAGTACTTTGCAAAACAACTCCAACTCCGATTTTGACATTGAATAGATTGCAAGAGGTAGGAGTACTTTCCCGTTCGGTAATTCTTCTGGGTGCAACTCATGTCGGATGCCCATTGACTTCAAATCAAGTCGGCTTTTGAGATTGTCCTTTGTCTTCCGATCATCTCCCATAACTGTTCCTATACAATTCTCACCAATATTTTTTCCGATATGCATCACATCTAAATTATGTCGCAGTAAGTTGAATTCCCAATACGGCAACTTGAATAAAATACTCTTCTTCTTCCATGCACCTAAACTCGTCAAGTTTTGATCCTCATCTTCGCCATATAGATCGGTCTCCTCACCTTGCTCCGGCCTTGCCCTTTTCTTGCCCTTTGTCCTGACTTCTGGTTCTTTTCCATATTTGAATTGATGACCATCTACCCGCCTCAAAATATCTGAACCAGAAGAAGACCCAGGAGCATGTTCCCACTCGTCGGTGCCATCAAATGTCGCTGCCTCTGCCCGAAATATATGTGTGTCAGGCAACCATCTCCTATGACCCATATAGCAGAACTTTCTGCCATTGTACAACCACCTTGAACTAGTTTGGTCAGCACAACATGGACATGCATAACGTCCTTTAGTACTATATCCAGATAAATTTGCATATGCTGGAAAATCATTGATTGTCCAAGACAACACGGCACGAAGAGAAAATGTTTCTTTAGCCACAGCATCATATGTTGGAACACCCACCCACAACATCTGAAGTTCATCTATTAACGGTTGTAGGTACACATCTATATCATTTCTAGGACCTTTCGGTCCAGGAACTATCATGGACAAAATAAATGAGGACTGCTTCATGCATTTCCAAGGCGGCAAATTGTATGGTATCAACACAACCGGCCATATGCTGTATGTACTACTCATTTGCCTGAAAGGATTGAAATCATCACTAGCTAGTCCAAGTCTCACATTTTGAGGATCTTCCGCAAAATCAGGATATCTTTCATCAAATTTTTTCCAAGATTGAGAATCAGCAGGATGTCTAAGAATCCCATCATTAGTGCGACCTTCAGCATGCCATTTCATATCAGAAGAAGTTTTCGTAGACATAAACAACCTTTGTAGCCTAGGAATCAGAGGAAAGTAACGCAATGTTTTGGCAGGCTTCTTTTTCCTACTTCGCTTAGTAGATCCACTGGCTCCCTCGTCTTGATTTGGTCTTTCTTTCCATTTCGAAGAACCACACACTTCGCAATTCTCCAGACTTTCCTTACCACTCGTGAAAAGCATACAGTCATTTGGACATGCTGCTATCTTCTCATATCCTAGATCGAGAGAACTTAGGAATTTTTTGATTTTATAGGCTGAGTTTGGAATACAGATTTCAGGAAATGCTTCATTCAACAATTCAAGTAGCATAGTGAAGGACTTAGCAGACACCCATTTAAATATTTAATCTGAAATAGTCTGACAATGAATGAGAACTTAGAAAATTTGGTGTAGTCGCGGTACAACGGAGTACTAGCATCTTCAAGTAACTTAGCGAAGGATTCTTGCTGCTTATTATTTTCAGGGGTGGGGCCAGACATTTCCTCGTCCACCCCACCACCAATCTGGTTTGTTTCTGTTGACTCATTGTGAACTTCGGTTGTTGGGTCATTGGTGTGGAAAGGAACATTATGAATCCCCATGGCATCTTGTAACAAAGCATGCATCTCATCGGGAACGCTTAAGTCTTCGTTCACTAAGGGCTCAGCTTCATTTTCTAATACAACCGGACGAACAGGAGCTGCCGTATTATCCTCTCCATGACAAAACCACCTTGTGTACCCTTGAAGAAAACCGTTGACAGCCAAGTGTGTATGTACTACGTCACATGTCCTCAGCATACAATTTGTACAGCGGAGGCATGGACAAAGGATTAAGTTGGGATCATGGGAATGTCGTTTGGCAAAGATAATAAAATCTTTAATACCATCACGGTACTCCTTGGATAATCGTGGTTTACTAATCCAACTTCTATCCATTATATCAATAGCACACAGTCCGAAATTAAAATTTGATATATTAAATAGTAATAACAGTAAAAGGCATTTTGTATATTAAATTTCACCTATTTGAAAACCATCCCTAGCTGCAAATAAATAAACGATATAATCTTTAACTGTAGAATAAAGAAATTGTGGCTCCAAAAAATGTACAAAAAAAAACTACATCTTAACACAATCTACTCTATTCACCAAACCCTAAACGACCTTTTGTGGAAATGATCACAACCACCTTAGTGGTATTTTATCGCACACCCTGTGTTCGAGCATAAAAAAAAATTGACTATAGTCTCCCCTGTATTTGGCTTTCCGTTCAAGGAGATGATGATGGTAAAGGGTATTTTGCTGATGAAGAGGAATCGGCCGAATAATGAGCGCGTCGTGCTGTAACTACGGTAACAAGAAGATCTGATGAGTCATGAAATATTCTGTTCATGACTACTAATAATCACTTATCTCATAATAATAATAATAATAATAATAATAATAATAATAATAATAATAATAATAATAATACTAAACAAAAGAAACAGTAAAAGAAAAATGAAAATGTCTAGTATGTAAGCATATATTTTTCAGAGTGAACCAATTGTTGTACATAGCCGGAGGATTTTGGCATAGAGCTATAGCATCCTCAGTTCACAGTGAACCCATTTTGGTCAAAAAAACATGCCAAAATGACAATCAGATGCATGGGATAAGCTTCAATTCATTAACAGTGAAAGAAAATGGGGATGCTATGCAGCATACTTAGTTTGGAAGTGAACCCATTTTGTTAAAAAACCATGCCAAGGATTGCAATCAGGTTACTTTAACAGTATCTAAAAATGAAAAATTTCCCATTATCTGAGCTTATATGTTGCTCTACTACTTCTTCAGCCCAACTAAATCTAAAACCCAATTGTAGCCCAATATCCGACCGGAGGATTTTGGCATACGTACCTATACCATCCTCAGTTCACAGTGAACCCATTTTGGTAAAAAAAACATGCCAAGATGACAATCAGATGCAAGAAAATAAGCTTCACTAACAACGAAAAAAGAAAATGGGGATGCTAGCAGCATACTTAGATTGGAAGTTAACCCATTTTGGTATAAAAAACCATGCCAAAGATTGGCAATCAGGTTACTTTAACAGTATCTGAAAATGAAAAATTTCCCATTATCTGAGCTTATATGTTGCTATACTACTTCTTCAGCCCAACTAAATCTAAAAGCCAATTGTTGTGCGTATCCGGAGGATTTTGGCATACGTACCTATAGCATCCTCAGTTCACAGCGAACCCATTTTGGTAAAAAAAAACATGCCAAGATGACAATCAGATGCATGAAAATAAGCTTCACTAACAGTGAAAGAAAATGAGGATGCTAGCAGCATACTTAGTTTGGAAGTGAACCCATTTTGTTAAAAAATCATGCCTAAGATGGCAATCAGCTTCTCTAACAGTTTCTAAGAATGAAAATTTCCATTATCTGAGCTTATGTGTTGCTCTACTACTTCTTTAGCCCAACTAAATCTAAAATCCAATTGTTGTGCATATCCGTATCCGGAGGATTTTGGCATACGTACCTATAGCATACTCAGTTCACAGTGAACCCATTTTGGGTAAAAAAACATGCATGCCAAGAAGACAATCAGATGCATGAAATCAGCTTCATTAACAGTGAAAGAAAATGGGGATGCTATCCAGCATACTTAGTTTGGAAGTGAACCCATTTTGTGTTAAAAAACCATGCGAAAGATTGCAATCAGGTTACTTTAACAGTATCTGAAAATGAAAATTTCCCATTATCTGAGCTCATATGTTGCTCTACTAATTCACTGTGCCCAACTAAATCTAAAACCCAATTGTTGTGCGTATCCGGAGGATTTTGGCATACGTACCTATAGCATCCTCAGTTCACAGTGAACCCGTTTTGGTCAAAAAAACATACCAAGATCACAATCAGATGCATGAAAATAAGCTTCACTAACAACAAAAGAAGAAACTGGGGATGCTATGCAGCATACTTAGTTTGGAAGTGAACCCATTTTGTGTTAAAAAAACCATACCAAAGATTGCAATCAGGTTACATTAACAGTATCTGAAAATGAAAATTTCTCCATTATCTGAGCTTATATGTTGCTCTACTACTTTTTTAGCCCAACTTTATCGCAAAACCCAAGTGTTGTGCATATCCGGCCGGAGGATTTTGGCATACGTACCTATATACCATCCTCAGTTCACAGTGAACCCATTTTTGGTATAAAAACAAACATGCCAAGAAGACTATCAGGTGGATGAAATCAGCTTCACTAACAGTTAAGTGAAAATGGGACCAAAAAATAGCTTAAGAAGACCATCAGGTTTGTGAAATAAGCTTCACTAACAGTGAAAGAAACTGGGGATGCTATGCAGCATACTTAGTTTGGAAGTGAACCCATTTTGTGTTAAAAAAACCATGCCAAAGATTGCAATCAGGTTACATTAACAGTATCTGAAAATGAAAATTTCTCCATTATCTGAGCTTATATGTTGCTCAACTACTTTTTTAGCCCAACTATATCGCAAAACCCAATTGTTGTGCATATCCGGCCGGAGGATTTTGGCATACGTACCTATATAATATCCTCAGTTCACAGTGAACCCATTTTTGGTATAAAAACAAACATGCCAAGAAGACAATCAGGTGCTTGAAATCAGCTTCACTAACAGTTAAGTGAAAATGGGACCATAAAATAGCTTAAGAAGACCATCAGGTTAGTGAAATAAGCTTCACTAACAGTGAAAGAAACTGGGGATGCTATGCAGCATACTTAGTTTGGAAGTGAACCCATTTTGTGTTAAAAAAACCATGCCAAAGATTGCAATCAGGTTACATTAACAGTATCTGAAAATGAAAATTTCCCATTATCTGAGCTCATATATTGCTCTACTACTTCTTTAGCCCAACTAAATCTAAAATCCAATTGTTGTGCATATCCGGCCAGAGGATTTTGACATACGTACCTATAGCATCCTCAGTTCACAGTGAACCCATTTTGGGTAAAAAAACATGCATGCCAAGAAGACAATCAGATGCATGAAATCAGCTTCATTAACAGTGAAAGAAAATGGGTATGCTAGCAGCATACTTAGTTTGGAAGTGAACCCATTTTGTGTTAAAAAACCATGCCAAAGATTGCAATCAGGTTACTTTAACAGTATCTGAAAATGAAAATTTCCCATTATGTGAGCTTATATGTTGCTCTACTAATTCACTGTGCCCAACTAAATCTAAAATCCAATTGTTGTGCATATCCGGCCGGAGGATATTGGCATACGTACCTAGAGCATCCTCAGTTCACAGTGAACCCATTTTGGGTAAAAAAACAAACATGCCATGAAGACAATCAGATGCATGAAATCAGCTTCATTAACAGTAAAAGAAGATGAAAATTTTCATTATCTAAGCATATATTTTTCTATTAATTCTTCATCTCAACTAAACCGTTCATGTTAAGGAAATCAAGATGAATAAACTGAAAAAAGCTGCTTTTTTTGGAAAATAAGGGAAATCAAGAGATCATACCGAAGAGAGAGAGAGGGAGCGGGGCGACGAGGGCGGGGGCGTAGGAGAGAGAGAGAGAGCGGGGCGACCGCCGATTCACCTCCAAATAGAGAGAGGGAAGAGGGAAATCGAAAAGGGCGAAGGGAAGAAGGGACGATTTCGAAAGGTCGAAGGCCGTCGAAGAGGACGAAGCAGCGGAGGCAAACGCGCGGGAAGTAGAGCGAGGAAGGAGGGAAACGAAGCGCCTCTTTTTTTTTTTTTTGGGGTATTGGGAAAATGGCGAGCGAAAGATTAGGGTTCGCGGGTTTTATCCCAGTTATTCACCGGCATTTTAATTGGACACGGCGGTGAATGTGTCCGTATATTCGCCGGCGTTTATAATAAAAAACGCAGGTGAATAATAAACTTCACCGGCGTGTTTAAGTAAAACGCCGGTGAATACTAACATACGCCGGCGTTTTAAATCGACCACCGGTGTATGACCATCCCATCTGGCGCCCAATTCCTACTCACTCCCTACCCCGGCGCTACTAGTAAAACGCCGGGGAATAATCGCCGGTAAAAGCAGTATCTTTTGTAGTGTTTTCATAATAATTAGAATAGTCATATATATAAATAATATACTTGGTTTTTACTTTAAAGTAATAATAATAATAATAGATGAATTAAAATCTACGGGCTTTCACAATAACAAAAGATGGATTTTTAATATACAATTAAAAGTAATAATAATACCAATAATACTAATAATAGCAATCAAGGTAATAATAATAATAATAGTGATAACAAAGATAATGATAATAATAATAATAATAATAATAATAATAATAATAATAATAATAATAATAATAATAAGAATGAGGTGATATAACAAAATAGGATTAGAGTTTAACACATATATTAAAATAATCAATTAATAAAATAGTATTACCATATAATAGTTGGGAAAACTTGGGCTTTAATATAAATTAAAATAATAAATTAATATGAGTTAGAATTTGGGCTTTGAAATAAGATAAATCAGTAGTAATATAATATTACTCATTAATTAAATGCCCATTACTAATAAATACAACAGAATGCATTACAATTGCAGTGTTTACAAAATAGACGGTTAATCAAACTAGAAAAGAAATAGATTATAGAATTTAATAGGATTTTTATGCATTAACCGAAATACCAATTGGCAATAGGATACAATGAAGTATAATTTAGGTTTGTATAGGCACAATAAATAAACAAATAGTTAAATAGTAATAATAGTAAAAACTTCTAGGTTGAAACAAATTAATTGGATATTCAAATAAATGCAATGAGGATCAAGAAAATAGAAGGGTTTATAGCAAAATTGAAATACAAGAATACAGAGAAAAGAAAACAGGAAATCTGTATAATCGGGAACGGGGGTTACAGATACATATTAATGTTGTAGCTTTACACTCCTCTAATATAATATATATACTCACTATTTATATTTTATCTTTACTTCAGGTTTTTAATAATCTTTACATTCTCGGTTACTACATATATTTTCCACTGTTTTCTATATATATTTATCACGTATTTCAATATACTTACTATACACATCATTTTGTCCTTATCCAATTACTACATTACTATATGTATATATATTTTTATATAATTATTTATGTTTATTATCCTAATTTACTACACTACATAATTATTGTTCTCATTTGTATTTAAGCTCATGCATATACTTTATACTCTTTTTTCTTAATGTTATAAGTCCTTTTCAATACTACTAATTTTATATGTTCGATATTTAAATTTTATACTTTTATTTTAATATTTTATTGTTGTAATTTCCTACTTCATTCCATACTTTTACTCCTATTTTTATATCAAAAATTTCAAAAACATAAAATCATAGCTAAAAAATTTAAACATCCCACATCCAATTACACATGGAAGATTACATCATTCTATTCCGATTTTGGTGCAACCTAATGTCGAAAGGGCAAATCTGCAACTAGAAATCAATGAAGGCAAATTGCAACTGGATTTCGGGAAAGCAAAAAAAAAAAACTGCAACCGAATGTCTAGAAGGCAAATTGCAATCATATGTCGTAGAGGCAATTCTGTAACTTGATGTCATGGAGGCAAGCCTGCAGTTGGATACCAACGAGTCGAACCCACAACAAAAGAGATTTTTATACTTTAATAACCCCCACTTTTATTTCTATATATATTACTTACCACTATGCCATTATTTTGTACTAGTTTTTACCATTTTGTTTTTACCGTTTTATAATGTTTTATAACTTATCTTATACTACTTCAACTTTATTATTTATAATACAGACTTACTTATATGCACATTTAATTAATTACCTTATTTGCTTCTACATCTATCGTATATGTGTTATTATTATTCTTCAATCTATATTACTGGTTACTATTAACTATTTATTACTTTTGTATATTTATACAATTTCATTTTTATATTTTATTACCAACCTATCTTCGATATGTTTGCTACTCATATAATATGATTTTTATTTACACTTTTATTTACTATTTACATTTTATTTCTATGAAATTAATATTATATATTATTTCAATAATGTCTTGTTACTTTTACTTTCTTTGTTTCTCCGGTTGCTTATATATTTTATATTTATGATATTGTTGCCTTTACGATTAATTATAATACTATATGCTAGCTTCTTGCTCTACCTGACAATTTAAAAATATTCTGATATATACCAATCAGTATTCTATATATTTACTTTTAAATCATATATGTAGTTATTGTATTTACTTTACGAATTTTTTTTGTAAGATATAAACTTGATATACAAAAATTACTTTGATCTTATATTGTTTATACTTTTAACTAAACTTCATGCTTGTATATTTTTCAAGAATTTTATCCAATAGTCTTCTCTTAAACTGCTAATTAATTTCTATTTCGTAGTATATACTGCTAGTTTAGTTTATGCTTTTAACCATTTTATCCTCCCCGTTTTCCTTTAATTAACTTCTCTTTCCGTAATTTATCAAGTTCTTATTAACTACTACTAACTATTTTCAAATTTTTATGATTTTCTCAATTATTTATCGGTTGTTTTATGTCTCGATATTTTGTTATCATACTGCTCTCTTTATTATCATTACTTTTAGTTACCTAATAACCCTTACGCTCTTGATCTATGTTCAATTTTTTTTCCATTGCATTATAATTTATTTATTCCACTGCCTTTATTCTTTACACTTACACTTTTCTTTTCTTCCTTATTTATTTCCATACTTCCATTTTATTTTACTCCTTTCATACTACTTCTTACTACTTTTATTATTTTGTTTACTATACTCATTTTTAAGTATCAAATTTTCTCTTTACTCTTTCCAATCTACCTTCCTGTTTTTTTTCATACTTTCGTGTTTCGTTCTATTAACTTTAATACCCATAGTTTCCTTGTATAAGTTTTCTTTGTTTTCCACATTACGTATTTTTATACTACAATTATTTTCTTGGTATTGACAGTTTTTCTATCTACAATAATGATTTTTCTCTAGTGTGTACATGATACAAGTTTTACTCTAGTAAGTTCTGAGGACAGAACTGTTCTAATGGGGGGAGACTGTAACAACCCGCAAAATTGAGTTATAACAATTTTCCCATGGGTGTTACGGACATATATTTTGTACTGTTACGAGTAATATTTGTAACATATTTTTACATAAATGTCATACGTATTTTATATTCCGATTATTTATAATTCTCTCAAAATTTATTTTTATCCTATTTTGAGCCAACTCAAATATAAATTTTAATCTTTGTGTTTTTACGTACATTGCACATGCTTTAAATACACGTGTCAATTACATATGCTTTACCGTTACGTGAAATATTCATAATATTATTAATATACATGTTCTACGTATTTTGTATTTTGACTGTTTTTCGTTCTGTCAAATTTATTTTGTATTGATAAGTGCGTTGCACGTAAAATTTTATGTGCATTTTTTTATTTCTAAAATTTTCTAGAGTTATGAACATTTTTCTTCTCATTTTCGTCACAATTGTATGATTTATTTTTTAATTAAACTCATTAGGCCTAAATCTACTTTTTAAGCCGACGAAAAAATTAATTACAAATTTAGGTCCATGATTTTTCTACACTTAATTGAACATTTAAAAAATTCTAGCACACTTGTCATGTGTAACACACACCTACATCTAATTTAATAAGAAAATTAATAAAAATATTTGTATGAGAAGTAGTGTGCACATAGGGTGCATGTGCACATGTTTGTGCACAAGAGGGGTGGCCGGCCTATAATAAAGAGTGAGGAGAGAGTGGAGTTATGTTAGTGGGTAGTTAATTAGGTTAGTGGGTAATTATTTAAATCCCCATTAAATTAATTAAGCGATTTTATAACCCCCCCCCCCCCCCCCCCCCCCCCCCAAATTCTAAACAACAAACAAGACAAAATGAAAAAAAAATTGTGAAAGTGTGTGCTCACTGTTGATTGCTGCCGAAAGGGGGTCGCTGGGATTTTCTTCCTCTGGGGCACGGTTTTCGAGGTGGACTGGGAGCTTCTTTTGGAGTTCATTTGCTAGGGAATACTTCAATACTTCAAATGAGTTGGTGTTCTTATTATCTTCTAATTTTGTAGATTGTGTGTGCTTAATTTTATCATGAGTAGTTGCTAAATTTAGTTTGATGTTAATTGTGCAAGTAATCTAGAATGTAGATTGTGGATTATTAGTATAATTAATGTGTGATTGTGTCATGCCCCGCTTTCCAAAAATACGAATACAAGCACATGACATTGGCCCAGCGAATGAATAACGTCACCCATAAGCTGTTTATCCGACAAACTCAACAATATAATCAATACAGAACAATTGTGCAGGAAATAATAATAACCTCATGAACAATAATACTTGGAATGAAGCAATATGAAATATTCAAATACAATAATAATCCAACATCTAGAAACAAATAATAGCAATATTCGGGTCAAAAGCCCACAATACAATAAAATAACAATAGTCCAATAATTAAGTCTTCATGACAAAATAATAATTTACTAAGCAACGATGCTATTAATTCCTTCACCAATGTTGTTCATCAGGCAATTCTCCATCAACACCTGTAAACACTTCATCTAAAAAGATGAAAAAAATTGTCCTTAAAGCAAGTAATGAACAACAAGTAGAGGAAGCAAAGAACAATGGAATAACGATATAACAATGAATTCAATGGATCAATAGGAATCAATAACATGGGACAATAATCAATAATCAATATCACGGTAATCGATGCAATTGGTATAAACAAATATTCAATATTCGATAAAAATATTCAATGGTCAATATCAATAACACTTAGACAATATTCAATATCAATAGGAACAATGATGTACAATATGCAGTGTCAATGTCGTGTCAATTCTTAAGTCTATTAATCATTTTAATCATAACTAATGTAGTACTTCATGCGTTCCATTTATTTACCACATGGTTGCTACATACAAACAAGTAACGTTTAGACTTAGTGGTGGACTTTATAGATCATGTACTCGACAATGATAATCAATATTCAATAGTCACAATTCAATATTCAATGCACGATACAATAATTTGGCAACAATATAATACACGATAGATTAGGTTACCGTCGTAAGCCACAATCAACCGATAAGACAATAGCCGATACAATATTTAGGAAAATACGGACCCCTCCTCCGAGTACAGTTACTATATTTTTCACTATTAGAGTCAATCCTTAAACCTCGGCTTGTTAATTATTTTATCAGTGCAACAATACAATATGCAATTTATTAGACGAATGATAGTAACAATAGGAAAACAATAGGATGATAACTTGAATAGGACACTTAGAATGATGACAATAGGACACTAGGATCATGAAATGCAACATACATACTTCGATTCACGCAATACTACGATATAGGAATAATTTAGAAATTCTGGAATATAAAATTCTGGACAGCAAGAGTAGTCTGTACAAAATTGCAGTTTTCCTCTATTTAAGAGCTCAAAAACTGAAACCGTCAGAAATTCTGAAAACTAGAATTCCACACGGTTCCAATGCATATTTAAAGTTCAAAATCTGACAACAGTAGCTAGATCAGACACACCATTCTTTACAGACTTCATGTTCAGGTAGAAAACCGACATCATGTTATTTTATTTTTAGAATCTGTAAAAGCTCTATAATAAATTCATTAAAAATATTTATTAGACTCCTAAACAAGTTAAGTAACAATCTAGAATTTTTCAGAACAATATTTTGTCATTTGATTAGCCTTTTAACAGTTTAAACATCAAAGATAAAAGATTCTGAAAATCTGGAAATAAAAACACAGATGTAGTAAAACGATCATAACCTTTGTTACACAACTCTGAATTCAGAAATTCAAGATGTTTTGGAAACTAGAAATATAAGGCTATAATTTTTATTCAGAAAGTTATTTATTTTAAGATCATTTACTGAGTCAAAAATAGCAGACAAAATACAACCAACAAGCAACATACAGGTTTTTGGATATTTTTCACGAAATAAATTAATTAAATATGATGGGTATCAATTCTATTAGTCAATAAACTTCAAAATCAGCATGATGGGTATAAAACATGATGAATAAAAATAAAATTACATACATACACTAAACGTCAATCATACAACAAACGATCAATCAAATATACAACCTAGCAATTCTTCCTACAATAATTTAATTGTGTGACAATTATATGAGTACTCTTATCATGAATACTATATGGATGCATGAAAAATTCAATCTGTAGAGTCAATAGAGGCACGATGTCAAGAATATTAGGGTTAGCTCGTGTAAACCCTCAATAAACCTGTAACCCTGTTTTTTATTTTATGTATTTTGAGTGTATTTTCTTTTCTCTCGTATTTGATTCAGCTTGTATCTCTTTTTGGACCGTATTTGGATCTTCTTTTTCTATATATTCATTTATTCATTTTGTTGTCTTTTATTTGATCTTCTTGACTCTATTATCTCCTATTGTGTTGTCTCTATTCGATCGAGCTTGTATTTTGATCCCCATTATTATTTGTTCATGTTGCATTCTGTTCATTCATATTTTTTTTATCCTACTCTAATTCTTATTTGAATCCCATTTATTTAACCAATACCCATTTCCCTAATACCCTATTGGATACCCCATTAAAACCCTCCTACCCAATTAAACCCGTAACCTAACCCTATAACCATTAACAGCATATACGCAGGATCTAACTAAACCCAAAACCCAATATATTTATCCTATCACCGTGCTCAACCTAAAACCAACTCTACTTGCATTTACCCAAACCCAAACCCCCACGTCAACCCCTCCTTCACCCCAAACCCTAACTACTCCTCGCCTGTGTATATATAGGAAACCCATGTGTGAGCCGCCTCTTCACCTACCCCTTGCACCCAGCTACAGCCTCCCTTTCTTCTCTCTCTCTCTCTTTTTGCTGATCACGAGTGCCACGCTCGACCAGCCCCCGTCTACCTTCAGCTTTGCCGTGATCCTCTTCCGCGACTGCAGCAACAACAAGGTGCTATTTCCGCTACCGTGCCACCCCATCCTCCTATTGCGGCGACTCAGTTAGCCAGCCCCCTCGGTCGCGCCCCCCCGCTCCTCTCCTCTGCTGCGTCGACGCACGGCAGCAGCAACTACTGCGTGCTGTGTTCCATCGACAAGCCGATCCCCCGTGCACCGTAACGGCTCACAGTCAGCGCAGCGGTAGCAAGCACAGCTCGGTTGTCCATCTCGCTCTCTCTTGGTTGCTGTGTGTGTGGGTTCGATTTTCGTTCGTTGGGTTTCGTCCAATCGTTGTTCGTGAGTTGGTTCGTGTTTGTGTTGTTCGTTCGGTTGAGTTCGTGTCCGGAGATCCGTTCCCGTTATTCTTGATCTTTGCGCCGTTCTCACCGTCGTCTATAAGGCAAGTAACTTGTATTATTTTCTTTGTGTAATATAAGTACTAAATAACACTTGTAGTGTAGTTGGGTTCTAGAGACAATTCGTGTGTGAATCCTCTTGTTGATCTTGTCTCTATTGTGTTGATTCGACCAAAGTTGCCTCACGACATACATGAGATGAATTAACTTAGGGTTGACCACTTCTTGTTGTATATATGCGTGTTGTTCATATGATATCATGTGCACGTTCGTGTTATTCGTGGTAGACTTGTTGTGGACTTGTGATATACCTTATACAATGTTGCTTGGACATCTAGTGCACTATATTTCGTGTTTGGGTTGATTTGGATGAGTTTTACTTGAACTAGACGATTTTATGTTCGAAGAATAATTTTATATTTTCTGTTACCTTGCTCTTGATCAGTATTTTAGACCTTATTAAGGTCAGTATATGAAAATATTTTGTGAATAAGAATTATAGATAATTCTGTCTATTTTCCAACCCTTCTGATAGATCTCAGTTTCGTTTTACGAGTTGTGAGTTATGTCTATTTTACTACAGAGGTGTAGAGAAATTACCAGATTTTATTTTCTATGAATTCTGAAGAGTAATCTATTTTTATCATGATGTTGAAAGTACTGTTTTGATCCAATATTATACAGAATACAACTAGACTTGATTGGGATTAACCCTGAATTTTTCTGGATTTATTTGATGAGCTTTACAAACCGTTCTATGTTTCCAAACAATTACTAAATATGCAAAATTTTCATGCTGTTCAGTAAAGAACCTGATTTTCGACCTGATTCTACTTGCTATTTATAAAATATTTGTGAATATGAAAGTTAGCCTACTGTGTCTATTTCATCACCCTTTTGGCGGATTTGGATTTGGATTTATGGTTTGTGAGATATTGCTGTTTTCGTGCTGCAGTGTTTGTGATTTCAAATTTACAAAACTGTCGTGTCTCGCTGTTTTCTGATTTTACTTGAGTACTCTATTTATATTGAAAATTTATGAAACTTTATTTTCTGTTACTAAACATACTATGGAATACCCCATATTTTTCGTGGATTTAATTATTAAGTTTTCATGCTATTTTTCTGTTCTTGAATACAAACTTCTGATTTTTAGCTGAACGTGTTTTCGGGATTCGAATCTGTTTTGAGCTATGTTTTCGTAAAATACCATATGCCTTATATATATTTGCTGAATTCGTTCGGAAGTCTATTTTCCAGATTCTTCGATGGATCCAGGTTTTCATGTTTGTAGCAACGGAAATCTTAGATTTGGTACAGTACTATCTTGCTGTCCTGAACTAGAATTCTCATTGTTCCTAATCTTTTATGAATTATCTTTCACCTATACATGTTTATTCTTCATCCTATAATTGTTACTTGATCATGTCATGTTATTCTTGCTATGTTTTGTACACGCACATGCCTGTTTGATATAATAATAGATAATCAAGCTGGGGTTAAAGGGAAAGATCTAATAGTGGAAAATACAGAAACGTGTACTCGGAATGGAATCCATAGATCCTACGTGATCACTTGATACTTGATACTTGACATGTGATTACTTGACACGTGATTACTTGACACTTGCATGCTTGACACGTGATTGCTTGCCACTTGCACAACATGACACGTGATACATGATACTTGGAGTTTAGAGCTCGATTACTTGATACTTGTCCCTGAGTACACTGCCCTCTATGATCCACTATGAAATATAAAGCGAAACTGTTTGAATGTAGAACCATGTGGTACAAACCTGGGATGCATGAAGTGCTACCTAGATAGTAATAAATACAAGACTTGAACATGATCACTTGACACTTAAAACTTGCTACTTGTACTTGATCACTTGACACTTATACTTGTTATTTGTTTACTTGACACTTGAGACATGCCACTTACTCTTGTTCATCTTTCCATGCTAATTGTTATATTTTGTTATCATGCCTATTCCATGTTATTAGTTATCTTTTCCCATGTACTTGTATCCAGCACTACAAGCGGCCCGTAACTTGCATTGACAGGAGTTTGTTTTTCTTTTTCCTCTTCCTGCAATTGTTAAATTGCAGATTTTGGAGAACAGTTACCAGATGGAGTTGGTGATATAAGATACTAGCTGCTGAAGTTTTGTTATTATTATTATTTGTTGCTTATTTTGAATATTTGTACTTGTTACTTGGATTTATTTGTATTTGGGCAATGTAATCCAGGATATTGACTTATTCAGATTTCGATTATTTGAGATTATAATATTTTGGTTTCAAGTATTCCTGTTGGTATTTTGATTCATATATGCATGCTTGGTTGACTTCTCTTGCTTCCGACTCTGATTATTCTTGTGAAATATTGTAAAAATCCACCACTAAGCTTATGGATGATGAAAAACATTTGCTGGGCTTTTGTCATGTATCTGTATTCCGTCCGTATTCTCTTTTTGGGAACCGGGGCATGACAAAACCCAACGAATGATAATCAATACAATGATACGATAAACGATTATGATCTACTTGCAGAGTTTTAATAAAAATTCTTGAATTTGATACGATGTACAATTCAAGAGGAAAGTGACTTGCCTTATAGATGACGAAATCGAATACCAAGAATAACGGGATGAGAATCCCGAAGCAACGAACACTAACCCACAAATTAATACGTGCACATTACGTGCAAAAGAGGAACTCATCAATCAAGGAGACAACAACATCAAGAGCAATCAACAGTAATCAACAGTGCCAAGGGGGCTCAGGGCTTACGGCGGCTGGCGAGGGGGGCATCAATGGCGGTCGACTGGGCACGTCGATGGACGAAGGGGTGGCGCGCCGTCGATCAGGAACAAGAGCAAGGGGTTCGATCGGAGTTGTAGGTTGACTTCGACGGCGGGATCGACGGGGGTGTGCTAGCATTGGGCGAGGGTGGCGATCAGGAGGGCAGTTTCGACTGAGTGGGCATTGACGGGTGTGCTAGGAGGGGATCACCGGAGATGGCACCAGAGAAGAAGCTCGGGAAAATTTGGGCAGGATTTTCTGAGGTCGGGGAGAGAGAAAACGGTAGGAGAGAGAAATTTTGAGGAGAGAGAAAGAGATGACAGCTAGAAATTGTGTTTTTGTGTTTTTAGGTTTTGTATTAGAGTTGTATTTATAGAATACAAGTGAATCGTTAGGTTAATGGGTTAGGATCCAATAATAATGGGTTTGGGTTGAGAACAAAACTGCCATTGGGTTTTGGGTTCAACAAGAAATGGGTTTGAAGACAACATGGTTCAAATAAAATACCCACAATCCAATAAAATAAAATTCACAAGATAGATAGCCCAACTAAAAAAGAAAATAGTTCATGAACCAAAATTTTAATCCAAATAAATAAATAAATAAATAATACAAATGAATAGAATATAAATTGGGCTTGAAAATAAATTAGAATTCGCCAAGAAAATCAGATCAAGTAGAATAATAAAATAATTCAATAGATGAATTTTAAATAGATAATCTAGAAACAACGATTAATTATTATAATTATAATAACAATAAAATCATACGACAAAATAATATTTGGGTTTAACAATTTCATTAGAATAATCCAATAATAATAATATATTTGTTTTAGTGCTCAAATATAAATATCCGATCAATAAAAAATAGAAAGTAAGATCAAAATACACAATTATTAGAAATAAATAAAATTTTCGATTATAAAACACTTTAATAAAATATCCGAAAAGAATTTAGCGCAAAATAAATTTATAAAAATCAAATTATAGAAAATACACGGAAAATACTTATTGTCGGGAATGGGGATTACAAATTGAGTATATGTTTTTGACTTCCAATCTCTAATATTATAATGGGAGAAAGCCTTAGTATCATTTGTCAATCTATCAACGCGTGTGATGCACGTACACAACTAATATGAAGAGTTTTCAGGTTTGAGTCCTCTCTATGTCAAAGTTTTTATTTAAATTTTTTTTACGACGTGCATTATCCATGCATAACTAATATAAAAGATGTCTCGAATTCGAGGTTAGACTACGTCGAAATTTTTACTTTTAAAAATATATATTTATTAAGACGTGCATCGCACGTGTAAATTACTAGTATGTTAATAAATGTTCATGTTTGATTTGAAAGTAGAAATTAATGAGTTTTATGTGGGGTGAGATCCCCTAGAAATCTAATTAGTGCATGCTAAATTGATCATGTAGTAGACAAATTGGAGCAATGTATGTGTAGTAGTTTTTATAAAGCAAAATGCTAGACATACATGGGTTTTTACCGCAAATGTACATTATAAATGCATTGGGGCCCACTTTTCACTAAAAGACAAGGTTAAAACATTATCTTTTAGTGAGAAGTGAGTCCCAATGCATTTATAAAGTATGTTTGGGGTAATAACCCATGTATGTGTAGTCATCCTCTTTTATAAATTCTTAGATGATGAGAATTTTATAAAAGGAAACAATTGGTATTAAATGCATTATAATAGTGTAACATTTCTCAAGAATCTAGTTGGATAAGGGATAAAATTTTATACAATTCAAATTGTAGAAATATGAGCAATCCATACAAATTAGGAGATAAATTTTGTTATATTTAGAGAATAAATAATTATAAAATTTTATCTTGGTGCAAATATACAGAAATTTGGGAGTATTAAATTCTGGGGGTGATTAGAGATGATAATACAAGGCAAATTTGAAATCAAAAAAATTTGTTAAAAAAGATTTGGAATCAGAGAATTGGAAGAAAAGGATTTTAATCCCTATATAATCAGAGACCGACCTTGGACGTATTGGTCTTGAAGTGGGTCAAGGTCGCTGTGTACAGTAGCTTGGGTCATGGGTTCGAGTCTTGAGAGGCTCTGTTTTTTTTATATAAAAAAATTTGATTTTTATAGATTTACAGTAGATGAAGTATATAAAGTACTGAAGGGGCTTTTGTTCAATAGCGTGAGTGGAATAGTGGTTGGGGGCTTGCGAGTTGGCTGACTGGTCTCGGGTTCGATCCCGGCCATACCCAATTCCATTTTTATTTATTTTTAAAGGGTTTTTTCATGTTATAAAATTTGCAAAAAATGTAATAATATTCTAAAATGTTATTAAAACCTTAGAAATAATTTCATGCTATTTTTAAGATATATTTTTTGAAAATTAGAGGTGATATTCACATTGAATAATGTATTTGAAGAACTTTTGAATTCAAACTAAAAAGTGATCGTGCATGATTAAAGAGAATTAAAAGTAGAGTACAGATTGAGACTCATCTTTGTAAAATTACATGCATATTAATCCATTGAATTAAGCAAATGATTGAGAATAAGGAAATTATAGTCGTTTTAATCTTAAAGAACTTTTGTATTAAGAAAATACTCTTGAAGTATAGAAAAACATGAAAAAGGTTCTAATAATTGAAAGAGCATTGAATATTGTTAAAGTGAATAATTTGGGGTTGTTTACAAGTATTTTAATTGATTCAATCGTCATTGAATGTTGAAGTTGGTTACTTCATGGTTGATAAACCTAAGGAAAATGAATAAAGAATGAGTTATCTATGATGAGGTTAGATGTAACGTATGTAGTATTTTTTGAGACGGTTGTTTGTTCCAGAGTGAACGAGACTCAAAATACCAGCAGTTGTAATATATGGAATTTAAGAAGTAACCAGTGTGGGTTGACTTTCTTTTGAGGAGTGGCCAGGGTGGGCTAACTTTCTCAGTGTCCTGTTTAAGCCCGGTGGGTATGCGAACTCTAGGTCTTAATAACTATAATTTAAACTTAAGGACAGACACTAGTTGGAGATATGATAGAAATAACGATGAACATGTCCGGTAAAGAATGTGCAGCTCCAAGGGGTTCGAGATCGAGAAATACATCCAGTAAATCCATGTATATGGGCTAGGGGTATGTCTGTCTATCATCGAAAATGCCGGTAAAGTGACTGCAATTCCTAAGAATGTTCGGGACGAACATGATACACCCGGTAAATCCACTGAGGTGGGCTAGGGGTAGATGTAACGCCCCGATTTCCATACACTGGGAAACCGTGACATAAGCCAGAATCTTTTCTTCAATTAGCCATAATACATAGAAAAATAGGAAAATTTAAAATTTTATATTGAACACCAAATGTATTATAAGTCCGAATGTTATAAAACTGCAATACATTATAACAGTGTTACAATAATACCTTTACAATTCCAAGGGTTACAACTTTCAACAAATTACATCAGAGTACAATGAATGAAGAACAACACTTGGTAATTCTCACTTTGATACTTTTCAACAAATAGATAATCAACACAAATATTATAGCGGAACTTAAAATGACATTGACTTCTCGCTTTCCTTGCCTTGAGTCCTCCTGAATCTTGCACCTGTACTTCTGCGGTCCAGTACCTATTGAAGTGGGGACGTCAGTATTCACTGATGCTTTAAGGCTGATAACTAGCAGTGAATCTCCCAAAACAAACATACAACCATGGCAAATGTATCAGTGTAGTTTAAGTGTTCGTGAGTGCTATGACTAGAATCTAATGCAATATCAACTAAGGCTAGGATGCTCCTATTCTAATGCCAGCAAGTATCCGGAACAGCATGCATCCCATACTACATGCGCCCCTTCTCAAGCCGTTTCTTCATATATAGGGATTTGAACTCGCGCCATGAATTCTACTCTTGTACTCAACTTGTTTCTGAAGATGCAACGTGACTGATGAGGTTGCTCTGAAACGGTCTAATTCCGCCATCCGCAGTCATATAGTAGTGTCCCCTGTTTTCCACTATTGCCCAGTTGCACCGGACCCCACTCAAATATCTGACGAATCCTTGGAGTTTCTATGGACGCATGTTAGCTCGAAGCATCCCCTGCCGCCTTCTCGCCCTTAGAACAAGACAAGACAGAGTTCTCGGGGGTTCATCCCCCCTAGCTCCGACAGTAATCGCTCCCACTTATCAAAACACTTCAGAAATTAACAGACGAGATACAGATCCCGTGCTCTCAACTCGTGAGAAGGCACAGACGTATCTCTTTGACAAGAAGGGTACAACCCAATAACACTGCCTAGTGCCGGCCTATAGGACAGGTCGGATCATAAGAAATCACCCTTAACACCAACTCTTTCCCTTCGGCGAGTAAATGATAATAATATAGGTTAAGTAGTATTAGCCATAAGTTACTATCCTAACAATGTCACTAACCCTAAACAAACTGAGGGATGACAACAGAACTTACACAACATGCTCAGTCTTAAGTTAAGACTTTGCAAGATGACTCTACTAGGCTGCTCAACCTAGACTTACCAGAATTCCTAAGGATTCGGTTCATGGCCTACCGATCCAAGACCTGGCAATACCAATGTATTCGCATGCTACTACCCTAAACTTGGATTTTATCGACACTCCGGTCTGTGGTCAACCTACACCGGTTAAGATCCGACGGTACACAATAAGTGACTCGTCCATAGTCCCTTAGGAGTAAGGTGAACACACGTCTTGATGGTCGATGGCCCTAGGGCAATAATATCGCCCTAGACGAGCACAACAAAATTGCGTACTAGCTAATAAGCTACATACGAGTAAACAGAACACATACAAGCTATTTATGAAACCAATAACTACATACGAGCCAAGAGGGCTACGTATGAGACAACAATATACATACCAGCCAAATAAGCTGCATATGAGATCAACAGCTACATACGGGCTAGTCGAGCCGTGTATGAGACAACAACACACAAAACACCCATACAGGTAATCAACCTAGAAGCAACCAAACGTGCTTACTAGCAAACTTGATTTTCTATAATTAGAAGCAACAGAAGAATTTACTAACAGTCTAAAATAGACATTCTACTAGTGAGAAGCCCAAGAAGCGACATCAAACTTTTATCAAGCTAACTATTATTAGTGACCTTCCTAACCCTTATTACCTATGAAGATGAGTAATGTTCATGTGATATGGTCCAACTTTACTTAGGGTCTCATACCACTAGAATCCATGGTCTCCCTCCCCAAATAGAACTAGAACTACATGCACAAGATTGTTGGGTTCTCTCTCAAGCTGAGCTAGAATCACCTAGGAGCTAGATGCATGGGTTCATGGGTTCTTCCTAATCCTTCACTACAATACTACCATATAAAATTCAAGTATGGCTTCTTTTATCTAGAAAGATACAATATACCATCCAAGCATGCATGGCTCTTGAATCTAGAACAACTAAGCAATCTCAACATGGGTTCCTTCTAGGGGATTAGCTAGAACAACCTCACAACTCAATATTGCAACTACAATATGATGGTTCTTCACTAACGCTACAACCACATCATGATAGTTCTCTACTAACACTATAACTACAACACGATAGTTCCTTACTAACCCTACCAACTACAACACGATAGTTCTTTACTCAACATGATCCTTTAACTCAAGCATGAATAACTACTATACTTAATTACGGTATACAACTTAAGTATTATCCTACAGCAATCTTAGCATGGTATGTCAATCTACAATGATCTAAGCATGGTATGGAACATAGGCATCAACCTACAATAATTTCAAGCATGGTATACCACATAGCATGAGTCTCAATCTACAACAATCTAGCATGGTATATGGCATAGCATTAGTTTCTTTACTACTTTAACCTATAACCAATTAGCATAGTATCTACTACATAGCAAGAGTTTCAACCTACAAAAATCTAGTATGGAACATATAACCTAAGCATGAATGCTTACTATAACTTAAGCATGGATGTTTACTACTACATACTAAGCATGGATATCATCTACAATTTAAGCATGGAGATTACTACAGCTTAGCATGATATCTATTACATTTTAATTATGGTATACAACCTAAGCATGAACCTATAATAATCTTAAGCATGAATACTACTTAAGTATTACCCTACAACAATCTAAGCATGGTAGGTACTTTAAACATCAATCCTACAACATTCCTAAGCATGGTATATAACTTAGCATGAATCTACAACATTCCTAAGCATGGTATGTTGATCTTCAACAATCTAAGCATGGTATATCAATCAATCTAGGCATGGTATATAATACAAGCATCAACCTACAACCGTCTAAGCATGAATACAACTTAAGTATGAACATCTACTACTACAATCTAGCACGATGGGTTTCTTTACTATATCAAACCTACACAATCTAGCATGGATACAACGTAAACATGGGTCTTTACTATAATTCTTACAACAAGTTAAGCATGGATACAACATAAACATGGGTTCTTACTACAATTCCTACAACAATTTAGCATGAACACAACCTAAGCATGGGCTCTTTACTACCACACCCTACAACAATTTAAGCATGGTATGTAATTTAACATCAATCCTACAACAATTTAAACATGGTATACTACTTTAAGCATTAACCTAAAGCATGGTATACTTTTTAAGTATGAACCTACAACATTCTAAACATGGTAATACTACTTAGCATCATCGTACAACATTCTTACATGATATATAGCATAAGTATCAATCCTACAATAATCTAACATGGTGTGAGTATTAATTCTACAACAATCTAGGCATGGTATGTAGCATGAGCATCAGTCCTACAACAATATAACATGGTATATAATTTTCCTACAACAATCTGAAATGATATATAATTTTCCTACAACAATCTAGGCATGGTATCTGACTTTCCTACAATAATTTAAGTATGGTATAAAATTTTCTAATAATCTAATCATGGATACTTACTTCAACTTAGGCATGAAAAAATTGCTACAACTTAAGCATGGATAATGAGTACAACCCAGAGCAACAAAAGAAGCCTAATCTTTTACAACTTAGAAGTAAAAGTGACATACAATAATTTCTAAAAGACTTATCTCTTATGAACTAGAATTAGTAAGACTAAATCATTAATATAAAAATGAGTGTTATTAATATATTGACCCCAAGAATGGGTTCTTTATCATACTACAACCAATGGCCTCCAAAATAAACTACAACACAAATCACACCAAGGTTAGGTTATTTTTAACCTACAATAATTTAATTATGGTATCTAACAATAGCATGGATTTCTTACCCAAACAAGCATGATCAATTACTATACTTGAGCATAGATGGCTACTACTACTTTATGAACTACCATTTCTACATAATACAAAAATCTACTTTTTCTATAAATTACAAGTCCTTCTATCTTTTATAACTAGGAGTTAGCAAGAATTTTTTATTTAATAAATTAGAGAGCAAGAAGCAAATAAAAGACTCATTTTTAATAATTAAGAGTTCTACAACCCCAAGGGGTATGTAATAGTTCTATGTGCACATTTCATGTGCTTAGGCCAATGGTTCTTGTTTGAGTTCTACATCCCAAATGGGTATGTACACAATATTCATATGCATATGTTCATGTCAAGTTCTACAACTATAGATGGGTATGTACATCCATCTCCATATGCTTTTGCCCTTTTAGTCCAAATAATAACAACAAGAATAAAAATTACAACAACCAAAAGAGTCAATCTTTATGTTCTTTATTAGGTTCTACCATTTACTTTCATGTGGTCATTTGATTCATGCCATGATTCATAGTCCAAGTTGTTTAATTACCAACAACATACACAACAATAAAAACAACAACACAATCTAACACCACTAGGAGAACAACCAACCAAAAGAATAAAATCAACAAAGAGAACAAGAATCACACAAGAACAAAACTCAACAAACAAGAACAAAAATGGAGAAGCCCCCACCTTAAACTCTTGTTGGAAGGACTAGCCTATGCAAACCTTCTCCTTCCCCTTAGCTCTTATGAAATCTCTTTAAGAAAACCTACAAGTAAAAACTCTCTAATTAGTAGTTCTCTCTTTCTTTTCCTCCGTTTATTTTTGTTCTTGTAAAAGTGAGACAAGAGAAGAGGGGAGGGGTATTTATAGGGTTGGAAAGAAGGTGGAGAGTGCAAAAGTGCACCCACAAAATTGCACAAACCCCCTTCCCCCAAACAAGGGCCGGCCATACTTGGGTATGGGAGGAGATGAGGTGGAGGGGTGAGGTGGAGGTATGGGTATGAGGGTGACCTGGAAGCATGGTGTAAGCTTCTAGAAGAAATCTCCTAATTCTCTCATGCACTTTAAACCCTAGCTTAACCCTCTTAATCCCAAACTTAGCATTTGTCATGACAAAGAGAAGTATTTTGTCCAAAAATACAATTTGCACAATGTACTAATTTGGTGCAATACACATGTGTGTGTGTGTGTGTGTGTGTATATATATATATATATATATATATATATATATATATATATATATATATATATATATATATATATATATATATATCCTGAAAATCTTCGCAAAATCCGTATAAAATAAATAAATTTCGAAAATAATAAAAAAATAAATTTGATAACCAGCTCGGAAGATAACGGTACCAATTTGATACAATACTTACAAACCGGTATATGTGTACAGATAATGTTTATTAACAGAATCGGGTGATAACCACCAAAATATTTCAATTCTTGAATTAAAACAAAATAATAATAAAATAATAATAAAATAATAATTTATACAATGTAGTATCCATCCGGGATATTACAGTAGACTTGGTTCATTGTAACCCCGATTTTTCATTTTTCGTATTTTTGGTGTATTTTTCTTTTCTTGTGTATTTGTACTCTCTCACTCTCTCTCTTTTTTTTCCTTGGACCGTATATTGAGTTGTTTCAGTATATTTTTATTTTCTTTTCTCATTCTTGATTTTTGCGAGTTATTTCCGATTTCTTGGTTGTTCTTGTTCATGGTTGTTGTTTTCGCTCTTTATTATTGTCCCGTTCTCTTTGTTTGTATTTTTGGGTGGTCTTGGTGATTTGGTGGTCTACCCCATTCCTAATCCTATTATTTTGATCCCTAATTGATTACCAAAGCCAAATTACCCAATCCTAGTTTGAATCCTATTCAGTTTGATCCCCATTTGTCTTATTGGATTAATCCTATTACTACTCCTAAACTACCCACAACCCAATACCCATACCCACATCAACCCGAAACTCCACTATATATATAAACCCTCTCCTATTAAAACCCTAACCCTAATCACCTAAACCTACCCCCGGCCTCCCCTCCTTTGCTTGCGCCGCAATCCGACGCCTGCCACACCCGATGCCGGCCTGCACTCCGACCCGCACACCCCCAGGCCGAGACCCCCCCTTTTGTCGCACGCCATCCCCTACTCCATCCCGACCACCGACCACCACCATACTCCCTCTCTCCCCCTTGCTTCTGTCCGCCGTCGACTAAGCCAGCGACAGCTGGAGCGTCACCAAGCCAACGCCGCCATCTCTCGCTCTCTTGATCTCTCTCTCGCTTTGTAGAGTTTTGCTCATGTGGTGATTTTGCACGAGTTTGCTTGGATTCGTTGATTCGTGGATTTTTGTTCGTGGGTTTTGTTCGTTGTCGGGATCCACTCCTGTCACTCTTGATTTTCGTCGTTCTTCAACTTCGGTTAAGGCAAGTAACTTGTACTCCAATTCTTTTGTTTGATACAAGTCAAAAATACCACCTATAGTGTAGTTGGGTCTAGAGACAACTCGTGTGTGTGTTATCTTTGATGAGTTTTGTCTCTATTGTGAAAACTTTACCATAGTTGCCTCATGACATAATATTGACATGAATTAACTTAGGTGTTACCCGTTCTTGATTTGATCATGTATGTGAGACTTCTCGTGAGAATTTGGGTATTTGTGGAGAACCATGTGATAGGCTTGATTTAGATATGTTAATTACCCTAATTCATGATGTTTGGATACTTGGTAGACTCGATTTCAAGTTTGGTTGTGCTTTGAACAAATTTTGTATGATATATGTTGAGTCGTTGTTAAAGGAAAAAATCTATATTTTGTCGCTGATCTGTTTTGTTTGCTGTTTTGGACTGTCTTGAAGTCAGTAACTTAATTTCGGTATAAAACAAGAGTTTTAGAGGATTTCGTCTATTTTCCAACCCCTCTGACCTTGCTTGATTTCGTTTTCGTAAGAGTGACTTATGACTGTTTTACTACAGAGGTGTATTATGTTTTCAGATTTTGTTTCTCAGCGATTTTGTTGATTAAACTATTTTGGTACTTGAGCTACACCTATTATTTTGATCTAAAACTTTGGTTAGTTTTTCTATACCTATCTAGGGATTATCCAGAATTTTGGTAGATTTTATTGATGCGTTTTATTTGTCGTTTCATGCATGTCTACAAAGGTTATAGTTGCTGCATTTTGCTCGTTGTCCTATAAAAATTGTGTTTTGACCCTGATTTCTTTTACTGTATGAAAAATATTTGGAAATATGAAAGTTAATATATTTTATCTATTTTCATCTCCCTTCGGCGGATTTGGATTTCGTTTCACAGCTTGCGAGATATTTCAGTTTTCGTATAGCAGTGTTGGGTACTCCAGATTGGCCAAACTACCATTTCTTGATGTTTTCTTATTTTTGATGACTGAACTAATTTTACTGGAATAATATGAAACATTATATTTTGATTCTAGAAATATAGGGAAATTCTCCAGATTTTTCCTGGATTTATTTGAGAGGTTTTGATGCTGTTTTTCGGACTGAGAATTTGTTTTACTGATTTTTGACTGAACATGTTTTCTGGATTCAAATCAGTTTTGAGTTATGATTTTGTGAAATACTATATGGCTTATTTATATTCTTTGGATTCGGGTTGGAGTCTATTTTCCAGATTCTTTGACGGATCCAGATTTGGATTTCTGTAGTAACGGAAATTACTATTTTAGTACTGTACTGTCATGCTGTCCTGAATATGAACATACATTGTTTTGCTCGTTTATGTGACTGTATATCATCTATGCATGCTTGATTGTTTCCCTGAACCTAATACTAATTATACCATATTAGTTTGACACTATTTCAAGCACCATCATGTCTGTTTTATGACAACCAAGCCGGAGTTTTTTAAGAGAAGATCTAGTAGTGGAAAATATGGAAACGTGTACTTGGAAGGGAACTAGTGTTCTATACTGCTACTGTTACTGATACTTTTCTGCTACTGCTACTGTTACTGTTACTTTTCTGCTACTGGTACTGTTACTGTTGCTTTACTACTACTGCTACTGTTACTGCTACCTGAGTACACTGCCCCATTATGGTCCACTATGAAATCTAAAAACAAAACTGTTTGTTATAGCAACCATGTAGTAAAAACCGGGATGCATGAAGTGGTACCTTGCTAGTAATACACACAAGACTGTAAGAACATAAGACTGATACTGTTAAACTGAGACTGTTGGACCGATACTGTTATACTGTTACACTGATATACTAAGCTTACTGTTACTAGACACTATTAGTTTCCATATGACACTGCATTTGACATAAATATCTGTACTGTTAGTATACCATGCTAGTTGACATTGTTTTACTAATTCATGCTAGTTATCACTATTGATGCATTATTCCATGCTATTTGTTAGTTTTCCCATGTGCTTGTGTCCTACGTTATAAGTGGCCCGTAACTTGCAATTGACGGGTACTTGTTTTCTCTTTCCTTCTCCTGCAATTATTAATTGTAGATCGGATGGTCAGCTGCCCGACGATATTGGCAAAATGAGATATTAGTGCCGGATTTCTTGTTTATTAGTATTATTATTATTGTTGTTTTGGAACATATATTTTGAGTACTTGAATATTTATTTTGTATTTAGGCGATGTGACCCAGGATATTTGACTTGTCCAGATTCTGATTTATTTGAGAATATTATATTTTTTTTCAAGTAAATTATGTTGGTTTATTAATTCAGTTATGCATGTGTGGTTGATTCTCTTGCTTCCGACTCTGATTATTTTGTGAGATATTGTAAAGATTCCTGAACAGATTATGGATGATGAAAGTCATTCGCTGGGCTTTTGTTACGTATTCGTATTCCGTATTCCTTTTGGGAAGCTGGGCGTGACAGGATTTTTAGTGGTATCAGAGCCCAGGTTTGGCTAATGTATTAGTTACCTAATATATTAGACAAACTTGGCTCGAACTGGGATCGGCTCAATATTTCTCCAACCATGCATATGTAAATGAATTATTATCAACTCTGATTCCAAATGCTAATTGTTTTTGGTTTTGTGCAGACTATGGCTCGTGGAAATTCTTCTCAGCCAGATCTAGTTGAAGCTGTCACTGCTGTGCTTAAGCAGCTGATTAATTAGCAGCAAAACCACGGTGATCTTGTGATGGATGCTCTTGAAGCTGCCCGGGTTCCGCCTCCTGTTGTGCCTGTGCAGGCAAATCTTCCGCCTCGTCTAGGAACAGTTACAGATTTTATGAGGCTACATCCCGACCGTTTTTCCGGCACTAAGACGCCTTTGGAGGCTGAACAGTGGTTGATCCGGACCGAGCACTTGCTCTTGGCGGCACGTGTTGCCGAAGCTGATAGGGTGGACGTGGTTTCCATCCATCTGGTGGATTTGGCTCATATTTGGTGGATGGCCGAGCCGAGCATCTTGAGAGGCCTATTGCTTGGGTTACTTTCACTCGGGGATTCTTGGAGAAGTTCTTCTCCAGTAGTACTCGAGTTGAGATGGAACAACAATTCCTGGCCCTAAAACAGGTTAAGTCACTATTCTATTTTGGAATCTTGTTACATAATTGTTCAAACAATGTTGTAACATGAACTTCTTGAAACAGGGTTCCAGGTCAGTGGATGAGTACGCAGCTGAGTTTACTAGACTTAGCCGTTTCGCTGCCGTTCTTATGGCAACCGAAGAGGATAGGGCTCGTAGATTCAAAAATGGGCTTGAGCAGGATATCAAGAGGCATCTTGTCTCTCTTCGCTTGCGTACTTACGCTGAAGCTCTTGAGGCAGCTCGAGCTCAAGAGTAGACTTGTGGTGGTTTGGTTCCTTCTTCGCAGACTGTTCCGCATTCTGCTGCTAGGCCTTCTGGTGGTCCTGTTCGGAGGCTTGTCCCAACCCATCCGGTCAGGACAGCTCCGTATCCTTCTGCTGGCTTCTAGAAGGGTGGTTTTTGCGACTTCTGTCAGATATCTGGGCATGCACGTAAGAATTGTTGGCGCATTAACCGCCGGTGCTTTGGGTGTGGCGCCGCTGATCCTTCTGTACGTGATTGTCCGTAGCAGCAGCAGGTGGCTCTTCTAGCCAGGGGTCCTGTTCAGCAAGAAGGCCCAGCTCGTGGTCCAGTTAGGCCTCTACTTCCTCCTCAATGCCAGATTGTCGGTCAGAGGACTGCTGTTCCGAGGAGAGCTCAGGCTTTCAACTTGACTGCTGCAGATGCTGAGACAGCTGAAGGAGTTGTGGCAGGTATCATCCTTGTTTCCTCTTTTCCTACCCATGTTCTTTTTGATTCTAGGGCAACCCATTCTTCTGTATCCTCTCAATTTGTCACTCGCCATCAGTTGGAGTGTAGCAACATGTCAGAGGCTTGGAACATTGTAACAGGTAGTGGAGTTGTCATATATTCCCGTGAGTGGAGGCAATGTCCGTTGTTATTGGGGACACAGATTTCAAAGCCAACCTGATTATAATTGGAAATTCAGGATTCGACATTATTCTCGGTATGGATTGGTTGGGTGAAGCCCATGCCATTATTGATTGTGCCAAGAATGTAGTCTTCAGAATTAAAGATCAAGCAGAATTTGAGTTCCATGCCGGGGAGTCTTCCCTTGGCTGAGTAAAGACTGCAGTTGAATAGGTGGATTATGCGATGAAATTGCACTAAGGCTGTGAGGTTGCGCTTATAGTAGTTCGTGATTTCTTGGATGTTTTTCCAGATGAGTTGCCTGGCTTACCCCCTGATAGGGAAGTGGAATTCGGTATTGATGTTCAGCCTGGAACAGCGCTGATATCGAAGAGTCCCTACAGGATGGCACCGGTTGAGCTGGCAGAGCTTAAGGTGCAGATTCAGGAGTTTCTTGATTTGGTTTTCATCAGACCAAGTGTTTCGCCTTGGGGTGCTCCGGTCCTTTTTGTCAACAAGAAAGATGGTAGTCGTCGATTGTGTGTGGATTATCGGGAGCTGAACAGAGTTACTGTGAAGAATTGGTATCCGTTGCCCAGGATCGATGATTTGTTTGATCAGTTGAGTGGGGCTGCTATTTTTTCAAAGTTGGATCTTCGTTCTGGGTATCACCAAGTCAAGCTGAAGGCTGCAGATATACAGAAGACTGCATTCAGGACTAGATACGGGCACTATGAGTATCTTGTGATGCCGTTCGAAGTCACGAATGGGCCGGCTGTATTCATGAGTCTTATGAACCGGGTCTTCTCTCAGTTCTTGGATAGATTTGTGGTGGTCTTCATTGATGATATTTTGGTGTATTCTCAGAATCGGGAAGATCATGCTGAGCATCTTAGAGTGGTTCTGCAGATTTTGAGAGAGAATCAGCTATATGGAAAACTCAGCAAGTGCGAGTTTTGGCTCGACAGGGTTTCTTTCTTAGGGCAAATTATTTCTGGCGATGGTCTTTCTGTGGATCCTTCTAAGGTTGAAGCTGTGAAGGATTGGCCTATTCCTAAGTCGGTTTCGAAGTGCGGAGTTTTCTTGGTCTCGCTAGCTATTATCGGAAATTTGTCCAAAATTTTTCGAAGATAGCAGGACCATTGACTAAACTGACAGGAAAGGATCAAAAGTTTTGTTGGTCTGATGAGTGCAATGAGGCTTTTGTTGAGTTGAAGAACAGATTGACGTCAACACCTGTATTGACTATTCCAGATGGTTCAGTCAGATCTGTAATTCACTGTGATGCTTCTAGTAAGGGTCTTGGAGTAGTTTTGATGCAGAAGGGCCGTGTCGTTGCGTATGCATCGAGGCAGTTGAGGCCGCATGAGAAGAATTATCCTACTCATGACTTGGAGTTAGCGGCAGTGATTAATGCTTTGAAGCTGTGGAGACATTATTTACTTGGAGACCGAGTGGAGATCTTTACAGATCACAAAAGTCTCAAGTACGTCTTCACCCAGAAGGAGTTAAACATGAGGCAAAGGCATTGGTTGGAACTTATGGCTGATTATGACATCAGTTTGCAATACCATCCTGGTAAAGTAAACTTGGTGCCTGATGCTTTGAGCCGGAGACCAGCAGTTATGTTTCTTACTCAGCAAAGTGATCTCATTGAGCAGATGAGGAGGTTGGAGTTAGATGTTGTGTTGCCAAGTTCTGGTCGGAGTTGTTTGGCGCTCCAGCTGCAGTCGTCTCTTGTTGAGCAGATTAATGAGGCGCAGGTTGGTGATGCGCAGTTGCAGGGTTTTCGAGCTGAGGTTGAGTCTGGGTCCAGGACGGACATGGTTATTCATGCAGATGGTTCGCTTCGTTTTGGTTCCCGGTTGTGTGTTCCCTAAGGGTGAAATTCGTCAGAGGTTGCTTGAAGAAGCTCATCAGTCTTCATATTCTATCCATCCTGGCGGTACTAAGATGTATCTGGATTTGAAGCTTCATTTCTGGTGGCATGGTATGAAGAGGGTTGTGGCTCGGTTTGTTTCTCAGTGCTTGATCTGCCAGCAGGTTAAGGCAGAACATCAGAGGACCGCTGGACTTCTTCAATCGCTTCCTATTTCAGAGTGGAAGTGGGTACATATCACTATGGATTTTGTGACTGCTTTGCCAAGGAGTCCTAAGGGTCATAATGCTATTTGGGTGATTGTTGACCGTTTGACGAAGAGTGCTCACTTCATTCCTTTTCGTGTCAAGCAGTCTACTGAGAGCCTAGCTAAGAGGTATATGCAAGAGATTGTTAGACTTCATGGGGTTCTGGTCAGTATTGTATCTAACAGGGATACGAGATTCAGATCTCAGTTCTGGGAGATTCTTCAGGCCAGTTTGGGGAGTAAATTAAAGTACAGTACAACTTTTTATCCCCAGACTAATGGACAGTCAGAGCGGACTATTCAGATTCTTGAGGACATGTTGAGGTCCTGTATGCTTCAGTTTGGTGGATATTGGAAGGATTATTTGCATCTCGTAGAGTTCTCGTACAATAACAGCTTTCAAGCCAGTATTAAAGCTGCTCCGTCCGAGACACTCTATGGGCGGAAGTGCAGATCGCTAGTGTGCTGGGATGACATTGGTGAGAGGAAGTTGTTGGGTCCAGAGTTGATCACCAAGACAGTGGATGCGGTGGTTCAGATCAGGAAGCATTTGCAGGCAGCTCAGGATCGGCAGAAGCGATGGGCTGATGTCCATCGGAGGGCTTTGGAGTTTGTTGTTGGTGACCATGTTTTCCCTAAGGTATCGCCGTGGCACGGTGTCATTCGGTTCGGTGGTGGGGGCAAGCTTAGCCCTAAGTTTATTGGACTGTTCGAGATATTGGAGCGAGCAGGCAAGGTGGCCTATCGTCTCGCAATGCCGCCAGCTTTATCAGGAGTGCATGATGTTTTCCATGCCTCACAACTCAGGAGGTATATCCGAGATGAGAGCCACGTGATCAACTATTCTGAGTTGACCGTTCGGTCAAATTTGACTTGTGAGATTCCGCCAGTTGCTATTGTGGATCGGCGGGAGAAAGTGCTAAAGAACAAGGTCATCAAGTTGGTTCGTGTTGCTTGGAATCCTCACTCGTCCGGTGAGTCGACTTGGGAGCTGGAGAAGGAGATTCAGCAGAAGTTTTCTCATTTGTTTGAGTAGTTGTTTTGGTTTTTTTTTCTTTTGGGGGTTACACTATGTATCTTCTTTTTGAATTTCGAGGACGAAATTCTTTTTTTTAGGTGGGTAGGATTGTAACCCCTGTTTTTCATTTTTCGTATTTTTGGTGTATTTTTCTTTTATTGTGTATTTGTATTCTCTTGTTTTTTTCTTCCTTGGACCGTATATTAAGTTGTTTCAATATATTTTTATTTTATTTTCTCATTCTTGATTTTTGCGAGTTATTTCCGATTTCTTGGTTGTTCTTGTTCATGGTTGTTGTTTTCGCTCTTTATTGTTGTCTCATTCTCTTTGTTTGTATTTTTGGGTGGTCTTGGTGATTTGGTGGTCTACCCCATTTCTAATCCTATTATTTTGATCCCTAATTGATTACCAAAGCCAAATTACCCAATCCTAGTTTGAATCCTATTCAATCTGATCCCCATTTGTCTTATTGGATTAATCCTATTACTACTCCTAAACTACCCACAACCCAATACCCATACCCACATCAACCCTAAACTCCACTATATATATAAACCCTCTCCTACTAAAACCCTAACCCTAATCACCTAAACCTACCCCCGGCCTCCCCTCCTTTGCTTGCGCCGCAACCCGACGCCTGCCACACCCGGCGCCGGCCTGCACTCCAACCCGCACACCCCCAGGCCGAGACCCCCCCTTTTGCTGCACTCCATCCCCTACTCCATCCCGACCACCAACCACCACCATACTCCCTCTCTCCCCCTAGCTTCCATCCGCCGTCGACCAAGCCAGCGACAGCCGGAGCGACACCAGGCCGACGCTACCATCTTTCGCTCTCTTGATCTCTCTCTCGCTTTGTGGAGTTCTGCTCGTGTGGTGATTTTGCACGAGTTTGCTTGGATTCGTTGATTCGTGGATTTTTGTTCGTGGGTTTTGTTCGTTGTCGAGATCCACTCTCGTCACTCTTGATTTTCGTCATTCTTCATCTTCGGTTAAGGCAAGTAACATGTACTCCAATTTCTTTTTTTGATACAAGTCAAAAATACCACCTATAGCGTAGTTGGGTCTAGAGACAACTTGTGTGTGTGTTATCTTTGATGGGTTTTATCTCTATTGTGAAAACTTGACAATAGTTGCCTTACGACACAATATTGACATGAATTAACTTAAGTTTTACCCGTTCTTGATTTGATCATGTATGTGAGACTTCTCGTGAGAATTCTGGGTATTTGTGGAGAACCATGTGATAGGCTTGATTTAGATATGTTAATTACCCTAATTCATGATGTTTGGACACTTGGTAGACTCGATTTCAAGTTTGGTTGTGCTTTGAACAAATTTTGTATGATATATGTTGAGTCGTTGTTAAAGGAAAAAATCTATATTTTGTCGCTGATCTGTTTTGTTTGCTGTTTTGGACTGTCTTGAAGTCAGTAACTTAATTTCGGTATAAAACAAGAGTTTTAGAGGATTTCGTCTATTTTCCAACCCCTCTGACCTTGCTTGATTTCGTTTTCGTATGCGTGACTTATGACTATTTTACTACAGAGGTGTATTATGTTTTCAGATTTCGTTTCTCAGCGATTTTGTTGATTAAACTATTTTGGTACTTGAGCTACACCTATTATTTTGATCTAAAGCTTTGGTTAGTTTTTCTATACCTATCTAGGGATTATCCAGAATTTTGGTAGATTTTATTGATGCGTTTTATTTGTCGTTTCATGCATGTCTACAAAGGTTATAGTTGCTGCATTTTGCTCGTTGTCCTATAAAAATTGTGTTTTGACCCTGATTTCTTTTACTGTATGAAAAATATTTGGGAAATATGAAAGTTAATATATTTTATCTATTTTCATCTCCCTTCGGCGGATTTGGATTTCGTTTCACGGCTTGCGAGATATTTCAGTTTTCGTACAACAGTGTTGGGAACTCCAGATTGGCCAAACTAGCGTTTCTTGATGTTTTCTTATTTTTGATGACTGAACTAATTTTACTGATATATTATGAAACTTTATATTTTGATTCTAGACATATAGGAAAATACCCTAGATTATTCCTGGATTTATTTGAGAGGTTTTGATGCTGTTTTTCGGACTGAGAATTCGTCTTACTGATTTCTGACTGAACATATTTTCTGGATTCAAATCAGTTTTGAGTTATGATTTTATGAAATACAATATGACTTATTTATATTCGCTGAATTCGGTTGGGAGTCTATTTTTCAGATTCTTTGACGGATCCAGATTTGGATTTCTGTCGTAACGGGAGTCACTATTTTAGTACTGTACTGTCATGCTGTCCTGAATATGAACATACACTGTTTTGCTCGTTTATGTGGCTGTATATCATCTATGCATGCGTGATTGTTTTCCTGAACCTAATACTGATTATACCATGTTAGTTTGACACTTTTTCAAGCACCATCATGTCTGTTTGATGACCATAATAAAAGTAACCAAGCTGGGGTTTTTTAAGGGAAGATCTAGTAGTGGAAAATATGGAAACGTGTACTTGGAAGGGAACTAGTGTTCCGTACTGCTACTGTTACTGTTACTTTTATGCTATTGCTACTGTTACTGTTACTTTTCTGCTATTGCTACTGTTACTGCTACTTTACTTCTATTGCTACTGTTACTGCTACCTGAGTACTCTGCCCCATTATGGTCCACTATGAAATCCAAAAGCGAAACTGTTTGTTATAGCAACCATGTAGTAAAAACCGAGATGCATGAAGTGCTACCTAGCTAGTAATACACACAAAACTGTAAGAACATAAGACTGATACTGTTAGACTGAGACTGTTGGACTGATACTGTTATACTGTTACACTGATATACTGAGCTTACTGTTACTAGATACTGTTAGTTGCCATATGACACTGCATTTGACATAAACATCTGTACTGTTAGTATACCATGCTAGTTGACCTTGTTTTACTAATTCATGCCAGTTATCACTGTTGATGCATTATTCCATGCTATTTGTTAGTTTTCCCATGTGCTTGAATCCTACATTATAAGTGGCCCATAACTTGCAATTGACGGGTACTTGTTTTCTCTTTCCTTCTCCTGCAATTATTAATTGCAGATCAGGATGGTCAACTGCCCGACGGTATTGGCAAAATGAGATATTAGTGCTAGATTTCTTGTTTATTAGTATTATTATTATTTTTGTTTTGGAACAATGTATTTTGAGTACTTGAATATTTATTTTGTATTTGGACGATGTGACCCAGGATATTTGACTTTTCTAGATTCTGATTTATTTGAGAATATTATATTTTGTTTCATGTAAATTATGTTGGTTTATTAATTCAGTTATGCATGTGTGGTTGATTCTCTTGCTTCCGACTCTGATTATTTTGTGAGATATTATAAAGATTCCTGAACAACTTATGGATGATAAAAGTCATTCGCTGGGCTTTTATTATTTATCCGTATTCCGTATTCTTTTTGGGAAGCGGGGCGTTACATTCATTGTTGCGGAAGATCGATTTGCTATGGTTCGTGGCTGAGGATACGCCTGGTTAATCCACTTAGGTGGGCAAGGGGTAGGCCGATGAGGTCCAATATCCTGGGGTGCGACTCATCGGTGACTACGTGTTGGAGTACATTCATTAGATTAGGTTGCATGGTGTGGGATGTAAACCCTATAATGAGGAGTACGTTAAGGGCTTGCCCTCGGACCTATGTAGTATGGGATGCATAGAATCCGAACAAGTATGCATTAGTGTCATCGTAGTGCAATGTCTGCATTAGTCATTAAGTCATATCATACACTGACATGTTTAGGATAGTCATATTTTCTCTATCTGCATTCAAGTTTGTGATTGTTAGGATAATGAGATCGCTGTATTATAGCATTGCGACAGTTGTATGCAACTAACGTGCCCATAATTTTCCAGATGTAGGATTGGTCTTGGCATGGGCTTGAAGTCATTATGATGAGTTAATTACAAGATTGAAGGATTTTCATTATTGTAGATCATGTTGTATTCATTTAATTCCGTTGTGCAGTTATAAAGAACATATTGTAATTTTGTACGAATTTGGAGTAAAGATTCAGTTTTTGCTAAGAATTACCTGTGTTTGGAATTCAGGGCATTACACTATTCGTTTTACATTACACATATACATGTACATTATACATTATGAGTTAAATACATGTTATTTGTTTTTGTGTAGATGGCCAAAACATGGATTCAGGTAAAAGAATGCGTGAAGGTGTTAAGGAGCAATGTTGCCGAACCATTAAAGGAGTTTGCAAGGAAAATGGTTCAGTCTTGTCAGGCATAAGCTGACATTGTTGGTGAAGGAAATAGAATGGATGCTATATTGTCGGGTCCAGTGCACCGAACGGGTCGTCGAAAGACAATGGCTAAAACCTCCATATCGTCAAAGAGTATTAGAAGAACGAGGAGAAGAGGACCACGTCGCTGAGCCTAGAAGAAGAAGATGATGATAACATTCCTCTTTCCGGACTTACTCAAGCAACTCCAAGGCATCCTAAATGAATGAGGAGACCCCCATTCTTGTTCACTCCCGATCCATGACACCATGTTTTATTTAGTTCATCATGTTCTGTAAAATGTATAAATTTGGGACTGTGAGAACTTTCCAGTAATTTTTATCTGTGTTTGTTTATTTTCATTATAGTGTTTGTATTGTTTATTTTTATTGCTGTAATGGGTGGATGTGTTTGAGATTATGAGACTTTGAGATTCTATGTTTGTGTGATTTGCAGTGACTTTGGGAGATTGTATGAATCCCAAATAGATGATTATATGTTTGAGATTATATGTTGAGATGATGAGACTATGAACTTGAGTAAAACTGGGTCGAGAATATGAGAGTTTGAGATTATATGTTTGAATTTATATGTATACAGGGAAGACTTTGAGAAGTTTAAAAGCTGGGTTGTGAAGATAACTAGGATCGCTATCTCAGATAGCGAGCCTGGTTCAAAGGGGGTTGCTTTTTGAGATAGCGACTGTTGGTATTTCTGATTTCTAGAGACTTCGAAGTCTCTGGAAATTAGAAATCCTCACAGTTGCTATCTCTGATGGCGACCATAGTGGAATTAGGGTTGCTATCTCAGATAGCGATTGTGAGGATTTCTGATTTCCAGAGACTTCAAAGTCTGTGGAAAATTAGAAATCCTTACAGTCGCTATCATAGATAGCGACCTTAGTGGAACCAGGGTCGCTATCTGGGATAGCGACTGTGAGGATTTCTAATTTCCAGGGACTGTGAAGACTCTGAAAATTAGAAATCCTCACAGTCGCTATCTCAGATAGCGACAGTACTTCCACTAGGGTCGCTATCTGAGATAGCGACCCTAGTGGAGGATTTCTAATTTTCCAGATAGCGACTGTGGGGATTTCTAATTTCCACAGACTTCAAAGTCTCTGGAAAATTAGAAATCCTCACAGTAACTATCTCATATAGCAACCTTCTTTTGAACCAGGCTCGCTATCCGAGATAGCGATCCTAATTATCATCACAACCCAGCTTTTGAACTTCTCAAAGTTTCCCTGTATACATATAATTTCACATAATCTCAAAATATCCCAAATCTCATAATCTTTAACACAACTCATACTCCTAATATACTACATAATAAAAGTCCACAAATGTGGCGGCTATGTCACTAGAAAAGGTCCATAACCAAAATATTACATAACAAATTTTCATAAACAAAGTAATACATAACACAATAACTCGAAACATGAGTTTGAAATAAATGCGCAATTTAGTTAGTTTGACGGCTTTGTGTTGTTTGACCCATGTTTTTCTGGCATCGACGCATATTGTGACCTTTCAAACCACATTTGAAACAAGTCATCCCCGTACTCGTGCTCAACCCATCTCTTACATCCATGTCATTACGAATTCTCATGGTCTTTGGCTGCCCTTTCCTAAAACAACGCAGGCTCGTATTAGCTATGAGGCGTGCTCCACTAAGAACAGGCCAATATGCTGGATCTAGTATTGGATGAAAGGTGGGAGCCCATGTTTGTGGTAAGGCACTAGTAGAATAAAATGTACCGACATACGGCTTGTAATCAATTGAACGATATGCACAAGCCGCCAACACAAGGGAACATGGATTATGATACAGCTAAAATTTCTGACAAGTGCATTTTTTAGTACCTAAATCCACGCTGTGCAAGTTTCCACCTTTTGAATTGCCACCTACTCTTCCTATACCTGTTTTGACTGAAAAAACTCCAGGTTGATGATGAAACTTTATGACCTCAAGCAAGTTTGCTCTCTCACGCCGGAAATCGATCAAATTTTTAACTCTTGGAGTGAAAATTTTTCCTTCACTTATAAGCATGTTGGCTAATTTGCGATGGGTGAAAAAGTAGGAATTGAGACGGTAGAAGGTCATTTCACAATTGCAGTTACGAGTAAACTACGCACACCTTTCAAAACTGAGTTGAATACTTCTGACAAGTTTGTAGTCATTATGCCATATCGACGTCCTCCATCGTATGAAGAGCCCATTTCTCAACTGGTTTGCTTTTCAACTAAGTAGTCGCCTCCACATTGACAGTTTCCAGCTCGGCGATTGTTGGATTGGTTTTGACATGCTATAATTTTAACTTTTTTCCTCATAGCTTTGCTACCAAATTTGGTGAAGAAATTTGTAGCGAAATATCACATACAACAACGATGATATGCATTTGGTTCGTTCCATGCTCTGTTTTGCATTTCCATGGCGGCCAAAATACCTGCATGACGATCGGAGATAACACATAACCCAAACCGATCAGTGACAAAAAAATGAATACAGCTCATGAACCATGTCCACGTATATACACTCTCTCTATTAACTATTGCAAAAACAAATGGAAAATGCCATCATTCGCGTCCGGTGAAACGACAATTAACAAACAACTGTTGTATTTTTCATACAAGTGTGTTCCATCAACACTTATAACAGGTCTACAAGACTTGAACCCTTCAATCGAAGCATCAAAAGCCCAAAATACTCCTTTGAATATTTTCTCGCCTGGGCCGGTCTCATATTTATCCCAATGGACAACGGTTCCTGGATTTGCTGCATGTATTGCTAATAGTAGATAAGGCAACTTAGTATATTTCTTCAAAGGAACCGAACAGCCTCTCAATAGCTTTTTGTTTTGCAATCCAAGCCTTCCTATACGAAATCTGATAATTAAATTGTAGTTTAACTATTTCAATAATAGTCCACGGTGTTCTTCCTATCTCAGCCTTAACGACATTCACAATCAAATTGCATATAAGTTTGGCGTCAACTTTAGAGTGGTCTTGATTCAACGTGGGATTCAAACATGTATGCGACCTTACCATTTTCTTCACCACGAAATTTGTCCCACCCTTTGGAACGATTGCACGTAATCTCCAAGGGCAACCACCTTCAGTCACGAATGGTATGTTTCTTAGGTGCTAATTTACATTTTACAGTATATAGGGTGGGTGTAGATTTCAATGTGACAAATTCTCGACGTTTCTTTATGGAATATAGCTTCACCTGTAATGCCCTGATTTCTATATACTGGGAAACCGTGACATAAGCCAGAATCTTTTCATCAATTAGTCACAATATACAGAAAAACAGGAAAATTTAAAACTTTTTATTCAACACCAAATGTACTACAAGTCTGAATGTTATACAACTGCAATACATTACAATAGTGTTACAATAATATCTTTACATCCCAAGTATTACAGCTTTCCACAAATTACATCAGAGTACAATGAATGAAGAACAACACTTGGTAATTTCCACTTGGGTACTTTTCAACAAATAGATAATCATCATAAATATTACGGCGGAACTTGAAATGACATCGACTCCTTGCTTTCCTTGCCTTGAGTCCTCCTGAATCTCGCACATGTACTTCTGCGATCCAGTACCTATTGAAGTGGGGACGTCAGTATTCACTGACACTTCAAGGCTGATAACTTAGCAGCGAATCTCCCAAAACAAACATACAAAAACATGACAAAGGTGTCAGTGTTGTTTAAGTGTTCGTGAGTGCTATGACTAGAATCTAATGCAATATTGACTAAAGCTAGGATGCTCCTATTCTAATGCCAGCAAGTTTCCGAAGCAACATGCAGCCCATACTACATGCGCCCATTTCAAGCCGTCTCTTCATTATAGGGATTTGAACCCGCGCTATGAGTTCTACTCTTGTACTCAACTTGTTTCTGAAGATTAGACATGACTGAGGAGGTGGCCCTACAATGGTCTAGTTCCCCCAGACAAACCAGACCTTCCTCAAATATCTGACGAGTCTTTGGAGTTTTCGCAAAATCAGGTTAGCTCGAAGCCTCCCAGCCGCCCCCTAGCCAGACCGTAGTCTATGGCCCCTCGCCCTTAGATACAAGCTAAGACGGAGTTCCGAGGGGAGGGGGGGTCCATTCCCCTAGTTCTGACAGGAATCGCTCCCACTTATCAAGGCACTTCAGAAATTAATAGACGAGATACGGATCTCGTGCTCCCAACTCGTGAGAAGCCACAGACCGTATCCCTTTGACAAGAAGGGTACAACCCAATAACACCGCCTAATGCAGGCCTATAGGACAGGTCGGATCATAAGGAATCACCCTTAACAGCAACTCCTTCCCTTCGGCAAAAGGTAAAGGTTAAGTAGTAAAGCCATAAGTTACTACCCTAATAATGTCACTAACCCTAAACATACTGAGGGATGACAACAGAATTTACACAACATGCTGAGTCTTAAGTTTAGACTTCGCAAGACAACTCTACTAGGCTGCTCATCCTAGACTTACCAGAATCCCTAAGGATCTAATTTATGGCCTATCGATCCAAGACCCTGGCAATACGAATATACCTGCATGCCACTACCCTGAACTTGGATTCCGTCTATACTCCGGTCCGCGATCAACCTACACCAGTTAAGATCTGACGGTACACAAAGAGTGACTCGTCCATAGTCCCTTAGGAGTAAGAAAACATATGTCTTGATGGTCGATAGCCCCTAGGGTAATAATATCGTCCTAGACGAGCATAACAAAACTGCGTACTAGCTAACAAGCTATCTACGAGTAAACCGAACACATACGAGCCAACAAGCTACGTATGGAACCAACAACTACACACGAGCCAGGCGGGCTACGTATGAGACATATATACCAGCCAAATAAGCTGCGTATGAGACCAACAGCTACGCACGGGCTGGTCGAGCCACGTACGAGCAAATACACGCATACGAGCCAAATGAGCTACGTATGAGACCCAAGCTACATATGGGCTAGTCGAGCCACGTCGTATGAGCACAACCATATGCAAACAACCATATAAGTAATCGAACCTAGAAGCAACCACACGTGCTTACAAGCGAACTTGATCTTCTATAATTGGAAGCAACAGAAGAATCTACTAACAGTCTAAAACATGCATTCTACCAATGAGAAGCCCTAAGCGACATAACAACTTTTATTGAGCTAACAATGACTAGTGACCTTCCCAACCCTTATTACCCATAAGGATGAGGAATGTCCCCATGATAAGATCTAATTTCAATTAGAACCTCACACAACTAGAATCCAAGGTTTCTTTTCCCAAATGAACTAGAACTACATGCAACTAGATTCTTGGGTTCTTTCTCAAGTTTGAGCTAGAATCACCTAAGAGCTACATGCATGGGTTCAAGGTTCCTTTTCAATCTTTCACTACCATATACAAATCAAGCATGGTTCTTTTAGCTGGAATGCTACAATACCCCATTCAAGCATGCATGGTTCTAACTATGTAATCTCAAATATCGGATTCCTTCTAGGGGATTAACTAGAGCTACTTCACAACACAATATTGCAACTACAACATGGTGATTCTTCACTAACACCACATCTACAACATGATAGTTTCTTACTAAACACTACAACTATAACATGAAGGTTCTTCATTAACACTACAACTACAACTTAAAAGTTTCTTTGCTAAATACTACAACTACAATGTGATAGTTAATACTATAACTACAACATGAATAGTTTCTTTGCTAAACACTACAACTATAAGCATGGATACAACTTAAGTAGGAAGCTACTATAAGTTAAAGCATGAATAGCTACTAGATTTAAGCATGGATCTCCTACTATTTTAAGCATGGTAATTGCTACAACTTAGCATGAGTACTAATAGTTTAGCATGGTATACAAAAAACCATGATCTTCTTTACTACTTTAACCTACAATAATTAGCATGGTATACCACTTTTAACATCATTCTACAACAATCTTAAGCATGGTAGGAACTTACAATGATCTTTAAGCATGACATACTACTTAAGCATTCCTACAACAATCGTAGGCATGGAAGGTAATTTAAACATCAATCCTACACATTCCTAAGCATGGTATATGACATAGCATGAATCCACAACATTCCTAAGCATGGTATTCTACTTCAACATAATCTACAACAATCTAAGCATGGCAGGTAATTAAACATTAATCCTACAACAATCTAAGCATGGATATATACTTAGCATGAGTCTACAGCATTCCTAAGAATGGTAGGCAATTTAAACATAAATCTTACAACAATCTAAGCATGGATATATACTTAGCATGAGTCTACAACATTCCTAAGCATGGTAGGTAATTTAAACATAAATCCTACAATAATCTAAGCATGGATATATACTTGGCATGAGTCTACAACATTCCTAAGCATGGTAGGTAATTTAACATAAATCCTACAATAATCTAAGCATGGATATATACTTAGCATGAGTCTACAACATTCCTAAGCATGGTAGGTAATTTAACATAAATCCTACAACAGTCTAGGCATGGATATATACTTATTTAAATATGAAAAATTGCTACAACTAAGCATGGATATCTTCTATTACTTAAGCATGTTTCTTTTCCTACAACTACTTAAGCATGGTGGAAAGCATGAGTATCAATCCTACAATCATCTAACATGATATATAATTTTTCTACAACAATCTAAACATGGATGTCTTCTACAATTTAAGCATGAGTTACTACTACAATTTAAAATAAGAATGTCTATTTAATACTTCAACATAACCCTTACTTATATGTAAACATCTACCACTATTTAAGCATAGATGTCTACTACTATCTTAAGCATGGTCCTTTTATTACTTACTTAAGCATCAACCTACAACAAGAACTATAGTAATTAGTCAACAACAAGAGTGATCTTTTTAACATTCTACAACTAATAACCTGAATTAGTTTCATTATCACTACAATAGAATTAGCATCCAAGTTGGGTTCTTTTTACACACATATGATTAATAAAAAGGAACAAGCAACTAAAATAAAGAATCCTCAACTTGGGTTCAACCATTCACAGCATGTTCTTAGTCCAAGTAGTTAAAGTTGTATGTCTACAACCCAAAATGGGTATGTATACAAGTCCATATGCCTATGTATGAGTTCAATATCAAGTCCTACAACCCAAAGTGGGTGTATACACAATCACCATATGCTTATGTTTATTAGTCCCAATAATAACACAAGAACAACAAAATACAACCATCAAAGTTCAATCTTTATGTTTTTATTTAGTTCTACCGTTCACTCTCTTTCAAGTGATCATTCATTCCATCCATACTTAATGTTACTCCAAGTTGTTACAACCACACACACCACAAGAAAATAACAACACAATAACCATCACCACAAACGAAACAAACAACTCAAGGGGAAAACAAATCAACAAAAGAGAAAAGAAAGGATGGAGAAACCAAAAACAACAAACTCAAACAAACAAAAGCAAAATGGAGAAGCCCCCACCTAAATTTCCCTTGAAGGAAGAACTAGCTTGCTATCCTTCTCCTTCCCCTTAGCTCCTAGGAAATTCCTATGGCAACCAACAATGAAAAACTCTCCTATTAGTATTTCTCTCTTTCTTTTCCTTTCCTTCTTTTCTTTTTTTGTCTTTGTAAAAATGAGACATGAGTGAAGGGAGGGGCTATTTATAGGTGGAGGAGAAGGTGGGAAGTGCAAAATGCACCAAGGCATTTTTGCAAAATGCCCCTTGGCATGGTGTGGCTGGCCTTACCTAGGAATGGGCACGGGTGAGGTGGAGTTAAGGTGTGAGGGTGAGGTGGAGGTATGGTGCATTGGTGAGGTGGAAAGCTTCTAGAAGAATTTTCCTTAATTCTTTCATGCACACTTAACCCTAGGCTAGTCCTCCTAATCCCAAACTTAGCCATTGTCATGACAAAGAGAAGTATTTCTATCCAAAATATATAACACACAATTTGTATAATGTACTAATTTGGTACAATATAAATGTACGTATATATATATATGTATATACCAAAAATATTAGCATAAACCGTATAAAAATAATTTAATTTCGAAAATAATAATAAAATAAATTTTATTATCAGTTCGGAAGATCACGGTACCAATTTGATACAATACGGTTGTATACAGACTGGTATATGTGTACAGATAATGCTTATGAACAAAACTGGGTGTCATCCACCCACAGATCTCCATTCTGGAACTTAAAACAAAATAATAATAAAATAATAATAAAATAATAATTTATATAATGTAATATTCGTCCGGGATATTACAATACTCCCTCCTTAGAATAGTTCTGTTCTCAGAACTGCATTAAGTCAGGAAAACAGACAAACATCCATACACTAAATAATGCGGGGAAAGAAAGCTTATACTACTTTCCGGCTCCCAAGTGGCTTATCCACGAATTGGTTCTCCAAAGAACCCGACCTTGGTCCAAAGCTGCCTGCAACTTTGCCAAAATTGAGATGTAATCTCTCGAATCTTGGTCAAATCTACTGGCGCTGGCACCCCATGCTGTTTTATTGTGCCTCCCATGTGGACTTCCGCTAATTTCTCTAGCGACTAAGTCACCCTTAATCGAAAAATGTACAGATTTTTGAACTTCTAGGTAATCCTGTGATGAAGTCCATACCGATATTATGATATTTTGCTTCATCAACTTGCCACTTCAGTGCTTTAATCTCTGCATCTTCTGCCTAAGCCTTCTGACTTGCTTTCTTAGACTCGGTTACAGCTCTAATCGTGCCAAAACTGAGCTCCAATCATGAGTAATCACTCCGATACTGGCTTGACTTATCACATCATCTAGCCTCTTACTTTTTTCATGGTCTTTGGCTGAGGCTAATTCTTCGCTTATCTCGATCTTTTGCACTTCAGTATCCACTCCCTCCATAGAATTAGGACATGGCCTATGAACATTATTTCCGACTTCCAGTATTCTCTTCTGTAAGTTGTTCATAGCTGACGCTCCAGATGGTGTATTCAATAAACCAAACCTATAGTCGCCTCTCGCGTACATCTCAACTTTTGAAAAATAATTCAGACAAAGAATATGATGGACCACATTAGAACAATGCAGTTGCATGGATTCCATATATATATAAATCCAACTGGTTACAGAAAGTGTTACATCATATATTACTTCTTAGTCCAAAATAAATTCAAAATACAACCCTAAGACTTAGTTGCAGTTCCATACTAGTACTGACTCTCCTGCCTTCTTCAACTTGCCCATTAGTAAGTGTGAACTCTTACTCTTGGGGAACATACTCCTTTCCTTTATTATCCATCTTCAGGGATAATATGCCGCTACTATTCTTGGGAAACTGGAGACAGTTTGGCCTGATATAACCAATCTCCCCACATCTGTAATAGACACGTGTATCCATCTGAGGGTCCTTCCTTGGGCACTGGATCATGAAATGTCCTTGCTCCCCACATAGAAAACAACTTTCTGCCTCGGCACATCTAAGTTTGCCCTCCGTCTTCTCAGTCTTCTGCTTCTGACCTCGGTCCTTGAACCCTGATGCTGGTGCAGATCTTTTACCTCGTCGTCGTGGACAGACTGATTTCTTGTGTCCAACTTCCTTACAGAAATGGCAAGTTACAACCTCGGTGGTCCCCTGGACTTGCTCCCATTCATACTGCAGTCGGGCCAATCTGGAATCAAAGTGTTCCTGCTCCTTTGCTAGGCTTGCTAATATAGCACTGCAAGCGTCACTCACTTGCTTAGCTTGTCGACCTCTCCTGGCCCTGCATCTCCTTAGCTTCTTCATTTTCTGGCGTATGCTGGCGGCCGCCGCTGTGCGCTGATCCGCACTTAGCTCCTGCGGTGGTGAAATCTCCTTTGGCTCCTCAGAATTGTCGATCCTACCGCTTCTTATTTTGCGAGACATCTGGCAGAAAGGAATAATGGGATACACATAGCATCATATTGTGATATTGCAAAATAACATCCATTCCCCTCATCATACATAAGACTCGTAGAGAACATAAAGCTAAACATCATTCATCATAACCTCATATCTTACATAAGCATCATCCTTCCTACATATATATCACATAAGTAGGAGTCAAAATTTCAAAATAACAAAATAGTCTACGAGCACCCAACCGCCTAGTTGGTATTGCTAGTGCCCTCTGCTGGGCCCCCTCCAGTCAGCAGCGCCCGTAACTGCGTGATCTACTCCTGAAGTTCCATGCATCGGCTCTCCATGCGCGCAAACTGTGCACGGTAGCTGTGATTCAGGATCACCATCCCGCGCTGGGCCCTCATGTTGGCGCTCCGTAACCTTGCCACTTCCTTCCCATGGTGGAAACCCACAAATTCACACGAGTCCATCTTGCTCTCGAGACAAACATGGGACCACGTCAAGGTTGAGATATCATGAAAGACCTGCTGGAAGGTCTGCTCTACGGAGGTAAGCTGGGGAGGTGGCGGTGCTGGAATCTGGTTTCCTACAGGGGTGTCACCTACTGTGGCAGCTGTCGGGGCCCCGTTGGCCAATCCGGCCCCAACCGGTGACTCGTCCCCCTCTGAGATGGGCTCCAAGTCTGAGTCCACCTCGATCATGACCCCGTAAACCCATCCATTCCCCAAGGGAAATGCTCCGTCCGTCATCCTGCAAGGAGTGGACATGGAAATTAGCATAGATATAGAAATATCATAAAACATAAGTTGAAAGTAACAACAATATGAATTATAATTGTCTACAACTAGTTAAAACCAGACTCCTAAAAGGCATCCAAGTTTAATTTTCCGACTGTGTTGGACTGTAAATTGAAGTTAGCTCTGATACAACTCTGTAACGCCCCGATTTCTATATACTGGAAAACCGTGACATAAGCCAGAATCTTTTCTTCAATTAGTCACAATACACAGAAAACAAGGAAATTTAAAACTTTTTATTCAACACCAAATATACTACAAGTCTAAATGTTATACAACTGCAATACATTACAATAGTGTTATAATAATACCTTTACATCCCAAGTATTACAGCTTTCCACAAATTACATCAGAGTACAATGAATGAAGAACAACACCTTGTAATTTCCACTTGGGTACTTTTCAACAAATAGATAATCAACATAAATATTACGGCAGAACTTGAAATGACATAGACTCCTTGCCTTCCTTGCCTTGAGTCCTCCTGAATCTCGCACCTGTACTTCTGCGATCCAGTACCTATTGAAGTGAGGACATCAGTATTCACTGAAGCTTTAAGGCTGATAACTTAGCAGCGAATCTCCCAAAACAAACATACAAAAACATGGCAAAGTTGTCAGTGTAGTTTAAGTGTTCGTGAGTGCTATGACTAGAATCTAATGCAATATTGACTAAAGCTAGGATGCTCATATTCTAATGCCAGCAAGTCTCCGAAGCAACATGCAGCCCATACTACATGTGCCCATCTCAAGCCGTCTCTTCATTATAGGGATTTGAACCCGCACTATGAGTTCTACTCTTGTACTCAACTTGTTTCTGAAGATTATACATGACTGAGGAGGTGGCCCTACAACGGTCTAGTTCCGCCAGGCATACCAGACCTTCCTCAAATATCTGACGAATCTTTGGAATTTCCGCGAAATCAGGTTAGCTCGAAGCCTCCCAGCCTCCCCCTAGCCAAACCGTAGTCTATGGCCCCTCGCCCTTAGATACAAGCTAAGACAGAGTTCCGGGGGGGGGGGGTCCATCCCCCTAGCTTCGACAGGAATTGCTCCCGCTTATCAAGGTACTTCAGAAATTAACAGACGAGATACGGATCCCGTGCTCCTAACTCGTGAGAAGCTACAGACCGTATCCCTTTGACAAGAAGGGTACAACCCAATAACACCGCCTAATGCAGGCCTATAGGACAGGTCGGATTATAAGGAATCACCCTTAACACCAACTCCTTCCCTTCGGCGAAAGGTAAAGGTTAAGTAGTAAAGCCATAAGTTACTACCCTAACAATGTCACTAACCCTAAACAAACTGAGGGATGACAACAGAATTTACACAACATGCTGAGTCTTAAGTTTAGACTTCGCAAGACAACTCTACTAGGCTGCTCATCCTAGACGTACCAGAATCCATAAGGATCTGATTTATGGCCTGTCGATCCAAGACCCCGGCAATATGAACATACTGCATGCCACTACCCTGAACTTGGATTCCGTCTATACTCCGGTGCGCGATCAACCTACACTGGTTAAGATCTGACGGTACACAAGGAGTGACTCGTCCATAGTCCCTTAGGAGTAAGAAAACATATGTCTTGATGGTCGATAGCCCCTAGGGTAATAATATTGCCCTAGATGAGCATAACAAAACTGCGTACTAGCTAACAAGCTATATACGAGTAAACCGAACACATACGAGCCAACAAGCTACGTATGGAACCAATAACTACACACGAGCCAGGCGGGCTACATATGAGACAACAACATACATACCAGTCAAATAAGCCGCATATGAGAACAACAGCTACGCACGGACCGGTAAAGCCACGTATCAGCAACTACACGCATACGAGCCAAATGAGCTACGTATGAGACCCAAGAAACATACGGGCCAGTCCAGCCATGTACGAGCACAACCATATGCAAACAACCTATACAAGTAATCGAACCTAGAAGCAACCACACGTGCTTACTAGCGAACTTGATCTTCTATAATTAGAAGCAACAGAAGAATCTACTAACAGTTTAAAACATGCATTCTACCAATGTGAAGCCCTAAGAAACATAACAACTTTTATCGAGCTAAGAATGACTAGTAACCTTCCCAACCTTTATTACCCATAAGGATGAGGAATGTCCCCATGATAAGATCCAATTTCAATTAGAACCTCACACAACTAGAATCCACGGTTTCTTTTTCCAAATGAACTAGAACTACATGCAACTAGATTCTTGGGTTCTTTCTTAAGTTTGAACTAGAATCACCTAGGAGCTAGATGCATGGATTCATGGTTCCGTTTCAATCTTTCACTACCATATACAAATCACGCATGGTTCTTTTAACTAGAATGCTACAATATCCCATTGAAGCATGCATGGTTCTAACTATGTAATCTCAAATATCGGATTCCTTCTAGGGGATTAACTAGAGCTACTTCACAACACAATATTGCAACTACAACATGGTGGTTCTTCACTAACACCACATCTACAACATGATAGTTTATTACTAAACACTACAACTATAACATGAAGGTTCTTCATTAACACTACAACTACAACTTAAAAGTTTCTTTGCTAAATACTACAACTACAATGTGATAGTTAATACTATAACTGCAACTTGAATAGTTTCTTTGCTAAACACTACAACTATAAGCATGGATACAACTTAAGTAGGAAGCTACTATAAGTTAAAGCATGAGTAGCTACTAGATTTAAGCATGGATATCTCCTACTATTTTAAGCATGGTAATTGCTACAACTTAGCATGAGTACTAATAGTTTAGCATGGTATACAACAAAGCATGATCTTCTTTACTACTTTAACCTACAATAATTAGCATGGTATACCACTTTTAACATCATTCTACAACAATCTTAAGCATGGTAGGAACTTACAACGATCTTTAAGCATGACATACTAGTTAAGCATTTCTACAACAATCTTAGGCATGGTAGGTAATTTAAACATCAATCCTACACATTCCTAAGCATGGTATATGACATAGCATGAATCCACAACATTCCTAAGCATGGTATTCTACTTCAAAATTAATCTACAACAATCTAAGCTTGGTAGGTAATTAAACATTAATCCTACAACAATCTAAGTATGGATATATACTTAGCATAAGTCTACAACATTCCTAAGCAAGGTAGGTAATTTAACATAAATCTTACAACAATCTAAGCATGGATATATACTTAGCATGTGTCTACAACATTTCTAAGTATGGTAGGTAATTTAACATAAATCCTACAATAATCTAAGCTTGGATATATACTTAGCATGAGTCTACAACATTCCTAAGCATGGTAGGTAATTTAACATAAATCCTACAACAATCTAAGTATGGATATATACTTATTTAAACATGAAAAATTGCTACAACTAAGCATGGATATCTTCTATTACTTAAGCATGTATCTTTTCCTACAACTACTTAAGCATGGTGGAAAGCATGAGTATCAATCCTACAATCATCTAACATGGTATATACTTTTCCTACAACAATCTAAACATGGATGTCTACTACAATTTAAGCATGGGTTACTACTACAATTTAAAACAAGAATGTATGTTTACTACTTCAACATAACCCTTACTTATATATAAACATCTACCACTACTTAAGCGTGAATGTCTACTACTATCTTAAGCATGGTCCTTTTATTACTTACTTAAGCATCAACCTACAACATGAACTATACTAATTAGTCGACAAAAAGAGTGATCTTTTTAACATTCTACAACTAATAATCTTAATTAGTTTCTTTATCACTACAATAGAATTAGCATCCAAGTTGGGTTCTTTTTACACACATATGATTAATAAAAAGGAACAGTTAACTAAAATAAAGAATCCTCAACTTGGGTTCCACCATTCATATGCATGTTCTTAGTCCAAGTAGTTCAAGTTGTATGTTCTACAACCCAAAATGGGTATGTATACAAGTCCATATGCATATGTATGAGTCCAATATCAAGTCCTACAACCCAAAGTGGGTGTATACACAATCACCATATGCTTATGTTTATTAGTCCCAATAATAACACAAAAACAACAAAATACAACCATCAAAGTTCAATCTTTATGTTTTTATTTAGTTCTACCGTTCACTCTCTTTCAAGTGATCATTCATTCCATCCATACTTAATGTTACTCCAAGTTGTTACAACCACACACACCACAAGAAAATAACAATACAATAACCATCACCACAAAAGAAACAAACAACTCAAGGGGAAAACAAATCAACAAAAGAGAAAAGAAAGGATGGAGAAACCAAAAACAACAAACTCAAAAAAAACAAAAGCAAAATGGAGAAGCCCCCACCTAAATTTTCCTTGAAGGAAGAACTAGCTTGCTATCTTTCTCCTTTCGCTTAGCTCCTAGGAAACTCCTATGGCAACCTACAATGAAAAACTCCCCTATTAGTCTTTCTCTCTTTCTTTTCCTTTCCTTCTTTTCTTTTTTTGTCTTTGTAAAAATGAGACATGAGTGAAGGGAGGGGGTATTTATAGGTGGAGGAGAAGGTGGAAAGTGCAAAATGCACCAAGGCATTTTTGCAAAATGCCCCTTGGCATGGTGTGGCCGGCCCTACCTAGGAATGGGCAAGGGTGAGGTGGAGGTAAGGTGTGAGGGTGAGGTGGAGGTATGGTGCATTGGTGAGGTGGAAAGCTTCTAGAAGAATTTTCCTTAATTCTTTCATGCACACTTAACCCTAGGTTAGTCCTCCTAATCCCAAACTTAGCCATTGTCATGACAAAGAGAAGTATTTCTGTCCAAAATACATAGCACATAATTTGTATAATGTACTAATTTGGTACAATATAAATGTACGTATGTATATATGTATATACCGAAAATATTAGCATAAACCGTATAAAAATAATTTAATTTCGAAAATAATAATAAAATAAATTTTATTATCAGTTCGAAAGATCACGGTACCAATTTGATCCAATACGGTTGTATACAGACTGTTATATGTGTACAGATAATGCTTATGAACAAAACTGGGTGTCATCCACCCACAAATCTCCATTCTGGAATTTAAAACAAAATAATAATAAAATAATAATAAAATAATAATAAAATAATAATTTATATAATGTAATATCCGTCCGGGATATTACATCACCACATGCTGGATCGATTCTTTGCTTTGAAACTCTTGTCCAATGTACAATTCGTCTACGTTCGATGAACCGAACGACTCTTGTGGAACATGATTTATTCTCGCACTTTCTGACATCGCCTCAGTAACATGAACATGAACATGAACATTATTGAAGGCATCATTAACGTTCACGTCATTATCATTTCTCCCATTTATATTATCATTTACATATTCATCTTCTTCGACTTCATCATCATTTTCTACACTCTCATGAACTTCATCATCGATTTCTTCCTCTTCTTCATCATCATCTAATAATTCATTGTTAATGGTAGCATTTTCAAATATTTCAAATATAACTGACCGGGCCCGGCTCAGCTGCGCATGTGGCTATACGTGCGCACAATACGCGAATAAATAAAATTCTAACAACGGTCCACCAGAGGCATGCTTCACAAAAGAGGCTATAGCAATTTAGGTACCTCTTGATCATTCGCAACTAATATTTCCATATAATATTATATATATACACTCTTAAGTACGGGGTATTACACCAAAGACATTGTCATTTTGAACATAATAATGAACCAAACTAGGTTGACGTGGCAACTCAAATACTATAGTATCCGGGCTAGTTCTATTTATAAATGTGTCATCTGGTGGGGACGGTGGGATTGCATGTGATATTTGAACTGGGTTAGAACTAATTTCATGTGCCGGTACTTCTCATATGAAGCTTGAACTAGGATTAGTATGTGGCTGGGCATTATGAATTTGGATTTGCTGAATATATAATTCCAATACGCACCGACTATAATTTGGATCAAATTTTCTAGCAATCATGGACTTTAGAGCGTTGTCATTTGCTACGGGCACAGTCAAATAATATTGACCTTCACCTTTTTCCGCTGCATATCAAACTAAAGTTTTAAAATTCTATTAATCTCTAGCCTAATTAGTAACCTTGTAAATTTTCTCTAATAGTTCTGTCATTGTAAGTGAACGAGGTGCCCAAATTATTTCAGGATCAACATCACCATAGAACAACCTAGTTTTGCGTCACGAATAATTTCACCACAAAAATAAATCCAAATAGGAATATCGTAATCCATACATATACATATTTATACAAAAATGAGAGAAATTATCTAATCTACCCAAGTGTACACGATAAAAGGTTGTAAAAATCCAATATTTAAATCAATGATCGGGAATGCTGAGCAATTATGAGCATGGAGAAAACGGCATAGAGAATTTGCTTCCTGAAATCAACTTAACAGGATCGTGGATGATGGGTTTTGGGTTTTGAGGGAGGAAGGAGAGAGGAATGTGAGGGGATGAAGAGAATTCCTTGAGATAGATTTGGAGAGTTTGTGTGGGTGAGAGCACGATTTTGGAAGATAGGGTTTCAGAGTTGGGTTTCAGAGTTGAGAGAGAGAGTGGAGAGAGAGATAATTGAAGAATGAGACAGCAAGTTTGGGTTTAGAAAACTCCCCAATCGAAACTGGCTATCTCATTTAGCGATTTTGTTACAAACTCGCTCGTTAACTGAGATAGCGAGTCTAAGCTTGGCATTTTTCTACAAAACCATACACTCGCTATCTCAGCTAGTGAGTGTGGTACAAAAACACTCGTTAGATAGCTAGTCTAAACTTGGTATTTTTCTCTGATTTTCTCCGAAGTATGGAGAAACACATGACCAAACACTCGATCTCAGACAGCGATGAGGTTTTGACCAAACTCACTATCTGTTGTAGCGAGTGGGTTGTTTTGGTAATTAGTTTCAAAATAGGGTCAGTTTGGTAAATACTTTCAAAAAGTGGGTCGTTTTGGTAAAAGATTCGTTTCTAGCACTGGTCTTTGCCTCAAACATTGTGTTTCTCTAAAAGAAAAGCACTTGTGTACTAGAGTATCTCCAACTATACTAGCTATTTTGGCTTATTAGAATAGGCAAAATGGCAAAATGGATGACAATTGGATTATTTGGCTAGCGTTAAAAATCTCGCCTTTAAGACCATCTTCAACCATGCTAGCTATCTTTTAATTTTAGCCAAAATAGCTAATATAAAGATAAAAATATGTTCCAATGGGACTAGCCAAACCACTCGCCAAAATAGATTTCTAATATTCACACACCAGATCTGGCGAGTATGTACCACTCGCTAAACTTCTTCTGAAAAATAAAATAAAATAAAATCGCGATTCCCTCTTCCCTGACTTTCTCTCTCCCTGCTTTCTCCCCTTCCCTGTACTGAACCCATCTGCACCTCACCCCCGACCTCCCATCACTTCCTCACCCCCTGCATCCAGCTCCGAAACCCGTTTCCCTCCACTTCAAGTCCTCTTCCGTCTGCATCTCTTCGACCACCGAGCACCCCTCGAAGCGCCTCCTCGACTGCACCCCTCGAAGCCACCTTGACTACACCCCCGTAGCCACACTTTTCTTTCCTTTTCTTTTATTTTTCACCTTTTTTTTGGTTTTGTTTGAGGAAACTTTTCTATTTGTGCAATAGTCTCAATAGGTGGGTCTTTTTATTGTACAGGATACTTTGAAGATCGGCGCCCAGCATTTAACATGGATCCTTATATTGTGACCTCAATGATCGCTGAAACCACCATCCTTTGGAAACCGTGAGATACCCCTACTAATTGAAGCAGCAAAAACCTCTGTTTTCTGAGAAACTTGAATCTGTTCATTGCAAACTGAAGTAGGAAGTAAATTCTGTGTATACTTTTATCCAACTTTCTCTTATTTTTAAGTGGATTGATGTTTCTAGGATTAAAATCTTGCCTCTAATTATTTTTATTATACTTTGTTTTAGAAGCGTGGATATGTCTATGGATAGTATAGTAGTACATCTAGTAGGAGTCGGGGGTTGTTGTGGATTTGGGTGTGTAGACCAGTAATGGATTTAGGTTGGTTGAAGTTGAACAAATTTAAGTAATGGTGTTCATGTGGTATGTTATTTAGCTAGTATTGAATTGAGCTTGGCTGAAGTTGAACAAAGTTGAAAGTATCGATGCTCATGTGATGTGTGTTATTTAGCTAGGAATTGATCCATGTGACAATATTGGTATTAGCTAGGTTATTCTGCCTCCCTCTAAGAAGGCTAAGTTGGATTTCACTTCTATTGTTGATGCCTTCAAGAGCTTTATTCCTCAAAACACATGGTTCATCTGATGGTTCTGAGAATGCAATAGCAGGAAATCATGGTTCTGTTGTAGAAGATCTTATGCATGTTGTGCAGGTGAAAGAGCAAACTCTAATTGATTGTACTCATGAAGATGTTGCTGCTAATTCTGTTCAAGAACATGGGCTGCCCTACATCCTCAGGTACTGCCAATGAAGAGGCCAGCTACAATGCTGAAGGTGTCAAAAATATTGATCCTATTTAGAGTCCATTTCTCAAATGTCTGCCTTTGAACAGGAGTATATTACTATTATCCATCTAGTGCAATCAATGCAAGCAGCTTATGAGGCTAATGAGATCTCTAGTGATGGAAATGAAGTGGTGATTATTGACCCTTAGTAGTCATCGTAGTTCTTCGAACTTGGATCAACTTTATGGTTTATGTTGTGTTACTTTATTGGTGATATTCTCTTGTGTTGTTTTGGGTGCCACTTTCTTTTATGAGGCACATGAATGTGGTTATCCTTGATTGTTCTGAACTATAAATTAGTTGTTGTTGCCGATGTTCACTGCCGTGATGGAACTGCGATGAATCCCAGGAACACGGATTGGTGTGCGTATCGATCATAAAAGTTTAACAGATTTAATACGTGATCTAACCCTTTATAGCAGGAATCTAGGGTTCACGAATTATACCTGCGATGAGAAGAAGACGATAGTTTCTAGCAACTTCGAGCCGTCTGCGACCCCAAGATTTTCTGCACGTATTCCTTCCTCGGGTTGGACGTCGTGTGGGCGACGGTCTCCGAACCTTTCTTCTCCTTGGCTGACCTCTCTTTCTCTCCTTACGTGAATCACGAATTTAGAGAAAACTTCTTATCTTTGATAATCAATGACGGCCAGAGAATAGAGGATATATATAAGGCTACGGCAGGGACCATTGATGAACACATTATTATTCACTTTTTAGAGCAATAATCTTAATATAATTAGACATTTAAAAGCTCTATATATGGTATTTAACTCTTATTCTCTCTTTTCCATAGGAAACAGCGTAAAACAGCAAAACGAAGCAGATTCAGGACTTCAAAGATGATACACAGAAAAATGTAGAGGAACAGTCGACTTATTCCCAAGAGCAGTCGACTGGCCTGATCAAAGATGAAATCTACAGAAGTCTCGACTCAGTCGACTGGTCCAGAGATAAGTCGACTGGTCTGCGGCGGAGTAAACAAATTAAATCTTCAAAGATACACCTGCATCTAATTTCAAATCTATTTTGAATCAAGATTTTATGAAGCGAATCAAATCTAAAGACAGGGTATTTCCAAGTGGACGGGGTGAACGGATAAGGAAGGAAAGGAGAAAAGAGAAAGATATTAATCATCAAATCAAATAAAGAAGGATCTTCCTGAAAAAGTGGAAACCCTAATTCTCAGCCGTACTCTATAAATATCAGAAGAGGTCAACTTAGAAAAGGGGATCATCGTATATCTCTGGGAAGCGACTCAATCACCAAGTTCCTGAACAAACATCGAGAGCATCACTCCATCAACATCGAAGAAGGAGAGAGAAGATCCAGCAACCAGAAGGCAGTCGACTGTGTGACAGCCAGTCGACCATATTGCCGGAATCCATTAGTTTATTTCTTCTTTTCTCTTTATTCTTTTATGTTGATCATGTATTCAAACTTGTTAAGCAATAAAGTTATTATTATGTGGAACTAATTTCATAGTTGGGTAGATCGAAACCGTAGTTATGTAATGCTATTTTCTTCTGAACTCTTCTATGTTACTTATTGATTGAATCTAATTGAATTGGTATAGGTTTATGATAGTCAAACTAGTTTTCAAGACTGAGAGCAGTCGACTGAGGTGAGAGCCAGTCGACTGACGTACAGAACTTGGGAAGCTCAAGTTTGGATATCATTTATCTGAATCTGTTATATGAGCATATTGAGACGACCGAATCTCGTGCTCTTAATTTGTAACAAAGGAATCTTTAGGGGTTCTTGGTTCAATCAACTTAGAGGATCTAGATCTGATACCAATTTCTAGAACTTTAAGTGTTTGTTCGTTTCCACTGTTCTTATGTTTTCTCTAAGTATAACTTAGTAGATACCATGCTAGATACTTACGGAAAGAAACGAATTAGAGTAGATACCATGCCTAATTCTTGGCTTAGGGAAACATTACTTTAAGGAGTAGATACCATGCCCTTGAAGTGAACAAACATGAGTAATTAGAAGTAAGTTCAGAAGGTAACTTAGCATTATTAACTATTGGTGGAGATCAACAGCCCAACTATTCAAGAGATATTTGTGATTCAGACTCATCTTTCTTAGTTTTAATCTGTTAGTTCTTTTAGAATATTATGACAACTCTTATTCATTTTTATTATTAGTTTTATTGATTAGTAAGTTGAAGTCTACAATCTCTGTGGGATCGACCGTTGCTATTACTACAATTCTATAAACGATTCGTGCACTTGCGAGGTTTTATAATTTGTGTCTAGTTAGTCTATTTATTTAGGTAGCTAGATTTCCAACAACAAGTTTTTGGCGCCGTTGCCGGGGATTGTTTAGTATTTTAACTTACAAGTCAGTAGAATTTTTATTAGTTTTTCTTTTCTTTTATTAATAATTTTTCTTTTAGGTTACAGGACTTCGGTGAATGCACGGTAGACGATCACTTCGACCAGAGCTACTACCTATTGACGCAGAAACAGAACGAACTTTGCACAGACTAGGTAAGCTAGTTGCAGCCAACCAGTCGACTGCTGTACGGACCCAGTCGACTGCACAGAGACAGATTTCACAGGGAAGAATGGCTGAAGAAATACAAAATCGAGTGCCAATGCAGGACAAATTCACTCCTAAGAATATTGAGCAACCTTCATGCATTGCTTTTCAACCTAATGCTACAGGGAACATGCACCTATCTCCTCATTTACTTAGTATGGTTCCCCACTTTAGTGGCAGACCAGATGAAGAGCCTCATCTTCATCTGCAAGACTTTTTCGATCTTTGCAGGACACAAAGCGTCCAAGGGCTTACCGCTGAACAAATCAGGTTAATCTTGTTTCCTTTTTCTTTAAAACTTAATGCTAAGTTGTGGTATAATTCTTTGGAACCAGGATCAATTAATTCATGGGAGCAATTGGCAACGAAATTTTTGAAAGAGTTCTTTCCAGCCCAGAAAACCAAACAGCTAAAAAGGGAGATTCAACTCTTCCAACAAAAAGATGGAGATCTATTCTTCGAAGCATGGAAGGACTTCAAGAGCAAGCTTCTCAAGTGTCCTACTCACAATCTGCCTAAGGATGATCAGGTACAAGCTTTTTATGAAGGTTTAAATGACACTGACAAAGCAATTGTTGATACAGCTTGCAATGGAATTTTGATGAGGAAAAGTGGAGAAGAAGCCATTGAACTTTTTGAAGAACTCAGCGAGAACTCCCAACAATTCTCAACAAGAAGGGGCCCCTCGAAAAAACAGGGAGTTTACGAAATCTCTAATAGTAATAACATTCAATTAGAAATGGCAAACATGAATAAGAAAATTGATATGCTTGTTAATGCAATGTCGACAATGGGTGGAGTTAAAAATCAAACAAATGAAATGTGTGCAATTTGCTCGCATTTAGATCATACAACTGATACATGACCCATGTCTACTTTTACAGATCAGGAGCATGCGAACTATGTGGGTCGAGGAGTGTTTCCACCAAAGAACAATCCATACTCGAACACATATAACCCAGGATGGAGGAATCATCCAAACTTCTCATGGAGCAATAATCAAAATAATCAAGGGAATCAATTCACACAAGGACATGCACGAAACCCTCAGATGGGAAGTGGGTTTGATCGACCAGCCCCAGAACAGAAGAAGTTGGATTTTGAGTCCACCGTTCTTCAATTACTCCAACAACAACATCAAACAAGCAACCAACAAGGACAAGCAATTCAGAAGTTAGAAACACAAATTGGGCAAATTGCAAAAGAGCTAAGCGAACGAAAGGCAGGAGAACTTCCTTCACAAACCATACCAAACCCAGGAGATCAAGAACAACTCCAAGCAGTGACTACTTTAAGAAATGGTAAGGTAATTGATAACAAGGTTGAAGCACCTATAGACAAACCAGACACACAACCTTCAAAAGCTTTGGAGACAAATAAGGTAAGAGAAAAAGTAGGGACAGTTCCACCACCATTCCCTCAAAGGTTAGTCAATAAAAAGAAAGAACAACATTTATATGACATCTTTGAAACTCTCAAAAAGGTAGAAATTAATATTCCCCTACTTGATGCTATCAAACAAATTCCTTCTTATGCCAAATTTTTGAAAGATTGTTGTACTCACAAAAGAACATTTCAGGTTAAGGAGGATGTTGCTTTGACAGAAGAAGTGAGTGCTGTGTTATTAAGAAAATTACCACCTAAACTGAAAGATCCAGGTAGTTTTACTATTCCTTGCAAGGTTGGTGAGCACTTCTTTGAAAAGGCACTGCTAGACTTGGGGGCAAGCATCAACCTTCTTCCTTATTCTGTTTACGAAAAGCTTGGATTGGGGGAACTCAAGCCAACATCCATCACTTTGCAATTGGCTGATCGCAGCATAAAAAGACCTAGAGGTATTTTAGAAGATGTCCTAGTTCAGGTAAATGATTTTATTTTGCCTGCTGATTTTGTTGTGTTAGATATGGAGGAATCTTCTATGTCATCATCTCTACCGATCACATTAGGTAGGCCCTTTATGAGTACAGCTGATATAAAAATTTTTGTTAAAAAGGGTATTATAAGTATGAAGATAAACGGAGAAAAAGTGGAATTTAAAATGTTTGATACATTAAAATTACCACAAGATGATCATGAATGCTATAATATTGATGTGGTGCAGGAGATTGTTGATCAAACATTTCAGGTACATAGCGTTGAACCACTTCAAGCCACAATCACTCAATCTCTAACTTTATCTCATGTTGAACAGGAATACGATGACTGGAGGATTGCAGAGACAGTACATCACCTTGAAACTCCACAGTCATATTCAGGTAAGTCTGCACCTTTCTTTGAAAAATTGGTGTCTGATAAAAATTGTTCTTCTACAGATCAGGCAACTGATGAACAGGGTAAGTCGACTGGTGTTCTAACCAGTCGACCTAACCCAGACACCCAGAACAAGTCGACTGCTGACATGGACCAGTCGACTGTACAGAAACTCCTAGACATAGAACTTAAGCAGTTGCCCGACCATTTGAAGCATGCATTTTTGGGCGAGAACCAGACGCTACCAGTAATAATTGCTGCAAACTTGAGTGCACAGGAAGAATATAAGTTGCTGAAGGTATTACGAGAACACAAGAGTGCAATAGGATGGACCATTGCAGACATCAAGGGAATAAGTCCATCCAAGTGCATGCATAGAATATTGCTTGAAAACGATGCAAAACCTAGCAGGGAGGCACAGAGAAGGCTGAACCCCAACATGAAGGAAGTTGTAAGAGCAGAAATTTTGAAGCTACTAGATGTTGGCATCATCTATCCTATCTCAGACAGCAAATGGGTAAGTCCTATACATGTAGTACCTAAGAAAAGTGGAGTTACAGTGGTAACAAATGAAGAGAATGAACTTATCCCAACAAGAGTAACCACAGGATGGAGGGTATGCATTGACTATAGGAAGTTGAATAATGAAACCAGGAAAGATCACTTCCCTCTTCCTTTTATTGATCAAATGTTAGAAAGATTAGCAGGATATAGTCATTATTGTTTTCTAGATGGTTATAGTGGCTATAATCAAATTGCTATTGCTCCAGAAGAGCAAGAAAAGACCACTTTTACATGCCCTTTTGGTACTTTTGCTTACAGGAGGATGCCTTTTGGATTGTGCAATGCTCCAGCTACATTTCAGAGATGCATGATGAGCATATTTTCAGATATGGTGGAAAGGATTATTGAGGTATTTATGGATGACTTTAGTGTTTTTGGATCTTGTTTTGATAAATGCCTTAACCATTTGCAGCTTGTTCTTAAAAGATGTGAAGAATGCAATTTAGTGCTGAATTGGGAAAAGTGCCATTTTATGGTACAACAAGGTATTGTTTTGGGGCATGTTGTGTCAAAAAGGGGCAGAGAGGTAGACAAAGCCAAAATAGATATAATATCAAAACTACCCCCTCCCACTACAGTTAAGGGTATTAGGAGTTTTCTTGGACATGCAGGGTTCTATAGACGATTTATAAAAGATTTCTCCAAAATATCCAAACCCCTTTGTGATTTGTTGGCTAAGGATGTTGAATTCACATGGACAGAAGAGTGCACTAATGCTTTTATTACATTGAAAACTCTTCTCATTTCTGCACCTATTGTCATGGCACCAGATTGGAGCCATCCTTTTGAGCTCATGTGTGATGCAAGTGATTATGCCTTAGGGGCTGTTTTAGGTCAAAGAATCAATAAGAAATCCCATGTTATTTACTATGCTTCTCGAACTCTAAACGATGCACAGCTAAATTATTCTACCACCGAAAAAGAAATGTTAGCTGTTATTTTTGCTGTAGAGAAGTTTAGATCATATTTAATTGGTTCTAAAGTTATTGTTTTCACTGACCATGCTGCTTTGAGATATTTGTTGGCTAAAAAGGAAGCTAAGCCTAGGTTGATCAGATGGGTGCTGATGCTTCAAGAATTTGATCTTGAGATTAGAGACAAGAAAGGATGCGACAATGTTGTGGCAGATCACATGTCCAGACTACTTCAGGAGGAAGAGAGAATTGTGCCCCCGCTGAATGAAAATTTCCCAGATGAACATCTATTTGAAATAAATGTTCAAACTCTCGGGGCAGTCGACTGGTCCTTCCACCAGTCGACTGGACTCTCTGAACAGTTCCCCTGGTTTGCTGATATTGTCAATTTTCTAACTGCTCATGTTTTTCCTCCAGGTATGACACATCAGGAAAGGAAAAGATTGGTGGATCTGAGCAAACACTATTATTGGGATGATCCTTATTTATTCAAATTTTGCTCTGATCAAATTATAAGAAGATGTGTGGCAGACGAGGAACAAAGGAGTATTCTACAACATTGCCACCAATATGCATGTGGAGGACATTTTGGGCCAAAGAGAACAACACTTAAGGTATTGCAATCTGGTTTTTATTGGCCTAAAGTATTCAAAGATGCTTTTTCTTTTTGCAGGACTTGCAACAAATGCCAAAGGACATGCAACATCTCTTCTAGAAATCAAATGCCACTACACAACATACAAGTAATCGAGCTTTTCGATGTTTGGGGAATCGACTTCATGGGTCCATTTTCTAACTCATTTGGTTATTTATATATACTTGTTGGTGTGGATTATGTGTCTAAATGGGTCGAGGCTGTCCCCTCACGAACTAATGATCACAAAGTTGTTGTCAAGTTTTTGCAAGAGAACATTTTCACTAGGTTTGGTACACCACGAGCAATAATAAGTGATGGAGGGAGCCACTTCAATAACTACCCATTTGCTTCTTTGATGAAGAAATATGGGATTACACATAGAGTGGGAACTCCATATCATCCTCAAACCAGTGGGCAGGTGGAGATTAGCAACAGAGAGATCAAGAGCATCTTGGAAAAGACAGTCAATACAAGCAGAAGGGATTGGTCACTACGCTTGAACGATGCATTATGGGCTTACAGAACCGCTTTCAAGACACCCATTGGCATGTCACCATACCGTTTGGTCTTTGGAAAAGCATGTCATCTGCCGGTAGAATTGGAACACAGAGCTTATTGGGCTATCAAAAAGTTCAACTTTGATATAAAACAGGCAGGTGACAAAAGGAGATTGCAATTAAATGAGCTTGAAGAATTGAGGCATGATGCATATGAAAATGCAAAATTGTACAAGGAAAGAACCAAGTTGTATCATGATAAACAATTAGCAAGGAAGGAGTTTTATGAAGGACAAAAGGTATTGATCTACAACTCAAGATTAAGACTCTTTCCAGGCAAGCTTAAGTCACGATGGTATGGACCATATATTGTCACAAAAGTCTTTCCACATGGTGCATTGGAAGTCCACAGTGAAGAAAAAAATCAAACATTCAAGGTGAACGGGCATAGAGCGAAGCCATACATAGAGATGAGTCTAGAACCGCAAGAGGAAGATGTGAATCTTCAAACCATTCAATACATAGCATGACTCATCATGTCTAGCTGAAGACATGAAACACAGCGCTTATTGGGAGGCAACCCAACTTTTTAGGGGAGTATTTACACTTTCCTTTACTTTCTTTAGTTATTCATTTTTATTTTTCAGTCTCTCCTTACTTGATGGTAACACATGCCTATATCTTATGTTTTGTGCGAACATTGAGGACAATGTTCCATCTAAGTGTGGGGGTATTAGTTAGTTATATTTAGTTATATTTGGAATCTTTTGAATTTTTTTTAGGATAAACAATTTCTTATAAAGTAAGAGTAAGGATACTTATTTACTTTAGGATTGTTGAGTTTCATAATTCCCTACGAAGTTATAGAAGCCATGCGATTATACATAATAAACAAATGTGATGCTTTTTCTGATAATTATTCCCTTCAGATCTAGTCCTAAATCGAGTTTAAGTAAATAGAGTGATACAATATATGTATATATTTGAATAAAGTCAGTCTACTCCAATGTTTTGAGCGCTTAGTAACTAGGGGTATTCATCACCAATGTTTACCTTTACGTCAAACGGCAACTTGAAATATGAGTATGCAAAGCACTTTAATGTTTGTGACTTGTTGAGTAACCGGGTGGATACATCACAAATGTTTCGCATTCGCGTCAAAAGACAAGTGACAACTTTAAAGAAGAGACTATAAAAAAAAAAAAAAAAAAAAAAAACCCTCTAGTTTGCTACTGGATTTGTAGTAGAGAAAAGGGATAATCACAGACTGAGTAGTTGCATACTATAACTACATTAATCGCATGACAAATATGATTAAGTTTGGGGATTATGACTGAACAATTGCACTAGAGAAAGTGGGTATGTTCAATTTTACTTTATCTGAAATTGTTTGTAGTTTTATATTTTTCATTTTGATGTCCACATAATAAGAAATCTTGATGGTTGAGTTTATTCTGATTATTACTCCCTTGTTCATAAATTCACTTTTTGCTTGAGGACAAGCAAAGGCTAAGTGTGGGGGTATTTGATGAACACATTATTATTCACTTTTTAGAGCAATAATCTTAATATAATTAGACATTTAAAAGCTCTATATATGGTATTTAACTCTTATTCTCTCTTTTCCATAGGAAACAGCGTAAAACAGCAAAACGAAGCAGATTCAGGACTTCAAAGATGATACACAGAAAAATGTAGAGGAACAGTCGACTTATTCCCAAGAGCAGTCGACTGGCCTGATCAAAGATGAAATCTACAGAAGTCTCGACTCAGTCGACTGGTCCAGAGATAAGTCGACTGGTCTGCGGCGGAGTAAACAAATTAAATCTTCAAAGATACACCTGCATCTAATTTCAAATCTATTTTGAATCAAGATTTTATGAAGCGAATCAAATCTAAAGACAGGGTATTTCCAAGTGGACGAGGTGAACGGATAAGGAAGGAAAGGAGAAAAGAGAAAGATATTAATCATCAAATCAAATAAAGAAGGATCTTCCTGAAAAAGTGGAAACCCTAATTCTCAGCCGTACTCTATAAATATCAGAAGAGGTCAACTTAGAAAAGGGGATCATCGTATATCTCTGGGAAGCGACTCAATCACCAAGTTCCTGAACAAACATCGAGAGCATCACTCCATCAACATCGAAGAAGGAGAGAGAAGATCCAGCAACCAGAAGGCAGTCGACTGTGTGACAGCCAGTCGACCATATTGCCGGAATCCATTAGTTTATTTCTTCTTTTCTCTTTATTCTTTTATGTTGATCATGTATTCAAACTTGTTAAGCAATAAAGTTATTATTATGTGGAACTAATTTCATAGTTGGGTAGATCGAAACCGTAGTTATGTAATGCTATTTTCTTCTGAACTCTTCTATGTTACTTATTGATTGAATCTAATTGAATTGGTATAGGTTTATGATAGTCAAACTAGTTTTCAAGACTGAGAGCAGTCGACTGAGGTGAGAGCCAGTCGACTGACGTACAGAACTTGGGAAGCTCAAGTTTGGATATCATTTATCTGAATCTGTTATATGAGCATATTGAGACGACCGAATCTCGTGCTCATAATTTGTAACAAAGGAATCTTTAGGGGTTCTTGGTTCAATCAACTTAGAGGATCTAGATCTGATACCAATTTCTAGAACTTTAAGTGTTTGTTCGTTTCCACTGTTCTTATGTTTTCTCTAAGTATAACTTAGTAGATACCATGCTAGATACTTACGGAAAGAAACGAATTAGAGTAGATACCATGCCTAATTCTTGGCTTAGGGAAACATTACTTTAAGGAGTAGATACCATGCCCTTGAAGTGAACAAACATGAGTAATTAGAAGTAAGTTCAGAAGGTAACTTAGCATTATTAACTATTGGTGGAGATCAACAGCCCAACTATTCAAGAGATATTTGTGATTCAGACTCATCTTTCTTAGTTTTAATCTGTTAGTTCTTTTAGAATATTATGACAATTCTTATTCATTTTTATTATTAGTTTTATTGATTAGTAAGTTGAAGTCTACAATCTCTGTGGGATCGACCGTTGCTATTACTACAATTCTATAAACGATTCGTGCACTTGCGAGGTTTTATAATTTGTGTCTAGTTAGTCTATTTATTTAGGTAGCTAGATTTCCAACAACAACCATGAGGAGAAATTAGGGTTAGGTCTCCTAACAAATCTGGGTATCCTGTGTTCAGCCCAACACACAACCCAGACCCATTAACAATAGCTCGGTCCACTAAAGAGCTATTGTTGCACTACCTTCCTAATCCCAAATTATATTTATGGGCTCCTTTTATTATATGCTCGTTCAGCTCCCCATGTTAAGATATCGAATGTCCGTCGATCAAATTAAGTTACTGACAACTATATTGATCAACATCTTTTATCCTTAAGTAGTACCACTCAACTTTATTTGTCATGTCGGATGTAATCCACCTGCAGGGTTTACATGACAATCCTTATGAGCTCCTTAAGGGGACATCATCAACCCGACGTATCGGGACATGGATTCCTTTTACAATCAACAGCCCATCATACATACAATGCTATTACCCAATTTATAGAGGTTGTTGATCCATAATGAATCTCACTCTTTTACAAGTCAAAGTAATGCACACTGCATATACATGTCTGTTATTATATCTGGATTAAGAGCATAAGCATCCATAATAACAGAGGTGTTTGTTCTCTTTTGTAGTCAGTACAAAGAGAACAACCTCAAGTGGTCATGTTCAATACACACAAAGTGTACTAGTGTAAACCTATAGTCAAGATAGACTAATACCAGATTACACTGCAACCTTTCCAATGGATTATCCAAGTCCGTCTAGGTTGTGAACTATTTATATATTCCATAGGGAACTGATAATATGATCTTCTGTGTGTCACCTCACACCATATTATCAACCTTATAGAATATCAGATACTTGCATTAATATTATAATAAACACAATATGCAAACATATGCCCATATGATTCTGATTCAAAAAAATAAGGAAATAAATTTAATACAAAAGTGATGTTTTCAGTATATAACCCTAACAATCTCCCACTTATACTCAAAGCATTGCTTTTCAGTATACTGTTACAAATCTTCCACTTATACTTAAAGCCATGCTGCTACGCATCTGACTCCCATTCCCTCAACATGACTATCAAAAGCCTTAGCTGGTAAGCTCTTAGTGAAGGGATCAGCTAGGTTGTCTGCTGATGCTATCTTGATCACAGCAACTTTTCCTTTCTTTACGAAATCTCGTATCAGGTGGTACTTACGCTCAATGTGTTTACTTGCCTTATGGGCTCGTGGTTCCTTCGAATTTGCAACTGCACCACTATTATCACAATAAAGTGTAATAGCTTTAGGCAAATTAGGTACCACATCCAAGTCCAATAGGAAGTTTCTGAGCCAAACCGCTTCTTTGGCTGCCTCAGAGGCTGCCACATACTCGGCTTCCATGGTAGAATCAGCAATACATTTTTGCTTGATACTCCTCCATATAGTGGCTCCACCTCCCGAAGTAAATACATAACCTGAGGTTGATTTCCTGGAATTCCTATCTGACTGAAAATCTGAGTCTGTATACCCCAAGGTGTAGCGCCCCGATTTCCGATACCGGAAAACCGTGACACGAGCCAAGACCTTTTCTTCAATTAGTCACAATACACAAAAAAACAGGAGAATTTAAAACTTTTTATTCAATACACAATGTGTTACAAGTCTGAATACTGTACAACTGTAATACTTTACAATGGAGTTACAATATTGCCTTTACATTTCTAAGTATTACAACCTTCAACATCTTACATCAGAGTACTTCTCAACTAATACATAACCAGTACATATACTGCAGCGGAACTAAACATACACTGACTCCTTGCTTTCCTTGCCTGGAGTCCTCCTGAATCTCGCCTTTGTACTTCGGCGACCCAGTACCTATGGAAGTGGGGACGTCAGTATTCACTGACGCTTAAAGGCTGATCATATAGCAGCGAATCTTCCAAACAATATACAATATAGCAATAGTGTTGGTGTAGTTTAAGTATTTGTGAGTGCTATGACTAGACTCTAATGCGATACTTAAAATAGAACTAGGACACTCCCTATTCTTATGAATTCTAATTGTACACAACCCGTTCCTGACACACACCCACGGCAGTTCAGGAATTAACAGCGCGAGATACGCAACCCGTGTCCTCAACTTGTGAGATGGCACCGTACGTATCCCTTTGACGGGAAGGTAGAACTAGGATGCTTCTTATTCTAATGTCAGCAAGTCTCCGAAAGCAACATGCAGCCCATACTACATGCGGCTCCATCTCAAGCCGTTTCTCCATATATAGGGATTGAACCCGCGTTATGAATTCTAATTGCACACAACCTGTTCCTGACAACTACACGTGACTCGCGAGGCTGCAGATGTGGTCATGTGCCACTGTTGCATTTCGCCCGTGGTGTCTATGTTCGCCACCGCGACCCGGCTAACCGGACCTCACTCAAATTAGACGAACCCAATGTATCGGGTGTCATTCCAAAAATCACACTATAGGGTTTCGCAAGCGCAGGGTAGCGCAAAGCCTACCCTGTGGCACCCTCTGGGGTATCGCAAGCGCAGGACTGCACAATGCATCCTGTGGCACCCCTAGCCACGGTACTTCAGGAATTAACAGCGCGAGATACGCAACCCGTGTCCTCAACTTGTGAGACGGCACCGTACGTATCCCTTTGACGGGAAGGTACAACCCAGTACACCACCTATGATCTGCCTCAAGGGACGAGTTAGTGTAAGGGGCCCCCTACGACTGACCCCTCTCTTCCGGCAAAAGGGTTTAAGTAAACCGATCCTTGTAAGTCACTATCCTAGTGATGTCCCTGACTCGAACGATCCTAGGAATGACAACATTATAACACAACATGCTAGGCCTTAAATTAGGCTTCGCAAGACAACTCTACTAGGCCGCTCAACCTAGGCTTACCAGAGTCCCTCAGGATCTGGTTCATGGCTCATCGATCCAAGACTTTGGCTGTGCGAATATACACGCATGCCGCTACCCTAGACTTGGATTCTGTCTATGCTCCGGTCCTCGATTAACCTACCCTGGTTAAAATTCGACGGTACACAAGGAGTGACTCCTCCACAGTTCCTTAGGGTAGAAATCATATGTCTTGACGGTCGATAGCCGTTGGGGTCGTAATCTCACCCTAGACGAGCACAACGAACTGTGTACTAGCTAACAAGCTATACACGAGTGACAACCACATACGAGCCAATCAAGCTACGTATGAAAGAATAACTACCTACGAGCCAGGCGGGCCTCGTAGGGAATAACCACGTACATACCAGCCAAATAACCCGCGTATGAGACCAACAGCTACGCACGGGCCAGTCGGACCGCGTACGAGACAACAACCTACATACGAGCCAACTAAGCTACGTATGAGACTTACGGCTAAGTATGGGCCAGTCGAGCCACGTACGGGCACGACCGTGTGCAAACAACCATACAGGTAATCAATCCTAGAAGCAACCAAACGTGCTTACTAACAAACTTAATCTTCTACTATTAGAAGCAACAAAGGGGTCTACTAGTAGTCTATGATCGGTATTGTACTAGGGAAGAACCGAAGGCGATAAAATGGCCTTTATCGGACTAACTATCCCTAGTGGTCTTCCCAATCCTTCTTACTTCAACCTATTGCGCCTTAAGTATGGCATACAATTACAAGCAGCTTCCTACGACAATCAATCATATAACACAACCACCATGATATTCCTATGTATGGATGTGATTAATGCTTATGCTTACATTGAGCTCAAGCATGAAAATCACTAACGACCTTAACATAAAATCCTCTATAGTCAATCGTAGGTTACAAATTGAGCATGGAAGCCTACTACTTATCATAACCAACCACCACCACCCAACTAAGCAATACTCCAAGGTATAGTAGGTAGTCCTAATGCTACTCCTACAACATTCTAAGCAAGTATTATTCTAGCATGGTATAGAACCCAACATAAATCACTACAACTAGCCATGGGTAGTTTCTTTACTCTAAGCATGAACATCATAGTATGGGTATCCTTAACATGATTAATAATTAGCATGATACCTACTTACTTAGCATAAGTCATGATTATCTACTAACATAACATGAACAAACACTCATCTAAGCATGGGTACCATGTAAACATGAGTGTTCATATAACTTAGCATGGTATACAACTTACTCGCAATCTAACTAGTATGACCTACAACTTACTTACACTTAAGCTAGCATGGCATAGATCTTGCCTATAATTAAAAACTAGCATGGTATATTTCTTACCTATAATTTATTAGCATGGTATACAATTCTTCTACCACTTATCTAGCATGAATCTTCATTAAGCATAAATAACTACTAAACATGGTAGGAAATTCCTAGGATGAATCCTACAACATTCTAATCATAATTAAATTATTAAACATGATAGAGAACTTTAGGAATGAATCCTACAAAATTCTAGCATAAGTGAGTTACTAAACATGATGGGTATTTTTTGGAATGAGTCCTACAACATCCTAAACATAAAGCACGATGGGATAATTTTAATAAACATCCTACAACCAATTAAGCATAGAATCGTGGTAGGATATTTTTAGCAAAAGTCCTACAACATCCTAAACATAAAGCATGATAGGATAAGTTTATAGACATTCTACAATTAATTAAGCATAGAATCATGGTAGGAAAGAGTCCTTCAACATCCTAAACATAAAGCATGATGGGATAAACATCCTACAACTAATTAAGCATAGAATCATGGTAGGATATTTTTATAAGTAATCCTACAACTAACTAAGCATGGATATGGCTTCTAATTATTTTTAGAAATGATCCTACAACATAAGTAGCATGAATATGGCTTCTAATTATTTTTAGAAGCAAGCTACAACTAACTAAGCATGGTAAACATGGTAGGATATTTTTAAAAGCAATCCTACAACTAACTAAGCATAGATTATGGCTTCTAAATATTTTTAGAAGCAAGGCTACCACTAACTAAGCATGGTAAACATGGTAGGATATTTTTACAAGCAATCCTACAACTAACTAAGCATAGAATCATGGTAGGATATTTTTATAAGTAATCCTACAACTAACTAAGCATGGATATGGCTTCTAATTATTTTTAGAAGCAATCCTACAACATTTTACTACTACTACTACTCCTACTTTAATCAAAACATAACACACAATTATCTACTACTACTACTACTTCATTCACAACAAAATCACCACATACAACTATCTATTACTACTACTACTTTATGGACATAAACATACTACTACCTTATTAATTACATACATGCTACTACTACTTCATTTATTACATACTACTACTTATTATTTTAGCTTACTACTACTTAGTTGCTTACTAATCTTATTTATTACTAGTGATAAAGAAAAGATTATTTTTTTATTTCTTTTACTTTACTTTACAAAAGAAAGATCTCTTTAATTAACTACAACTAGTGATTAAAAGAAAAGGAAGATCTTTTTATCATTTCTACAACTAGTGATCAAAATAAAAAGAGAAGATCTTTTTAATTAACTACAACTAGTGATTAGAATAAAAGAAAAGATCTTTTTAATTAGCTACAACTAGTGCTTAAAATAAAAGGAAAGGTCTTTTTAATTAACTACAACTAGTGATTAAAAATGAAAGAAAGATCTTTTTAATTAATTACAACTAGTGATAAAAGAAAGATCTTTTTAATTAATTACAACTAGTGATTAAAATAAAAGAAAGATCTTTTTAGTTAATTACAACTAGTGATTAAAATAAAAGAAAGATCTTTTTAGTTAATTACAACTAGTGATTAAAATAAAAGAAAGATCTTTTTAATTAATTCTACAACTAGTGTTTACAAGGAAATATCTTTTTATTAGAACTTATGTTCTTATTAGTCCAAGTTTCATAAAGAGTCCTACAACCCACAATGGTTGTAAAATGAATGTTCATATGCTTATGTGAATCAAGTCCTACAACCAACCATGGTTGTATGTCCAACATTATGCAATATGTGAATTTCTTTAGTCCAATAACATACAAACAACAACTTCAATAATAAAGCTATGATCTTTATAAATTTATTAGTTACTACTACTACTTTACTACTTTTATTTACTACAACATACACACCCTCATCCATAAGAACAACCCAAAAAAATAAAACAAAACAAGAAGGTAGAAGAAGAAGTCAAACAACAAACAACAAACAAACAAACAAACAAACAAAGAATCAAAGTGAAGAAACCCCCACATTCCTTTCTTGTAGGAAGGACTTGCTATGCTCCTTCTCCTTCTCCTAGCTTTTTAGAAGGCTTCTAATTAACCTACAAAACAAAACTCTCAAGTTAACTTGTTCTCTCTTTCTTTTCCTTTCTTTCTTTCTTTCTTTCTTTCTTTCTTTTGTTTTCTAAAAATGAGAGAAGGAGGAGAATGAAGGGTTATTTATAGGTGGAGAGAAGGGTGGAAAATGAAAATGTGCACACACACAATTTCACAAAACCCCTCCCTTATATTGTGGGCTGGCCATACCCTTGTGGGAGGTGGGATTGGGGGGAGGTGTTATGTGAGGGAAAGTTGATGTGGAGGAGGGTTTGTTCTAGAAGAATTTCTCCTAATCCCTTATGTCTTTGTAACCCTAGGTTTAACCTCCTAATCAAACCCTAACCCTCTAATAGATTTGTCATAACAAGGCAAGTGTTGTCCAAAAATACACAACACATAATTTGTATGATGTACTAATCGACATACTACACGTATGTGCGCCTATATGTCTGAATACTGAAAATCTTCGCATAATCCGTATAAAAATAATTAAATCTTGGAAATAATAATAAAATGAATTTTATTATTAGTTTGGAAGATCACGGTATCAATTTGATACAATACAGATATATACTGACCGATATCTGGATACAGATAATGTCAGGAGCAAACCGGGTGAAAATCACCAAAATATTCTAATTTTGGAATTAAAACAAAATAATAATAAAATAATAATAAAATATCAATTTATATACGGTAATATCCGTCCGGGATATTACACAAGGCAACTAAATTATCTGCCTGGTAAACTAGCATGTAATCTTTAGTCCTTTTCAGGTACTTCAAAATATGCTTTACGGCAGTCCAGTGCTCTTGTCACGAGTTAGACTGATATCTGCTAACCATGCCAATGGCAAAGCAGATATCTGGTCTCGTACATAGCATTGCATACATTAAGCTTCCTACTGCTGAAGCATAAGGAACTGCTTTCATGTTCTCTATCTCTTTAGGTGTCCTCGGACACTGCTCCTTTGATAGGGCAATTCCATGCCTAAAAGGTAAGAAACCTTTCTTAGAATTTTGCATGCTAAAACGAGTTAGTATAGTATCGATATAGGAAGCTTGGGACAAGCCCAACATCCTTTTCTTGCGATCTCGTAGAACTTTGATCCCAAGGATGTGACCTACTTCTCCCAAGTCCTTCATATCAAACTGTTTGGATAACCATACCCTTACATTAGATAATACCTTCACATTGTTTCCAATGAGCAAGATGTCATCCACGTAAAGTACTAGGAATACCACTACGTTTCCGTCACACTTTTTGTATACACACGATTCATCTTGACATTGATCAAATCCATAGGATTTTATCACCTGATCAAAACATATGTTCCAAGATCTGGAAGCTTGCTTAAGTCCATAAATGGACTTCTTGAGCTTACAAATAAGATGCTCTTGGCCCTTTTCAATGAACCCGTCTGGTTGCTCCATATAGATGTCTTCCTCAAGACTTCCATTAAGGAAAGCTGGCTTGACATCCATTTGCCAAATCTCATAATCAAGATGAGCTGCAATAGATAAAAGAATCCGGATAGACTTAAGCATGGCTACTGGCGAAAAGGTTTCCTCATAATCAATACCCTCTCTTTGAGTAAAACCTTTTGCAACAAGCCGAGCTTTAAAGGTTTCAACCTTACCGTCTGATCCTCTTTTTCTCTTATAGACCCATTTGCATCCAATGGCTTTTACACCAATAGGTGGTTCTACAAGCTCCCAGACTTGATTAGAATCCATAGATTCTATTTCAGATATCATTGCTTTTTGACAAGACTCTTCATCTTTATCTTGGAGTGCTTCATTGTAGGTACAGGGATCATAATCTTGTTCCTCAGGGACAAAGTCTGACGACTCTCCTAAGAACATATATCTATCAGGTTGTATCACAACCCTCCCACTACGACGAGGCACTATCGGTTGTGGTGTAACATTTGTGACACGTTGTGCAGTTACTGGTGGTACATCCTGTTGTACTGTTGGTACTGAAGTATTTGGCGTCTCACCTCTCAGTTCTTCTAGAACAGCTCTACTTATGGGTTTATGGTTCATCACATAGTCTTCCTCTAAGAATCGAGCATTGGTGCTAACAATGACCTTCTGATCCTTAGGACTATAAAATAAACCTCCTTTCGTTCCTCTTGGATAGCCTACAAACAAGCGTACTTCTGTACGAGATTCCAACTTATCAGCTTTCCCATTCAGCACGTGTGCTGGACTACCCCAAATCCGAACATGTTTCAGACTAGGCTTACGCCCAGTCCACAGTTCTGTGAGAGTAATTGGTACTGACTTAGAAGGAACCAAGTTCAAAATATAAGCTGTAGTTTCTAAGGCATATCCCCAAAACGAATCTGGTAAATCTGAATAACTCATCATTGATCTAACCATCTTCATAAGAGTCCTATTCCTTCTTTCTGCTACACCATTCTGTTGGGGTGTTCCAGGTGCTGATAATTGGGATGTAATCCCAGCCTCTGACAAATAGTCCCTAAACTCCCCAAAGAGATACTCGCCACCACGATCTGAACGTAATGACTTGATACATTTTCCATGACGTTTCTCCGTTTCTACCTTGTACTCTTTGAATTTCTCAAAGCACTCAGACTTACGTCGCATCAAATAAATATATCCATACCTTGAATAATCGTCAGTAAATGTGACAAAATATTCAAAGCCACCTCTAGCCTGGACAGTCATGGGCCCACACAAATCAGAATGAACCAATTCCAACACATCTTTGGCCCTATACCCCTTTGCCTTGAAAGGCCTTTTGGTCATTTTACCTACCAAGCAGGATTCACAGACTGGTAGTGCCTCCACTTCCAATGAACTCAAAGGTCCATCTTTAACCAGTCTTTGAATCCTTCTTAGGTTAACATGCCCCAATCGCAAGTGCCAAAGATATGTTTGGTTCATACAAGAAGGTTCTTTTCTCTTATTTATGTTAGAAGACATATTATTCATTTCCATAAGTTGCATCGTGGGTGAAATAGGATTAATGACATATAGATTATCAACCAATGCACCAGAACAAATAAAATGCTTATTTTTTCTAATAACAATATTGTCATTAAAATAAACTGAATATCCATCCTTAACTAGCATGGAAACAGAAATTAAATTCTTTCTAAGTGAAGGTACATAAAAACAATCTCTCAATATCAAAGACTTATTTCTACCAAAAGATAAAATAACATCTCCTATTGCAACGGCCGCTACTCTTGTAGCGTCACCCATAAACAAGCATATCTCTCCATCACTGAGCTGTCTGGTTTCCTGGAACCCCTGCAATGTATTGCAGACATGATTAGTGGCTCCTGTATCTACACACCAGGTGCCAGTAGATAACACCGCTAAACATGTTTCAACAACTAGTAAATGAGATATACCTTCTTTGTTCTTTTGTTTGAGAAGTGGACAGTCAGTCTTCCAATGTCCTGACCCTTTGCACTTGAAACACTTGCCTTTTGGCTTTTTCACAGTGCCTTGAGGTCCCATGCCCTTCTTTGCTGAGTTTACTTGTTTCTGAACTTTCTTCTTCTTACCACCTTTCGGCTTAGAAGTAGAGTCCTTTTCAGTCACATAAACATGGGCATTCTGCTTGAAGAGAGCTTCAGCATCCTGTAGTTCTTTTGCAAGTTCTGCCAAAGTATACAACCTTTTGTTCATGTTGTAATTAAGGCAAAACGAGTCAAAACTTTTAGGCAGAGTCCCGAGAATGATATCGACCTGGGTTTCCCCATCGATTTCAGCACCAAGGATCTCTATCTCATTTAGATGACCCATCATCTTGAGAACATGATCCCTTACTGGTGTCCCCTCAGCCATAGATGCTCTCATCAAACTCTTCATAGCAAATTGTCTAGCTGCTCTACTCTGATGTCCAAAGAGTTCCTTAAGGTTGTACATCATATCATAAGCTGTGGGCATGGCCTGATGCTGATGCTGCAGTACATTTGACATAGATGCCAAAATGTAACACCGCGCCATCTCATCTGCCTTATTCCACTTCTTATAAGCCTTTTTGACCTCTTCATCAGAGTTAGCATCAGGCTTAGGTGGGCATACTTTATTGAGTACAAATTTGTACTCTTCAACAGTTAAGATAATATCCAAGTTACGTTTCCAGTCAATATAATTAGGTCCAGTAAGTTTGTTTTCTTTAAGACTCACCATAACTGGACTGAAAGAACCCATTTTTGAAATCCTGAGAATCACATAAAAAAATTATGTAGGGCAAAACTTTTTGAATTAATTAAATATTGATTCCCTCAAAACAATAAAAAAAATTCATCAACACCTTAAACACCATGAATTTAGCATGCCACGATAGTGTGGATGTATACAAATTCAATATTTGTTCAAGTAGGTTTTTCCTATTAATTTTACTATCATGTCAACACAACTTTTTTGACAAATAAAATTAATCTGTTGGTCTTGCTCTGGTCCTACAAATAATAGCAGTGACTCCGATGGGGAGGATACCATTATTTGTATCTAAGTGTATACCATTGCTTAATACTAAGTCCATTATCTTGTATTGAGTTCCTTCAGATGGAGAAGTGAACATATACTAGGTAACTTTCTACAATTATCCCTAAGGAAGTCTGTACTGGTGATCCATAATTATACTCATCCGATATGGAGGAAAACACTAAAGCCAACACGCAAGTATAATTATATCACCTACAAACCAGCAATGGAGACCGTGGGATTCATGTTAAATGAATTCCGTCTCCCACTTAGTTATTTAACAATGAGGGTTTTTCTACTAGTTAATTTATGTCCATGTTGTCCATTATTAATGTGATCCTAGTTTTTCAAAAAAAAATCACAAAATAATAAACATGCATAATCAGAATAAGCAATAATGGCAATAAATTTGAAAATAAATATCCAACTATTATGGCCATCTTTCCTGATTCTTCCCCGACTGTGCGAATCCCAAATCTGACCCTGCGCGGAACTATTATGGCCATCTTTTTTTTTCTTATATAGATTTGGATGCCTGATTTCTTCATCGAAAACCATCTGTCGATCTCCGGACTGCCTAAAAACAACATCTCCTCCGGCATCAGAAACAGCCACCACCGCCATCACGATCGATCGAAAAAAAAATAAAAATAAAATAAAATTAAAATTACATCAATCCTATGCCTCCCGAAGGAGTTCACACATAATCTAGATTGAAAAATTAAAATTATAAGCACGATCAACCCTCGTGATATTAATTACATCCACAAAATAACAACAACACAATAATTACATCCACAAAACAACAACAACACAAACAAAACATGCATTGGACCATAATAGTTGGATCTAAGATGCCTGCAAAACCGAGTTAGAACAGATCTACATCTACCGACTATCATACATCACAAGTTTTATTGGACAACATGGATGTAACAATCAATACGCAGATCCAATACCGGCTCTGATACCAATTGATGGAACTGCGATGAATCCCAGGAACACGAATTGGTGTGCGTATCGATCATAAAAGTTTAACAGATTTAATACGTGATCTAACCCTTTATAGCGGAATCTAGGGTTCACGAATTATACCTGCGATGAGAAGAAGACGATAGTTTCTAGCAACTTCGAGCCGTTTGCGACCCCAAGATCTTCTGCACGTATTCCTTCCTCGGGTTGGATGTCGTGTGGGCGACGGTCTCCCAACCTTTCTTCTCCTTGACTGACCTCTCTTTCTCTCCTTACGTGAATCACGAATTTAGAGAAAACTTCTTATCTTTGATAATCAATGACGGCCAGAGAATAAAGGATATATATAAGGCTACGGCAGGGACCATGAGGAGAAATTAGGGTTAGGTCTCCTAACGAATCTGGGTATCCCGTGTTCAGCCCGAATACACAACCCAGGCCCATTAACAATAGCTCAGTCCACTAAAGAGCTATTGTTGCACTACCTTCCTAATCCCAAATTATATTTATGGGCTCCTTTTATTATATGCTCATTCAGCTTCCCATGTTAAGATATCGAATGTCCGTCGATCAAATTAAGTTACTGACAACTATATTGATCAACATCTTTTATCCTTAAGTAGTACCACTCAACTTTATTTGTCATGTCGGATGTAATCCACCTGCAGGGTTTACATGACAATCCTTATGAGCTCCTTAAGGGGACATCATCAACCCGACGTATCGGGACATGGATTCCTTTTACAATCAACAGTCCATCATACATACAATGCTATTACCCAATTCATAGAGGTTGTTGATCCATAATGAATCTCTCTCTTATATGAGTCAAAGTAATGCACACTGCATATACATGTCTGTTATTATATCTGGATTAAGAGCATAAGCATCCATAATAACAGAGGTGTTTGTTCTCTTTTGTAGTCAGTACAAAGAGAACAACCTCAGGTGGTCTTGTTCAATACACACAAAGTGTACTAGTGTAAACCTATAGTCAAGATAGACTAATACCAGATTACACTACAACCTTTCCAATGGATTATCCAAGTCCGTCTAGGTTGTGAACTATTTATATATTCCATAGGGAACTGATAATATGATCTTCTGTGTGTCACCTCATACCATATTATCAACCTTATAGAATATCAGATACTTGCATTAATATTATAATAAACACAATATGCAAACATATGCCCATATGATTCTCATTCAAAAAAATAAGGAAATAAAGTTAATACAAAAGTGATGCTTTGAGTATATAACCCTAACATGCCGTTGCTGCTGTGTGATTTAATTTTTGCTGTTGTGCGTGCTACGTGCATTGCACGTGTTGTTGTTGCTGCCGGCTTTTTGGGCTTGAAAATTTTATTTTGTACTTGGGCATTCTTATGGGCTTTGGTTTTATATTTTTATTTTATTTAATTTTAGATTTTAAATTATTAATGGTTATTCAAAATAGATAACATGGTTGGAGTGAAAACTTTTTTTGCTAACCAAATTATCCATCTGTATCCATTTTGGCTATTTTAGTTAGCCAAAATAACTAACGTGGTTGGAGATGCTCTAACTATGCTAGTTATTTTGGTTAGCAATAAATATTTTTATTTATATTTACTAATCTGTTAAAGTTCAAGGAAAATGTTAATCAATTATTAATAAACAATTAAAGCCTAAACATTTAAACAGTTTAAAAAACAAGTCCAATTTTTTTAGGGGAAAAGAAATCCCCACTGGCGAGATCGAGATCGCGAACCCAAAAACCCAAAAAATATTCACGCAATCTCTCACGATCGAGATCGCAGACCCTAAAACCCAAAAAAATTCACGCGATCTCTCACGATCGAGATCGCAGACCCAAAAACCCAAACAAAAAAAAAAGATTTTAGCCAGATCGCGATTTCTTATTCATCACGATTTCTTCGGTTCGCGTTTTCTTTTTCTTCTGATAGCGATTTCTGATTTCAATTTCCTTTTTTTTCCCAGATCGCGATTTTTTTTCGGGATTTGATCGCAATTTCTTTTCTGATCGCAATTTCTTTTTTGGGTCTTGAATGCGGAATAAGCGGAAGGAAAGTTTGGCGAGCAATACAAATTCACCAGATCTGTCGAGTAATCTGATATATCTATTTTGATGAGTGGTTTGGCGAGTCTCGTTGTAACAAATTTTTCTCTCTAAATTTACTATTTCGACTAAAAATGAAAGATGACTAGCGTAGTTGGAGATGATCTTACTAGCTGTTTGCAAGCACCTATGGCTTTAAAATACAAAGTTTATAACTACTTTGTACGGTTTTTTTGGAGTAAAACAAAAGAGTCAATTGATTAACGAATATTAATGTATTAAGTCTGTTCTTGGATTGAATATGAATTGCGTGTTTGATCCTCTAGCAGTTGGTCTCGGTAATTCTCTAATCATGGGAATCTTTCAAATCACATTTTTGTGTTTGTGAGTGTTTGGTGTATCCAAGTGATTCTTTTAATTTGTATGTTTTCTGTGTAATTGTCTTTGTGTGTTGGGACTTAAAATGTCACTTAAAATATATTATTAAATTAAAATAATATTTTATGAATTGTTTGTTGACATTTTCTGAAATAGAATAGAAAGAACTGCTCATGTGGTGAACGAAGTGTTCTATTTATTTTACCATGCTACAAATGTTTTTTTACTATTACGATCATACCCTATACAGTGCAGTTGCACTGCTATTCTTCCCTTGCTGTTAATTATCTTTGCATGGGAAGCTAAAATCATAAGAATTATATTTTCCAAATCAGGAACTTAATTATCTTTTAATAAACTTGAAATTGTCACAACTATGGTTAAGAAAATTGAAAAAACAGAATTAGTATTTTACCGATTTTTCCATATAACTTAGATATTGGATTCTACAGGTTATCATTTGGTCTATCCACAATAAGAAGGTTAAAAAATTTCAGTCCTACTTGTATGAGCATCAACTATCGTTTTCTAAAAATACATAATATGCATATTTTGGTAAATAAAAAATGCCCACTATCATTTGCTAATATGCATTTATAGAAATAGAAATGAACAGTGAATCGCTAAATTTAGCAATTGGCTTTAGTAATTGCTAAATATAGGATATAGATGATTATGTTTCGTCTGTTATTTTTTGAAACAAAATTATTAGGATGGACGGATGATCTTCATCCGCCCACCAACTTTTTTACAAAACTTTTCCTAAAAGTTACGAAATTGCCATTGAAATATTATGAGAATGCCATTTTTAAAAAACCGAAAAATCTCGGACAACTTCTCCCTATTTTGTACTACTATTAAAATGACATTCTTTAATTACGAAAATGCCTTTAAAGAATTTGGTGGGTGGGTGTGTGTGTGTGGGGAGGGGAGGGTGGTAGACGGATGATGATCGTCCGTTTTATTCTTTTATTATTTAAAGATTGCTAAAATTTAGCAATGACGATATCTTATTCTTTTATTATTTAAAGATTGCTAAAATTTAGCAATGACGATAGCAGCGCTTTCCATTCTTTTCTATTTCTATTGCTAATTATGCATTTTTTTAGCATACGATAATGGATGCTCTAAGCAGTATCCTTCTTACATCTGCTTTCAATTTTTTTATTTGGCTGGGTGTATTTTGGCTTCCGCCAAATCGTTTTTTGAGAGGAGCCAACTATTATGAATTTCTTTGGTATTATTGAAAACAAAAGGTGTTCTTGCTGATAAATGCTGACATTAGAAACACTATTAGAAATTATTATAACTTTAAAATGCTTAAAATATAAGTTTAAAAGAAAGGTAATTTTGGCTAAACACACTTTTTATGTATATATTTGCAGCGTGAAAGAGCTTTTAGATATAAAAATACTCTCCAAAAGCTATATCAATCTGAACCGTAGAAGGTCTTCAGTAGGGGTGGCATTAGGTCCGGTTCGGCCCGGGTCCGACCCGCCCCGAAATCGGGGCAACCCCAACCCTAACCGCCCCCAAGCCCGGGCTTGGTCGGGCCCCACTTTTGGCTCGAAAAATCACAACGGCCCGCCCCGGCTCGAACCGGGACCGTGTTGAACAGAACCAGTCTGGTCCGGGCTCGACCCGCGAGCCGACCATTGTGGGATTTTTTTTTTCTTCTGAATTTAAAATAAATATTTATAATTACCAAAATACCCCCCCCCCCCCCCCCCCCCCCCCCGGCGCAACAGATCTACACTAGATACTTTTTGGGGGTATTTTGGGAAATCTGAAAAAATACATAATCTATATATACAACCTATATTTTATTCATTTCTCTTCACAAATTCATTCAACTCTCTCAATTCTCTATCAACTCTCTCTATTCTCTCTCAACAAATCAACAACCAACAACAACAAACAACAACAAGAATTGCAAGGATCAACATCAACAACAATCAACAACAAGCTCTCAACACTCTCTACTCTCATTCTTCAAATATGCATTCTACACCAATACAGTATTTTTGTATTTGTTTAATATTTAGAATTAGCATTATTCCCATATCTTTCTCTTTATTAGATTGTAGTAGTAAATATATTACAAGTTCATTACTCTTATTTTGTGTTTTGTTGTACTCTTTCTTCTTTTTTTAGAATTTTTTAAAACATACACTAGTTCATCGCTTAATTGTTGTTGTTTAATTGAACTCTCTCTTCTTCTTTTTTATATTTTGTTTAATAACTTACACTAGTTCATACTTGTACTGTAAAATTATTTAGTTATCTTTACTTGTTTTGCAGATTTTTTTTAAAACATACACTATTTCATAATTTGATTGCTTTTTTTTATTTTCTCTTCTTATTTCTAGATTTTTTTTAAAAATCCAAAAATACATACACTAGTTATTAATTAGATGACATCTAACCGGTCACGCGGTAGACATAGTAGTTAAGAATCAAGCTCATCTTGTCGCATTTCTTTTGTCACGCCCCGCTTTCCAAAAAGGAATACAGAATACGAATACATGACTAAGTCTAGCGAATGATTTTTATCATCCATAAGCTGTCAGGATCTTTACAACATTTTACAGGAATAATCAGAGTAGGAAGCAAGAGAAGTCAACCATGCATGCATATATGAATCAAAATACCAACAGGGTTACTTGAAACAAAATATAATAATATCAAATAAACCAGATCTGAACAAGTTAATAATTCTGGGTCACACTGTCTAGTACAAAATAATCCAAGAAACCAAGTACAATTATTCAAGATAAGCAATAAGAAATAATAATAATAGCAAAACTCCAGCATCTAGAATCTCATATCACCTACTCCATCTGGCAGCTGATCTCCAAAATCTGTAATTTAAAAAATTGCAGGAAAAGAAAAAGAAAACAAAATGCCCGTCAATGCAAGTTACGGGCCGCTTGCAGTGCAGGCAAAAGTACAGGAAAAGATAAACAAATATAGGGTAATAGCGAAAGCAAGCTTAGCATGAAATAGATATGATAACAAAATAGAATAACTAGCATGACAACATGAATAAGTGCAAGTGGCATGTAAAAAGTGTCAAGTAAACAAGTATCAAGTAAACAAGTAACAAGTAACAAGTGTCAAATATCAAGTATCATGTACAAGTAACAAGTAGCAAGTATCAAGTATCAAGTATCATGTTGTTTCAAGTCTTGTACTAAATCTATCTAGGTAGCACTTCATGCGTCCCAAACTTTTACCACATGGTTGCTACTTACATGCAATTTCGTTTAGGCCTAGTGGTGGGTTTTTATAGGACAGTGTACTCAGGCATCAAGTATCAAGTAGCAAGTAACAAGCACGAAACACGTAATCGTGAACTCGTGGCATCAAGTAGTAGTATCAAGCATGAATCATTAAATCATGAAATCTTGGCGGCATATAGTAATAACAAGCATGAATCATGTAGTCATGAAACATGGCGGCATATAGTAATAACAAGTATGAATCATGTAGTCATAAAATATGGCGGCATATAGTAATAACAAGCATGAATCATGTAGTCATGAAACATGGCAACATATAATAATAACAAGTATGAATCATGCAGTCTTGAAACATGGAAGCATATAGTAATAACAAGCATGAATCATGTAGTCATGAAACATGGCAACAAGTAATGGAAAATACGGGGCCCCCTTCTGAGTACACATACCCATATTATCTACTACTAAGGTCTTTCCCTTAACCCCCGGCTTGATTATTTATTTTTGTTATCAAACAGGCATGTACGTGTACAAAACAGAGGAAGAATAACATGGCATGAACAAGTAACAGGTTCAGGTTGGAAGATGAACATGCACAGGTAAAAGACAACTCATAAAAGATTGTGACAACAAAAATTCTAATTCAGGACAGCAAGACAGTATTGCACTAAATCCGGAATTCCCGTAGCTACAAATGTGCAAACTTGGATCCATCAGAAAATCTGGAAAATAGACTCCCGGCCAATTCTAGCAAATATATATAAGTCATATGGTATTTCGCAACAACTGGACTCAAAACATATTTGTATCCAGAAAATATGTTCAGCCAGAAATCATAAGTTTATATTCATAAACAGGAAAACAGCATGAAAACTTACTGATTAAATCCACGAAAAATCTGGAGTATTCCCTAGTATGTTTAGTACCAGAAAATAAGGTTTCATAATTTTCTAACATAAATAGAATAGTCAAGTAAAATCAGAAAATAGCCAGATACAGTAGTTTTGTAAATCTTGAATCATAAACACAGCTGTACCAAAACAGTAATATCTCACAAAATATAAATCAAAATCCAAATCTGTCAAAAGGGTGATAAAATAGATACATTATGATATAATTCATATTCACAAAGTTTTTATAGACAGCAAATAGAATCATGTCGATATTATGTATCTTTACTGAACAGCAAGAAAATTCTGCATGTATAGTAGTTGTTTGCAAGCATAGAATAGTGTATAAAAGTTATCAATAAAATCCACAAAAATTAGGGGTTAATTCCAATCAAGTATACTTGTAATCAGAAAAATATTGGATCAAAAAATTATCTTTAACATCAGTAGAAAAATAAATATTCATGCAGAATTCATATAAAACTAGACCTGGAATTCTAAACACATCTACAGTAAAATAGTCATAACTCGTAACTCATAAATCGAAACTGAGATATGTCAGAAAATCTGGAAAGTAGACAGAATTCTCTATAATTCATATTCACAAATGATTTTCATATACTGACCTTAATATGGTCTAAAATACTGATAAAAAACAGGGAATCGGCAAAATAGAAAATATCCTTCATGCACAAAATCTACTAGTTCATATGAAACTCATCCAAAACATAACTGATATGGCTAAAAATGGGGTTAAATCGGAACCGTCCAAACTTAGCGCGAATCTCAAAGCCTGAGGACAAAATGGTAATTTTACCTACAAACAGGTCTGAAGTGGGTACTGGGTCTTCTCTCCAAAAGCCCAGTAACCCGCAAACGGACCCATCTCAACTGGGTGCGGGTTTCAACCCGTAGCAAACCCGGTCCAGCAGGATAGAATTACAGGTTTCTGATTAATCCTAATCAACGGCCCTGATTCATATCTATCATTTCACTGGGAATTAGGGATTACATTCCTAATCTGATCCTAGGGATTACATTCCTAATTTGATCCCAAAGGCGGCTATAAATAACCCCCATCTACCACCATTAAGAGGTAATCAATCTTTTGCCAATTTACGCTCTCTCATAATCTTTCTGATTACTTACTTGAGCATCGGAGGGTGCGTCCCCGGGATCAACCCCGGTGTATCGCACTTCTTGCAGGTTAATGGCGGGAGTCAACGGTCAAACTCCGGTGAGAAGATTCCAGGTTTTTGCTATTCAGTTTTCCTAAGAATCCACAAATACTATCTGTTTGCCCCCACACCAGATTCAGTGGTAACAGATTGGCGCCGTCTGTGGGAATCCACGAATAGTGATCCTTCCTCTTCCTGTCGGTCAGATCTTCTCCTAGCCATGCCTCCAAGGAAACTAAGATCCAGAGGGTCCAACCGTGGACCCACTCCTCCTCAACCACAACAGGAGATCCCTCTCCAAACCGTCCAGCCAATGGAACCCTCTTCTCAACCTAATCAGGCCCCGCAACAGGACCAACCCCCTCCTCAGAATCTTCAACCCCCTCGCGGTCAAACCGGGCCTCAGAATGCTGGCGCGGGAGGCTCTCGTCCCAATCCTCAGAAACAACCTCTCCAACATGATCACGTCTCCGTGCACAACCCTTCTTCTGATTCCATGGCATCTCACAATTTCCGAGCATCCGATGACCTCCGCAACACTCTAGACAATCGGCGCAAAGAAGAGGATCTTCGCCGCCGTTTGGATGAAAGGTAGGGCCTGAGAGGGAGCCTCCTGCCAGCACCGTCCAAATGAGCGATCTCCTCATCGCCGAGAATATAGAAGGTCCCCTCCTCGCAGAGGGCAGGAGAGAGTCCCCAGGCCACCATAGGAGAAGACCCCATTCTCCTGCTGGTGGGCAACCCTTGAGCAATGATGAGGTGCCCATCACCCGCGCCGAGTTCCAGCAATTCCAAGCAACCATCTTACAAGCCCTCAATCTCCGACCCAACAATAACAATTCTCAGAGGGTCCCCACTCCTCCGGTCCGAAGTCCTCGCCAACGGTCCTAAACTCCTCCCCCAGCTCCTAGCAACCCTCAGCACATTCCTAGTCCTCGCCGCTCCCGGAGCTACCGTCGTCGTAGCCCCCGCTCTCCCTCGTACGAAGACGAGTCCAGAGGCTCGTTTGACTACCGTCGAAGGGATGACACTGTCTACCGTCGTCTCCATGAAATGGAAAGGCGCTTGGATCAGCTTGTAACGCCCCGAATCCCAAATACAACTGAATTCGAGAGTTCTACAGGATCTTTCCACTTCATTTAGTACAATTTTACAAGGAAATTTGAACTTTTCACTTTACATCAGAGTTTATATAAAACTTTATACTTTACATTGCACAGCGGAAGTAAAATTTACAACAATTAAATAAATGTACAACAACATTGAATAATCTTTAAGTATCTGTTCCTCTTTAACCTTTATCATGTCATTTATCCTGCATACAAAACTGTGGGTACGTCAGTTTATTCAACCGACGAACATTATACACGACCATCCTCTCTATGCCGAAAATAGTATAACTCATTTTCCATATTTAACAAACACAAACTTGTCACATATCAAACTAAAGGGAATACCCTATTGATGTCGTGTTGTGATTGTGCACTTAGTCCTTAATGCAGTTGTTTATATAATATGACACTAATGCACACTAGTTCGGATTCTATGCATCCCATACTACATAGGTCCGAGGGCAAGCCATTAATCGTTCTTCATCTTTGTAGGGTTCAATCCCTCGTCATGACTTAATCTACTACTGTAACTACGGTAAGTATCCTAGATGTTTTCTGACATATGAACTCATGTCTAGGCGCCCTGGAGGGAATCCCAACGCACTGACACATGACTCATCATGCAAGCATCCTGTGGTAATTCAGCTCCTACCATAGACATGACACCACCCGCAGTCTTCAAACACCCCACGAGCGTCGCCATCGGGACGGTACTCTGGATTAGTATCCACGCCCTATCATGACTCATCATGGGACATCCTAGGATACGCTCTCGCCGACAATCCAATGGCCCTCATACTCAATGTTTTTCTCTTACTTTCATCACCTCTTCACTATGTAACTAATCCTTAATTCTATAGAATCATGAACAAAATCAAAGCACTATAGTTAGCCTCTCCACTAAACCGGACTTATTCATTCATTCAAACATGACCAACCTTGGTCTTCCATTTCAAATTTCATTTCATTTCTTCCCAATTGCCGGGGGAGACTTAGTTACTCTTTTGTTTCAATTCCAATTCACAATTTCCAAAATTGAGCGTTTCCAGCTCATAAGTTCATTTTCATAATCATAACAGATTTTCTTTTTTCAAAAGCATGATCTCTAATTTATTCATAAGTCCATAGCCATACATGGAATCATATACTTCATCAAATATCAATTTCACATTGAAATCACATCACTAAATGAATATTCACATTTTCATATTTTTCACACTATTCTCCAATGAGAATAATTCACATCCATCACATAATATAATTTCTATCTTTATTTCACTTCATTCCTAACATTTTATTTCAAGTCCTTTTGCAAAGTACAACTTTTATAACATACAAGTGTATAACTATAATTCTAATTTATACATTTTATTTTCAAAACATACTTCATTTAATGCAAATAATCCTCAAATTATTTTTCACAAGTCCCACAAAATTTTAGGATAATAACCATATTTTTTTCATGTTTTTTAAATCATCAAAATCCCCCAAAAAAATGTTTTTCCCCCCAAATTAAATACCAACCGAAGCCACGGATCGAACCCGCAACCATAGGGAAAACAACCAAGGGCACCGACCACTAGGCCGAACGCCGTACGCGTTAGAAGAAGGCGCTGAGAGCTTCTAATGCTCTCGGCTGTAGTTCTTATATATTTTTTTTAAAAATGAAACAAAAGTATGGTGACCAGGGGATTCGAACCAGCAACCTGAGACCCGAAAACCCACTGTACCGAACCAGGGTCATCCCAATCACTTGAGCTATGCGCTCGGGTTGTCACTAGTGCAACTCGAAGTCTATTTAAAACAATTCTCTCTGTTATTTAAAACATTTCGATATTCAACAAGTCCTCATTTCATTTTGCTTTTATAAAAATTTCTATAAATTTCCAGATTGACTAATACCATCATAAATTATACTCCAGTATATAGAAAATAATTTTTCTCAATAATTAATACATGTTTTTCATACAATTAATTCGAGTTCTAAATTATCACTACCACATTCCTTCTTTTTCGACATTTCTTAACAATTAATATCACTAATCTCTTTATTAGCAAACTTCATATTAATTTCCTATTTTTAATCATTTACCAAACATACAAATCTATATTTTAATTCATTCATTTCAATAAAACACAAAGATTCATTTAAACACATAAAGTAACATTGTTAATCTACTAACTTTTGTGTATAATTCTTGATGTAAATAATGAGATTTTCCGCAAGCAATCCATGGCCATATTCAATTCACACAAAATTTAGACTTTACTAATGGAACCACATACAATTTCATATCAACATTTCAACAAATCAATAGATCATTTTTCCAATTAAATGTGTACTCATTCTTAATCTTTTTCATGCATCATTCTTCCCATTCAAATCTAGCATGCATTCCTAATTAGATCATGGAAAATTTACCCACCTTAGTTGGAGAGAAACACAACTAGCAACCTCCTAAACAAATGTCCTTGCAAACGAACAATCCTCCTCCTAGGAGCGCGCACTCGAGCCCCAAGCACACCAAAAACCGAGCACTCCCCTTGATAAAAAAACCGGCCTCTCCTCTTGATTGATGCAAGCACAATTCTCCCCACACTCTCAATCTTTTACTCACTTACTAACTACTAGATAATTGTATTTTGAACTATAGGTTTGGAGGAATTAATTAGCACAAGAATACTAGCCAAAGCGGGGGGGGGGGGGGGGGGGGAGTATTTATACAAAAAAAATAGGAGAATGGATGGCTAAGATTGAAGTAGGAGTTAGGAACAAATGGCTAAGATTTAAGGAGGAGTTACACTAACCACCCATGATCATGTAACCACCACCACCATGATCCCAATTGAAATTTTCATTTCCCTCCAAGATCACAACCGGCCTAGCATTGTGCATATTGCACGTGTACGTGTAGTGCACGTGTATGCAACTTGGTCTCCATCTAAAAATTTGTAAACTATATATAAAAAAATCTTTAAATTGTATTCTACATTACAAGTTGTATTTAAAAAAACAAAATAGCTCATGGGCTTTTGTTTATGGGCCAAAATAATAATTATAAAAAAGATAATAAATTGAATTAAATTTGGGCTTTTTTAAAAAGAAAGGCTTTCGGTTTATTTGAAAAAAGGCCTTTATATAAAAATAATTAAAGAGCACATATATAAATATCTATACTCATCATGAAGAAAATAATCATAACATTTAATATTACCAAAATATTGCACGTGCACACTACGTGCAAAATAAAATAATTTTCATTAAATGAAAATCGGGGCATTACAACACTCCCTCCTCAGAATAGTTCCGTCCCCGGAACTACAGTCAAGAGCGAGAAAACAAACACTCACAACGAAAACAAAAAGATACAAAGATACAATCAAGCAAAAAGCTCAGGATAATCCTTCAACATCCTCTCCTCAGACTCCCAAGTAGCCTCTTCAACCAAATTGTTTCTCCAGACTACCTTGACCATCGGTATCGTCTTATTCCTCAAGACTTTCTATCGACGATCAACAATCTCTACAGGAGACTCGATGTAATTCAGATCGAACTGCAAACCTTCCGGCACTTCAGGCAAATGATGACTCGGATCTGGAATATAACTTCTCAGCATAGACACATGAAAGACATTGTGCACCTGAGACAACTCTTTTGGTAATTCAAGCCGGTAAGCAGTTTTTCCGATCCTTTTCAATATCTTATACGGGCCTATAAACCTTAGGGCTAACTTTCCGCCTTTGCCAAATCGAACCACACCTTTACTGGGCGATACTTTCAGAAAGACGAAGTCACCTTCCTCAAACTCAAGGTCCCTTCTCCGGTTGTCTGCATAGCTTTTCTGTCTGCTCTGAGCTTCTACCAACCTTTTCCTGATCAGAACAATCTTTTCAGAAGTTTGTTATACAAGCTCAGGACCAAACAACTGACGCTCCCCAACTTCAAACCAACAAACAGGTGTTCTGCACTTCCTGCCATACAGAGCTTCGTACGGCACCATCCCGATGCTAGTCTGAAAACTGTTGTTGTAGGCGAACTCTACCAAAGGTAAATGCCTTTCCCAACTGCCTCCAAAGTCTAGTACACAACACCGAAGCATATCCTCAAGAATACGGTTGACTCTCTCGGTCTGCCCATCGGTTTGCAGATGAAAAGCAGTGCTGAAATCTGTCTTGGTACCCAAAGCTGTCTGAAGACTCCTCCAAAAATGCGAAGTAAACCGCGCATCTCGATCAGACACAATAGTTGACGGAACACCATAAAGCCGGACGATCTCGCCAACATACAACTCAGCTAACTTGTCCATCGAAGTAGTGAGTTTCAACGCCAAAAAGTGAGCAGACTTGGTTAGTCGATCGACTATAACCCAAATCGCATTATTGTCTTTAGAACTCTTAAGCAATCCCGTAATGAAATCAATACTGATGTTATCCCACTTCCATTCCGGAATAGGTAATGGCTGTAATAGACCCCCGGGTCTCTGATTTTCGGCTTTGACTTGCTGACAAACCTCACACTTCGCCACAAATTCAGCCACATCCCGCTTCAAACCTGACCACCAGAAATGCTGTTTGATGTCTTTGTACATCTTAGTACTCCCAGGAGATGTACTCCCAGGACGTACGGACAAAAAAGTAGCATGCGCCTCCTGAAGAATACTCTCTTTCAGGTCCGCCTGATTCGGAACACATAGCCTCTCTCCAAACCACAACACTCCATCCCTGATTTGAAATACGGGCAACCTGCCAGCACCAACCTGCTCCTTCATCTCCAAAATACCAGCATCAACCTCCTGACTTGCAATGATCCTTCAATTCAAAGTAGGCTAAAGCCTCAACTGAGCTAAAGATGCTCCCAATCCTTGCAAGACAACTTCAATACCGGCTCGATCCAATTCCTCAATTAGATGCTTCTGAGTTGTAATCAAACTGGATAGACTGCTCTTGCGACTAAGTGCATCAGCAACAATATTAGCTTTCCCAGGATGATACTTGATCTCAGGTCGCATGTCCTCAAGCACTTCCGACCATCTCCGCTGCCTCAAATTCAGATCCTTCTGCTGATATATGTACTTCAAACTCTTGTGGTCCGTGTACATGTTCAATTTCTCACCGTACACGTAGTGTCTCCATTGCTTCAGGGCAAAGATAATCGCAGCCAACTCCAGATCATGAGTCAGATAATTCTTCTCATGCGGTCGTAGTTGCCTAGACCCATAAGCGATTACTCTTCCTTCTTGCATTAAGACACAACCAAGCCCACGATGTGAAGCATCGCTATAAACATCATACTCAACACCTGCTCTAGGCAAAGCCAAAATAGGTGCAGTAGTCAGTTTCTCTTTCAACTCCTGAAACCTCGCCTCACATTGCTCAGTCCACTTGAAGTTCACATTCTTCTTGGTCAGACCAGTAAGCGGTACGGCTATCTGAGCATAACCTCGAATGAATCTCCTGTAGTATCCAGTCATTCCAAGGAAACTTCTGACTTCCTTTACTGTAGTAGGCCTAGCCCAATCTCTCACTGCCTTTATTTTCTGACGATCAGTTGCCACTCCCTCCTTAGAAAGGATGTGACCTAGGAATGCCACTTCAGATTTCCAGAAATCACACTTGGATAGCTTGGCATACAACTCCTGCTCTTCTAGCATCTTCAGAACTGCTGCCAGATGCTCGGTGTGCTCCTCCTCTGACTTGGAGTACACGAGAATATCGTCGATAAACACTACGACGAAAGAATCAATGAACGGCCTCAGAACTCTGTTCATCAAGTCCATGAAGATTGCGGGTGCATTCGTCACTCCAAATGGCATAACTAAGAATTCGTAATGCCCATGTCGAGTTCTAAATGCAGTTTTGTGCACATCTTCAGCTTTCACTCGAACTTGGTGATATCCTGATCGAAGATCTATTTTGGAGAAAACAGTCGTTCCTTGTAGACGATCGAACAAGTCATCAATTCGGGGAATATGATACTTATTTTGAACAGTGACCTTATTCAGCTCCCAGTAATCGATACACATTCTCATCGATCCATCCTTATTCTTTACCAAAAGCATCGGTGCTCCCCAAGGTGACGCACTAGGTTGAATAAAGCCTTTCTCCAACAGTTCCTCAATCTGCTGCTTCACCTCATCATGTTCCACTAGAGCCATCCTATACGGTGCCTTAGAAATGGGTGGACTCCCTTGTTGAACAATGATGCTGAACTCTACATCACGATGCGGGGGTAACCCAGGAAAATCATCCAAGAGCACAGTCGGATAGTCCCGAACCACTGGAATCCCTTGCACTTCCACAGGAGTCTCTTCCTTACGGATAGCTGCCACTAGCCTAGAACACTTCTTCTTCCCTTGGAAAGTGACTTCAGGTCTACCTGGAGCCTTCACTGTTACCGTCTTGGTCTTACACTCGATGCTTGCACTGTACACCGACATCCAATCAATGCCAATGATAACATCGACTCCCAAGATAGTCAGCTCGATCAGATCAATTCCAGAGATTCTGTCCCCAATCACAATCTCGCAATCAGCATAATACCGATCAGTGGTTAATGTTTCCGCTGATGGAGTAGCTACTGCTAAGATCTTGCCTGGAAAAATCTTCGGTTCAACTCCCAACACTTTAGCAAATTTAGGAGACACAAAAGTATGAGAGGATCCAGTATCGAACAACACAACAGCTTTCATTCCATATTCTGATGCAAAAGGTCCATCAAATTCGAAGTATGAAACATGAACTTTAACTCAACTTGCATTTCATTAAATTTCAAACTTTATGCATTCGAATTAAAAACATTTCTTGACATCAGAATGAAAACAGTAGAAGCTACAACAGTCTAACTCCTACGGTTCCTTATCGCTTCTCGAAGTTCTCCCCGTAGTTCATCAACTTCTTCCTTCAGCACATCAGTCAGATTCTTCCTCTTCTCGAGTTCCCATACATGATGACTGAAAACAGAAAAGTCGTCCTTACGCTTTGCCAGTTGAGCCTCAAATAATCCGACTCTCTCTCGCAGTGTTTCTACCTACCTCTGAAGAGATATCACAAGACTATTTGGAACTGGTTCTTCTTCTTCGTCAGAAGAGTCATCAGATGAATCCGGAGGTGGGGTGATCTCTCAGGATTCAGGCCAGAATCTGCTTGCCCTGGGTAGTACCCTTCCTCGGAATCTGCTTGTCCAGGATGGTACTCTTCCTCGATGATATGCCAGTCGTCGTCTCCCGCAGGGTCGAAGTGATCAGCCATCTTAGAAATAGAGGGGAAGAAGCATAAGTCATAGACAAACACAAATGTAAGTCACTTACATTTAAATCTCTAGACTCAAACACACACTCTAATGTCCACTTCTAGGGTGTCGTTCCTTATAAAGTTGTATAAGTGTGAAGCGTGGCTCTGATACCACTCTGTAACGCCCTGAATCCCAAATACAACTGAATTCGAGAGTTGTACAGGATCTTTCCACTTCATTTAGTACAATTTTACAAGGAAATTTGAACTTTTCACTTTACATCAGAGTTTATATAAAACTTTACACTTTACATTGCACAGCGGAAGTAAAATTTACCACAATTAAATAAATGTACAACAACATTGAATAATCTTTAAGCATTTGTTCCTCTTTAACCTTTATCATGTCATTTATCCTGCATACAAAACTGTGGGTACGTCAGTTTATTCAACCGACGAACATTATACACGGCCATCCTCTCTATGCCGGAAATAGTATAACTCATTTTCCATATTTAACAAACGCAAACTTGTCACATATCAAACTAAAGGGAATACCCTATTTATGTCGTATTGTGATTGTGCACTTAGTCCTTAATGCAGTTGTTTATATTATATGACACTAATGCACACTTGTTCTGATTCTATGCATCCCATACTACATAGGTCCGATGGCAAGCCCTTAAACGTTCTTCATCTTTGTAGGGTTCAATCCCTCGTCATGACTTAATCTACTACTGTAACTACGGTAAGTATCCTAGATGTTTTCTGACATACGAACTCATGTCTAGACGGGCGAGGGAATCCCAATGCACTGACACATGACTCATCATGCAGGCATCCTGTGGTAATTCAGCTCCTACCATAGACATGACACCACCCGCAGTCTTCAAACACCCCACGAGCGTCGCCACCGGGACGGTACTCTGGAGTAGTATCCACGCCTTATCATGACTCATCATGGGACATACTGGGATACGCTCTCGTCGACAATCTAATGGCCCTCATACTCAATATTTTTCTCTTACTTTCATCACCTCTTCACTATGTAACTAATCCTTAATTCTATAGAATCATGAACAAAATCAAAGTACTAGAGTTAGCCTCTCCACTAAACCGGACTTATTCATTCATTCAAACATGACCAACCTTGGTCTTCCATTTCAAATTTCATTTCATTTCTTCCCAATTGCCGGGGGAGACTTAGCTACTCTTTTGTTTCAATCCCAATTCACAATTTCCAAAATTGAGCGTTTCCATCTCATAAGTTCATTTTCATAATCATAACAGATTTTCTTTTTTCAAAAGCATGATCTCTAATTTATTCATAAGTCCATAGCCATACATGGAATCATATACTTCATCAAATATCAATTTCACATTGAAATCACATCACTAAATGAATATTCATATTTTCATATTTTTCACACTATTGTCCAATGAGAATAATTCACATCCATCACATAATATAATTTCTATCTTTATTTCACTTCTTTCCTAACATTTTATTTCAAGTCCTTTTGCAAAGTGCAACTTTTATAACTTACAAGTGTATAACTATAATTCTAATTTATACATTTTATTTTCAAAACATACTTCATTTAATGCAAATAATCCTCAAATTATTTTTCACAAGTCCCACAAAATTTTAGGATAATAACCATATTTTTTTCATGTTTTTTAAATCATCAAAATCCCCCAAAAAAATGTTTTTCCCCCCAAATTAAATACCAACCGAAGCCACGGATCGAACCCGCAACCATAGGGAAAACAACCAAGGGCACCGACCACTAGGCCGAACGCTGTACGCGTTAGAAGAAGGCGCTGAGAGCATCTAATGCTCTCGGCTGTAGTTCTTATATTTTTTTAAAAAAATGAAACAAAAGTATGGTGACCAGGGGATTCGAACCAGCAACCTGAGACCCAAAAACCCACTGTAGCGAACTAGGGTCATCCCAACCACTTGAGCTATGCGCTCGGGTTGTCACTAGTGCAACTCGAAGCCTATTTAAAGCAATTCTCTCTCTTATTTAAAACATTTCGATATTCAACAAGTCCTCATTTCATTTTGCTTTTATAAAAATTTCTGTAAATTTCCAGATTGACTGATACCATCATAAATTATACTCCAGTACATAGAAAATAATTTTTCTCAATAATTAATACATGTTTTTCATACAATTAATTCGAGTTCTAAATTATCACTACCACATTTCTTCTTTTTCGACATTTCTTAACAATTAATATCACTAATCTCTTTATTAGCAAACTTCATATTAATTTCCTGTTTTTAATCATTTACCAAACATACAAATCTATATTTTAATTCATTCATTTCAATAAAACACAAAGATTCATTTAAACACATAAAGTACCATTGTTAATCTACTAACTTTTGTGTATAATTCTTGATGTAGATAATGAGATTTTCCGCAAGCAATCCATGGCCATATTCAATTCACACAAAATTTAGACTTTACTAATGGAACCACATACAATTTCATATCAACATTTCAACAAATCAATAGATCTTTTTTCCATTTAAATGTGTACTCATTCTTAATCTTTTTCATGCATCGTTCTTCCCATTCAAATCTAGCATGCATTCCTAATTAGAAACATGGAAAATTTACCCACCTTAGTTAGAGAGAAATACAACTAGCAACCTCCTAAACGAATGTCCTTACAAACGAACGATCCTCCTCCTAGAAGCGCGCACCCGAGCCTCAAGCACACCAAAAACCGAGCACTCCCCTTGATGAAAAAACCCGGCCTCTCCTCTTGATTGATGCAAGCACAATTCTCCCACACACTCTCAATCTTTTACTCACTAACTACTAGATAATTGTATTTTGAACTATAGGCTTGGAGAAATTAATTAGCACAACAATACTAGCCAAAGGGGGGGGAGGGGGTATTTATACAAAAAAATAGGAGAATGGATGGCTAAGATTGAAGTAGGAGTTAGGAACAAATGGCTAAGATTTAAGGAGGAGTTACACTAACCACCCATGATCAAGTAACCACCACCACCATGATCCCAATTGAAATTTTCATTTCCCTCCAAGTTCACAACCGGCCTAGCATTGTGCATATTGCACGTGTACGTGTAGTGCACGTGTATGCAACTTGGTCTCCATCTAAAAATTTGTACAATATATATAAAAAATCTTTAAATTGTATTCTACATTACAAGTTGTATTTTAAAAAACAAAATAGCTCATGGGCTTTAGTTTATGGGCCAAAATAATAATTATAAAAAAGATAATGAATTGAATTAAATTTGGGCTTTTTTAAAAAGAAAGGCTTTCGGTCTATTTGAAAAAGGGCCTTTATATAAAAATAATTAAAGAGCACATATATAAATATCTATACTCATCATGAAGAAAATAATCATAACATTTAATATTACCAAAATATTGCACGTGCACACTACGTGCAAAATCAAATAATTTTCATTAAATGAAAATCGGGGCATTACACAGCTGGACCGAGAAGAAGAGCTTAGAGGAAGGACCCTCCACCCAAGTCGACCTCCTTTCTCTCGAACCATCATGGAAGCGCACGTTCCAATAGGCTTCAAGCCTTCCCAATTCGAGACTTATTCCGGGGAGTCCGACCCCGTCGACCACATCGAAAGCTTTAAGACCCTCATGCTCATCCACCAAGCTTCCGATGCTCTGCTATGTAAGACCTTCCCCACTACCCTTAAGGGTCTGGCCCGGGAATGGTACTCTCGCCTCGCCCCATCTTCGATATTCTCCTTCGAGCAATTCGAGACCCTCTTCGTCACCTACTTTGTGAGTAGCCGCCGAACTGAGAAGACCAGCATTTCGCTACTCTACCTAAACCAGAAGAAGGGTGAGAAGCTGAGAGACTATGTAAAAAGGTTCACCGTGGAAGCTAGGTCTATCGCTTCCCTCGACCAGTCGGTCGCTGCAGCAGCGTTCCAATCAAACGTCCTTAATTCCAGCCTCCACTCCTCCCTTGCTAAGAAGCCCCCGCAGAACTTCTCTGATCTCCTTCTCTGAAGCGAGAAATATATTCGGGCCAAGGAAGCTGAGCACCGCCCCAACTTTGAGGGGCCTCCCTTCGGGTCCAAGAGAAAGGTAACAGAAGAAGGAGCCAAGAAGCTCCAAAATGATAATGGCAGTCAGCGCCGCCCTCCCCCCAGATTCGAGAAATTCACTCCTCTTAACGCCAACATTTCCACTATTCTCATGGAAGTAGAGAAGGAAGGGGTGATACCTCCTGCCCCAAAGATGAACACCCCTGGCAAGAAGAGGGACAAAGAGAAATGGTGCTGCTACCACCGGGACCATGGCCACGACACCAACGATTGTCGGGCCCTAAAGAACGAGATCGAGGCCCTTATCCTGAGGGGGCAGCTGGCCAAATTCATGAGAAAAGACCAAACCGACCTTCCTCCTCCTCCTCGGGGGGCTAACAAGCGTCCAGAATGACGCGGAGAGACACCCGAATTCGAAGAGGAGCGTATCCTACACCTCATTCATGGGGGCCCAATGGGGGACTCCTCCAACTCCTCTCGGAAGGCTTTCATAAGGAAGTCAATTCAGTACATGGCATGCCTCCTCCTAAAGGCCTCGGAGTGCCCGTCACATTCTCAGATGAAGACCTGGTAGGCGTTCAAACCCCCCATTGCGACACACTAGTCATTAACCTCCATATGTCGAATTTCAAAGTGGAGAGGATCCTAGTGGACAATGGCAGCTCTGTTAACATCCTCTTCCTCGATGCTTTCAAAGGAGTCAAGCTATCCCGGGATAGACTTAAGCCTGCCGGCTACACACTCCACTGGTTCACGGGAGTGCCAGTGACTATCGAAGGGGTGCTCACCCTCGACATAACCGCTGGCATAATTCCTACTACCCGAACGGAGCCGATGGACTTCATGGTCGTCGATGTCCCCGCCGCTTATAATGTGATCCTAGGCCGACCCGGTCTAGCTGCTCTCGAAGCCGTCCCTTCTGCTTACCACCTCAAGATGAAGTTTCCCACCTGGGTAGGAGTAGGGGAAGTGAGAGGCAGTCAGGAGATGGCCCGCAAATGCTACATGACCTCCACTGGAGGTCCAGTCCTCTCCCTCGAAACACTTGAAATCCCTCAAGAAAGTGTCCGACAAACGTCCGAGCCGGTGGATGAATTGTAGGCAGTGCTCTTCTCTGAGCAAGATCCGAGTCGCAAGTTCTTTATCAGTAAGACCCTCCCATCTGCCCTATGCTCCGACATAGTCCGATGCATTAGAAAAAACCACGATCTCTTTGCCTGGTCGGCTGCCGACATGCCTGGAATTTCCGAAGAACTCCTAGTCCACCACCTCAGCGTTGCTCCGGGGTCCAAACCGGTCCAACAGAAGAGGCGCAAGTTTGCTCCCGACCGCCAGCAAGCTATAAAAGAGGAAGTGGACAAGCTCCTAAAGGCTCAGTTTATACAAGAGGTCAATTACCCCGAATGGCTCTCGAACGTTGTGATGGTAAAGAAGGCCAACGGGACCTGGAGAATTTGCATCGACTTTACCGACCTGAACAAAGCATGCCCCAAAGATCCATTCCCCCTTCCAAGCATCGACACCCTGATTGACGCCACTTCGGGCCATGAGCTTCTCAGCTTCATGGATGCTTTTTCCGGATACAATCAAATCCGCATGTTCCCCCCGGACATCCCGAAGACCTCCTTTATTACTGATCAGGGCCTCTACTGCTACAGGGTGATGCCTTTCGGGTTGAAAAACGCAGGCGTGACTTATCAACGCCTCGTGAACAAAGTTTTTCGAAATCAAATCGGCCGTAATATGGAGGTATATGTTAACGATATGCTTGTGAAGAGCATCCATGGGGCCGACCATGTGGCCGATCTGCAAGAGGCGTTCGATGTACTCAGGGAGCACGATATGAGGCTCAATCCAAACAAGTGTGCATTCGGAGTCGCGTCGGGAAAATTCCTGGGCTTCATGGTCAGCCAAAGAGGGATCGAAGCCAACCCCGAGAAGATTAAGGCCATACTAGATATGGCTCCTCCCAAAAATATAAAAGAAGTTCAGAAGCTAACCGGGCGCCTTGCAGCAATAGGGCGCTTCCTTTCCAAGTTAGGGGAGAAGTGTCTTCCCTTCTTCAAGGCTTTCAGGGGGGCTAAGGGCTTCGAATGGAGTCAGCAACAGCAGGAGTCGTTCGATCAGCTTAAAGCCTACCTAGTCAACCCCCCTTTCCTCAGCAAGCCTATCCCCGGGGAAACACTCTACCTCTACTTAGCTGCCTCCGAACAAACCCTCAGCTCTGTCTTGCTGAGGGAAGAAGATATGGCTCAGAAGCCCATCTATTACGTAAGCAAGCTACTTCGTGATGCCGAGCTTCGTTATCCAAGGCTAGAGAAGATGGCATATGCCTTGGTTATGGCAGCTAGGAAGCTTCGCCCATATTTCCAGTCTCACTCGGTGGTCGTTCTTACCGATCATGAAGTGGTCGATCGAGCTGGAGACCTCGGGCCGCCTCATGAAGTGGTCGATCGAGCTGAGCCAGCATGATATATCCTACCAACCTCGGACCGCGATCAAGGCTCAGGCCTTAGCTGAATTCATAGTTGAAAGCACCATTCCCGAGGTCAGTCAAGCGACAAACGGACCTCCTATCTAGTCGGTATATGTAGACGGATCTTCTTGCAATAAGGGAAGCGGAGCCGGGGTCATTCTGGCAGGCCCAGACGACTTCGTCCTCCAATACTCCCTCCGCATCAACTTCAAGGCCTCCAACAATGAAGCAGAATACGAATCCCTTATAGCTGGTCTCGGAATGGCTCGCAAGGCAGGGGCACAACGCCTCCGCATATTTAGTGACTCTCAGCTGGTCGTGAATCAAGTCCTGGGCGAGTATGAAGTGCGAGATGACCGAATGGCTAAGTATCTAGCTAAGGTCCAAAATCTCATGGCTCTCTTCGAAGAGGCACTTATACGACGGATCCCCAGGGAGGAAAATGCCCAAGCCGATGCTCTCTCCAAGTTAGCCTCCTTCTCCCTCCAAGGTCTCGAGCAGACCGTCTTGATTGAAGTACTCCTGAAGCCGAGCATAGAAGAAGAAACTCCCGACTCCATGGAGTCGCTGCCGGTTCAACTTCAAGATAATTGGATGAAACCCCTGGTAGAATTCCTAAGGGATGGGCTCTTCCCCGAAGACCCTAAGGAAGCTCGCTGAGTGAGAACCAGAGCAGAACGGTACACCATTGTTGAGGGGGTCTTGTACAAATGCTCCTTCACACAAGTTGATGGCAGACCTTATCTGAGGTGCCTCTCCCCTGAACAACCCACGTACGCCTAGCAAGAACTTCACGAAGGTATAGGCGGAGCACACTCAGGTTCTAGATCACTTGCTCGAAAGGTGTTGAATTATGGATACTTCTAGCCTACCCTTCTCCAAGACGCCGAACGACATGTTTGGCAATGAAGCTCTTGTCAAAAGCATTCCAACATTCGTCGCCTACCTCAAGCACAGCTCATCTCCCTATCAAGTCCGATCCTCTTTGCAATGTGGGGGATGGATTTACTAGGGCCATTTTCCCTAGCTCCCGGCCAGCTCAAGTTCTTAGTCGTGGCGATCGACTACTTTTCAAAGTGGATAGAGGCCGAGCCCTTGGCCACAATCACCGAGAACAAAATACTTCAATTCTTCTGGAAAAGCATCATCTGCAGGTTCAGTGTCCCTCGAGTCCTGATAACAGACAATGGAACACAATTTACAGGGGCCGCATTCCGAGCTCTATGTGAAGACCTCGCCATCCAACAACGCTTCTCCTCCGTCTCCCACCCACAGTCAAACGGTCAAGTAGAAAATGCCAACCGACAAATCCTCTCCGGTATTAAGAAGAGGCTAGACAAGTCCGCTAAAGGCTTATGGGTCGATCAGCTTCCTAATGTACTCTGGAATTACCGCACTTCCAAACAGACCCCTACAAGAGAGTCGCCATTTAACCTCACCTATGGGTCTGAGGCCGTGATCCCCCTGGAAGTCGGTGTACCCTCTCCTCGCCTCATTGCCTATAAAAAAAAGCAGAATGCTAAGGAGCTTCGGGCGAATTTGGATCTGATTGATGAGCTCTGTGAAAGAGCCTCGATTCGCCAACAATGCTACCGAAGGAGGATCGAGCTGGCCTACAACAAGAGGGTCCGTCCCAGTGACCTCAAAGAAGGCGACTTGGTCTTCAGAAAGTTAGCTATATCATTCCCCAGTCAAAAGAACAAGCTAGCCCCAAATTGAGAAGGACCCTACAAGATCACCAAAGTGGTTCGGCCCGGGACATACCGTCTGGAAGACCTTGAAGGAAGAGAGATTCCCAGGACTTGGAATGCCGACCATCTCTTGAAGTACCAAGAGAGCGCATGAACGCCTCTCTGAGTACCTTCAGATGTCGAACCGTTGCTTCCCCTTCACTTGTATTTTACTTATTCTTCTTTATTTCTCCAATATAATAACGGCTCGCAACTTAGAAGCAGCTAACTATTAGTTTTCAATAAAGAACATTTTTTCATATCTTGTGAACTGCTTGTACCTCTCTGTTTTTACCTTCATTATACTCAAACAACGAGTTCGGAGTCTAACACTTGGCTCGACTCTGCTTCGCAAGATCGCTCTTAAGCGAGCTAGAGACGGTTTGCCATTCGGAATTGCTCCCACAACCGTTGAGACAAACTCTAACGACGAGTTCGGAGTCCAACACTTGCTCGACTCCGCTTCGCAAGCTCGCTCTTAAGCGAGCTAGAAGTGGTTCGCCATTCGGAATTGCTCCCACAACTGTTGAGACAAACTATAACGACGAGTTCGAAGTCCAACACTTGGCTCGACTCCGCTTCGCAAGCTCGCTCTTAAGCGAGTTAGAAGTGGTTCGCCATTCGGAATTGCTCCCACAACCGTTGAGACAAACTCTAACGACGAGTTCAGAGTCCAACACTTGGCTCGACTCCACTTCGCAAGCTCGCTCTTAAGCGAGCCAGAGGCGGTTCGCCATTCGGAATCTCCCACAACCGTTGAGACAAACTCTAACGACGAATTCGGAGTCCAACACTTGGCTCAACTCCGCTTCGCAAGCTCGCTCTTAAGCAAGCTAGAAGCGATTTGCCATTCGGAATTGCCCCGACAACCGTTGAGACAAACTCAAACGACGAGTTCGGAGCCCCAAACAAGCAGAAACCTTGCTATCGACTTCGGCACGCATTGCCGAGCGCTCTTGGCACCGATGCCCCAACAAGCAAAAAACCTTGCTATCGACTTCGGCACGCATTACCGAGCGCTCTTGGCACCGACGCCCAAACAAGCAAAAAACCTTGCTATGGACCTCGGCACGCCTAGTCGAGCGCTCTTGGCACCGATGCCCAAACAAGCAAAAAACCTTGCTATCGACTTCGGCACACATTGCCGAGCGCTCTTGGCACCGACGCCCAAACAAGCAAAAAACCTTACTATCGACTTCGGCACGCATTGCCGAGCGCTCTTGGCACCGATGCCCAAACAAGCAAAAAACCTTGCTATCGAATTCGGCACGCATTGCCGAGCACTCTTGGCACCGATGCCCAAACAAGCAAAAAACCTTGCTCTCGACCTCGGCACACCTAGTCGAGCGCTCTTGGCACTGACTCCCAAACAAGCAAAAAACCTTGCTACGGACCTCAGCATGCCTAGTCGAGCGCCCTCGGCACCGACTCCCAAACAAGCAAAAAACCTTGCTATGGACCTCGGCACGCCTAGTCGAGCGCCCTTGGCACCGACGCCCAAACAAGTAAAAAACCTTACTCTCGATTTCGGCATACATTGCCAAGCGCTCTTGGCACCGAGGCCCAAACAAGCGAAAGTTTATCTATGGACCTCGGCACGCTAAAGACAGTCACGAGTGACACAACAATAAAAAGGGTTAAAAAACACACAAGTTCAAGAAAGAAAAGGCATCATTTCGATTAAGTGCGGGGGGCTAATTACAAAGCAGCATCTTCTCTATAACCGAGCTACAAGACTTCCAAAAGCAAAAACTACAATGCCGACTCGTTAAACTTAGGCGAAATACAAAACTTGGAAAACAAACAATCTTCAGCGCTTCCTTGGCGCAGGGATATTTCGCTTTAAAGACACCCGAGGGCGGCGACGCTTGACCCCGGTACTCGTCCTCAAACCAGTGAATTGAGAAGTGTCCTCGGTGCTGCTCCTGACAGTTGCCCCAGCAGACGCCCCGCTCGATGAAATCGCCACAGCACTTTGGGCATCACTCGGACTTGGTCGACCTATGGGAGAACGTGTCACTCATAAAATGAAATGCCTCGCTCACCCTCCTTGCGAGTGCATGAAGTGCTCCTGACATTAATTGGCCCCGAGTGCGGCTTTAGGCAAGCCACTTCAACCTCCAACTCGGCGATCCTCTGTTTCAGAGACTCGTCTCCGGCGTCTACCTCGAAGCGAGGAGGCACAGCGGAGCTCGGAATGCTGGGGCGACTGGCGATAATCCGGCGGAGGTGAGTGACTTCGATGCCCCTATCCACTGTGGCTCTTTTCAACGCATCGACCTCCACCGTCAGCTCGTCATGTTCGGTCATCAGCCTGCCCACTGCCTTGGTCAGCTCCTTTTCCTCTGCCAGAAGTTCGGCCTCCACAATCTGCAAGTGGTGCACTTCGGTAAGCATATCGTCCCTCTCCGCTGTCATCTTCGACAGGGAAAGCTGGAGACACTTCATCCTTAGCCCGTTGGTGAAGGCTATCGACGAGCCATCCTCCTCGTCTGCAGGGGGGATATCGGCGAGCCGACCTTCCAGTCATCGAATCTCGATGTCCTGTTGGCTCAAGATCATCTGCAAGTGGTTCCGCTCCCTCTCTGCCCTGTGTAACCCTAACTCGACCTCATAGAGGCGTTCTCGACACCTGGCCAGACTCAACCTCGTCGACCCCAAGCTATCCTCGGAACCAAACTCCTCCTCGGAGCGAGTGGGTTCGGCTGAGAGGGTCGCCTCGGCAAGCTAAAAAGATCAAGGCAAATAACGGGGCTCAGTAAATAGTCAAAAGTTCACTCCTCGTCCGACCCCTGAATAAAAGCTACAAGTACTAAAGTGGAAGTTCTTCGTCTAACACTTAGCCAAATTTCAAAGGGGTGGGGGGTTATTCAAAGATGACGAGGGGTCAAATTCAAAAGTTTCTTTCATTTATCACAAAAAATGCGGTGGCCAGTCCGCAATTAGGCAAAACAGGACAACACAACAAAAAAAAAAGACAAAGAGATGAAATCAAGGGTCGACCTCTTTCCCAGGGCGTCGAGAGTGGATGGGGACAGACCCCCCCCGATGGGGGCTGAATCTCCAGCGGGGTTACTTCAGTGATCTGCACCTCGCCAACGACCTCAACCTCAGTGGTCATGCGCATCCTTGCCTTCCTCTTCCCCTCCTTTCGATTCAGGGTCAAAGCCCTCAACATGGCCCGGGAACAGCCTCCACCCCGAGCAATCCACCTCAGGGTATCGCTCCGACACCTGAAAGATGGCTTGAGCATAGGCCTTGGCCATGTTTTGGGCAAGGAAGCCCTGCGCCTTCGCAATGGTGGCCTCTTCGGCCTCCTTCACCGCGGCATCATTGGTCCTCACCGCCTCGGCCAGCTGTGTGGCCGACTCCTCCTTCTGCCGTAGAAGATCGGCCTCAAACTTTGCGGCCTGGCCTTCGAGCTACTCAACCCTCGTCGACCTCCCCTCGAGCTCGACCCTCAGCTTGTCGAGCTCTGTGCCGATTCGAGCCTTCTCTGCCCGAGCCCGGTCGATCTCCTACTTCAGCTCCTTTTCCAACTCCAACATCTTTTCGGAAAGATGGCCGAAGTGGACGATAATCTACAACAAAAAGGGGGGGGGGATGCCATGAGTTAGAAAAATCGAAAGAGAAAGTAACCAACGAAAGCAGAAATTCGACACTTATCGAAACTGCCGAGTGCGCGATCTCAATAGCGTCGTCGTCCGCCACGCCAGCCTCCATGGTGGCTCTGTCCTTTGGCGTTGCCAGGTGTTTGACCACCTGCATACTCACCAAGGAGTCTCCGAGAAACCCATCATGCTTCCGAACCTGCCAGTCCGGAACGTGGATCCTCTTGTGCTCCTCAGTGAGGAGCTCCTCGGCCGTCGCCGTCAGCGGAGGCGTCTCCATCCCGAGAGCTGCGGAGATCGGGAAGTCCCCTGCCTCATTCGACGCCGAGGCTACTCCTGCGGCCGAGGTCGGGTTCACCACAACCGGAGGCTCAACCGCCTCGGCTTTGCTCGTGCCCCTCGGAGCCTTCGCGGGCGGCAGCTTGGTGGAAACCCTCTTGTGCTTCTTCGGTGCCTTACTTCCAAAGGCAGCCCTCTGCACCATCACCGCGTCGAAATCCATTGCCTCTGCATCAAATAAGAAGCTGATTAAAGACACAAGTTAGAATAGGCAAGATTAAAAAAAAATGAGAGCACAGAAAGAGCCGCATACTGGGGTCTACGCGGCTGAGCCCTCCCCTGAAGAGAATGTCCTCGGTAAGCTCCCTCCAATCAAACTTCGGCCTGTCTAGAAGAGTCTGCACTGACTCCTCTTCTTGAGGATGAAGCACCGGCAACTCCTTCACTCGCCTCGACACCTCCTCTACAAAACTGGTGGGTATGGGCCACGCCTCAATGCCCCGCACTATCAAGTATTTATCTCGCCAGTGCTTGATGGAGTCGGGGCAGACGACAAGCCGACCTCCGTGCCTCGGAGCTAGGTAGTACCGAAACTCTGATCGGTTCTGCTAATGAAGCCGGTAGATAGTCCGGAGTACCCTCAGCTCCGGCTCGATTCCCAGCCGCTTGGCAGTGGAGTACGAACCCATTGATGACTCTCCACGCGTTCGGCATCAGTTGAATGGGGCTAACCCCAAACCACCTCAGCACTTTGATCGCGAACGGGTGGAAGGGTAGCCGAGCCCCTGTGATGAAGGCGTCGACCGGCCAGAAATACATGTTTACTGGCATCGGCGAATTTTCCCTAACCCCGGATCCCGGCAGCATAAGCTCGTACTCCTCCGGAATTTGGAAGCAACCCCGGATCACTACCAAGTCCTCCTGGTTGAGAATAGAGACCGTCTCATCGACCTCGGAGGTCTCTCTTGCCTCATTTTCCTCGAAGGCTCTTACCCTCCCATGAATGATGCGCTCGGCATGCTCCTCAGGAAGCTCTCAAATCCGCTGAAGCCCTGTCAGTTGTCCTGGATACCTGCCGAACGGCCCCATGTGCTTCAGGTCTTCCACTATACTATCTCGACCGAATACCTTCTTGCCTTTATCTTGGCGACGTGGAGAAGGGACTTCGGCGGCAGAAGGGGAGGGCTCGGATATAGGAGAAAGAGACATATTTATACTTGAAAAATGACTAAGTATAAATTATCTTTGAGTTGATGGGAACGGTCGGAATATTCACCGGAAAGGCAATCGACGATCACCGTGAGCTCTCACTAGTAGAAATTACCGCCTGAGTAAAAATTCGGAGAAGTGAGAAATGAGAAGGGGGGGTGAAGTTTTATAGAGCTGGGCACACGAAATGAGGTTAGTGGGCCTACAGAGTTAGCCCATTTACACAAGGCGACAAAATGACCTGAACTGTCACATCATTTACCACGCCTAGCTGCAGTATCGCATTAATGACTGGCACATCTGTCAGAGTCTTCAGAAGATCTGTAGTATCGCATTAATGACTGGCACATCTGTCAGAGTCGGTAGAAGATCAGCATCCATCACATTAAATGACTGTTACATCCGTCAGAAGTTCAGCAACAGATCCAACTCAGCCTGACGTTTCCTATGCCGCCAAAAATCGCACCCCAAGACCTCGGCACATGCTGCCGAACGTTCTTGCCACCGACCATATTACATGGAAAAATTGAACCTCAGCACATGCTGCCGAACGTTCTTGCCACCGACCATGTTACATGGAAAAATTGAACCTCGGCACATGCTGCCGAACGTTCTTGCCACCGACCATGTTACATGGAAAAATTGAACCTAGGCACATCCTGCCGAACGTTCTTTCCACCGAGCATGTTACATGGAAAAATTGAACCTCGGCACATGCTGCCGAACGTTCTTGCCACCGACCATGTTACATGGTAAAATCGGACCTCGGCACATGCTGCCGAGCATTTTTGCCACCGACCATGTTACATGGAAAAGTGGACCTCGGCACATGCTGCCGAATGCTCTCGGCACCGACCCTCTAACGGAGAGGAAACCACACCGAACACGACTATAGCCTGGCCAAAGTATCTGGGCGCTTCGGTGGAAGGTGCCAAACCCCCAGGGACTTTCGGCCTCCTTCGTAGCGAGTGTTTGGAGGGGGTCGGTGACGAGGCCGATGCACCCAAGCCATGAAATGACGAAGATAACACCAGATCATCTACCTAAACACTGCAGAAAAATAATTATAAATCCGGGGAAATATTTCTAGAACCCTAGGTAGATAATTATAGCTTAGAAAGGTTAATTAAAGACCACCCGAATGACAAATCACCACTTTGCAAAGTTAGGAAAAATCATCAGAAATCGAAGAGAGCTCAAGAACAATCTAGAGCGCACTACTAACATGAAAATTACCACGATACCCCATTTAAAGATTCGACACCCCGATACAACTCCGTAAGCCATTAAAACAGTGAAACTAGTCCTCAAAGGCTGATCAAACTCAGTCTTCGGGAGTGGGGGGCTCGTGATATGGCTAAAAATGGGGTTAAATCGGAACCGTCCAAACTTGGCGCGAATCTCAAAGCCTGAGGACAAAATGGTAATTTTACCTACAAACGAGTCTGAAGTGGGTACTGGGTCTTCTCTCCAAAAGCCCAGTAACCCGCAAACGGACCCATCTCAACTTGGTGCAGGTTTCAACCCGCAGCAAACCCGGTCCAGCAGGATAGAATTAGGGTTTCTGATTAATCCTAATCAACGACCCTGATTCATATCTATCCTTTCACTGGGAATTAGGGATTACATTCCTAATCTGATCCTAGGGATTACATTCCTAATCTGATCCCAAAGGCGGCTATAAATACCCCCCATCTACCACCATTAAGAGGTAATCAATCTTTTGCCAATTTACGCTCTCTCATAATCTTCCTGATTACTTACTTGAGCGTCGGAGGGTGCGTCGTCGGGATCAACCCCGGTGTATCGCACTTCTTGCAGGTGAATGGCGGGAGTCAACGGTCAAACTCCGGTGAGAGATTCCAGGTTTTTGCTATTCGGTTTTCCTAAGAATCCACAAATACTATCTGTTTGCCCCCACACCAGATTCAGCGGTAACAATAACCAAACGTGAAATAGGGTATACTAGATGTCCAAGCAATATGGTATAGGGTATTTTACAAGTCTATAACGAGTTATACTACAATGAACACAACCAAGCACACGATATCATACGAACAACATGCATGTATACAACAAGAAGTGGTTATCCCTAAATTGTTTCATGTCATGTGTGTAAAGAGGCAACTACGGGCGGGTCAAAAAAATAAAGATAAGATATAACTAGGGTTTCACATAAAAATTATCTCTAGAATACAACTACACTACAGGCGGTATTTAGTACTTGTATTACACAAAGAAAAGAATACAAGTTACTTACCTTAGAGACGACGACGGGTATGGCACAAATGCAATAATAACGGGAACAGATTCCTGGGGCACGAACTCAACGAACGAACTCCGAATACGAACCACGAACAATGCCACAAATCAACACGCACACAAAGAGAGAGAGAGAGAGACGCATGAGAAGACGACGACGAGCAAAGGCTGCTGTTGCTTCTTTACCGTCGGAGAGAACCATGCACAGGGGGTGCAGCGACTGTTGTAGTGTCGCGAGGAGGGAACCAGGGCATCGGGGAGCAGCTCTGTGGGTCGTTGACCTGGGGGTGGCCATCGACTGCTGTCTTGTTGAGGCGGAGCGACGACAGGAGGAGCGCACAGGGAAGTCGTTGCTGTTGTGGGGGTTGCTAGCCGGCGATGCAAATGGGAAGAGCAGCACACAAGGGAGAAGGGGAGAGCAGGGAATATGAGTTTAGGCCGGAGGAAAGTCGGGAGCAGGGTCGGGGGTGCTGGGTCGCTGCAGTGGAGAGTTGGGATGGTTTAGAAGGAACCTGATGAGCATGAGCGGCGCACACAGAGAGGGGAAGGGAGAGAGAGATATATTGCTGCTAGGTAGGGTTTAGAATATATATATATATATGTAGGTGTATATATATACATGCTGATGAGGTGTCAGGGTTAGGTGATATAGGGGAAAACGGCTGATGGGTAAAATAGGGTAACGAGTATGGGTTTTAACTGGTTTGTGTAGATAATGGGTAAAGAGGGTTTTATTGGTTTTAGGATCCAAAAAAATAGAGTTATATGGTTTTAAATAGGGTTTGGGGTTCAAATAAATCCAAATAGAAATGAGATGGGCACAAAAATGAATAAATAATATAGGCACGAACAATTAAAATAATGAGGATCAAAGAAATACAAGCTCGATCAAACAGAGATGAAGTAACAGGAGACAATTGAATCAAAAAGATCAAAGAAAAGACGACCAATCAAATAGATGAATATATATTAAAAAAGAATATCCAATATACGGTTCAAAAGAGATATACAAGCTGAATCAAATACATAGGAAAAGAAAATGCACCCAAAAATACAGAAAACGAAAAACAGGGGTTACAAATCCTACCCACCTAACGTGAAGAATTTTGTCCTCGAAATTCAAACAATAGGCACATTGGGTAACCCCGAATAGAAGAGAAAGAACAAAACAAAAAGCTACTCAAACAGATGAGGAAACTCTAGTTGAATCTCCTCATCCAGCTCCCAAGTCAACTCACCCGGCGAGTGAGGATTCCAAGAAACACAAACCAGCTTGATGACCTTGTTCTTAAGCACTTTCTCCCGCCGATCCCAAAATAGCAAATGGCGGAATCTCACAAGTCAAATCCGGCCGAACGGTTAACTCAGAATAGTCGATCACGTGGCGCTCATCTCAGATATATCTCCTGAGTTGTGAGACAAGGAAAATATCGTGCACTCCTGATAACGCTGACGGCAATGCAAGACGATAGGCCACCTTGCCTATTCGCTCCACAATGTCAAACGGTCCAATAAGCCTAGGGCTGCCCCTACCACCAAACCGAATGACACCACGCCAAGTCGATACCTTTAGGAAAAAATGGTCACCAACCACAAACTCCAAGATTCTCCGATGGACATCAGCCTATCGCCTCTGCCTATCCCGAGCTGCCTGCAAGTGCTTCCTGATCTGAGTTATCGCCTCAACTGTCCTGGTGATCAACTTTGGACCCAACAACTCTCTCTCACCAATGTCATTCTAGCACACTGGTGATCTGCACTTCCACCTATAAAGTGCCTCGAACGGTGCAGCTTTAAGACTAGACTGAAAGATGTTATTGTACGAGAACACTATGAGATGCAAATGGTCCTCCAATGATCCACCGAACTGCAGCATACAGGACCTCAACATGTCCTCAAGAATCTGGATGGTCCTCTCTGACTGTCCATCAATCTGGGGATGAAAAGTTGTACTGTACTTTAATTTACTCCCCAAACTACTATAAAGACTCTCCCAAAATTGATATCTGAATCTCGTATCCCTGTCGGATACAATATTGACTGGAACCCCATGAAGTCTGACGATCTCTTGCATGTACTTCTCAGCTAGGCTCTCAGTAGACTGTCCGACACGGAAGGGGATGAAGTGAGCACTCTTCGTCAATCGGTCGACAATCACCCAAATGGCATTATGACCCTTAGGACTCCTCGGCAAAGCAGTCACAAAATCCATAGTGATATGTTCCCCCTTCCACTCCAGAATGGGAAGCAGTTGAAGAAGTCCGACGGTCCTCTGATGCTCTGCCTTAACCTGCTGGCAGATCAAACACTGAGATACAAACCAAGCCACAGTCCTCTTCATACCATACCACCAGAAATGAAGCTTCAAATCCCGATACATCTTAGTACCTCTAGGATGGATAGAATACGACGACTGGTGGGCTTCCTCGAGAAACCTCTGATGAACTTTCCCCTTCGGGACACACAACCTGGACCCAAAACAGAGCGATCTATCAGCATGAATAACCATATCCGTTCGGAAACCAGACTCAACCTTTGCTCTGAAACCTTGCAAATGCACATCACCAGCCTGAGCCTCTTTGATCTAATCAACAAGAGACGACTGAAACTGAACCACCAAACAACTCCGATCAGAACTCGGCAACAACACATCCAACTCCAACCTCCACATCTGCTTAACCAAATCACTCTACTGAGTCAGGAACATAGTTGTCAATCTTCTGCTCAAAGCATCTGGCACCAAGTTCACTCTACCAGGATGGTATTGCAAACTGATGTCGTAATCGGCCATAAGCTCCAACCAACGCCTTTGCCTCATGTTCAACTCCTTCTGGGTGAAGATGTACTTGAGACTTTTGTGGTCTGTAAAGATCTCCACTCGGACCCCAAATAAGTAATGTCTTCACATCTTCAAAGCGAAGATCACTGCCGCTAACTCCAAGTCATGAGTCAGATAGTTCTTCTCATGCGATCTCAACTGCCTCGATGTATAAGTAACGACTCGGCCCTTCTGCATCAGAACTGCTCTAAGACCCTTAACCGAAGCATCACAGTGAACTAAAAATTGCCTGAACCATCTAGAATAGTCAACACTGGCGCTGACGACAACCTGCTCTTCAACTCAGCAAAAGCCTCACTGCAAGCCTCAGACCAATAGAACTTCTCATCCTTCCCAGTCAGCTCAGTCAATGGTCCTGCTATCTTCGAAAAATCATGGACGAATTTCCGATAATAGCCAGCTAGACCAAGAAAACTCCTCACCTCCGAAACTGACTTGGGAACTGGCTAATCCTTCACAGCTTCAACCTTGGAAGGATCCACAGAAATACCATCGCCCGAGATCATGTGCCCCAAGAATGTAACCCTGTGGAGCCAAAACTCACACTTGCTGAGTTTCCCATAGAGTTGATTCTCTCTCAAAGTCTGCAGAACCAACCTAAGATGCTCAGAATGATCCTCCCGATTCTAAGAACATACTAGAATGTCATCAATGTAGACCACCACAAATCTATCCATGAACTGGAAAAAGACCATGTTCATAAGACTCATGAATACAGCAGGCGCATTCGTGACCCCGAATGGCATCACAAGATACTCATAGTGCCCATATCTGGTCCTGAATGTAGTATTTTGTACATCAGTTGCCATCACTTTGACCTGATGATACCCGGAAGCAAAGATCCAACTTTGAGAAAACAGCAGCTCTGCTCAACTGATCAAACAAATCATCGTTCCTGGGTAACGGATATCGGTTCTTCACAGTAACACTGTTTAGTTCCCGATAATCCACGTACAGTCGACGACTACCATCCTTCTTGTTCAAAAAAAGGACTGGAGCACCCCAAGGCGAAACACTGGGTCTAATGAACCCTAAATCAAGAAACTCCTAAATCTGCACCTTAAGCTCTGTTAACTCAACTGGTGCCATCCTGTAGGGACTCTCCGATATCGGTGCCGTGCCTGGCTGAACTTCAATACCGAACTGTACATCCCTATCAGGGGGTAAGCCAGGCAACTCCTCTGGAAAAACATCCAGGAAATCTCGTACTACTAGAGGCGCAGCCTCACAGCCTGAATGCAATTCCATCGCACAAACCTCCTGACCAACTGCAGTCTCAGCTCGGCCAAGGAACATCTCCCGGGCATGGAACTCAAACTCTGCGCGATTTGAAATCTGGAATACAACTTTCTTGGCACAAAAATCAATAATGGCGTGGGACTCACCCAACCAATCCATACCGAGAATGACGTCGAATCCTGAATTCTCAATTACAATCAGGTCGGCCTTGAAATCTGCGCCACCAATAACTACGAGACACTGCCTGCACTTCTGGGAACAAATGACAACACCGCCACCAGTTATAATGTTCCAAGTCTCTGACATGATGCTGCACTCCAACTCTTGGCGAGCCACCAACCGAGAAGAGACGAAAGAATGGGTTGCACCGGAATCAAAAAGAACATGAGCAGGAAAGAGCAAACGAGGACAACACCTAAGATAGAATCATGAAGACAAGGGAAAAAGAATGGTTGAACAGGGGTGAGGAAAACACAATGCAGAAAGATAATATGAAAGAATAATACAAGAGAAATGAAAGAAGTAAAAGAGAAACAACAAAAACAACAAAATAATAAAAACAAAATATACCTGCAACAACACCCTTTGTTGTCTCAGCATCAGCAGCAGTTAGGTTGAAATTCTGACCTCTCCTGGGGGCAGCGGTCCTCTGACCGACAATCTGGCGCTGAGGAGGAAGCGGTGGCCAAACTGGACCACGAGCTGGGGCTACCTGCTGAACAGGACCCCTGGCTGGAAGAGCCATATGCTGCTGCTGCGGACAATCCTGCACTGTATGGTCAGCAGAACCACAACCAAAATAGTGGCGATTGGCACGCCTACAATCTGTGCGCACATGTCAGGCCATCTGGTAGAAATCACAGAATCCTTCTCTCTGAGGAGCGACAGAATGGTAAGGAGCTGCCCTAATAGGATGGGCGGGAACAGGCCTCCGAATCGACCCACCAGAAGGCCTAGCAACAATAGAAGAGTGCAGAACAGTCTGCTGGGGAGGAGCCAAACTACCACGAGCCTATTCCTGAGCTTGAGCTGCCTCAAGAACTTCAGCATAAGTATGCAAGCGAAGAGAGACAAGCTACACCTTAATGTCTTGCTCAAGTCCCAATATGAATCTACGAGCCCTATCCTCTTCGTTCGCCACAAGAACGGCTGCAAAGTGACTAAGTCTTGTAAATTTCGCTACATACTCATCTGCACACCTGGAGCCCTGTTTCAAGAAAGTCTCATGTTACAACATTGCATGGACAATATGTAACAAAATTTCAATAATAGAACAGTGACCAACCTGTTTCAGGACCAGGAACTGCTGCTCCATTTCAACTCGAGTGCTGCTAGGGAAGAACTTCTCCAAGAAGCCCCTAGTGAACGTGGCCCAAGTAATCAGTCGTTCGAGCCTTTCGGACTCAGACTTCCACCAAATATGAGCTAGATCCACCAGCTGGATGGCCACCACATCAACTCTATCAGCATTGGCAACTTGCACTACCAAAAGCAACTACTCAGTCCAGATCAACCACTACTCGGCCTTCGAAGGCGTCTCAGTGCTAGAAAATCTGTTAGGATGCAGCCTCATGAAATCTGTGACTGTACCCGGATGAGGAGGGAGCGTTGTCTGCATAGGCACAGCGGGAGGCGGAACCCGAGTAGCTTCCAAAGCAGCCATCACAAGGTCACTGTGGTTTTTCTGCACATTGATCAACCGTTCCAACACATTGGTAACGACCTCAAGCCCGGGCTGATCTTCCTGGGGACGAGAAGTAGAACCTCTACGAGCCATGGTTTGCACAAGATCAAAAACAATTAGCATCCAGATCAAAGTTGATTATGATTCATTTATGTATGCCTGGTCTGTATACAATTATGTCGATCCCAGATCGAGCCAAGCTTGTCTAATATATCAGTCAAACTAATACATTAGCCAAACCTGGGCTCTGATACTACTAAAAACCTTGTCACGCCCCGCTTTCCAAAAAGGAATACGGAATACTGATACGTGACTAAGTTTTCAGCAAATAATTTTTATCATCCACAAGATGTCAGGATTTTTACAATATTTCACAGGAATAATAGAGTAGGAAGCAAGACAAGTCAACCATGCATGCATATATGAATCAAAATATCAATAAGGTTACTTGAAACAAAATATAATAATCTCAAATAAACTAGATCTGAACAAGTTAATAATTCTGGGTCACACTGCCCAATACAAAATAATCCAAGTAACTAAGTACAATTATTCAAGATAATCAATAAGAAATAATAATAATAGCAAAACTCCAGCATCTAGCATTTCATATCACCTACTCCATCTGGCAGTTGATCTCCAAAATCTGCAATTTAATAAATTGCAAGAAGAGGAAAAAAAATAAAACGCCCGTCAATGCAAGTTACGAGCCGCTTGTAGTGCAGGCACAAGTACAGGGAAAGATAAAAAATATAGGGTAACAGCGGAAGCAAGCATAACATGGAATAGACATGATAACAAAATAGAACAACTATCATGGAAAGATGAATAAGTGCAAGTGGCATGTAACAAGTGTCAAGTAAACAAGTATCAAGTAAACAAGTAATAAGTAACAAGTAACAAGTGTCAAGTATCAAGTATCCTGTACAAGTAACAAGTAGCAAGTGTCAAGTATCAAGTATCATGTTGTTTCAAGTCTTGTATTAAATCTATCTAGGTAGCACTTCATGTGTCACAAACTTTTACCACATGGTTGGTACTTAAATGCAATTTCGTTTAGGCCTAGTGGTGAGTTTCTATAGGGCCGTGTACTCAGGCGTCAAGTATCAAGTAGCAAGTAATAAGCACGAAACACGTAATCGTGAACTCATGACATCAAGTAGTATCAAGCATGAATCATGAAATCATGAAATCATGGTGGCATATAGTACTAACAAGGATGAATCACGTAGTCATGAAACCTGATGGCATATAGTAATAACAAGCATGAATCATGTAGTCATGAAACATGACAACATATAGTAATAACAAGCATGAATCATGTAGTCATGAAACATGACAGCATATAGTAATAAGAAGCATGAATCATATAGTCATGAAACATGAAAACAAGTAATGGGAAACACGGGCCCCTTCTGAGCACATATACCTATATTGTCCACTACTATGGTCTTTCCCTTAACCCCGGCTTGATTATTTATTATTGTTATCAAACAGGCATGTACGTGTACAAAACAGAGCAAGAATAACATGGCATGAATAAGTTACAGGTTCAGGTTGGAAGATAAACATGCAAAGGTGAATGACAACTCATAAAAGATTGGGGCAACAAAAATTCTAGTTCAGGACAGCAAGATAGTACTGCACTAAATCTGAAATTCCCGTTGCTACAAATGTGCAAACCTGGATCCGTCAGATCTGGAAAATAGACTCTCGGCCGAATCTAGCAAATATATATAAGTCATGGTATTTCACAACAACAGGACCCAAAACAGATTTGTATCCAGAAAACATGTTCAGCCAGAAATCAGAAGTTTATATTCATAAACAGGAAAACAGCATGAAAACTTACTGATTAAATCAACGAAAAATCTGGGGTATTCCCTAGTATGTTTAGTATCAGAAAATAAAGTTTCATAATTTTTAAACTTAAATAGATTAGTCAAGTAAAATCAGAACAACAAGATACATTAGTTTTGTAAACCTGGAATCATATAAAATATAAATCTAACAACAATATCTCACAAAATATAAATCTAAATCCAGATCCATCAAAAGGGTGATAAAATAGATATTTTCATATTCACAATGCTTTTATAGAAAGCAAATAGAATCAGGTCAAAACTTTGTATCTTTACTGAACAGTAAGAAAATTCTGCATGTATAGTAGTTGTTTGCAGGCATAGAATAGTATAAAAGTTATCAATTAAATCCACAAAAATTAGGAGTTAATCTCAATCAAGTTTAGTGTAATCAGCAAAATATTGGATCAAAATATTATCTTTAAAATTAGTAGAAAAATAAACAGTCATACAGAATTCATATAAAACTGGATCTGGAATTTTAAACACATCTGCAGTAAAATAGTCATAACTCGCAACTCATAAATCGAAACTGTGATCTGTCAGAAAATCTGGAAATTAGACAGAATTATCCTATAATTCATATTCACAAATATTTTTCATATACTGACCTTAATAGGGTCTAAAATATTCATAAAAAATGGGGAATCGGCAAAATAGAATATATCCTTCATGCACAATATCATCTAGTTCATATGAAACTCATCCAAAACATAACCAAACATGAAATAGGGTATACTAGATGTCCAAGCAACATGGTATAGGGTATTTTACAAGTCTACAACGAGTTATACTACAACGAACATAACCAAGCACACGATATCATTCGAACAACATGCATGTATACATCAAGAAGTGGTTATCCGTAAGTTGTTTCATGTCATGTGTGTTATGAGGCAACTACGGACGGGTCAACACAGTAAAGACAAGATATAACAGGAGTTTCACACAAGAATTGTCTCTAAAACACAACTACACTATATGCAGTATTTAGTACTTGTATTACACAAAGAAAAAATTACGAGTTACTTGCCTTAGAGACTACGACCGGTACGGCACAAAAGCAAGAATAACGGGAACGGATTCTCGGGGCACGAACTCAATGAACGAACTCTGAATATGCACCACGAACAAGGCCACAAATTAACACACACACAAAGAGAGAGAGAGAGAGAGAGAGAGAGAGAGACGGATGAGAAGACGACGGCGAGCAAGGGCTGCTGTTGCTTCTCTACCGTCGAAGAGAACCACGCATAGGGGGTGCACCGACTGTTGAAGTGCCGCGAGTAGGGAACCAGGGCATCGGGGAGCAGCACTGTGGGTCGTCGACCAAGGGGTGGCCGGCGACTGTTGTCTTGCTACGGCAGAGCGACGACAGGAGGAGCACACAGGGAAGTCGCTGCTGTTGTAGGGGGTTGCTAGCCGGCGATGCAGACAGGAAGAGCAGCACACAGGGGAAAGGGGGAGAGCAAGGAATATGGGTTTAGGTCGGAGGGAAGTCGGGAGCAGGGTCGGGGGTGCTAGGTCGCTGCAGACAGGAGTCGGGATGGTTTAGAAGGAAACGGGATGAGCAGGAGAGGCACACACAGAGAGGGGAAGGGAGAGAGAGGTATATAGCGGCTAGGTAGGGTTTAGAATATATATATGTAGGGGTATATATATACATGCAGATAAGGTGTTAGGGTTAGGTGATATAGGGGAAAACTGATGATGGGTAAAATAGGGTAACGAGTATGGGTTTTAACAGGTTTGAGTAGATAATGGGGTTTTATTGGTTTTAGGATCAAAAAAAATTAGAGTTATAGGGTTTTAAATAGGGTTTGGGGTTCAAATAAATCCAAATAGAAATGAGATGAGCACAAAAATGAATAAATAAAATAGGCACGGACAATTAAAATAATAAGGATCAAAGAAATACAAGCTCGATCAAACAGAGATGAAGTAATAGGAGACAATTGAATAAAAAAGATCAAATAAAAGACGACCAATCAAATAGATGAATATATATTGAAAAAGAATATCCAATATGCGGTTCAAAAGAGAGATACAAGCTGAATCAAATACACAAGAAAAGAAAATAGACCCATAATTACAGAAAATGAAAAATAGGGGTACACCTTCCATTTCTTTAATTCCACAAATAAAAAGTGAAGAAATATTTGTTAATGTTGATAGTATTCCCGATTTTCATGATATTCCACACACACACATTGAAATGTAGAAGTAGAAGGCATACAATCACAAGACACGGAACAAGCCCCTTCTCAATCCCGTAAAACAAGAAGACCTATTTTCGAAGTACTTCAATATTTCACTTTTGTCCCATCACAAAACGATAAAAGTGTAGGACTTAAAATTTGTAAGATGTGTCAAAAGCCATATAAGTTTAAAATAAGATCGGAAACGGGTACACTTAAGCTCCACTTAGAAAAATGCCAAGCTAAATTTTCAAAAGACACTCTCACACAACAAAATTACACCCAAGGACCGTTCAAGTAGATAGATATAGGTACGATCATGATATCGTTCGTAGGAAAATGGATAAATTAGTAATTAGGGATGAATTACCTTCTTCGTTTGCCGAAAGTAGGATTGTAAAGACCATTAACTAAACCGCATTAAATCTCCATCATAAAAAAATTGCTAATAATGTGGTTAGGAGAGATTGTAAATTAGTATACAATGAGGCTAAGGATATATTAGTTACAACACTAACATCATTAAACACTAGAGTTTTTTTGACATCGGATGGTTGGGTTGGAGTTAACGTCGTACAAATGATGTGTGTAATATGTTATTGGATAGATTCTGATTGGTTACTCCAAAAGAGGATTATCTCATTCGAATTTGTTAGGTACCCACATAAGGGTGAAGTAATTACGACACACATAATGAAAGCATGCAATAATTTCGGTATTTATGATAAAATTTTTGCTATGAGTTTTGATAATGCCTCTAATAATAGTAATGCAATTACTAGTTTGAAAATTACTTTAAAACCTATAGAATCCGATATTTATCATGTTAGGTGTACTTGTCATATTTTAAATCTATGTGTACAAGACGCACTAAAATATAAACACGATAAAATTAATGCAATGAGAGATTGTGTTCATTTTATTACTTTGAGTGGTCCAATATATCAAGTTTTTCATGATTGATGTCAACTTAGGGGTATTATATTTAAATGTTTTCCTAAAAATGTTAGACATCATTGGAATTCTACATATGATCTATTAGGTGTTGCTCTGCATTAACGAACACATTTAAAAGAGTTTTTTGTGTCAATGAGTATGCAAGATTGTATGTTAGATGATGATTTTTGGGTTTTTACTGATAGTTTGTATAAACTTTTAGAACCTTTTAATGATGTTACTTTACAATTTTCGAAAATATATTCTTCTAAATCTAATGGTATTTACTTGCAATTTTCACTAGATAACCACAATTAAAGATTTGGTAAACGACCCTCATATTGGAATAATGGTTTATGCCACTTATCTAAAAAAATTAAAATATTTTCATCCAATTCTAATGTTTTAATGTGTTGCTAGTGTAATGAATCTCATTAATAAATTAGAAGGGATAAAGAATTTAATTGACATTTTTTATTCATATGCTCCACATGATGAAATACAAGATTTTGATTCTGTTTTTTTACTACACTATTTGAGCATGTTTTGAATAATTTATATGATAGTTACAATAGACTTTTAGCATCTCATACTACACAAACACATAATGTTAATTCTTCCTCTTCTATATCAAAAGGAAAGGGTCATGCAACTAGTGGTATTTTATATCTCATTAAATCAAAAAAACCAAGAACTAATTCACCAAATGAGTTGAATTGGTATAATGCGCAACCTCCCATCGCTGATATAGTTGATGTGTTAACTTTTTTTAAAAAACATTGAAAAATATTTTTCATATTTTTTCACGTATGCCTAAAGATTTGCTAACTAGATGTCACGCCCTTATTCCCAAAAAGAAAATACGGAATACGGATATGTGACTAAGCCCGGCGAATGATTTTCATCATCCATAAGCTGTTCAGAATCTTTACAACATCTCATAGAAATAATCAGAGTCGGAAGCAAAAGAACTAACCAAGTAAGCATAATCGAATCAAATATACCAACAAAAATTTACTTGAAACCAAAATATAATATAATTCCAAATAAATCAGATCTGACTAAGTCACTAATATCCTCAGTCACATTGCCCAAATACAAAATAAATCCAAATACAAGATACATTATTCAAATAGCAACAGGATATAATAATAATAGCAGAAAAATCATGATAGCAAAACTCTAGCACTAATATCTCATATCACCAACACCATCCAGTACTTGTTCTCCAAAATCTGCAATTTAACAATTGCAGAAATAGGAAAAAGAAAACAAACTCCCGTCAATGCAAGTTACGAGTCGCTTGTAGTGCAGGATACAAGTACATGGGATAAATAAGAAATATAAAGCAACAGAAACAAACATAGCTTGGTACAGGCATAACAACAGAATATAATATCTAACATGAATTAGGAAAATAAATCAGATAGCATGGTATACTAACAGATACAGATAACATATGTCAAGTGTCAAGTGTCGGATGGTATGCAGACAGATATACAGATGATAGTGTCAGATGATAGTCAGATAGATAACAGATAATCAGATAACAGATATCATATAATAGATACAGATAAACAGATACAGATGTCATGTTCATATAAGTCTTGTGTGATTACAATCTAGGTAGCACTTTATGCACCCCAACTTTTTATCACATGGTTGCTACATTCAAACAATTTCGTTTAGATTTCGTAGTGAAGTCCATAGGATAGTGTACTCAGGGATCAGATAGACAGATATCAGATAATCAGATCAGACAGACAGATAAAACCTATTGGTTCTCTTCTGAGTACACCTTCCTATAGGGAAGTAATGTAGTTAGGTTCAGATAAACAGAGTCGTGAATCATGTAGTCATGAACACGTAATAGATAGGGAATATGGGCCCTCTTCTCAGTACACATTTCTATATTTACTTTCCACTACTAGATCTTTCCCTTAAACCCCAGCTTGGTCATTTTGCTATTATTATCAGACAGACATGTATGAGCAGAAAACAGAGTGACAATAGCATGGTATAAATATGTAACAGGTTCAGGGCGACAGATAAACATGTACAGATGATAAACAGTTCATAAAGGAATAGAATCATGCAAATGCTAGTTCAGGACAGCAAGACACTACTGTACTAAAATAGGGATTTCCATTGCTACAAATATGCAAAACTGGATCCGTCAAAGAATCTGGAAAATAGATTCCCTTCCAAATCCAGAAAATATATATAACTTATATAGTATTTCACAAAGTCATAACTCAAAACAGGTTTGAATTCAGAAAACACGTTTAGTCAGAAATCAGAATGTTGTATTCAAAGTCAGGAAAACAGCATGAAAACTATTTAATTAAATCCACGAAAAATCTAGGGTATTCCCTATATGTGTATCATTAGAATATAAGATATCATAATTTTCCAAGATAAATAGTTTAGTCAACGAAAATCTGAAAACATCAAGATGCAGTAGTTTTGTAAATCTGAAATCACAAACGCTGCAGTACGAAAACAACAATATCTCACAAACCATAAATCGAAATCAAAATATGCCAAAAGGCTAATAAAGTAGATACATTAAGATAACTTTCATATTCAGAAAGATTTTAGAAACAGCAAGTAGAATTAGGTCAAAAATCAGGTTCTTTACTGAACAGTAGTAAAATTCTGCATGTAAAATATTTATTTGCAAGCATGAAAAGGTTTGTAAAACTCTTCGAATAAATCCTCTGGGTAAACCCCAATCAAGTCAAGAAATACTGAGCAAAATTTCAGATCAAAATAATAATTTTAACACCAGAATAAAAATAGATTACTCTTCAGAATTCTTAGAAAACAAAATCTGTAAACCACTCTACACCTCTGTAGTAAAATTGACATAACTCACAACTCGTAAATCGAAACTGAGATCCGTCAGAAGGGTTGGAAAATAGACATAATCCTCTACAGTTCACTTCACAAAATATATTTTCAAATTCTGACCTTGTAGGGTCTAAAATACTGATCAACATCAAGAAAACAGAAAATACAGATTTATTCTTCACACACAAAACAAGATAGATCATACTAAATTCATCCAAATCAACCCAAACATGAAATATAGTGTACTAGATGTCCAAACAACATGGTATTGGATATTTTGCAAGTATACGACAAGTATAACATGAATAACACATCAAACACAGATATCTCAAAGTAGCATGAATATACACATCAAAAGTGGTCAACCCTAGGTTAATTCATGTCATATATGTCGTGAGGCAACTATGGTTGAATCAACACTATAGAGACAATATAAACATGGAGTTTCACACACAAATTGTCTCTAGAACCCAACTACACTACATGCAGTATTTAGTACTTGAATTTGCAAAGGAATTTAATACAAGTTACTTGTCTTAACCGATGATGAAAATGACTCCAAGCAAGAATAACGGGAACGGATTCTCGGGCAACGAACTCGAACGAACACATGACTCCAAAAGCGAGCAAACCCTATGAACACACAACCAACGGCAAAGAACACGAACCCACGAACAACGAATGGCGAACCCCAACAAACGCAATAGCGAGCGAGTCCACGAGCCAAAACGATCACACGGATCCAATCAACACAACACTCGCACCAAGACAGGGCAAGAGGGAGTTGGGACCACACGAGGGAGGGGGAAACTCGGGACTGTGAGGAGGCACGACTGACTTCATGGCAGCGCGTCGGCGGAGGGTTCCAGCGACCAAGGGTCGCCTCCCTGTTGCTACGGCGGGCTGCAGCGGGCTACAGCGGAGAGGAGACAGGGAGGGGGAGCACAGTGGAGATGGGTTCGTGGTACTGTGGTGCGGAGGATGAATGGGAGAGGGAGATGGGCACAGGAGTCGGGATGGGTTCATGGGAGGAAGATGAGGGGGAGAGAGGGAGAGCGACTGAACTGGAGGAAGAGGGCGGCTGTGTATGGGTTAAAGACGATGCTAGGGTTAGAAACAGGGAGAGAAGATGAACAGGTATAGGTTTATATATATATGAGTATATAGGTTAGGGTTATGGTGTATATGGGTTTCGGGTAGGATATGCTAACGGGTTTTGGGTTTAATAGGGTTAGATGCTGATGGGGGGTGACGGGTAGGTATAAGGGAAACGGGTATGGATATTAATTAGGTGAAAACAGGTTATTTGGGTTTTATATGGGTATTGGGTTTAATAAGAAATAGGGTATTAAATCCAACAGAAAATAAAATAATCAATAAAATGTAGTTTTATATAACAAAATATAATTGCACTACAACATGAAAATTATCTGAAATAACTACAAACACAATTAACAGTAAAAATGGACTTTTTTAAATAAACAATCAAAATTAATAATAATAATAACAATAATACTAATAACAATAATAATAATAAGAAAAATAATAAATAATAATAATAGTTATAATAATAACATAAATAATAATAATAAGAGTAATAATAACAAAAATACGAATCATATTACAATTTAAAAATCATAGAAAATTGTTACAAATAAACTTATTGATCGAAAACCGATTTTAATAGGAGATCCAACAATACATTTTGATAAAAGAATTTGAAAACCCAAAAAATAATTTGCAAAAATTTTAAAAACAGAAAATACACAAAAGTACGTATTTGGAGAAACAGGGGTTACACTGGACTAGTGTCAACAGTTGCAACGAAAAATATTTTTTTTCTCTTGGTGGCAGAATAATGAGTCTGAACAGGAATCGTTTGACATCGAAGAATTTGGAGGTGCTTATATGCGCAGAAGACTGGATGAAGGCGGAAGAGGTCCCCAAGATTTACTACAAAAGCACAAAACGGCTCAACAAGCAGCGACGATTAAAATTCTACTAGAAGTGCAATACGAATCATGTATTATAAATGTAATATCCCGGACGGATATAATATTTATATAATTATTATTTTTAAAGTTAAAATATTTTTATAGAAATTACTGGTTTTTCTAATAAAAATTTATCTAGATATATTTACTAGTAAGTATATATAGGTATTGTATCAGTTTGGTGCACTTGTACAAAATCTTGAAAAATGCATTTTTGAGAAAATGTCTGGAAAATTCCGGGCAGATATTAAAAATTGTTATTTTATTATTATTTTCAGAATTGGAATATTTTTGGTGGATATCACCTGGTTTTGTTAACAAACATTATCTATGTATATATACTAGTCGGTATATGACTGTTTTGTATCAAATTGATACTGGAATCTTCCGAGCCAGTAATAAAATTATTTTATTTTTATTTCTCGGAATTAAATTTTTTTTTACTGATTATTCGTTTTAACTAATAAAAATTATCTATATAATCATATATATGTACGTATTTGAATAGTATCGATTTCGTACGTTTGTACGAAATCATGTAGTATGTGATTTGGAAAAAATATCTCTTATTTTGATCAATCATAATCAAATGAGGGGTTAGGATTTGAGTAGGGTGTTGATTGCATATTGATTGGGTTTGATTGTAAATTAAAAATTACAAATTGATTCCCAATTAATTTGAGCCACAAGAAAGAAAGAGAGACAAGTGGCTCTCTCTCATCCACATCTCTCTCTCCCTCTACAAATGGCCGGCCCCAACACAAGAGGGCAAAAAGCCCTCTTTCGTTTTTGTCTCTCCATCTCTTCTCTTTATCATTCTCTCCTTCTTTACTTAGTTTTATTTTAGAAAAAAATTAGAAAAGATTGAGAAAGAAAGAAAAGAAAAGAGAGATCAAAATCAAAAGAGAGAGAGGGGTTTTTCATGGGTTCTCTTTCTTGAAGTTTTCTTGAAGTGGGAGAACAAGGAGCAAGGAGGAGAAGGCGAAACAAGTTCTTCCTACACGATTTTGGGTCGGGGTTTCTCATTCTCATATTTGTTTTGTATGTTTATTATTGTTATATATTATTTTGTGAACAATATGAACTAGATTCATGTGCATAATCATGTTATGGACTAGATTATAGGGGCATATGATGTTTGAAGTGGTAGAACACAAAATAGAACTGTAAAGATTCAATTTTTGTCATTGTAGGGTTAGATTTGTTTAACTATGTAAACGGTGGAATTTTAACCCGAAATTAATTTTAGTGGTGCTTATATGTGTTATTAGAATGCTAAAATTTTTTTGGATTTTTAGGAGTGGTTTTGAGGGGTGAAACGACTGTTTCCCCCAAAACAGCGAACGCGGGCAAAAGACAGCACTTGCTGTTTTGGAGGTGAACAACGGCCTAGATTCTAGGGCCTCGAACTTGGTGTTCCTTATGGGCTTTGGAAAAGTGACCAACTAGGAAGTTGTAGTAGACATTCTCACCTTTCTAAAATGTCCAATTTGGTTAGATTCCGATAAGAGGTGCAAAAGTTATGGCCGTTACAAAACAGAGCAGCCAGCTTGGCCGAGAGTGCTTGCTGTTTTGTTTGTTTGTTGTTTTTGAGACTCTTACATGCGAAATCAAAGGAAGTGACCAAATAGAGAGTTTTAGTAGACATTCTCACCTTTTCAAATTTGCCTATTTGGTTAGATTCTGACAAGCGAAGTAGGAGTTATGGTCTTTACAAAACACAGTAGCCAGGTTGGGCCGAAGTGCTCGCTATTTTGGTTGTTTGTTTTTTTTGAGTCTTTTACTTAAAGAATTTGAAAAAGTGTTCAACTAGAGAGTTGTAGTAGAGTCTCTTTTCAAATTGCCCTATTTGTTTAGATTCCGATAAGCAGAGTAGGAGTTATGGCCTTTACAAAACGCAACAACCAGGTTGGGCCAAAGTGCTCGCTGTTTTGGTTGTTTGTTGTTTTTGAGTCTTTTACTTAATGAATTTGGGAAAGTGTTCAACTAGAGAGTTGTATTAGAGTATCTCACCTTTCCAATTGCCCTATTTGGTTAGATTCCGATAAGCGGAGTAGAAGTTATGTGCTTTGAAAGTTTCAGCTTCGCTGTAGCTTCGACTGTCTTTTGTTAGTTTTTGCGTGCGTTCAACGGACGGTGGATAAAATTCCGTAAGGAATCTGGAAAAGTGTTCAACTAGAGAGTTGTAGTATATGTTTCCACCGCTCCAGAAAGTATAATTTGGTTAAATTCTGACAAGCGTAGCAAAAGTTACGATCCTTACAAGTTTCAGTTTTTTTTGTCAAACCTGCTGTTTTTCGTTAACTTTTGTGTATGTTCAAGGGACGGTAGATTGGTTTCCATAGGGAATCTGGAAACATCTTCGACTAGAGAGTTATAGTATATGTTCCCACCTTTATAAATTGTATGATTTGGTTAGATTCTGCCAAATATAGCAAAAGTTACAAGCTCTCAAAGTTTCAACTTTGCTTTATCTTTGGCTGTCTTTGGTTAACTATTTGCGTGTGTTCGAGGTCAGGAATTTGGAATTCCTTACGGAATCTGAGAAAGTGGTCAACTAGAGAGTTGTAGTAGATGTTCCCACCTTTCCAAATTGTCAAGTTTTGTTAGATTCCGATAAGTAGAGCAAAAGTTACAAGCTCTCAAAGTTTTAGCTTTGTTGTAGTCTTGGCTGTGTTTTGTTAGCATTTGCGTGTGTTCGAGGTCAGGAATTTGGAATTCCTTACGGAATCAGAGGAAATGGTCAACTAGAGAGTTGTAGTAGATGTTCCCACCTTTCCAAATTGTCCAGTTTCGCTAGATTCCAATAAGTAGAGCAAAAGTTACAAGCTGTAGAATTTTCAGCTTTTTGTTGAAAATCTGCAGTTTGGTTAAACTGTTTGCGTGTGTTCGATGGACCGGATTTTGGATTCCATACGGAATCTGAAAAAGTGTTCAACTAGAGAGTTGCAGAAGATGTTCTTACCTTTCTAAAAAGTATAAATTTGTTAAATTCTGATAAGCGTAGAAGTGGTTGCTTCTAGGCTATCGGAAGAGTTTTTTTAATATCGTTTTCGGGTTTTTCTTTGGTAGTATGTCTATTTTAGACTGTTAGAAGATCGATAGGTCATGAACCAGATCCTTAGGGATTCTGGTAAGTCTAGGTTGAGCAGCCTACTAGAGTTATCTTGCGAAGTCTAACTTAAGACCTGGCATGTTGTGTTAATACTGTTGTCATCCCTAGGATTGTTCAGGGTTAGTGACATCGTTAGAGTAGTGACTTATGGCTATTACTTCTGAACCTATACTTATTATCACTTTTGCCGAAAGGAAAGAGTTGGTGTTAAGGGTGATACCTTATGATCCGACCTGTCCTATAGACCGGCACTAGGTGGTGTTATTAGGTTGTACCCTTCTTGTCAAAGGGATACGGTCTGTGCCTTCTCACGGATTGGGAGCATGGGATCCTTATCTCGTCTGTTAATTTCTGAAGTGCCATGATAAGGACGGGCGAAGCTAAGGGATGGACCCCCGGAATTCCATCATGTTCTATGTCGGGGAAGCGAACAAGCCATGGACTACATTTTATGAGCTAGGGGGCCACAGGGGATGCTTCGAGCTAACCTGTATTGTAGTTAACTCCGAAGGTTCGTCTGGTTTTTTAGTGATGTCCGGTGCGCCAGGTAGTAGTGAAAAACGGAGCCACCATGAGCATACTGTATTGACGGGATTAGACAGTTTTAGAGCAACCTCATCAGTCACGCTGTATCTTCAGAAACAAGTTGAGTACAAGAGTAGAATTCATGGTGCGGGTTCAAATCCCTATATATGAAGAAACGGCTTGAGATGGGGCATATGTAGTATGGGATGCATATTGTTCCGAAGACTCGCTTACATTAGAATAAGAGCATCCTTGCATTAATAAGTCTTGCATTAGAGTCTAAGTTATAGCATGCACTGACACATCAATTATATATACACGTTTCTCTTTTCATCAGTCTGTTTGCTTAAAGTTGAGAATCGCTGCTAGTCATCAGCCTTAAAGCGTCAGTATATGTACTGACGTCCCCACTTCTATAGGTACTGGATTGCAAGATTACAGGTACTGGATTGCAGAAGTACAGGTACATGATTCAGGAGGACTCAAGGCAAGAGAAGCAGGAGTCCATTTTATTTAAGTTTCCGCTGTAATATATGTTGATTACTATAGTTTCTTTTGTAATAATTATTGTAATTTATTTATTTGTTAGAAAGCATCCAAGTGAAGTACCAAGTGTTGTTCTTTATTCATTATACTCTGATCTAAATTGTTGAAAGTTGTAACACTTGGAATTATAAAGGAATTATTGTAACACTGTTGTAATGTATTGCAATTTTGTAACATTCGAACTTATAATACATTTGTATTGAATAAAAAGTTTTTAAATTTTCCTATTTTTTTCTGTGTATTGTGGCTAATTGAAGGAAAGATTCTGGCTTATGTCACG